>CM060929.1:347072027-348322027 GCA_030765085.1 Allium cepa | reverse complement strand
TTGACAAAAATCAGCAGTGATGACGATGATGAAGATGGAGCAGCAGAGCTGGCATTACTAATGAAGAGATTCAATGGAACCGCAAATACAGAAATCCAGCTCTAAATCAAAAATTGAAAAGCAGAATAGTCAAAACACTAGACAACCCAGAAGAATGGGAGATCATCTATCACAAGTGCAACAAACTCGTGCAACAAACTCGTTCACATCAAGTCAAATTGTCCCCGAAGTCAACTCGACCAAGAAAAGAAAACAAAAGGAAATTTTTTTTCAGCCACGTGTAATAAAAGCGATGATAAAAGCACTAGCAGTGAGAGTGAGAAAGCAGATATGTTCCTTCGAGGTGATATAACTAATAGCGATGATGACGAGCCAAGCGAGGTATCCAAACTTACTCACTCAGAATTACTTATATATTTTCATGAAGCAAATGGTTGTTTTGAAAGACTTAGGGAAAATATGCCAAAATAGAATCACAAATATATAGTTTGATAGAATCAAATAAAAAGCTTAATCAATTGGTTAAAAACTATCAAACTAAAAGCCCTAAGTGTGGTAAGTGTCCAACATTCGAAGAAGAGATTAAAAAATCAGCAAATCAAAATTAAATCGCTTGAAAATGAAATTTTGGTTTTGAAAGAAAGTGAAAATACAAGGAGAGAAAATTACATTAAAAAGCGCACACAATTATTGAATGAAAATGTATCCCTCAAAACACAAGTCCAACAATTGTCTACGACTTTAGGAAACTTTTCGAAACATGAAAGATCGTTAAATATACTATTAGGGAAAAAACTGTTAATACGGTTAGATAAGAACATGTTAAAAGCAAAATTAATAAAGTCAATTCCATGTGCACAATTTGTAGAAAAATTGGACACAATCAAAATATTTGTTGGTATAGACCCAAACACGTGAAAACCATTCCAATTTGGGTTCCAAAAGGCACAAATATAAAATCTCCCAAAGTTAAACAAATTTGGGTGCCAAAAGGAACATATATAAATAGTTATGGGTCTCCACAAAATTATTTTTCAAAACATGCTGCCACTAACAACAATGGACCTATAAAAACAAATAGGTCACAAAAATCTTTTATCATGTCGGTGTGGTGGTAGGCTAAGGAATAACATCAGTGTCATCTGAATTCTGGCTGTTCCAGACGCACAACGGGGGACAAATCAGAGTTCCTTAGCCTAGTATAAAGGTTACAGAATCACAATGGATAACAATGAAAAATATCGTAAAGGTAAAACAGGTAATGGTATATTTATTTTGAACTATATATTAAATGTGGTAATGAGCACCATAATCTGAATTAAATTAGCCAGTAATGTGAGGATGAAATGAATGATGATTTTGATTCTGAATTATTCAAAATTGTTGGTCAATTATATTCTTATGCCAAGAACACTGCAAAAATCTCTAGAGTCTTTGAACTACTTCATATGTATTAGTTTAGATTAATGATAGTGTTTTATTAGTTGATGATAATATATTTGATTATTTTACGGCTGACTCTATATTCACAGTTTTTGTTTATTGACACGGCTTCAATTAAAATTGAAAATAATTTCATTTAAAAAGGTCTTTAAGAATTTGTTGCAATATCATGTTCTGGTCTATGACGTCCAATTAATTATAATCTCGAGTGAAAGAAAAATTCAGATGCAGATTACACTGGAAATCTAGTTGATAGAAAAATTACTAGTGAAACGTGAGTTATGTTGAGACATTCAGTACCTAATCGTTTTTTTCAAAGAAAAAATCTGCATAGTTTTCACTTCAAATAATTTTCAAACAGTAGACATTTTTCCTAAGAACTACTTCTAGAAAATCATTTGTTGACCTTGTTTCAGATTAGTCATCTTAGAAAATTTGATTTTAAAATTATTTTTGGATTTGATTTTAAATGACTACTTTAACTAATCTGACTCCCTACTGATTATCAAAAAGAAAATGATGATTGAAAAAGTGGTGAGTGTTGATATTAATCATATATTATAACATGAGATGGTATATTTAGTAAATTTCTTTAGAAATTTGAACAAGAGTTATAAAAACTTTTTATTGGTAAAAATTCCATGACCATCTCTATTTCTACCATATTTCTAACGACCATCACTCATCAAAATTCAACATTGTATGTCAATATGTGTATTTTAAATGGGAATCATTTTTTTCATTTCATTAATTTTTTTACAAATAAAAACATCTAAAGTATTCACTCTCGTTTAAAAGTGCTCACGGTTATGCATGGGTGAATTACTTGGAATTTTTTTGTGCTTCCATGCTCATTTAAAAGTCCTCAGGGTTATGCATGTATGGAACACATATTAAAACTGATTAATTGAATAGATAAGTTGATTCTAATCCCATTTAAAGTCCTCACGGTTATGCGTGGTTAGAAAATACTTGAATTCAATTTTTTTTAAAAAGAAAAAATTGGAATACAACTAATCTCATTTAAAAGTCCTAACAGTTATCCTTGGTTAGTAGATATTCAAATTCCTGATATAAATATACCACAAATAGATGCAACTATATGGTTTTTGCATCATCCATATCATTCTAAAGTGGAATATGCGTCAAACAGAGTATTTATGATTTTTGTTTGATTTTTTATTGAAATTTAATATTTATATTTGATTGAGTTTTAATGTTGTATTAATGCTATCACTTTATCTCTATTTTTCTAATACTATTACTCTTTTGCTGATAACAAAAAGGGGAGAGAAAAGTTAAGATTTTGACAAATAAGTGTCAAATATTTTCTATTTGCATCTAGGCTTATTTGCATATTTTTTATTTATGCATATATGAAGGGGGAGCTTTATGTACAGAGGGAGCATTTAAATTGAGGGAGCAAATATAGTCTATCAATGATCAAATACATTTAATATATTCAAAATCTTAAAAATATGTTTATTATATCAAAAGGAGGAGATTGTTGAATATGCAAGTATATGATTTTTGTTTGATGATAATAAACATATATATATATATATACGTGTATATATATATACATATATTCATTTAAATGTATTTATTAATGTGCTATTTTATTTTTCACATAATTAAATAAACATTTACTGAATAAAATAAATAGCATAGAGTTTAAATTCAAACAGATATTTTATTCAAACAAATATTTATTATAATTTTGAATAGTACAAATTCAAGCACTCACTACATATATACAATTTTCAATTAAAATACAACAACATTTGCACCTCACTACATTTCACTCGTTCACTCATATTTTATCTTCAACTCTAATCCAGATTAAATCGAGCATCTGAGCTATCTGCAAAAATAAACACTAAAGCAGTAAAATTGAAAAAGAAATATTTTTGCAAAATAAAACGTGTATTTTAAAAATAATATCTGTCTCAGTTATTTGGGTTGTTCGTCATCATTTAAATTTGAATTCATCATACACGAACAGCTTATGACATACACGCCGATATACACTTGATAAAATTACAGGGACTCGTGAGCACAAGGTCAAACCCAAATAAAAAGCCGGGTTCAACTCAAGTGCAATAAAAATAATGTCACGACACCAGCACAAGGTCAAACTCTAGCTGCAAGCCGAATTCAACACAGGTGCAATCAAAACTATGGGTCAAGGTACGTACAACACAGCCTCGACCAAAAATTCGAATGCACACTTGAACCCAGAATGGCCAGATTCAAATAACAATGTACACTGGTACAATACAGTGAACCAGACCAGCTTATGAATACATGTCAGACTCAATGAAGACTGAACCACACACATACAACAATGGTGGCAACATGCATATGACTCAAGTACACAAACAAACCCAAAGACTCAAAATCACATGCCCGGCTAAAATGCACACTGCACTAATCCAGATAGCATGAACAACATGAATGATCAAACACCAATGAACCAACTAAGTGTACACGTTCAACCAAGTGGCTCAACTCAACATAGATGCATGCAGAATAAAAGATTCAGTGCACAGTCACAATGAAGATTGCCTGATGATATTCGACGGGGAAATAAATTCAAAGCAAAATCAATAAAATAGAGATGACCATGCTACCAGACTATATGAATACACAAAGTAATGACAACATACATAGTGCAAAAGTGATCATCACAAAAAGGCAATTAGACTTCTAGTCAAGCAGTGCACGGTGAAACGAAGAATAGTCACGGCATTTCACAAATACCATGAGGATTGCTAACAAGCTAATGAACACAACATTATCAAAGACTGGTGCAAGCTCAACTAAATCAATATGTGCAGACTACACAGTGAAGACGTGTACAAGACTCAAGACTGCACAATTCAAGACGAAACCAGATCACAAAACAATGCCACAAAAGGTACCAGACTCAATTGATTCAAATACAACAAGATAACAGTGACGCAATCCATGCAGCATCAAAGTGCAAACCATGATGAACTCAAACAATGCCGAAACCATGGAACAGCAAAGCAGATTCAAGCTCAAGCAAAACAGAGGCAATACTCAAGTGCTACCAGAATTCATCGGCTACCAAAATCATGGAATAGTACAATATAGTTCGAACAATATCACCAACATTTTAAGAAATCAAAATGGCCGAAGTCAACACGATCAAAGTCAAAATCAATGTCAACAGCAGTGTCATAGCCGATATTGAAAAAGTCAGTGCCGAAGTCGAACAGGTTAGAAATCGAAGTCGTGGTGGCCATGAAAAAAATCAACACCGTGTCAATCAAGAAACAAAATTATATGAATTGAACAAGTCAGAAGCAAATCACAGCATTCATGCAAAATCAAATGGCCGAGATAAATCTATAAATGAATTCAAGTAAATTCAAACGAATGAAATATAGGAATTCAAATCCTATTTAACCCAAATCATCACCGGCCGAAAAATGCATTCGAGTTCAAGTAACAACAAAGCATAATCATACAACTTGAATCATCGATCGAGTTCAAGCATATCGACCAGAAAAGCAAAAGAGCAAAAATTACATACCGAAGCCCTTTCGAACTCGATCGAGTTCGAAGCAGCTGAAGTTAATAAAGAGACGGTCAATTGACAGAGCAAGAAATGTGGAATCTTCATTCGATCGAACAATTGAAGTCGGCGGCCTTTAATTTAACAAAGCCCTAAAAATTGAAAGAGGAACGAACGATCTAAAGAAAGCGGTCATATTTTCTCAATGCAAGGATACAAGGCCAAAAGCATTTATTTTAGGCCGGCTTAATTATATTTGAGCTTAATGTTTTATAATAGGGTTTTGTTTTATTTAAATTGCTTTAAATTGTATTTTTCCTTTTTAATTTTTGTATCGACTAGTCGTATGACTAGGGGACGAGCTACATTAGTAAGTTCGAGAATTCACAACTCAGTGGCTAAGTTGTGGCATAGTTTTGAGCGTAGAGTTAAGGCTAGTCAATAGCGGGTGTCACAAGTTTACGGGTGTAAGTGTCTGACTGCTTAATTTCTAGTACAAACCTTGGGGGCAGCACATAGGCAGGGTTTGGCCGAAGCTGAGTAAATTCAGTGTTGTTCTATTTCTACATTTATTATTCTACTATTATCTATGCTGCTATAATTCTGATATATCTATGTTGATATTATTTTATATAACTTCCACAATAAATTTTTATAATTAATAGTATCTGTAACGACCCGGAAATTTCGATCCCAAAAATTCCAGATAGTTAGTGAAAAGAAGAAAAGAGAAAGAAGCAGAAACAGAAGTTAGTCACAGAAAACCTCTCATTCGCAGCGGATCAAAATATAATATCACATAATAACAGTTTACAAAAAGAACCGTATCAGTACGTTTGCATTTTTATATATCAGAGTTACAACATTTACAACACACGGGACAGTTCTAAATCAACATGTCCTAAATATAAAACTATATATCACAACGGGTACGCTCCGTATGTTCCAGCCATCCAGCTCGCCTCCTGAGCTCCAGAACGTCCTTACCTGAAAATCTGTAATACTCGGTCTGACCCGAGCATTACATCAAAGTAACACCCGAGTCAGGCTGGAAACCAGCGTGAGTAAACCCATCTAACATAGAATACAACAGTATAAAACTTTACATAAAACCCGGGAAACTCATAATTTTTCTATAGGTTCAAACATGGTTAGAGTCTACTCTTATTTCTCAAAAAAATCACTAAGTACCCTTACTTATTAAATGATCGGGTTAAATTAAATTATTCCTTTTCAACCTATTATTTTTACATATCAAATCTATAAAGAATCGAAGTGGTTTCAGGTATTTACTAATACCCGACTCCGGTTTCTTCGAATCCAATGCCTTCTTAACCCAAATTATTCAGGTGAAATAAGATTCAATTATTCATAGAATGTCACTTATATACACAATTTATCATCGATAAATAACTATATTATTACTGTCCATCTAACCATATCATATCTCAAACGTTTCATATCAGAGATAATAACCAATTCAAGGCATCTACAACATTCAATTGTTCATAAGCAAGATTGATCAGTTCCACATTAATTAAATAAAACTCAAATTAAATTACTGACCTCAATTGCTTAAATTACCTTTGCTTAACATTAATTAATTTCTATTAATTAATAAATCATATCTCAATTATCCCTCTTAATTAATCACCATAGATTAATTATCCTTTCATTATATTAATTGATAGCCTTTAGTTAATTATGCAAATTAATTAACCTTTACCCGCTTAATATTAATTGCATTGGTAAATAATTCTTAATTACCTTTCATCAATAACCCATTGGTTAATTAATTTAATCTTTGAAAATTAAATTAATTTATCCTTAACAAAATTTCTTACATTAAGAAATTATCGTTCAAGTAATAATTTTCAAATTTCTTATATTATTAGTTGTTCTTAATTAATTAGTTGATTATTTCTAAATCCAAATTATTCATTAACTATCCATTATTAAGTAATTAGACCTTGGCTATAAGTTAAATCAAACATCTTTATCAATTCTTTTAATGATAAATTAAATTCCCAAATTGTTTATATTTCAATCATTCATAAGCTAATTAAGAATAAATTCGTAATTACAACATTTAACAAAATAAAACGTTCAGAATTCAATTCTTAAAATTTAAGATAAACAATTTACTTAAGTCAAAATCTATTAAACGTTTTAATTTAACCTTTGAGATCTTGGAAAACTTTAATTAGCTTGTTAAATAAAATTAAACAAATTCCCTTTTTGAGAACTTAATTATTTCCAACATCTCATTACAATTTGGTATTTTGAAATGTTTTATATATGAAGCATGATATATTCATTTTTCAAATGTAATTAAAGTTACTTACCCTTATTTAATTAATTAAATCCTGGTCACAACTTTCACTGAACGGTTTCAAGGAAGTTCTTCCTTCATAGTAAACATCCTGATTACCATTGTATTATTAAAACTTAATAACATTACATTCTAGCAAAGCAAAGAAAACTCCGAGCAAAACACTAAAAAAACCCGAGACACATCAGATAAATACTCGAGTCTTCCTGACTTCGAGTCGAACCTGATAAAAACTCAAGAGAACCCTGTCCCAACTCTTCTTCTTCTTCTTACTTCCACAGCGTCAACACAAAAGAAAAACTCTCCCCTATACGTCAGTGCACCGTGCATGTGTACACGCGACCAGCCTCCTATGACCCCCTTCTCTGGCCATCCCCTAATCATCGGCAACTTCTCCATTGCCCTCGATAACCCAGAACACTAAATTCGTCATTCAATCGAAAATCGAGATATTCGAACGAAACTGGAAATAAACACCCTCGTCCAAACTTCTCATCGATAACGAACTCGTCACTGGAATTCACAGCCTCCTTCCCAGAGCATCACCATTCCACCGCCTCACGATCCCTCGCCTCGCGATCAAACACAATCCAGTCCAGACATCGAAAAAACCTCCAAACTTCACCGATGAAAAAAAAAACAGCTTAAACCCTACCTTGCCAGTTCTCCATCACCACCGAGACGAAAAAAAATTGTCACCAATTTTCCCACGATCCCTGAACTACAACCTCCCTCCGATATAAACCCCGACCCTACTAAATTCCCCGATTGCCTGGAATTTTTCATAACCCCAAAAACCCAAAAATAGTGTAATTCAGATCCGCACCTTTAATTCTAATTTAAAATTTGTGATTCTAGTGTTAAAAATCATGATTTGTTTTCTGAATTCATTCCATAATTCTGAATCTTTAAATTTCATATGTTTGAGAGCATGCACTGATGTTTTGTTTTACAGTAGTACATAGTCTTTAATTTAACTTGATTAAGTTCTTAAACCTTAGACTATGGTAAATTAAACAACATTGACTTATAGCTCAAGTCCTAATAAAACTAGATCAGGTGGTAAGAAATTTAAAATAAAATTTTGAGCTTGAGAAACAAAATAAGAACAGAACAGACAATCACAAAACACACCAATACATCCATATAAATGCATTCACAATCATATTTGTTTTCAGTGATAAAACATGCAACATAATTTTACTTTAAACCATTTATATTATGATGTTTCTCACAGTTTTAAGGAAAAACAGAGAATAACTTTTCTTCTTTAAAGAACTTAGCTTAATTTACACTGTAAGAAGTGTAATTACATTTTTAAACTTGAACTACAATACTATAACTAAGAACAGAGGGTTTATACAGTCATGCATGTTTAAATATCTGCATATTTATTTATATACACACAAAATTTTCAACATGCAAACAACTTTCCACAAGGTTGTTCAATGATTAACACAAGCATAAATTTTAACAGGTCTAAACAGAATCAAAAGTAGTAGTCTACTCACCTGTTCCTAGACAGAGGCCTGAAGTTTGAAAAAAACTATTCTGGGCTTGAATTTCGCCTTGATGTTGACATTTGCCCTGATTTTTCTTGAAAACTTGATTGTTTCTTAGTTGAATTAATCCTGCTTATATGTTCCAGCTAGATGATTACTTGATTGAAATTTTGTTTTAATTTGTTTACAGGCCATTTCTTTTGGTTTCTCTTGTTACAGACTTTTGTTTCCCCTTTCTTTTTATTTTTATTTTATTATTTTAGCTATGCTTCTAATATGATAATTATATTTTCTTAAAGAAAAGAAAATGAACAAATGCCACTTGTTAATTTTCTAAGCTAACACTTATTTGGAAACCTAACACTTGTCATTTAGGTAAGCTAAGTAACTTACATTTGTTAATTTATATTCCAATATCTCAACACTTGAATTTGACATGTGTAAATATATTTAAATGTTCTATTTGGTTAATATTTCTTAATTCACATTTAGCAAATCCTTTAAAATAAAAGTAATATAAAACAAATTTTATGCAAATAAAATGATACATATTACTTTTAAATCCAATTTACTTAAAGATGCTTTATCTTTTGAATTTCAAATTCAAAATTAAAAATCCACTCATATATATGTATGTATGCTTAATTTGTTTGAAAATAATAAGTTTGTCTATTTTGAATAATTATAATAGAAGATTACCAAATAATATTTTCCCAGATAGGAATGTTAATTATCGGATTTAATTTGTTTTAATTTTTAACAATCAGGATTTTAATGGTTAGAATCAGCACTTCTAATTAATTTACCTAATTAATTATCAATCACAGATATTAAAAACCTGGGTTATCACAGTATCACCTTATTTACCCCCCTCTAGGGTGAAATCAATCCTACAATATCATTTAGGAGGTCCAATAACTGAAAGCTTATCTTGATGCCTAATAAATGGCCAAATAAGGGTTAAAATAGCAAAACCTCAAATAGTTTGATGCACTACATTTATACACCCTTGACACCATAAATGAGGCAACCAAAGGCCAAGTAGAATACCATCCTCCCCAAACAATTGTTTAAGGGCCCATTGCGAGCCTCGAAGGGATGATCCATATTACAAATTCCACTAAACAATTCCACAACACCGAAGTTTATATAAACCTCAAAAATGAAATAAAGAGGTTAACCATAAAAGAGAGGACCACATAACCCAATTATCAAGCCAATGTCGCTCTCAAGGATGATAGTTGTCCAAAGCACCATAATACACCATTAGGGACCTTGAAAATCTACAGAGAACAACACGTAGTTGGGAATAGAAGAGGAGTATAGAATTGGAATGTTAAGGAAGCTAAGGAAGGAGTGATGTTTTATGCGGTGAAAATTTGACCAAATAAGACAATGAGCATTGAGGAGGACTAATAGGGCATCACTTTCACCAAGGAAATCGAAAGGGGAGTAGGTTACTCTCATCATGACTCTATGGTAAAATCTTTCCTAATTAATGATACTGGAGTACATATTATTTCTCATTATAATCGTAGTTTAGTCAATAATGTTTAAATTTGTATTAGAAAAGATGAAGCTCGCTCAAACTAGTTTAACCCCTTGTATTGCACTACAGATTAAGTGGAGAAGTAATAGGGGCCCTAGGTCTCATTAAACGTACAACAACACTCAAAGAAGAACCAAGTGTTACGAAAATAGAAACCAAATTTTCCTAGTTGATTTTTGTAACAACCCGACTTTTCCACCCTCGTATGTCGACAACAATACATCCATAGACACCTAAGTGTCGAAAAGATAGAAAGTTAGGGTGAAATAAAAGAATAGGAAATAAACAAGAAGGAGAGAACATAACATCAGAATCTCTCGATGGAGCGGTAATATATAATATAAAAAGATTAGTACAAAAGGTTACTCTGAATATAGAAATCTTCGAGTTACAATGACCTAAGTACTATCATCGGCCTGGACAGTTATAACTGCCTATCCTCAGAATGTTAATGTATACAATATAGAAATGCAGCGAAACGAAAAATACTATAGAAGGTAATCATCCAGCTCTTCTCCACAAGCTCCAAAGCTTCCGTAGCTAACGTGAGAAATGCGGATTGCAGATCTTAAGGCTGGAATAATTCTAGAGGAGGTGTGAATAGTGTTTTATGGATTTTCTAAATCTTTTTGATACTTACGTAATATAATCACCAACAAATGCAATTCACAGGCACATATATAATCACAAAATTAGATACAGATGCAAATATTAAATAAAAGCAGTAAAGGAAAGGACACACCAGGATTTTATACTAGTTTGGAGTTACCCTACATCGAGTCTCGTACAATTATATGGATTTCTTTTTAAAATAATCTCCCAGATTACACCATCGGCTTCAAGGCTACGAGGTACACCCTCCTGTGTTCGAGTTCAAGGCAACTCTCTTGATTTAACCAAGCTACATGATACCTAATTGATTTCCAGGGTTACAATCACACCCAATTGATTCCCAGGGATACAATCACACCCAATTGATTTAAAGGCTCAACCTCACCTTTTACTCAACAGTTTGATTTACAAAAGATCTTATAACTCTGAATAGCATTGAGATCTTATGGAGAGAGTGGCAGAGAATCAAACAAGAGATAATCAAGTTTGATTCACTTGGTATTTCGGTAGAGTATAGTTTAGGATTGTTTAGAATGAATGTGGAAGATGAAGAGGAGAGAAAACAAGTGAAATCTTATTAAAAATTCGTTTAGAATACTGGTATTTATAGTAGAGCTACCACTATATCTATTCGTGAAATGATACGTCAAATAGACACCTCTTTTGAAAATTTGAATTTTGAATTTAACGGGCACCATCTCAACATGGGGGGTTGAGGGATGTCGACATGCTCAAGGCAAAAATTGATGTTTTGATTTTCTTATTAAAACTGGTTTCTATAATTTGTCAAAATAATTTTTAAACTTTGTAAATATATTTGAATATAGTTGAAACATATAAAAGAGTTTAGAAAGTAATTTTTAATACATATAATCTTAATATATAAAGTGATTTAAAATATGAGTATATAAATATTTTAAAGTAGAATATTTAAAACAAGAGATAATTTAAAATCAAGGACAATTTTGAAGTCAAAATATTAAAAATGATAGAGATAATTTTGAGGCTAAAATATTTCAAACAAGAGAGATGTCTTTTTGAAAAAAGATTTTGGAAAAATTAAAAATAAGTGGTTTATTTTTTAAAAACATTTTTATAAAATTAGTGGATATGAAAATAGGACCACTATACGTTCCACTAGATATTGTCGTGGGTTCCATCCCACTAGGATTCCATCCCTTTAACAGGCTCGAAGTGGATTCCATTCCACGAATAAATTTCAAATAAAGATGTAAGTTCTTTCAAGAAGTTTAAACATAATTCTAGACTCAATACTTGTCTTATACTCTTGAAATCTTAAAATCTTGATATCTTGATACCCAAGAGTCTTCAATCTTGATATCTTCAATCTTGAATCTCTATACTGTATTGGTACCTACATGTTTATATCCTGCATATACATATATATCTAAACTATAATGTTAGTATTTATATTTTATAACAAGTCCTAAGGTTGTTGTCATCAAAATCATCATCTCAAGGACTAACAGCTAAATCTCGAAACATATGCAGTGCTGACCCAAAATTATAAGAAAATAACATCCGGATCAGTCTGGTAAACCAGCATAAGAAACTCAAGAAATAAGAGCGACATATAAAAGCACCTTTTTGAGACCATATAGATACTGTAATGGTTTTCCCTACAAAAGAAACCAAACATTCATTAAATTTAACATACAGTGATATGATAGATAACGTCTAGTGTGTAGCACTTAAATCATATCAAATAGCTGCTGTGTAAATGCCACAACAATAATAGGTATACAATCAATACGCTATGGCACGTTTGTATGTTGAATGTTTTCCACTACGACGCCCCCTTAAATTGAAGTGGAAGGATCAAAAACTTCCTTCCAAGCATCTTATATCTCTAGATAGGATATACTCTGAGGTAAACATAACTGGTCCAACGGTGAACTACGCGGCACCAAGTATAACCAACTATCGGGCTTAATAATCGAAAGCATACTCTAGATCCGGAGTTTGTATACCTCATAGGTAAGCTAAAACCAAGATTGTGCATCCTATTGTAGTTTTAGTCATTACCGATATCGAGGCTACATTTGGCATCTCTCACATAAGGCTACATATTGGTTCCTCGCATAAGACCTCCGACAAATACTAACACTGTCCTCTCTTGTGGAATACTCCTCAGGATAGACGGTCCCTCACGATAGCATTGTTCGAAATGTTAACGCTAACCTTTCCCTTGGACTTAACATTAAGATAGTTCAACTCTATAACATTTCACTTTACAACTGCTTCCAGAACATTGATCACGTATATGGTTTTGAAGCTATTATGGGTTTGAGTCATCTTATATAAGTACACTCTTCCCACTTACCAGACTCTCTAAAACCAATTGATGAATTTCTGGCTAACTCAATCCATGTTCTTTCAAAAGTAAGAAAAATCTAAAATGTTTCATACCAACACTCCTCCCCAGGGGTTCTTATTGGTATGAAATAGTGAAACCTTTCAGTTACTTCTTAAGTTATAATTGGTCAAGATTAATAATCGACTAATCTATTATCTATGCAAAGACACTTGCTTATACAATCACAATTCGTACATTTAACCCATTTTCAACATTCCAACTTAACTATTCCCCATCTAAGAGTGAAGCCATTGCGTAGATACTTCATTCTTGAATCTCACTAATAGATAAGCCTATCTAGTTGGCTTTTAGTGTTAAGTATAGTATTAATGATTTCCATAAACAAGCAAGAAATCAAAACAATTAATATGTTTCCGACATTTTCCAACTTACTATTCTTCGGCCAAGAAGGAAACCGGTAGGTTAGAACCTTACTTCATCGACATTTAGTATTAAGCGTTGTTGTTAATTTTCAAACAAGTAATCGAACAATTAACCATTTGGCCATTTAGCAATTCTAACCCCTTTTCGAAAACATTTTTATATACTTTTGAAATACTTGAAAATAGTTATAATAGGTTTTAAAACATTTATCCAAAACATTACTTGAAAATATCAACTATATGATTTTCCTTAAAACTTAAAAAGAACTTGTTTTCTATACCTTTTAACAAAATATATCTTCTTTAAAAATTCACAACTAATTCATAAAAATTCATAAATATCATAAACCACTTTTGAAATACTCTAATATGAGTTAGTAAACGCTTGTAAAAAGAATAAAACAAAATACTTAGATATAAATATCTTTTCAAACCCTTTAAAATCCAAAATCAAGGCTAAACGGAGCAGTTTTATAAAAGTGAACTTTTGGGCATACTTAATTTTTTACTATCCAAGCTTTTAATAGCAACTAACATACATATAAAAAATATAATTATGCCACATTTGTATTTTCAAACTACTTTTATAGCAACTATCACTATAAGTGCACTTTCAAATCCGAGTCCAATCTAAACCAAAGTCCATCTATAACCTATGTCCTTTGTTCAAGGTCCTGTCATAAGTCATACAAGTCAATTCATAGTTCATTCAGGTCCATATACATAGATCACATGTTTCGCTTGCTTTCAAAGCAATAATTCAAACCAATGTTTTAACATATGTCAACAACAATTCAAACAAATTAAACACCATTCAACACAAACACGTATGTATATTTTCATCAAATGTGAGGTGTTAACCCACCTTACACCCAACAGTAACCAAGATCCAAGCTACTCATGTCCAACCTCTCCTTGCAACCACCATTCTCCTTCCTCCTCTTGCTTTCCACTTTATTTTCCTATCCTCCCCTCACTTATAGCTCATGGCCTTCAAGGATTGGGTGAGATTGGCTTTATTCTTTAAGTTATATTAGATATGATGTTTTATAATATGGTAATATGACTTCACTCCAAGTTCGAGATGATTTGGATTTAATTTTCAAATATTTTGCTTTAGGAAATTCTGAAGAGGAGGAGGAAGATGAAGCGATTGATTTTATGATAATTTTAGCTTTGAATTTATGATTATACTCAAAGGTATGCCTCTCATATATAGGCACAAGAATGGTGCTCTTTAAGCTTGCATTCACCCTCTCCACCATGCCATGAAAGCTTCACCTCGCATCACTTCTCCTTTATGTTAATTACCATTGTACCCCTCTCACGATAATTTCTCTTATCCATTAAAGCACTCTAGAACCTTCCAAGCTTAATGAAGAAGAGAGTGTGTTAATTAGTTACTAATGTATTCATTGATTATTGGAAAATTGCACAAGAGTTCGAACGACTTATATCGATCGAAAAGATATTTATGGGTAAACTGATTTTAGGTCACATTATTGATTTTTCTTCGAAAAATATATTTTTACAAACAAATTTCAAAATTAGGTTTCTTTTTATTATTTATCAATTAAATGATGTCTAATAAGGTTATAAAATCATATTTATAACACTTAATTATATCTAAAAACATTTCGATCATGAAGTGTTCGAATTTCAAGGTCACTACATTCTCCCAACTTGGAATATTTCATCCTTCAAATTCAAACTAGAACGATAATCAAATGAGATGGACGAACAAGATATACATACATACATACATACATACATACATACATACATACATACATACATAAACACACACTGGTACAAAATCCATGCCGATGGCACATGTGCTAATTTTCTAGTATCATATGACTTATGTCGTTGTCTGTTACACGGATGTGCATGGTCAATGTTATGTTTATTTATTTTTTATAAAAATTATAATGAAATATAGTTTGGTCAAAATATAAGAATAATGTAATTGGAGAAATTCAATGAGTAATTTGGTAATTTGATACGGGGTCTAGAACTTTCTTTTAGATAATATTTTAAGATTAGTCGAATAAGAAATGTTTTTGGCAATGCTTTGAATTTCATTATTTCATATATGGTAGTTTAATATGTAGCACAGTACATATAATTAGGAATAGAACTTTATTACATTAGAGGATTCTTATTAAACTACGACATCGACAAACGTTATATTTCATGTAATTTATACGTTTCACTAAAAATCGAAAACGTATATGTAGATTTATTTATGCCTTGGTTAAAAGTGAAACTAACACCGTCAGATTGCTTGAAGATAACGAGAAAAAATTAATGATAAACAATCAGATCAGTTGAAGATATGTGTTGGAACATATAAGAATGTGATACTATTTTCATAATATTAAGTGTTAGCCACTGTTACGAGTTGGTTGGTAAGAATATCATTGGAATTAGGTTCTTTTAAACATTTCTACTGCAAATATTTTGAAATACAAATAACCCATGTTGAAAATTCAACATGGAATGATTTTATCACAAATTAAGGCTTCTATCATGTTAGTAATTCAACTGTGCTTTGATTTGGTATTTTAGAATATTCAAGAGATGAGTGGAGTTGATCAGTAAAGTAAAAGTGCATGAACTTTAAAATCATTTCGTGAATTATCAAAATACATATTCCACTGAAACATATTTTTTTAGCATTTTATTTTTAAGAGCACATTTATTTGTATATAAATTAGTGTGATGTTCATGTTCAAGAAAGGTTAAGGCAATATTAATGCGAAAGATATTTTTTCATTTACAGCACCTCATTCATTTAATATATACAACTACTTCAGAGTAGACTCAATTTATTTCAACTATCCAGTTCTTCATTCAGTTCTTGCATTTCTACTGGAGAGTAATCCACTCCAACTACAGGGCAAAGTATATAAGATGTTTCTCTTATACTCCAAACTGCAAAACATAATAGCAAAGAACAATACACTAATTCGATATTGCAATGAATAATATATACCACGCAAAACACCAAAGTATGAAACCAGAAAGAAAATTATGGAAACTTAAAAGAGAAATTGTATCAATTTATAGGCAACATTATATGAATTAAGCAAGTTCAAAGACTTTCCTTCCCTTGAAATTTTTTGTTATTACCAATTCAACATAGATACACATTAAAGATCGGTTAAAGGGTAAATACCAATGAGTTAAATATATTTCATGCACCCATATTCTATAAAGGGACAAAATTGGAATATAACCCTATAGTCTTCAAATATACATTAATATTTTACAGAGTTAATAGTGAACATTTATTTCTTAATATATTAAATTGCACTAACAGGCCACGTAGAAAAGGAAATGTTAACAAATAGTACCCCAAGTGTTAAACGCATTCCTTCTTTACCAAAATTGTACTAACTTAAAATAATGCAATGCATGTGGCTGCTCTTACCATGCATTTATAAATTGTTGGTTAAAAAAAGTTTCAATGCATTTATGGCGACGAAGTTAAAATAATAAAATATATTTCATCTTCATCCAAAATCACAAACGATTCTTCAAAACTAATGTCATTACGTGTTTCGATTCCAACAGACACATTAAGTGGGTGAGTTAATAAATTTTCAACCTCCTGCTATGCATGGTAAAGTAATACCTAAGCCATTCTTTATGTTTTTTCCTTTATCCTGGTCAGCAGAGTTGTTGAGTGGCTATGAATTTTTCTATTCTCCTATAGCTTATGTCAATACATGTCGCACAGATGTGTTTAATCGATGTTATATACGTAATTAGATATAATTTGATATGAGAATAGTCATTACAAATGATAGTGATCTTTGTGTAACTTATGTCAATACATAAGGACATTTAAAAAGTAGTTTTTTTCACGTGCTCATTTTTTGAAATGAAATATTACGTAAATTTCTTCGTTAAAACTATCAGTTTTATCATCGTGTGCCTAACCACGTTCGATTTCAACTGATACGCCGCCACTTCAATTTTTAGTTACCATTTTTATTCAGTTTTTGTTGCCAACTTTTTAGAAACCCAATAACATGAAAAATTGCTTAGTAGCAAACTATCCATTTATTCGGCAACTTTGTCACTATTTACTTAAAAAACGACCATTTCAATCAGTGCAATCTAATTGTTAACCCGCCTTTTGTCAAGGCCATAAATAGGTAGAGTCGGCCTAACCAACTTCACAATTATCAAGAATGGAGTATCATGGATTCGGTTTAAATGGATGGAAAATTAATATGAAGTTAGTCTTAAGCATGGTCAATGGATTAATGACGCAGTGCGCTTGGAAGATGGATCGGCGTATGTTGGATTAGCATAAGCATGGATCGAGGGTCTCCATGGTGTCATTCGACCACGTCGTTCGGTAATGGTGTGAAGTTAGGAAGGTGGCTCGGTTAAAGGTGGAAGGTTGCAGGTGGCTTGGCCTGTGTGGGTCGGTAGATGTGGTTCGGCATTGATGGAGTGTTTCGGCAAGATGGTGTGGATCAGTGAGCTGGAGAGGTAACAAAATGGAATCGGTTCGGCCACCATGTTTTGGCCTTGGCAGGTGGTCCAAGGTAAATGAAGATAGAGTGGGTCGGTTTCTAGTGGATCGACAGGATGGTGTGGTTCGATCTAGATATGTCATTCGGTCAGAAAGGGTCGCTCGACCTTGTTGTTCGATCAGGATCGTTCGGCATTGTGGTTCGGTCAAGGTCATTCAGCATTGTGGTTCGGTCAGGGTCGCACGGCATTGTGGTTCGGTCAAGGTCGCTCGACATTATGGTGCCGCCAGGGTGGCCCGATGTGATTGGCTTGGTAAGCATGGCTCGATACGCATGGGTTGGTGTTGTGAAGGTTTTGTCTTCGTGGGAGGTCGGTTCGGTTATTGGAGTAGTTCGGCAATGAAGGTGGTTCGGTGATGACGAGTATTTCAGAATGCATACATGGTTCGGCCATGGTGGATCGGTCGAGATGAAGAGCCTGGGTTGGCAATGGCCTTGATGGGCTCGGATTACTCAGGAGGCCCAACTATCTAGTGGATTTGCCTATAAATATAACATGTGGGTCTCTAGATGGAGGATCTTCATTTGGACTCTCTTTCTTTCTATTTTCTAAGGCTAAGGCTACTCTACCATTTTATAACTGTAATCGATTATTACAGCAACAAAAAGAAATTTCTAGAGTGGACGTAGGCCAGAGTTAGCCGAACCATTGTAAAATTTGTTGTTCTTTACTGCTTTCATTATAATTTTCACTGTTTTTCATATCTATACTCTCTACATATACTCTATCTGCAAGTTGTAACTGGTATTTGTTGTTTTCGCTTGGATTTTGGGTGTTAGTGACCAATTTTGATGCTAATGCTAACCAACAATGGATTTCCTACGTTTTTACTCATGGATACTCATAATAGAAATATTTTGGTAAATAATCAAGTTGCAATGACCGTTTGATAACCCTAGGTATTAGAAAAGAAATCTAGAAAGATAAACTTATTCAATGAGCAAGGTGCTGCATTCAATGAGGATGTATATTATTTAAGAATTAACTTTCCAAAGACATTGGAGCTTGCATTTAGTTTTCTGCAACAACTTATGGGTTAAGATCCATATATCAATTGACTCTTGCACAACAATTGGACTTCAATCATTTCTAAAAATTAGATGGAGTTTCACTACATTTAACTTTACTTGGTATGCTAAATATATCATATAAAAAAGGAATATGCAAATAATATAGTACCCAAAATTGAAAGATGAATCTTAAAATGAAGCTAATGTCATACGTCAATTTTGTTTGGATCAGTTTCATTCTCCATCGTCCATCCAACACTTTCTCAAGTAACAACCTCTTGTTATGTTCAGATATAGGGATAACACAATGGTACCAGCCTAGTCCAAATACAAAGGAGAATCATTTATGTACCAAGTTAATGAATAGTTTAAATTAAAGGAGCATATTTTACATGTCAATCTCATCTAACCTCTTCAAAATTTAATCAAATAGCAATTACATATCAAAACTAACCTCGTTTCGTTAATGCTTTATTCAGTCAATGCCATTATTGAGGTTTAGTTTAATGCTTATTCAATAGTTTACTCTATCAACTAAAAAAGAAATAATAGTAATAGTAAAAATCTGATAAGAAAGCACCAAAGTCCTAAGTATCTTCCATCTTTAGAATCAGACTCATCACTCGAACTCGTAATTCCCGCTCGACACCATGTCCCCTGCATCGAGCCTTCCATCATGCAGTTTCGTAACACTTTCAACCTCAATCCTTCCAAGCTCGTGCAGTTTGATCATGCCCGGATTTCATAGTTTAACGAACTAACCGTAGTCGATAATCGGTAATTGACATTCAATTTAGAGAAGACATTAGATTTGTAAGGGGAGGAAATTGGTTTAGGTATTTTTTTAATTATTAAGGCAAGAAAACCTAAATAGGGAATGAATTGAATGGTGGATGTGATGAATCGAATTGATGATTTGGAGAACTGAATTTGGGAATAAGGATGAATTGGCGAAGACTAAATTGAGAGGGGAAATAGGAGGTAGGCGTGATCAATGACACGTGGAAGGCAGTTTGGTTAATTCAAAAAGACGCTGTTGCAAAGTGGGTTGAATTTACATTGTTAGTAGTAGAGATATTGTGTTTTGATGAAAATATATACAAACTAAACTGCAAACCAAAATATATACTAGGCGACTCCACCTCAAATGATGAGTACACTACAAAAGATATACCATACTAAGATAAGACGGAAACCCTAGTCTATAAGCCAGTCTGGATAGAACTCCTTCAAACTATCATCCATCTTTTTGGAAGCACCTTGAGCATCCTCGCTACGCAACCCTTCTTACATTAACAAAATTACGAGCACACAAATACTCAAATAGTATTCACAATTACTATGCTCAAGGTCTGCTTAGGTTCAAACTCTTCCATCATCCAAAGACGATAAACAATCTACTAAGCATACCTTACGCTCAAAAGTGTTAGGTTCTTGCTTAGGCAATTATCCTACCTATAAGAAATCGAAAAGTCATTTCCCAAACTCTTTATGAGTCAGTGTACATCATAAAATTGTATTAAAGCCTATACGATGCACATGAACCATCCGTACACAATATCCGATCTAATCACTTTTATGATCATATATATTTCACTTCCAAACTAGTATAGGTCACTTGACCTCTTTAGTGTGTACTCCGATTTGATTCCTTAATTAGAAATCTCCATTCACCTTGCATTGCCATATGCTATGATAGAAAACATCAGGATCGTATCACGAATTTGTATCAAGTGTTCACTGTCATGTTTTGAGTGAAAAATCCTTGTTCGGACTAGTGTAAACCATCTTGAAAACATGTACTTGAATACTATATCTAGAACAGTCATGCAAATAAAACAATCTATGTACAATTTATGTATTTATCCTATTGGTTAATTAACTACATTAATTCCTTTTTTATCACATTTATTTATCCAAATTGTATATTTTTCAATATTAAACCATTTATAAATCATTTCATAAACATAACTTCAAGTTTATCCACATTATATAACATAAGTTCATGGGTGTATAATACTCCATTATTTCCTAAGAGCATATACAAAACATCATTTTGTTTTACTTAACAAGTATGTTTAGCCATTCAACATTTGTTTTAACTTGCTATCTTCTCAATTCAAGTTTTATATAAACTCAACTTTCTATTTTCAAAAACACTCAATTACAAGTTCTAAAAAACTTGGAAGTTCCTGACTATCCGAAATTGCCGATTTTATTTAAATAACAAAAACTATCAAACAACATATCATATCATGATGCATATACCATACTTTCATAATGCACAGGCTATATTTTTCCATGAATTAACTTAATAAGAGAACTTTTAGAATTAAACACTAGTTTTTATTTTAAGTTATTGAAAAATAATATATACATATTATTTTTGTATATTCAATCATACATTACCTTGGAATCATACTGACCCATACGAAAGTCATGATGTGGCACCCTAATTAAATGGAGAACTGGTCTATAGCAAGGAGAATGGTCTAGAGATCTTTTATGCAAGATTTTAGGCCCCCTACTTCTATAAATAGAGGGGTAGGGCTCATCTTTCATGATGTTTTGGCTCTATTTCTACTCTACTCTACTCTATATTCTTGTAATTTTTGAAATACTAAGTGTCGGAGTTGTACTGACCCCTAAGAACTTCTACCTCCAAGTAAAAACATAAACAATAAAATCATTAAATGGCCGAATTTTTCGAAACCACTATAAATCTCCGTGTATACATTTCTTACCCATTTTAATCTATTTTCTTCACTTTTTATTCTCTTCTACTTTCTTTTTGTTGTTTGTGCCATTTTTCAATCCAAACATTTTGTTGCTTTACTGGGAAACACTTGAAATTGTTGATTTAAGATTTGAAAAGAATTTTAAATGGCTATAGAGTCAACTTGAAGGACCGTTGCCGGAGGAAATCAACCAGAAGGTAGCCAAGTGGCATCCTTGGGAGCTAACCCTCATTTATCTGCATAACCATGGATGGATGGAAACTATGACGAACGGATTGCAAGAAAGGATGATGTCATGCTGGGAAGAGATGATGGAGAATTTCTTCAAAAGGATGGGACAGATGGAAACAAATGGAGTTGTTGAAAATCAACATCAAGGACCGGAAGGTGGAGCACGGGTAGCTGGAGTTGGAGTAGAATGACCTTGAGAAAACCCAGACCTAAACATACAGTTTGATACTAAACCATTCCTAGAGGTCAGTACCGACCCCCAAGGGCTTGAGGGCATGGGTTATCCTGGCCTTGGAATGAATGATATGTGAGTTAGAATGAAGCGAAGCATTTGAATAAGGATCAAAATATGGAAGCATAACCAGAGGAGTATGTACCAGAATTCCCTCATAGAGTCAGGGGGCATGCTGAGAATGCTAACTATAGAATTCCTTTGAATGAAAATAAAAGACTTGTTAAGATAGTAAAACTAGCTATGTGAAGTGGATTGCCTAGTCAGAGCATAGAAGACTTAAACCGGAGTCCATTTACTTAAGAATATTCGATAAGCTAGGTATCCCCCCGATTTAAAGTTACCAACGTTGGAAATGTATGACTGAAAGTTGAATCTGATAGTTCATTTTATGAGGTATATCCGGTACATGGAAGTGTTGGGTGCATCTAAAGAGGTAATGAGATGGTATTTTCATTTATGTTTGACTGGTTTGGTAGCACAATGGTTTAAACAGTTCAAGAGCGGTTCCATAGCTCATGGGCTGTGTTAGTAAATAGATTTGTGAAGCAATTCCAGCTCCATATCTTATGACCCAAGAATGTAATGACGTTAGCAAGTATGAAGCAGAGGGCCGGAGAGACCCTCGGGAGTTTTTTTTCACAAGGTTCAATGCAGTGGCAGTTGTAGTTGATAAGCAATGTTTTTAATGGTTGCATTTTCAAGGATAGCCATGAAGATGGATTTTAAGGTGGCTTCGGAATGGGATTCTCTAAGGGATCTCATAGAATATTATCATGAGCCTGAAAGGTTTTTGACCCATAAGGACGCTGAGGCTGATGAGGAAGACGGTGATGCTCTGGATGGTAGAGGATCCCTCAGAGCAGGATCTAACAAGGATAAAGGAAAGCGAAAGACAGATGACAACTCTGATGGATCAAAGCGACAGAGGAGAGAATCAAAATTCTCTTCTTATAAGGACTTAAATGAAACCGTGGAGCGGATTTATCTAGATACTAGAGGACAGATCCCATATCAAAATTTGACGAGAAGAGAGCGTATGGAATGCAACAGGGCATCTGGAAAATACTACCAATTCCATGAGTTGGGTGGGCATAACACAAATGATTGCAGGCATATAGATGCTCTGATTGAGGAACAGGTCAAAGGTAACTGGTTACAACAATATGTGAGAAATCGAATAGTGATGTTGGGACAGAAGCAGCCATCGACCGCTGCGAATGGAAATGGCCTTAGATCATGGTCAAGGGTAGTGATCTCATGATCGGGATGGCAAGGAATCAAGTTTGGTTCTCGCACTCTATTTCCTCTTTTCAATAAACCATGCAATAATACAATCAAGACATTTACTCATGTACAGAATCCTAAATGGTCCCTAGGCATTCTCTAGGCTGGATGCTACACTGTAATGCCCGACAAGGCAGTTACCTTGATTTGGGAATTTTTGTTCTTTTTGATATTTAAATTGTATTATTGAAATCCATATTGAATGTTATGACTGATATTAAATGCTTTAAAGTCCCGAACGATGGGATTCAGAGTGCAAGAAGTAAGTCCCATCATTGAAGCATGAGCAGATGAGCTTGCTTGTCATTGAGTACCTCGTCGAAAAGCGAGCAGATTGGGCTCAACAAGGTTTTGAGAGACCATGGACTTTGATCGCGTTAGTTCCTGAACGAAAAGTCAAGAACGGAGTGCAGGAAGCAGGTTACATTGCCGTAGAGCGACTGGATGGGCTTCCTTATCATCAAGTCCGCATGTTGAAGAGCGAGTGGATTGGGTTTGGCAATGGTTCGAAGAGATCATGGATTTAATTATCGACCCCGGACGACCATGGATTCGATTAAGGGTCCTAAGAGACCACGGATTTGATCGCCGGCCCCAAACGACCATTGTTCTTATAAATGGTCCGAAGAGACTGTGGATTTGATTATCGGTCCTGAATGACTATGGATTTGATTAACCATTCAAAGAGACTATGAATTTAATTACCAGCCTCAAACGGCCATGACTTTAATTAATGATCCGAAGAGATCGCAGATTTAGCTATTGGCCCTGAATGGACATGAATTTTATTAACAATTTGAAGAGATCGTCCTCTGAACTTAAATAATAAACGATCCAAAGATATCATCCCTTTAACTTAAACATAAAATGATCAGAAGGGATTACACATTACACCGAATATAAAATGATCAAGAGAGATCGTACATTAAACTGAATATGAAACGATCCGAAGAGATCATACCTTAAATTGATAAAAGAATTTGAGCGCCTTGAAATTGAAACAAAACAGGTAAATCTCGAATGAACACAAGATGGATTTTGATATGTGATATAAGACTCCAAATGAAATCGGAATTATGATAATGTGTAGACAACACCTAGACAGAGTCTAGAGTCTTTGGCTATATAGATGTGGACCATAAATGATAAGAGAATCTAAAGGAACTAGATGATTTATCAAGATTGAAATAGCCGAAGAGCTCAACTATCAAAGATCGACCTCATATTTGTCCTTGAATAAAGCACACCTTCCATTTGCAAGGCATGCTTTGGGGGGTAAGTATTATCTCGCCTTTTGGCCAGGCAGTATACGGATGAACCCAACGAACCATACTTCGAAGTTATCGAGGCAAGAAGCCTAGAGAGGTGACCATGATGGAAAAAACTCAAGTGCAACCAGAATCACAACTCAAACTCAAAACCACCACAAAATGGCAATGTCCTAAAGCCAACAAATGTGGGGTCGGTATCGACCCATGTACCTTGGGAGTCAATTTTGTGCTTATAAGCCTTATTTGATGTTAAAAGACTATTTCCAATGTTATTCTATTGATTGCATGCAATTCCTTATCAATCTCTAAGAATTCCTGAATCAATAACAACTTTGTTCTTCTACAACTCCATCATTTGGACTTCAAAACAAGCTAATATTGGTACAACCAACTATGAGTTCATAATGCTGGCCACATGATGAGCCGAAGAGAAGAGTTCAAGATGGCTAGTTTGGCCATTTTAGGGATCGATACCAACCCCTAACCTTGGGTTCGTACCGACCCGTACAAAAGTGATGATGTGGCACCTTATTTTCATGTAGAATTGGTCTATAGCAAGAAGAATGGTCTGGAGATCTTTTGTGATAGATTTTAGGCCTCTTACCTCTATAAATATAGGGATAGGGCTCACTTTTTAGGACCTTTTGGCTCCATTTCTAATCTACTCTACATTCTTCTAATTCTAAAAATCTAAGTACCGAAGTTGTATAGTCCCCTGAGAACTTCTACCTTTAAGTCAGAATATAAGCAATAAAATCATCAAGTGGACGTCGACCAGAGTTTGCCAAAACCACTATAATCCTCTGTATGTTTATGTCTTACTCATTTTAATTGATTCTCTTCACTTTTTATTATCTTCTACTTTCTATTGGGTTTTTGTGCCATTGTTGGTTCAAACAGTACCGCTTTGGAATGATTCTGGTGAAGTACCAAGAATATAGTTTGGATTTAGCGAACTCACTTCTATTGTTTGAAAATAATTTCGGTGATGACAACAACATCATTTGCATTCATTTTCGGGTTTCAAAGTGTGGGATGCTTAGAGTTGTTTTGATAAAATAGATATTGAGTTAAAATTCCAAGTGGTTGGTACCAAGTCCTTAAATGGCCAACTGGTCATGTTGAAATCTTCGGTTCGGCTCGTCTTATGGCTAGCTTCGTGATTTCATAGTTGTATCTATCAATCTTAGCCCGTTGCAGAATCCAAATCATCCAATTGTAGAAGAACAATGTTGCTGATTCTGGAGTTCATGGAGATAGATAAGGAATTGCATGGAATCAATATAATAACAACGAGAACATGCTTTAAACATCAAATAGGGCTTATAGGCAGAAGATGGACTCCAAAGAGGGAGTCCACATAGGTCGGTACCAACACATGGATAAGGGTTGGTACCGACCCCACACCTACGGGCTTGGGCCTTTGCCATTTTGTGGTGGTTTTGAGTTTGTGGTGTAATCCTAGTTATACCCGAGTTTTTGGCTTCATGGTCATCTCTCCAGGCTTCTTGCCCCGATAACTTCAAAGTCTGGTTTGTTAGGTTAATCTGTATATTACCTAGTCAAAAGGTAGGATAACAGATATCAAATACTTCATATAATAATACTAAGTATCATGATTCAATTTCCTAAATCAATTTTCTAAATATTTATTTTCAAATAATTTTATTATTATTTTCTCCAAAATCTTGAAAACCATTTTTAAAGATACCGGGATTTAAGTTCTCGAATTCCCTATTTAAATCTTTTTGTTTAGAAACCACATTTTATAAACTTATTTATATAAATCTTTTCATAAATATTTATCTACAAAATATTCTAACTTTCCTTTTTGATTATAGTAAACATCCTTCAATAAATTATAACTATTAACCTAACATTATCATCGAATGCCTTTTAGTCATACTGTGGAATTTAATCCACAAAGTTTCTATTTCAATGTACTTACAATTACTGTCTACCAACCCTATGATGTAGAAGGGTAAATTTGCTTATAAACTGTTCAGTAACAAATAACACCCAAAGTTCCAAACATGCCGAGCATGACTAAACAATCAAGATTAAGGAATATCAAACTATGAGAAGTACTAACATTAAACTAAACACGAATAGGTAAACCATAAACATATAGTATACCCTCAAGGATCCGCTTTCCCTTCTTAGCTGCAGAGATACTAAAAATCCTAGGCTGCTCCCTATTCTTGAGCATAAGACAATCTCTGGAAATCGACCAGGCTAATGGCAATTATAACAACCCATTGATGCAAGTTGTGCACCAAGCTTCAATGCCTTAGCAATCGATCCCTCCAATAATGGCACCTGCACCACTTGTCCTCCCCCTCCAGACATGCACTTATTAGAAAAATAACCCTTCTTCCTACGCTTATAGCAAAAGAGGGTGGACCTATTCTTTGGCGAGTGTGACTTATGCATGTATTCCACAACTGGTGTAGAAATAGACAGCTTCGGACTTAAGCTCTTAAACCTCAAAGCCATATTCATCAAACCAACAAAAGATCCCATGTCATGATTGGTCATATCCTACTGGAATTTAGGGCGCACACTCATAATGAACATTTTTTTTCTTCTTCAATGGTGTGTCACCAATCCTAACCTGAACCGACATAATGCAATGAATCAATTTTCATACTCCGCCACAGTCATGGCCTCCTGCTTTGGATCCAAGAAGCTCCTAAATAACAAAATCTTTCTGGCTTCTGAAACAACCTCATCTCAAACTCATCTTTAAATCATGCCTAAGATAAGTCATTCTCTTGGACATCTGTAGTGATAGAACTCCACCAATGCATGGTTGCATCTGTCAGATGTCGTGATGCCAACCTGCACTTCATTGCATCATTTAGCTCCATATCTCCAAATATCCAATCACACAATTTGACCAAGTCTGGACTTTTATAATCGTCTCTAAGCCACTAAACCTCTTACCTTCCAACCTCTCATAATCACGACAAAGTGAAGCAAAACTCATCTGAGGCCTTACATGCACGACGTCTTATATGACATTCAACCTTGGTCCCTCAATCGGGGCAACATTCCTCCGTGCTTAATCCCTGCCATTCATGATAGCACTACCCTGACCACCACTAGCATTAGCAGCTTTGGTACTCATAGCTCCTTCTACCTAATCAAAGAAAAACTTCTTTAAGGCATGAAAGGAAAGAGTTATTTCATACAAGGAATTACTAAAAGAAGATATTCCTAAGGAATAATTTTAAAAGTCTAGTTTTCAAACTACAAATATGCTCTCATATGTATTATACACTCAACTCATTCTAGGTGTTTCTTACCCTATCTTCAATGGGCCATACCCAACCAAAGCCAAGGTATTCGCTCAACCTTGAGCTCCAACACCAGATGTAATGACCCGACTTTTCGACCCTCAATTATCGACACTAAACATCCATGATATTCGTGTGCCGAACACCTAAGTGCCAAAAAGACAGTAAGTACATTATCAGAGAGAGAACAAGAAAGAGAGAACACGAAAGAGTTACAATATCAAAGAGAGAACACGACATCAAAATCTCTCAATGGAATGGTAATATACAATATCAAAAGATTAGTACAAAGAGTTTCTCTGAATACAGAAATCTTAGAGATACTAAGACCTATGTACTATCATCATCCTAGATAGTTATAACTATATGTCCTCATAACGCTGATAATACAGAAATGCAACGGAAATAAGAATACTGCAGAAGGTAATCATGTAGCTCTTCTCCATAAGCCCTAAAGCGTCTATATCTAAATATGGAATTATACACAGGGTTGACCCATGCATTATAAGAAAATAACATGCAGATCAGTCTCGTAAACCAGCATGAGAAACTCATGAAATAAGAGTGACATGCAATAGCAATTTTTTTAGACCGTGCGGATTACCATAATGATTTTCCCCTTAAATGAAACCAACCACTCATTAAGTTTAACATACAGTGATATGATAGATAATGTCTAGTGTGAAGCACATTAATCATGTCAAACAGCTATTGTGTGAATGATATAATGGTAATAGATATACAATCAATACCGTCAAGGCACGTTCGTATATGGATTGTTTTCCACGGAGATTCCCCCAATAAACTAAAGTGGATCTCCATGACAAGGATCAGAAACTTCCTTACAAGTATCGTATATTGCTAGATAGGACATAGTCTAAGGTAAACACGACTGGCCCAATGGTGAACTACGTAGCACCAAGTATAACTAACTCCTAGGCCCAATAATCGAAAGCATGCTCTGGATATAGATTTGATATACCTCATAGGTAAGCTAAAACCGAGATTGTGTGTCCTACTTCGGTTTCTATCATTCCAATGTCGAGGCTAAATTTGGCATCTCTCACACAAATCTTCATCACTTGAGCAAGAGACGAATCCATAATTGGATTCCTTCATCTCGAGCAGATCACGAATTACTACATGGATGAGAGCATCTTGAACATATCTCGAACCTCCTCATAGGTTCCCCGCATGTGCCCTCCTACGAATGCTAACTCTGTCCTCTCTCTTGGAATACTTCTCAAGATAGACAGTCCTTCACGATAGCATCATTCAATATGTTAATGCTTGTTGAATATGCTAGCATATGATTTTTGTTTGATGATAATAAACATATATATACATATATATTCATTTAAATGTATTTGTTATTGTACTATTTTATTTTTCACATAATTAAATAAATATTTATTGAATAAAATAAATAACACAGAATTTATGTTTGTTATCATCTAAAGGGGGAGATTGTTGAATATACTAGTATATGATTTTTGTTTGATGATAATAACATATATATTCATTTAAATGTATTTTTATTGTATTATTTTATTTTTCACATAATTAAATAAATATTTGTTGAATAAAATAAATAACATAGAATTTTAAATTCAAACATTTTTTTTTTTACAGTTTTGGATATTACAAATTTGAGCTCTCACTACATATGTACATTTTCAATTACAATACAATTTCGATTACATCACAAATTTCACTTTACAATGTTCACCTCACTACATATCACTCATTCACTCGTATTTTATCTTCAGCTTTGTTCCAGCCAGTATCCAGCATTGGAATTATTTGCAAAATAAACACTAACGCAGTAAATTGAAAAAGAAATATTTTGCAGTTCAAAATGAAGTGTGTTTTTGAAAATTTTATTTGCCTCTGTTATTTGGGTTATTCGTCTTTATTTTCTTTTGAATTAATCATACACAAACAACTTGTGACATGCACAGTGTATCATTGTACATGCCACGAGACTGTGCACATCGAAATACACTTGATAAAATTGCAGGGACAGGTGAGCACAAGGTCAAACCTAACCAAATGGTGAATTCAACTCAAGTGCATATGAGTCTCAACCAAATAAACATTAATAATAAAACATCTGTTCAGATATAGAGTATAACCAGATCATATAACACATGCTCAGTCCAGAATGAATGCAAAATTAAATGAACCAGAGGACATAGCAAACAAGTATGTACAAATGAAATCAAGGCAATTTTCAAATCAATGTACGCATGAATACTTGAGCCAGACTCCAAGAAGATCGTAGGAAGACCAATGGTAGCATACAAGTAAATTCAAAACATGAAGCATCAACATCAGTTCAGGTATGGGGTCTAGCCAAATTAGATAAATGAACAGGGTCGATTCAAATGATTCCAGATCACATGACAATAGATCATGGAAATGAAGTCTCAATCAAGACTTCAAGTACAAAGCAACAACCAGAGTCAATATCAAACCAAACTGCAACAACACATATATACACACATACATATGCATGTATGTACATATATGGTGATACACAAGGATAGAACAAGCAGTGGTAACAAAATGACTCAAGTGCAGTCAAAATGAAGTGTGGCCAGAACAGTTTAGTTATAGACTCCAACCAAGTGTATCAACACCCCAAGTACAAAGCAGTGCAAGTCAATGCAAGTGGATAGTGCAACCAAGTGCAGGCATTCTGGAATGCAACCATAATAAGGCAACAACAAGCTTCAAGAACTTAAATGAAACTAGAGAAGACCAGTGCACAAGTTAAGCTTCAATCCAGACATGGTGCAGATAAATTTAACTTGAAACAGACCAGATTCAGTAACACACAAAGTCTCAAACAAGACTAAGGCAGTGCGCCATAAATATACTGAAACAAATGTACAAAGAAGCACGACAACAGATGGGACCAGAACATAATCACACAATAGAATTTGACATACAACAACAATGATCACATCAGTTTAGACCACCAGCACGATGCAAACCAGACTCAAGTAAACCAGAAGTGAATAAAACAAGACAACAATCTCATCAATGCATACCTATGCGAACTCTATAAGCGGAACTCGAAGCTAATCAAAATATAACAAATATGACGAAGCCAACTAAGTGCATAGGCACACAAATCACACACATATATACATACATGTATGTATGTGTATACATGGAGAAACTGAAGTGCACCATACCAGCTAGCACTTGGGTTGACAGAGAAGTGTTTAAAGTTAACAAGTCAAAGTAGTTTGAACAAAGCAGTGTTTAAAAGAAAATCAAGCCGTAGTTCATACATTTTCAAATAGAGGTACATGTAGTAACGTGAACAAGTCGAAGTCTCAAAGTTTTAAATGCCATGATCGTAGGAGCAAAAGAAGGTACCGACTCAAGCAAGTGAAAATGTATAAGTAACGTGTAAACAAATGAAGCAGTCAAGACTAATCACAAGCGCTCAAGCAAAATCAAATGGACAAGTGAAAATCACCGAAGATTTCAAACAAAATTATTCAAACGAAAATATAGGGTGTTCGGTCCCTATAAAATCCCAATTATCATCATCGGCAAAAAGTATTCGAGTTTAAGCAAATATCTGAGCTTGCTAAATCATGAACAAATCTATAACTCGAATCGAAGTCGAGCAAATTCAAAATCGAACAAGAAAATCACGTACCAAATCATAGCATTCAAGCTTGATGCACCTTGAAGCCACCGCATATTAACCAAGCCAGGATCAAGCAAAGCGTAGTGAATTCATCAGTCAATCGATCAATTTTTGAATCGGCGCTTCAAATTCCACAAAACCCAAATCGTGAAGAAGAACAAATAAAAAAAATCGGCCGAAGCCATTTTACAGAGAAAAAGAAAAGAGCAGAGCTGTTTTTCTTTTGATTAGAATTGGGTCGATCACAATTTTATTTTAGGCTTAAGTTTATTAAAAAAGGCTTTGGGTTTTATTTTATTTAGCTTTTATTTTCAGTTGTAATTTTGTTTTTTAAGTGTGTAACTTTCTAGTCAAGTGACTAGGGACAAACTATGGTGGTGTAGTTCGAGAATTCGCAACTCAATGGCTGAGTTGTGGCAAAGTTTTGAGCGTAGAGTTAGGCTAGTCGTTAACGGGTGTCACAAGTTTACATGTGTAAGCATCTGACTACTTAGTTTCTAGTAGAAACCTTGGGGGCAGCACGTAGGCAGGGTTTTGCCGATGCTGGGTAAATCTGTGTTGTTCTATTTCTGCTTTTATTATTCTGCTATTATCCTTGCTACAATTATTTTATATATTTCAGCATTAATTTTTATTATTATTAGTATCACCCTATTCACCCCTCTCTAGGGTGAAATCAATCCTACAACACTGACCTTTCCCTTGGACATAACCTTAGGATAGACAGTTCAACCCTATAACATCCCACTTCGCAACCGCTTCTAGAACTTAGATCATATGTATGTTTTTGAAGTGACTACGGGTTTGAGTCATGTCATATAAGTACTGGACTCTCCAAAATCAATCAATGAATTTTCGATTAACTCAATCTTAGTTCTTTCAAAAGTAAGAGAAAGCTAGAGACATTTCGTACCAACACTCCTCCTCTGGGGTTCTCATCGGTATGAAATTGCGATGCCTTTCGATTACTTCTTAAGTTATAATTGGTCAAGATCGATAATCGACTAATTGATTATCTAGGCAATGAAAATTGCTTATACAAATCATGATTTATACATTTAACTCATTTCCGACATTCCACTTAACTATTTCTCGTCTAAGAGTGAAGCCAGGTAAGTTATAGCACCGGTTGTGTCAAAGCCTTACCTTGACACTTCATTCTTAAGTCTAACAAATAGGTAAGTCTACCATATCAGTTTTTATTATTAATTATAGTATTAATTATTTTCACATATAAGTAAGAAATGAACAGAATTAACATGTTTCTGACATTTTCCGATGTACTATTCCTCGGCCAAGAAGTCAAACCAATGTTTTCACGTATTTCAACAACATTTTAAACAACTTAAATACCATTCAACACAAACATACATGTGTTATATTTTCATTCAAAGTAAGATGTTAACTCACCTTTAAGCCAACAATAACCAAGTCCAACCTCTCCTAGCAACCATCTTCCTCTTTTCTTCTCTTTCTTTCCACTTGTTTTTGCCCTTCCTCCCCTGACTTATAGCTCATGACCTTCAAGGATTGGGTGAGATTGACTTTGACTTTTTAGCTTCTAACTAGGTAGGATACTTTAAAAATGTGGTAATAAGGCTTCACCCCAAGCTGGAGTTGATTTGGATTTGATTTGCAAATATTTTGCTTCAGTAAATTATGAAGAGGAAGAAGAAGAAGCCATTGATTTTATGATAACTTTAGCTTTGAATTTGTGATTATGCTCTAAGGTATGCCTCTTCTTATATAGGAATAAGAATGGTGCTCTTTAAGCTTGCATTCACCACCACTATGCCATGTATGCTTCACCTCCCATCACTTTTCCTTTAAGTCACTTCTCCTTTATGCCAATTACCTATATAACCTTCTCGTGATAATATCTCTTATCCATTAGAACATTCTAGAACCTTCAAAGCTTAATAAAGAGGAGAGTTTTTTAATTAGTTGTTAAAGTGTTCATTTGATCATTAAACAAGTGCACAAGAGTTCGAATGACTTATATCGACTTAAAAGCTGTTTACCGATGAACTGATTTTTGGTCACATTATCGATTTTTCTTTAGGGATTATTTTTTTAACAAATTTCAAAAACAATTTTTTTTACCATTATTTATCGATTAAATGATTTATAAAAAGGTTATAAAATCATATTTATAACACTTTATTATATCTCAGAATGTTTCAATATTCGAAGACAAAGTGTTCGAATTTTAGGTTCGCTAAAATTCTCCTTCGAATAATAGTGTCCTATTAGGGTAACTTCGATTAGACAAATGTAATGACCTGTAATTTTTAAGTCTTCAAAGTTGGATAATAAATTTATTTAATTAGGCGAATTTTAGTTTTAATTATAATTAAATATGTGTTTAAAATAATTACCAAATTTTAGTGGCGTATTTTTTATTTAAGGGGCATTTCACTAGGACAAACTTTGCATCCGAGTTAGTTTCTAGGACGCACGTACGCATAAATTAATTTCAAGGCCAAAGTCTGCAGAATAATTACTTTTAAGGACAAATTCAACAGTCCAATTACTTTCAAGGACATAATTTTATAGGTTTTTAGACCTTAGAAAATAATTATTTTGCATTTTGTCCTTAAAAGTAATTATTTCAATTATGTATCCTAGAAACTAATTGCAGTTTCTAAAGAGGCCCTTGTGGCTAATTTCCACTTTATTTAATTTATTGGATTTTCCATAATTTTTAATTTGGAAAATATATAAATTATCGTTTGACGAATTGTTGACAAACGATGTTATTTTTGTGATATTACAGAATTTGCTAACATGTGTATTTTATTATTGTTTTATGATCAGGTCGCATTTTTTCGCACGATCGTATTTTTATTTTTGTCATTCGCGGTCATATGCAAATGGACTATTGTGTGACGGGATACAGTAGATATTTCTTTCCAAATCTATTTTAAGTTAAAAATTAAATCAAATTTCAAAGGATTGGTCAAGTCTTGTGAAGTGAGGTTAACTTGAGAATATAGTGTTACTTAAACATTTAGTTTAACCTGAGAAACCTTATTTATCTAGTGTGTAAAGTAGAGTAATTGTTTTGTTTTAAAGGTGAGACCATAAAAAAACACTTTCCTTTTATTTCCAATCTCTTCCACCCCCTTTTATTCTTCATTTCCTGGTTGATAATTAAAAAAATAAGAAAATTGAGCCATTACTTCTAAAATTGGAATAAAATCCTTATAAAATTGAAATCTTTCATCATCATCGTCCATGGCTTGCAGTTGCATTGATCTTGCAACTTTATATCTATGATATCATGTTTTAAATCATTTTCTTTCCAAGAAAGAGCCTGGTTATCCTTTCTACTAGGTTTTACACAAGCATGTTGCTCAGATGGTTAGAGTTTGCTATGATGGCCGAGGCGATAGCCAAGAGGGGATGGGCATTCGGGTTAGTGCAAATGTGACTGGGTGTGCATGTGCATGTGTTTCACGAGTGTAGGTCTTCTGTGTGCATGGAGTTTATAACCGTATAGTTTTATGGGTACCGTGGCGAGGTGGTAGAGCTCGTAGAGGTGGCGATGGGGGTTGGATGTAGGGTATAAGCAGCAGTCATGGCCGTGAGATAAGGAGCAGTGCGTGAGGAAGGTAGGAAGGGTGCAGGCGAAAGTTAGAGAAAAGGAAACGGGGGTTTATTGATTTCAAAGAGATTTGCATTTTAGTCAAGATAATTTGGCCAATTATGTAAGAGGAAGGGGAGTGAATTTGCAGGCACGAAAAGACTTTTGGCATGCAAGTTTGGGCTGTTGGGCCATCGGGTGAGAAATCTATTTTTATATTTATTTGTTTAAAATAGTAAATAAGTGTATTGAATTGAAAACGGAATGTCTCACTCAATTTTAAGTCTAATTAACCCACGAATTTTTATGCTGGACTCCTATTATTGAGTATAACATTGTAGTATGACTTATTGTTTGTTTTGATATTGTATAAATTTATGATATAATAATAAAAATTGAATTTAATTATGTTATTTAATTTAATAACGTCGTTAAATGAATTTTACCTTAATTGGTGAACCTATTTGGAAAATTAAAACACCGGTCTGTAAAATTGAATTGAATAGATAGTTCAGACATCTATTTAGTAGAATAAAACACTATTCTACTGTAATCAAATTTTGTAGATTATTGACAACATCTGTTAAGCAAAATGAATCACCTTTCTACAGTTATATTAATTTTAACGTTTATTTGTATCCTAGTTAATTAATGCGTGGACTAATTATTACTAGATAATGATAGATTAACTAGTCTGGATTTATGATTTCATTTACATATATGATGCTTATGTAAATACTAGTTATGTGACATTAAAGTTAAATTGAATTAAATGGTAGCTTGATTTATATCATTATGGTTGCTAAGCATCTTTCCGAATTTGTAAAGTTATGGATTTGAATTTATTTTCAATTTTCAACAATTTGATGTTAAGTGATTATTTAATTTAAAAATAATGGCTTTTTATTTTCTTTATTAAAGATGTTTTAAGTTAGATAATTAATTATATTATCAAGGGTTTTTAATGTTAATTTATTTACTTATTTATTTAATAATGATATTTAAAAGTTGATTACTTATTATTTAATAATGTTTTAAAGGCTTAATTAATTTAAGAGAAACGCGTGATCCTCAAAAGTAGAGGAGAGCATACGTGTGTGTGTGTATCACTATAAACAAAGGTGTTGCCAACATACCTGGTAGATAACTAATCATAATACAAAAATCAATGAAAAAGGACTCAGGTACATCTAGAATGAGCTCCAGTAAGGCCACCACCCATTACATCTCAATATCGAGCTCCGGTAAGGCCACTACCCGGTAATGAGGTGTTAAAAGTACCCAAAAAATCCATGATGCAACCCATTGCGGATGAAAATGATAGACAACTCCATCAGTGAAAGAACTTCTCACTGCAAACTCGGAATACCTAGAAATAACGTCACACTGCAAATACAGATGATCCAGAATGAAGAACGCCACACTGCAGACATGGAAGAAATGGAAAGAACTCCTCACCGCGAACACGGAAAGTCCAGAATGAACGTCCTACTGCAATCCTGTCAACACCAATCCTGAAATCCTGCAAATAGTAATCTAGTACCATTTCTAACCTAAACTTGTATTTGTTAAAGAAACTAAAGAAAAATATAAGAATAATTCACATATATGTATATAAAAGAGATTTATATACGTCTATATATGTATTGATGAAGTAAAAGTAATATACCAAAGCTAAAATTATAAGACAAAAAAGAAAATAAAATAAGAAACAGACTAACAAGAATTCAAGCTCATTATGCAACATCTTAACAAACTTTGAAGTTGAAAAAAAGATATATCGAAATCAAAAAGGTAAAAAATTTGCAAAATATGAATTTAAAAACCAATAAACTAAAACATCTAAAAAAATTGTCCCTATGCTGCTTTAATCAAAAGAACATTATGATACTTAGTAAAATCATAATTCAAATTTGATAAATTGTTAATGCTATTGTTATTAGTGTTAAAAATATATTTTTTATGTTTAAATAGCTTAATGTTATTACTAACCTTATTAAGGTATTCTTTGAAATGATTATTTTTAACTATATATTAAGGATTTGAGATCCAATTAAAACAAAATGATGATACTATAAAAATCAATTTATTAATATGATTATTATTATTATTATTAAAAAGTCTCTGGTTTCTCTCAAACCAAATATACCAACAAATTATAATGAATAAAGTATCAAGTTAAAATCTATTTTCCTTTTTAAACTTAAATCTTAAATTATTCCAATAATAATCTAATCAGTAACATTAGTTATAAGAATAGAATTAAAGATTTTGAGAGTATTATTAAGAATGTAGCAAGTATCCATGCAATAATAATATACATGTTTAATATCTTCAAAATATAATTTACAAAAAGTAGATTTATTATCAATTTGTATATTCTTTCTTTTTAAAAATTCAATAGTCTTTAGTTTCCCATGCATGATTAACCACATATGAATCTTAGATTTAGGAGAAGCATCTGTTTTCCAAATAAGTTTAAAAGAGTTTTTTTTACACCCAAGAAATTAAGAAATTTATAAAAAGAATTTGAAGTGAATTTCGTACTCTTTTCCCATTCCTAGTTAATAATATCACTTTCCTTATCAATATTATATAAATTCAATCTAGCACATAATAAAGAAAATTATCTAAGAGTTGTACCTTCTAAAATTCTATTAAAACAAAAATTCCAAGGGGGATCATTATCTAGTGAAAAAACTTCTAAAATTAAAGCTTTCTTAAAGTAACAAATTTCATAAAGCTCTTTAAATTCTACCCTAAGAGGAATGGCAGATATCCAACAATAGTGCAAAAAAGTAGTACTATTTCCTAAATGAACAATCGTATTAGTGCCAAGGTTAAAAATCTAATGAAATTTGAAAATAGATTTTCAAAAATTAGACAATTTATTGGTAACAGTAGGTGTAATTTGGTACAAATTGTTACTACATTATAATAATGTTTAGATATAATTTCTTTCCAAATTGAGTTATCATTAAGATTCTTAAATTTCCATAACCAATTCCCTAATAAAGACATATTCATGTTATGTAAATTAATGACTCCTAAACCACCTTCCTTTTTCGATTTACAAACTATCTCCCAATTAGCTAAACATTTAAGACTACTATTAGAATTTTCACCACTCCATAAGAAATCTCCACTTATTTTAGCAATTTTGTTAATCACCAAATCTAGGAAAAGATGCATAGACTTCCAATAGATCAGAAGGTCGGATAAAACAAAATTGATGAGAACTAATCTACCCGCTCTGGATAAAAATTTGCCATTCAAATTTGAAATCCTATTTTTAATTTTATCTATAATAATAAGCCAGTCATCATGTTTAAGTTTAGATGGTCTAATCAAAAAACCAAGATAATCAAAAGGGAAATTCATAATTTTGCATTTAAGCATATTAGCAACAAAACCTTCAACCTTATAAACATCATTGAATGCTAAAACTGAACTTTTATCGAAATTAATTCTTAGTCCAGAAAGAAGTTCAAAGCTGTATAAAATAATTTTAAGGGTAATAACATGATTAGGAAAATGAAAGGTAAATAATAAAGTATCATCCGTAAATTGAAGAATAGAGAGACCATTACACGAGATTTCACTACCGATACACCCTAAAGAACCATTACCAACCGCTTTTTTAATAATTATAGCAAAAACATCAGCAGCTAAATTAAACAAACTAGGTAATATAGGATCCCCTGCCTTAAGCCACGTTAAGATTGAATTTATTCCCTAAAATACGGTTAATCATTATACTAGAACATCCAATTTTAAGTGAAGTCATAATCCAACCTGTCCATTTACTACTAAAACCTCTAGCCCGTACCATATTAATTAGAAAATTCTAGTCTACCAAATCAAAAGCTTTAACGAAGTCCAATTTTAGAAGAGCACATGTAATGTTTTTTAAAGCAATGGTTAATGTATACTAGAACAGCAGCCACTCCATATGTGATATTTCTACCCTTAATGAAAGCAATTTGTGAATAATCAATTAGATCATTCATTTTTATGCTAAGTCTATTAGTTAAGACTCTAGAGATAATTTTGACAGAACAATTAATTAGAGAGAATGGTCTAAAATCTTTTAAATTATTAGCATCGATTTTTGTATGAATTAAAATGACATTAGCGAAATTAAATCTTCCTAATTGCAGTTTCCCACTGTAAAATTCATTAAACATACTAACAAAATCAAGTTTTAAAACATCCGAAAATAATTTGTAAAATAAGATAGGAAAACCATCAGGACCCGGGGATTTATCAGTAAGCATGTCATTAATAGCCTTTAAAATTTTCTCTTTAGAAAAAGGATTACCAAACATAATAAGGTCAATTCTAGATTCAATAGGATAGAGATCATTTCGTCTGACATTAATTCTATGTTTATTCTTATTACCAAAAATATCTCTATAGTAATCAGTAAATGCCTTATTAAGATCTCTTTGATCAACCAATTCTACCCTATTCACAAAAGTAGAATTTATCTTGTTACTACTTTTTCTATCATTAGCCATATTAAGAAAAAAAATTGTACTATTATCGCCTTCATTAGTCCTTTGTATTCTAGATCTCTGTTTCCACATAACTTCTTCCTTTTTGAAAATTGAATTAAGCTCTTCTTTTAAATTAGCGAGAACATTATGCTCACTAAGATTTAGTTGTCTAGTTTCTTCTAACTTGTTAATATTAAGCATTTCAGAAAGTAAATTTTCTTTTTTAATTTTAATACTACCGAACACATTCTTTCACCAAATTTTAAGAAAATTCCAAAGACCCCTAAGTTTTAAAACAAATATTTTAGCAGAATTATCTGTATTTCCGATACTATAAAAATTCATTGAAATCCATTTATTTTTAATTAGAATAGAGAAATTGGATTCTAATAACCATATTATTTCAAATTTAAAAGTTCTATTAACTATTTTATGATGATCACACGTAAGAATGATAGGGCAATGATCAGAGTAAGTATAACGCAAACCAGAAACTCTACAAATAAGAAATTTATCCTTAATTTCATCACCGATGAAAAATCTATCTAGAAGAGCCATTGAAAGGGACTCTCTAGTATTACTTCATGTGAATTCTCTAGAAAGAGGAATTTCAATCAAATTTGAATTAATAATAAATTGGTCAAATTCTTCCATAGAAGAGAAATCACCTTTCCGTGGTGAACGCTCCCCTAGAAAATGCATAACAATGAAGTCACCCCTTAAAATCCAAGAACCAGGAACAAAAGCTAAATTCTAAACATTCATTCCATAGAACTCGACGATCGATTTTCGATTTTGGCCCATAAACAATAGATATATTTAATAAAGAGTTATCACTCAGGTTAATGAGACGAATATACAAAGAGTGATGCTTAGAAATACATTGAAGAAGTTTAACAGAATTATCCTGCCACCTCATAAGTAAACCCCCCCAGAAGCTCCAACAGAAGGTAGACAAGCCCAATTCCTAAAGCGATAACCCCCTAATCTTCTATAAAAATAAATATTGGGACACTCTATTTTAGTTTCCTGTAATAGTGAAATATCAATAAAATGATCTTTTAAAAAATGCTCTAATTTTATCACATTTATTTAAGTCCCGCGAACCTCTAATGTTTTAACTAATAATCCTCATAAACAAATAGATCTATCCTACTGTTATTCCTTACTCTTAATAAAAGCAGTATCTAATTCAACATCAGTAAAGACAATAGCGGTATCCCTAGCTAACTGAGATAACTCGATGGAAGACAAACTACCTAGAGCATAAGAAAAATAAGTACTGCCTAAATCAGAAATCATACTTGAGCTTGAATTCTTTGTTCCACTCACGGCACTCGAATCAGGCAACTCACCTAAAATCTAAGAATGACTACTAAGGATCCTGGCACTATGGCGGACAGACCCGCTTACAGTAACAGATTTCCCACGTCTACCTCTACCCGACGATGAAAAAAAAGGCTTTTTGTCAATTAAACACTCACACCTTATTAATTATTTTATTTATGATATTTTAAGGAAATTAATTATGTAACATATTATTAATGTTGTTTTGAGTTAGTTAATTGGGTTAGTTTTGCATTTAGTTAATTGATTTTCTTATTAATGATGTTTTAAAGTTAATAAATTATTTATTAATGATGTTTTTATGGTTATGAATTTATCTAATACTAGTGTTTAAAGATTTTTAGTTTATTTAATAAATAATTTATAGATTAAGTATTTTGAATTAAGGTAATGTTTTTGGATAAGAGTTTAGATTTTTATTCATGTATTTTAAAGGATATAGTATATTTCTAAAGTGTTCATAAATAATAAAGAGATTTATAAAATGGGTTTATAAATATATTTTAAAAGAATTTGGAAGAGGGTAGAAGGCTATTTAATTTATAAACTAGGTTTTAAAGATTATAATCTGTATAACGATATTCACTATGGATGCAGTCCAGAAATTTTATCGTTTCCATAAAATATTAGGGTTATCTATTTTGGATATTTGTAAATTCCTTTTGAAGGTGATTGTAAAGATTGTACAAGTACTTAAAAAGGGATTTTATTTTAAATGTATTTTTAAAAGGGGCCATTGTAAAGGATTTTTATAAAGAAGTTTATGAAGGGAGATTTTGCAAAGAGTTGTACAAAGAAAAAGTGTTTTTAAAAGGAATTTTATAAATTACCTTGGACATTTATAAAAGGGCTTGAAAATATTGAATAGGTTCGAAAAAGGGAATTTTATAAAAGGAATGAGATTGATTTTGGTAAATATTCCTTCTTAATCATGGTGGTATGGAATATCCTTTTCATACCATACACTAAAGGATATGTGCTTTGGTTTATAGTAAGAGATATTTTAAATAATATTTGTTTGGCCCTTTAAATATGAATTTTGGAAAGAGAAAATCCTTTCATTAGTTTTGTTAATATACTTATGCCACTGAGATAAGTATATGATTATATTTTCTAGTTGTTGAAATTTAAGGGTTTGTAATATATTTATACTAATGAGACAAGTATACAAATGTTTTCCAAGTAATGGAAGGAGTATAATGGGTTTGTGAAAATATCTTTTGTAAAGGTATTATGAATCAAAAAAATGGAAGGTGATTTGATTAATAAAAGATTTATTAAAGGCTTAGAGGGTTCCATATGGAATTAAATCTATGTTTATATTTTTGATAGTTAAATAATCAACTTTCAAAATCTTGGCCAAATTATGACTCTGGAAATATCTAGGAGAAACATGTGAGTTATATGGCACTGTCATCTTCGATGATGTTGCATTGTGCGTATAAATCTTGTTCTATTTTCTTAGGACAAATGGTAGGGAGATCTATCTACTTAAATGATTAGGGGGTGATCCCTGCTCCTATGTATTGTCTATTTATTTCATAAAGAACGGAGGTTGAGTTTATTTGAAGCTAGTGCATGTTGGTTCGAAGAGACTGGGATTGGATAAGTTGGAATTATCTAGAAACCACTTCGATCCAACTCAAGTTTCGTATTGAAGACATCTTGAAGATAATGGAAACAAAGATGGAGTTCTTTGAAGTGCACAGGCTACTTGCTACTAATTCTAAGGGTGATTTCAAAATGGGTATAGTAGGAGTAGTGCCTTCGGTTTGTTCTTATTATGAACAACTTGTATAAATGAATGCTAGCATTGCATTGGTGCCTTAAAGGAAAGTTACCTCGCAAGCCTCCTAGCTAGGTAATAGCCAAAACAGAGGACATGCTTCTGAGCTATGTGGTTTGCTATAATTACGAGCATCGTTCCTCGATCTAGAATCGATATTTATAGTTTGGTATGCATGCATGGGTGAGGCTAGGGTCTAGAATAGGTTTCCCTAGCTAGTACCAAAGGATGATGTAATCCGGTTTGTCATGTAAGAGGAGTAGACCATCTTTGATTCATAGGGGTCGATAGGTTCTACCTTGATACATTTTTCTAGAGCTATACCATGGTAGGCGACACCCTAGTAGCCTTGTCCTTGCTGGAAATCCAATCTCCAAAACGTGCCTTTATTGACTTAGTTGTGCCCAACTATGTTGAAATATAAGGTGCAAGCATTTCAGCTATTTTATATTTTTATTTCTCCTTAGACATTATTATAATATCAATGGATTTTATAACAAAACGTTTTGGTTATGGTAAGATATAAACCCTACGTGTTTATGTACAATGTGGACTTCGGAGATACCTTTATTTAAAAAGTTTTATAGTATTAAGTAATCCATTTGATTGTGTTTCTCATGCTGGTTTACCAAGATGACCCGGCGTTGTTTTCCTATAATGCTCGGGTCAGTCCGAGCATATTTTCCAAATCTAGCTAGACACTTTCGAGATTTTAGAAGACAAGCTGGATGCCTCCAAGACGTACTTCTGTATTTTCTTTATCTTTCGTTGTTTTTTCTTGTTGTAGTTATCAGCAATTTTAAGGATAAGCTGTTATAACTGTCCAGGGCTAATGATAGGATAATTGTACTATGATTGATGTATGTTTATTAAAGTTTTGTTTTTCTTTTGTAAAGATTATTTGTATATTATATGTTACTTGTCACGTTTTTATAAGATTCTGTTTTTCTTTCTTTTTCCCCAATGATCCGTCTTTCTGGCACTTAGATGTTCGAAAGTGAATAATGTAGATGTATTAGCGTCAACTTCTAAGGATCGAAAAGGCGGGTCATCACAACGACCTTAGTATAATTATCATGTATCAATGTGCTGTTATGAAGTTCCTAACCACTTAAGGGACAAAACATGTGCTACGTGATAAAAAAAACCTAAAAATATTACAATATATCTCTAAGGTAAGCTAAGGAAGGAATTATGATACTGAATAAGAATCAACCATTTTGGACATTGATTTCCTTGAGTGGCCAAAATAACCAGATAAAATGCTTATCCAAAAAAAATGAGTATCCCACACCTATTTCCCATTTTGGCAGGCTACATGGTCAAATAAGACCCTCATCTATATTAGGAAGGTTGAACAACCATCAACATGTATAAAAATCTATATAGTTCCAATTAGTGTCCTCTCTAAAGCAAAGAACAATGCACTCTCCATTCGACATGTTCGTTGCCATTATACATGTCCGCTCATCATCAGCACAGTGGATCCTCATGTCTCACTGGAACCCAATGGTAGATTAGCAATTCTATTTAGATCCATATAGCACACTCATCTAGATTAGGGAACCTAACCAATTGCTAAAGTGGTGCCAACCCCAAGCATCACAATAATGGAGGTCACCATCAGTAACATTCATTAATACAAGCTAGGAGTGCTCCTAAATTATCAGACTTATACACACTCACATATGGGAAAATGAAGAAAGAGGATAGTCTAAAAAAGGAGCTAGAGATAGTGGAGTTAAATTTTGAAGGTGAATATTGGGTAGTATATATTGGGAGGGAACTAGATTTGAAGCTTAAAAGTGAACCAGTAGAATTTCTATAGAAAAATCATGACCTTTTCGCTTGGATCCATGCAACTATGAGTGGTAATGATCCATCCATTATTATTTATGCCATGAATATTGACCCGAAGACAACTTCTGTTTGAAAAAAGTGTAGAGAACTAAACCTAGAAAGATATAGAGATCTAAAGGAAGAAGTAGATAAACTGCTCTGAAATAACTTCAACTGAGAAGAAAATACACATAATGGACCTGAAGCCCTGTCTTATTCCGTAACCGGATAGAACTTAGAGAATCTGCATTGATTTCCGAGCTTCAACATGGTTATGTAAAGTATAACTTCCCCATATCTAGAATAACCAACTAGTCAGTGCAACTAATGATTATGGGTTACTCACCTTAATGGACACAAACCCTGATACACCTAGATTGCCATATGTAAACCAAATTAGGAACATACAAATCTCATCACTAATATAGGATCGTTCTATTACAAGGTAGTCCTATTTGCGCTCAAGAGAAGCAGGGAAACCTATCAACATGATATCCTTGAGTCACAAGCGATTATTCAGTTATATTAGATCTCAAAATAGAAAATGAATAAGTGCGAGACTCAAGGACGATCGAGTATGAAGCATAACTAGAGGAAAATGAGGAGAAATTTGCCCAGGTCCTTCGATTAGTATTAATGAATGGGTGGGTCAGTACTAATCCATCAAATATCTCCTTTTTTAACCATTCTCAATGAAATCAATTAAGAACTTGGCTTGGAAGCATCAAGTAAGTAATAGAACATGAAGCAACAAAAATGTATGGAAGAAATGTGGAGAACATCAAAACCCATGGATCGGTAAGGATGAATCAATACAGATCCATAGACTTATTCATTTTTGACCTATTCTTCCTTCTATTCTCTTATATCTTGATATGTGATGTCTTCTAATGGATTAATAGAGAGGGCTGATGAATCCAATGCATAATAATAGCCTACTAAAATTGTAAATATGGGCTACATGCAACAAAAAAGAGATCTAGGCATTTTGCTATTTATTATCTAAGGGAAAATGCTACTATTATAATCATCTATCTACTTTTGAGATTGTAATTGTATTTCTTATAAAATCCAAAAATAGCAATAACACATCTTCAAAGTGGACATAAGCATAGTCGAACCACTATAAATTATATGCCTTGCTTTTTCTTTCCCGTTCTTTCTATATTTACATATTTCTATTGTTTTAATTTGTAATAATAAATTAGAGCCATCGTAATTTGAGAATCAAAAGCCATAATCTTCATAAAATCATACCTAAAGATTACATATAGAATATTTGGCCCTATGCAGTATTTTGGGGCTTTAAACTAACTTTTGCCTAATGGTTGCATTGACTATTTGAAGATCGAGGTAGGTCCTTTGTGTCACTCACACTTGCTTTAAATTTATAAGGAGATCTGGTCAAATGGATCCAAGGAAGATTTTGGACAAGCAAGCTAAAGGGGTTGTTGGTGAAGGAATGTTGGAAATCAAAGTGCAAGTAAAAGAACCATGCAACCTCTATCGACATGTTAGTAGAGACGAAATAGAAGGAATAGGATAAAGACAATTAATAGATGGAAGCAACGCAGTGAACATTGATGGCAAAGTTGGCTAAGCTAAAAGATATGAAGAAGAAATCCCTCAAGGAGAAGGATGTCATGCTAGATATTATAGAGGAAGCAGTAATTTTCTAACCAGATCTTATGAAGGGAATTCTATAGCAAGGCTTAAGATGAAACAAAATAGAGTTGGGGAGGAAAATAAAATAAAAAAAAAAAACTCTTAGAGTAAACATTATATGGAGATTAATTGGTACTTATTCATCGTCGATCAGTACTGATCGATCCAATCATGGCATTGGTCGATGTTGTGGCAACGGAACGAGTAGGGATTCTGATGTAATCCCTTTTGATGGGAAACCTAAAGGAATGTTGAGGGTAGCACTTATGGAAGAGAACAATCTCAAGAACACACTTAGGAAAGATAATGTGATGGAAATTAGAATTCAAGGAAAATGATTTTCCATAAGCAGGGTGTTTAAGGCACCAGGCTGGTAGTTGTGAGTGCTTGCACAACGACCATCATGGTTGTTCGCGGAACCAGGCATACTTTGATGAAGCCAATGACCACTATCAAGGTCAAGAATAAGAAAATAAAACTATTGTTGAGGTGATAAGGTGGTTACTACAGAGAGTGAATTGTGAGGATGACTAGAAGATTGCATCTACTCAAAATCCATTTAGAGCAGAGATTAGTGCAAAGTAATATCCATGGATATTAATAATGCCATCTATGCCAATGTATATCAAATTAATATATCCTATGCAACATTTTCTTTGGTATGAATGGCATTTAGATTGTACAAGAACTAATTATTTTATGAAGTGCAGATATTTTCCTTTTTTTCGAAAAGACTGGCGACTAAGTGTTTTTTCAGGCTTGAGCCAAAATCCAACTATTCTTACGACCAAATGGATAAAAAGCTTGTGATCTAATTTAGGTGAATTATGTAAAACCAAAAGAAGCAATTTCGTTAGCTAACATGAAGCAGAGGATGTTGAAATCATTAAAAAGTTATTTGAAGAGACTTAACGTTGTTATCACTAAAGTGAGAAATCTAAAGAGAAGTCTTATATTGATGGCTTTGGTATGCAAAGTTAGAAGAAATATGCATTTTGGGAAGTGGCTTGCTATGAAGAAGTTAATCACATTAAAAAAACTTATAAGGAAAACAAAATTCAATGCTTAAAGTGGCAGAACAGGAAGGTAAAATTAATGTACCGAGACTAGTAGAACCGAGTAGTTCGATGAAAAGTAATGAGGCTATTAAAAAGGATAACATCAGATGGGATGAAATAAAGATAATAAAAGCATAACAATCAACTTTGGGGCATGAAAGAAGACCTTTAAAATGTTTTTGGTTCTCATGGAACGACAAATATACGGAGTTGAAAAACTCCTTAAAAAATAATTACCTAACAACCCAAAGCATGAATAGGAATAGAAAGCTCACTCCAAAACGATCAATAGAGGAAGAGCAAAGGTCTGGGAAGTACTATTATTTAAATGAGACACATAGGAAAAATAAAATTGAGTGTAGACAAGTAGAGGATATGATTGTGGAGCTGATAGGGAAAAAACAACCGCTTCAATATGTGGTGAACCGATAATTAGCGTAGGTAGAGAGATAATTGGCCCTCAAGTTAGTAGTATCGAGTTTAAGGGGAAGGTACAAGCTAGGTTGATCCTTGTTCACCTGGAGGACATTTGGTCATAAATACAATTTCCAAAGGTCCAAATCCCATGAAGGAAAGTTGGAATGAGGTGGAAAAATACGGGAGTTCTTTAAAGCATTCCCCGTAAGAGGCTTGTTGTGCTATAGAGGACGGTATTATTGCAAAGTAGTTGAAGAGGATGGACAACGATATTGTTCCTTATAATAAAGATGAAAATGTGATCGAGGCTTCAAATTTCAATCCAATGGTGATAACGACCAACATTGGACCAGCGACTATTCATCGAGTTGGTGGTTTACAGCAGAAGCTCGGTGAACAATTTGTTCAAGCATCCATTTGGTGAGATGGGACTAAATGAGAAGGATTTATTACCATGTAACCCACACTTGCAAGGTTTTAATGGAGAGGTGACATTTTTGGTTGGCTACATTATTTCGATAGTGAAACTAGGAGATAAACCCCACCAGGCTGTGCGGGTTGAGAAGTTTGCGATGTTTGATGGATACGCACCATACAATGAATCTTTGGGTCGATCAACCAATCTAATTTTAAAACAACTTTATCTCCTTAGTGCTTAATAATGAAGTTCTCCATGGATAGTGGAGTTGGAATGGTTAAAAAAATTAAGTGTTGTAAGAGAGTGCTACGCCATTGAGCATTGGCAGTTTAGGTGTAGGGGAAAGAAAAGAATGTGGAGAAGGCTCTTCACATCAAATCGAAAAACTCATAGCAACCACTATCCGAGCCTCGGTTTGGAGTAAATAGCAACAAGTTAAACTATAGACTATGGAAGGAGCCAGTCGAGGCAAGCAATGGATTGGCATAGCTGATGGTTGAAATACAAATAAACTAAGACTATCCTACGAAGGTATTCAAAATTAGAACACATCTTGGTCTAAGGATGAAGAAGGAATTGCCGAGGTTTTTGAGGGTGAACCATGACATGTTCGCGTTGACTTATTTAGATATATGTAGGATTTTTCCCAAAGTTGCATGTCATGCATTAAATATAAACCCGAAATTCATTACTATGAAGAAAGAAAGGGATAGTATGGAACTAGAGATATTCATTAGATAAAGTATGAAGTGGATAAGTTGTTGGAAAACAACTTCATTCATGAATTGCTCTATTAGATTAGGTATCCAATCCTATAATGGTTAGGAAGACGATGAAATATAGAGGAATGGGTTCATTATTCTAACTTGAATAAAGCATACCAAAGAATTACCTTTTGCTTTCATGGATTACCAACTTGTGGATGGAATGGCCAAACACAAAATATTATATATCGTGGACGCTTAATCCTGCTATAATCAAATTGCAATGCCCATTTCAAATCAGGAGCGTATATGTTTTATTATAGATGTAGGACTATAATATTACAAGGTAATTCCGCTCGGTTTCAAAATGCTAGAGCTACTTACCAATGGGTAGCAAACAATATGTTCTAAGAAAAAAGTCAAGTGGATGATGGAAGTATATGTGGATTACATGCTATAAATTCAAGAAGATCAAAGACCATTGAAGCAACTATCAAGATGTTTGATGTGATTTGGAAGTATGTAATAAAGTTGAACCCACTGAAGTGTTCTTTTGGAGTTGCATCAAAATTTTTTTAGGGTTCATTGTGAACTTAAAGGAAATAGAAGCTAATATGAAACTGATTGAAGCACTGAAAATGTTAGTCCCCGAGTATTGATTTTGATGATAACTATATTACTATTGCTATAAATGTTTCTTCGAGTTGTGCAACATTTTTAAATATATTATGGAGACATTCTATAGAGATAAACAAGACCATAATTGAAGCAAATAAATCATGTATGAGGATAAATCGGAGAAAATGGAAGAGAAAAACTGAATCAGTACGAATGGAATGCAAGTTCTTTAACGATAGAGATATTTGAAGTGTTTAGTAAGTCTTGTAAAGACAGAGAATTTTTGCTAAAGCCCCATAGAAAATACATTCGAATTCTCTCTTTTACTAAACTACATTTTCAAATCTAATACTTTTTTTTATAAAAATACAATATTAGTTTTAAAAGTTGTAAAGATAAAAACTATTTTAATATAGTGTTTTTCAAAATCAATATGGATATGTCAGCATATTAATGGACCATATGTCAATATATAGATGGATATGTTGACATTCCTATTCACCATACATCAACATACTAGCCATTGGAAAATTTTCTGATTTAGACGAAGGGACACTTCCTTTCATCTTTTCCCTAAAAGTCATGTCTCTTCATTCTCTATAAAGACTATGGTAAATGAATTTTCAAATACAATCCTCTAATTTTGTCTTTCTATTTAATTTTTATACTTTTCAAGAAAAGATGTATTAAATATTCTTCCACTCTCTTTGCAGATCCATACACTTTAACTCCCATTTTTCAAGGATTTGCAAACCACACAATATTAGAGAGTTTGTACTTGAATTATCGATAATCCTTTCTCTGATCGCATTCCATAAGTCAAAATTTTAAAGCAATTTCCATTGGAGGTATATAGAATTATTGTAATGAATTTGTAATAATCTATATTGAAAATACAACTAGTTTCCATAATCTACTATGGATTAAAAAGAGAAAGGTATTCTAGACACTCAAGGAAAGTTAAGAGGAAAGATGTATCTTGCCACCCGAGGAAAGTAAAGATTGTAAAGCCGTACTTGCAACCAGTAGAAAGTAGGTTTATGTAGTGGAAATTTTATATGGAGAATATAAGACTTAATGTTGGATTGGAAATATAAACCTGTACAAAAGTCCCTGTTGTCATTTACTTTATATTTATTTTATGATTATCGTCTTTATTTGAGATTTGATTATTGGTCTGATTATTTTAGTGTAATAATAACCTTAAGATCCATTATGCATTAGTATATAAAGGGATTCCCATTTCGTTTAGACCGGGTTGAAGTGTGATAGGCGATGATCTGTGGCAAAGCATTGGCACTTATCATATACATCTTACGGAGTGGTTGGTCCTTGCCGAGAGAGTGAACGTAAAACCCGAGTCTAAGAGACCAATAAAGGGGGATTAGGGTGAGTTAAAATTTCTTATGAAGGGACTTTCATGTGGTATTAGAGCACACTGCTTTGAAAAATTAATTTTTTTTTTATTTTTGAAAAATTATCTAGTTAATAACACCAGTAAAATACTCTTTTTTATGTTTTTGAAGATGGACAATCCACTACTAGTCCATTACTATGTAATGGTAGTAGCTATGCATATTGGTCTTATAGAATAAAAAGTTTATTTACAACATAATGTTTAGATATTTTGAATATCATACAAGTAGAGTATACTATGCCCCAAAGGAATTATGCATAATGGACTAATGACCATGGCATAATCACTCAAAAGTTAAGAAGCCATGAATATTTTATTTTATGCCCTAGATAAAAATAAGTTTAATAGAGTATTTACTTGTAAAAGTGAATATGAAGGCACAAGTAAAGTTAAACATACTAAGATGTCTATGTTGACCAAACAATTTCAACATTTTAAAATGAAACAAAATGAATCCAGATCTAACATGTATTCTAGATTCAAGATATTTAATATGCACTAGTATCATTAAGGCGGACTGTTTTTGAACAGGAACAAGTTAAAAAGATCCTAAATCCAGTCATTATTGAATGGGAGTAAAATACTTTGGCCATCTAAGAAGCCAATAATATTATAATCTTGAAAGCAGAGGAATCAGTAGGAAGTCCTATCTCCTGTGAAGTTCAATTGCAGGATAGAAAGGAAAGTCGAGCAAATGAGAAGAAATCATTGGAATTTACAACCACAAACAACAATCACGGATCAGATGATGATGAGGAAATCAATTTCATGATCAAGAATTTCAAGAAACTCTTGAAATATAGGAAAATGAATGAACTTCGAAAGACTGTACCAAAAATGGAAATTTTATCTAGTGTTTTGAATGTTACAAAATTGGTTATTTAAATAAAGATTTACCTAAACTAAAGAAATCAAAGTACTTTATGGATATTGATACATTCAACAAAAGAGCAAGTGAGTTCACAATGTGATAAGGATGATTCAAACACATCATCAAGTCGCAGTGAGCCGAAAACTGAAAATACCAACATATGCTTTATGAAAAATGATGAGCCGTTATGTAATTCTATCAAAGAAATAATGAATGTTTTAAATGATATGTATAAGGAATATGAAATTCTAAGAAAATAATATAAGGAAAGTTTAGTAGAGAATGATAGGTTAAAAATGTTTAATGAAATGCCAACCAAAGAAAACAATGTCTAGAAGATGAGATTTAAACACACAATAAATTTAATGATTACAAATATTCAAAACAGGAAATTTCTGAAAAACTAGAAAGTGAAAATGAATCCCTAAAATCTTTTAACGAAGTGAGAGTTCACTAATTTGAATGAAAAAAAACATTCCTAGAAAATTTTATTCACAAATGTAACAAGGATACTAATAAAATGAAAATTGATGTTGATAGATTTAACAAAGGGAAAGATAATTTAGAAAATGTGTTATCTAAATCTAAACCCTAATTAATAAATATGGATTCGAATACACCCCTAATCCCAAATCAAAGAAAAATACTACTTAAAGTACTAAATTTTTTAAGCCTTCCAAGTTCAAATCTGAACCTAGAAAATTAAGATTAAAATACCCAAATAAATTCATTAAAAAATGGGTTCCTAGAAGTTTAGATAATACCGACCCGGAAACTATATTGATGATAACGAAGTTCATTTATCCGATGATTATATTTTTAAGGGATATTCAAACTCTTTATGGTTTTGGTTTCCTGAAACATAACCCCATGGATCCAAAATAAATCAGGTTAGTAGTATTAATAGTTTATTTTTTAGGTACCTACTAATGCAATAAAGATGGAGAAATGGACACTGGACAACAAATGTTCAAAGCATACGGTAGGAAAGTTGACAAACACTGAGCGATATTATGAACAAAGTGATGGAATTTGAACTTAACTCAAAAGGATATGTTATTAGCATCAACAATGTCAAAAATTATAAAACTTCTTTTATTTTTAATGTTTTTTTTTCAAATTTGATTTTGATTCCCCTCACATGTTTCATTTACAATTTTTTTTGTACTACTTTTTATACAAACTTTATACATATTATCTAGTTGTGATTAAATGATTTTTTTCTGCCTTTTTTGAAAAGAAAAGGGAGAAAATAAATATACTAGGAAAAATGATAGGGGAGTGCATAGAGTCAGGGGGAGTCCAATATAGAAATAATATACTTTATCTCTCGGATATTTATATGGTTATCATCATAAAAAAGGGAGATTGTTCATACCCAGATTATCGATTTTGATGGCAACAACCATATAAACAGTAATACTAACATTTCTTCGAATTATACGCTACTTTCAAATATGTTTTGGGAGCATTTTATAAAGATAAACAAGTACTCGGTAGAAGCAAATAAATTACATATATCAAAATTAATAGAAGCAAATGGAAGAGCAAAATCGACCCAAGATGAATGGAAGACAAATACTTTAACAATAGAGATGTTTGAAGTGTGTATTAAGTCTATCCAAGTCTTAGAATATTTATTAAAGACCACGTAACAAATATCTTTGAATTCTCTGTTCTATCAAACTCTATTTTCATCTATAGTATCTTGTTACAAAACTACAATATTAGTTATAAAATTTATAAAGGTCAAAATTATTTTTATAAAGTGTTTTTCAAAATAAACATGGATATATCAACGTACTCATGGACCATATGTAACCATATAGATAGACATATCGACATATCCATTCATCATTATCGACATACTAGTCGATTGACAAATTTTCAAATTAAAACAAACAGAAATTTCCCTTTATCTTTTTGCCAAAAGTTATGTGTCTTCATTCTCTTTATAAAGGCTTTGGAAAATGAATTTCAAATACAATTCTCTCTTTCTCTCTTACTGCTTTATTTCTATGCTTTTGAGAAAAGACCCATAAAATATTATTCTGCTCTCTTTGAAAAGCTATAATCTTTCAATACTATTCTTTAAGGATATGCAAACCACACAATATCAGAGAGTTTGTACTTAAATCTCAATCATTATCTGCATTGATGATGCAGCTACTTGACATAATATGCGACTGATTGTAAAGAGAAAGATATTAATTTGTGGAAAGTCAAAAGGAAGGGTGTATCATTCTACATGAGGAAAGTCAAGATTATAAAGATGTACTTGACACCTGTTGAAAGTAAGTTGATATAGTGGAAATTCTATATGGGGAGTACAAGACTAGATGTAGGATTGAGAATCCAAACTAGTATAAAATATTCTAGTGTAACTTACTCTACTACTCTTACTTTACTCTATATTTTTCTTTGATTATCTACTTTGTTTATGATTTGATTATTGATATAAATAGATAAAATTTAGTTTCACAAGTTACCATTTAAATAGTTGATAAACACTATTCTTCTACCTCTATGTAATAATCGGCTTAAGATTCATTCCACATTAGTATACTAAAGGACTCTTAGAAATAAGTTAGAACCCTAGGAACAAGGAGAGGAATGTAAAGCTTGAATAGCAAGATTGCTACTTTGAGTAGGTTTATCTCAAAAGTAACAGATTAGTGTATACTATTCTTTAATACCCTAAAGAAGATGAAAGCATAGTTCTAATGGACTACAGATGTGAGGCTGCATTTCAAAAATTGTTGGAACATCTTCTGAAACCATTAATATTGTCCAAGCCTTTGTAGGAGAAGATTTGTACATCTACTTGGTCGTACCGACTCACGCATTGAATGTAACATTGGTGCGTGAAGAAGTGATAATCTAAAAGATGATATACTACATCAGTAAGCAGTTTACAAGAATGGAAAAGCATTATCCTAAATTAAATAATATAACCTACTAAGTATTGATAGCATTAAGATATTTACAACCTTATTTATAAGTTCATCCAATTGGAGCGTTGATTGATTAACCTCTTAGATAGGTATTACATCGCCTAAAGACAATAGAATTGACAATTGAGCGGCAACATTACGATTAGCTAATACTAAATTACATATCATCCTAGAAAGGATATACGTGGATAGGCATTAACAAATTTCATTGTTGAATTTACTACCTAGGATGATGAAATAGAAGAAGAGATGGTTAAACTTTCCCAATAAAGATTGTATGCAGACAATGCAGACAATGACCATTATTCTTGAGTGTGAGTAGTCTTGGTAACTTCAAAAGATCATATGGTGTATTATGAATTGAAACATAAGTCCTATGCTATAGATAATAAGGCAAAGTATGAAGAAACATAAGTTTTGTGCTATAGTTAACGAGTCAAAGTATGAAGCCTTGATTGCAGGACTCAAGATGGTAAAAGAATTAGGATGATCAGTGCAAATATTCGATGACTCCTAATTGGAAATTTGTCGATTAAAGAGAGAGTTTTAAACTTAGGGCATATGACTATCCTTTTACATATTGAAAATATTGAAACTACTAGACTAGATCGAGCAATACATGAATAGACATATCCCTAAGGAGAAAAATACGAATCTAGATTTAATTAGCTAAACAGGTCGGCTCTAAAGATGCCTAAGTTGTAGGAATTATTCACGTTGAAGTGTTGAAAATTCCAGGTATAAGGATGTCGATTACATCATGGTGATTGAGTAAAGGGTGTCATTGATGACTCCGTAAAGGGTATTTATTAAAGGGAACTCTTCCAAAGAGTAGAAATGAAACATGAAAAATGTTGCGTATGGTGTGATGTTTCATTATGCAAGTCAGAGTATTATCTTAGAGAGTATACTTAGTCTCCTTCTATGGTTTTATGATAAATATAAAGCAAAGAAGATATTTGAGGGCATCCATCAAGAGGGATGCATATATCACATTCGGGGTAAAATCTGGCAAAGAAGGTACTTCGTTGTGGATATTCAAACCAACTGTCAATCAAGATGAGAATAATTTGTTTTAAGTGTGACAAGTGATAGAAATTTGCAAAGATAGCAAGAGACTTATCCAATGTTCTTATGTGAATGGTTAACTAATGGCCATTTGCGATTTGGAGAAATAAGATAATTATGGTGCTACTACTGGCACGGGGAGTGAAACATATGATAGTTGTGGTACACTACTTTACGAAATGGGTTAAGAAAGAGCCACTCATCATAATCAATTCAGCGAAGTGATCAACGTCGCGTTTAAAAATGATTAATGTAGGTTAAATTACCTCAGAAATAATTACCAACAACGAAACTCAATTCACAAGTACAGAATTCAGTAGGTTCTGCGCTTAGTGACAATTCCAAAGAGTTTTTGGTTGAAGCACATCCATAGGAAATTTAACAGGTAGAAGAAGTGGATAAAATCGTCATATCACTCTATAGAGAGTGGCTGAATGAGCAAATGGAAATTAGTAGATGAGTTACCACCTGAATTATAGGCTTATCAAACGATCTAGAAACCCACAACTGGACACACGCCATTTGCATTGGCACATGGAACTCAGGCAATGATTCCGATTGAGGCAGAAGTACCTTCTCACCAGTGCATGCACTATGAACCTGAGGTGAAAGAAGAGTTATTACTAGCATACCTTAACATTTCGGAGGAAAAGCGCTAATAGGTTAATTAATAGGTAAGTGCTGACCAGTAAAGAGTAACATCTCAATGCAAAGCCTGGAACTGTAAGTGCAAGATTGGCGACCACAATTTGAAATAGGACTTTTTTAATGTAGAGGCTTTTGGTCCAAGTTAGGAAGGAAAAACTACATGATAAATCATAATCTTGGAGACAAGAATTTCAAGCTATCAATTATATATAGGGACTAATTCCATGATAATATAATAGCGAGCACTTATAGTGATATTCAACTTATTTTATTTTCTAGGCATTTATCATTTAGAAATTCATTGGATTGAATTATATGCAGTAAAGCGCCATTCTCCATAGAGATTTTAATAAAGTTTTCATTTTGAATTAATGGAACCATATTCATTAGGTTAAACCCTATGTTAATGAGTCAATAGCATAAGTGTCAAGTGTCTTGAAGGTCGGTTGACTAATGGTACCTAGTGACAGATACCGATGGACTCCTTTGAATCTTTATTGATTCCGTGAAGTATAACCCAACTAGAAGTAGATCGGTTAATTCACCCTCACATATCAAATCCTTGATTGATGCTCGAAGATAAACAATGTCAAGTACAAATGCTTGGAGATAGGCATTAATAGACACGGGTAATTGGAGATAAGTATTAGTGTATAAATTGAATTTAAAAAATATACTTGATAGGAATTATAATTGTGCTTGAATGAACACAAATGGAAAACAATAGAGTACTAAATAATGCAGTATAGATCTATTTTTGGTTAAATAGAATTAGTTTAACAGTAAAAGGAACAAAGTAAAAACAACAACGTGTAATAATGAAAGTTTATCAATCTGTACAGAGTTATAGAAAATAAATGTACAGAATGTCACATATATGGGCAGGTATAAAATAAATGTAATTCGTTACTGACACACACACATAAACACACGGGGTGTGTGTGAATATTATAGGAATAGTAAAGGAAATACATGAAAGTAAATTGCATAACTCCTAAATACACAATAGAACAAAATTTATCTTTATTATTTACATTGCTTTTATACAACTTCAGAGTTGTTCCCATAAATATAGTGGAAAAATAAAGGCAAAATACAAAAATACAAGAAGCTATGCCGACCATTTCTTAGGTGGACATTAAGAGAGCTTTATTGGCTTTTTCACAGGTATTCCTCCCACCTTGGAAGGACTTTCTTCTTCGAAGGGAAGTCTCTTAAGTGATATTATAATCTTTTTCCTTTTTCATCTCCTTTCTCTTTAGTAGCCTTTAGGTCTTCAATTGTTAAGGGAGCAGTAGCCTTTGGAACTTCAGTAGATGGAGGCGTGGTAGTTAACCTCTAGGCATAGATCTCATCTAGTTTGTCTTTCTTGACTTTTATCAGTTTTATCTCCTAGGTGCTTAAAATCTTTGGAGTGATAAGTTCTTTCTTTGAATCATGAGAAGTGGTTATCGCTTCCTCCTCCTCCAAGTCAATAATGGGATCGTTCTCCTCTAAAAGAATTCCAATCCTTTCAGTGTTGGATCTGGGACTGGATCCTGCTATTTTAGCGGTCGAAGCAGCTAGTAGAAGGATCGTTGATGGAGCTTTGGTAGACCCTAAAACTTAAAAGATGGATTGATATAAGCTATAAGCTTTGAGTTGAGATAGCCGAAGCTTGCTGAAGCTTCTGGAGCATGGGTGAATGAATCAGAATACCTTCAATAGAAGGTGAGTAAACATCAATAGAATTATCTTTAGCCGAAGCTAGAGTTTCTGTCTTAGTAATCTACCACTTCTTAGTGATTACTAATACTTGTATCCCATGTGTCTAAACAGTAAGAAGTGTAGGCACATATGGCTCAATAAGAAGATAATGGAAAGGTTGAGGAGGCAACGCGGGAACATTAAAAACTACAGTTAGTCGTCAGATTGTAGGATAACGTGGGGCATAATCTACATGCATTTGTTTAATTAAAGATTTTACTGACGTCTTCATTCAAAGGTTAGTAGGAATTCCTTCCATAGCTTGTTTTACCTCTATATCTAGTTTATGGTTGCAGCCCCTCTCCAGGGATTCCAAGTCTTCAAAGTCAAAGAATTCAATGATGATATCAGACTCATGAATAGATAGCCCTTTTTATCAATATGGCCCCGCTCCTTTTCAATTTTGTCATGGATCTTTGCAACAATATGAAGGTAGTCGGCTACGAGCTATCAGAATTTTTTTCCTAAAGACCATTTTATAAAAGTCGAAGACCATAAATTCAAAATCATTGACAAAGGTTTCTTTGTCAATTCGGGATTGAGCTAATTTGACCTGAGCGTTGATAAGTGTAGACTTGAGTTTTTTGTCCTCGACATCAAGCACAATGACTGTATCAGCTTTTATTTCATTAGCTCAAGCTCTGACTTAAATCTAGGTAGAATTTTTCGCACTTCATATAGAATGATGGAGGATTTTTCAATGTTGATTGTAATTTGTTTTATTTCCTTAATAAGATTATCATTACCAGCATGCCCTTGCTCGAGCAATCCATCCACTACTTCAACCTTAACTTTAGCCACCAAGTCATCCATGCTGATGGTCTCCAATTCATTAGCCCAACCCTTTTAATCCTCTTCGTGCTTCTTTTTGAAATATGTTATTTTTGTATCTAGGGTGGCGTAGGCAATTTTTTATACGGACTTACGTTTCAACGATGATCCTATTGATAATGTTAATTTTTTGCCATAATTCGAAATGACTTGTTGCAGCAAGAAAGTCGATCACCTTTTTTGCATTCTTCATCGTTTCTTTGGTGACTTTATCAAAGTTATAAGAGAATATGAAGCCAGCTAGGTCCAACTCTGGGTATCTATGTGACCTAGAGGTAGCAGCAAATGCAGAAGAAATTGAACTGGTAGGAGCGAAAGTAGTAGTAGTAACCCCTTACCATGGCGTCCGGGACACTCGAAAGATGTGGTACTTACGGGGCTACAAAGGTTGTTAGTTGAGGTGTATGGAATCAGATTCATAATGATGGTCCTCTTGATTGTCATGATGACATTTCTCTTTCCTTTTTCTCTACTAGTCGCCTTAGCCAACTCTTGTACAGTATCCACTACAGTTGGAAGCGGGACCTAGGGGTTAAAAGATATATTGGGATTGGCCAAGTTTCTATCTAGAGTGTTGGAGGATATGCGTTGTCTCATCTTGACTATAAATGAGTAGAATGAACACACTTGTGATGGATATTGGAAATGTCAAAGAGTGCAAGATGAGCAAATTCAAAAGTTTATGCGATCTAAGACGATGTTTACATAGTGTTGTTTTATTTGAAATATGAACTAGGAAAGTGGGATTGATAGGATGGAATATGTAACGATCCCGATTTGAAGAGGAATTTAAATTTGTAATTACATTAAATGTTTGGGTTAAACTGTGGATTTATTTGAAATTTTCAAATTTAATAAAAGATATATACTTATTTGTTTTAAAAATTTGGATTTGAAACTCCAAATAAATATATTCAATTGAATTGAATTATAAATAAATTTTTGCTTGGAAATTCAAAATGAATTTGATTTAAAGATTTTATTTTGGAAAAAATATACATATAATAATACGTATGATTATTTATTAAAGGTATAAATTGTGTTTTGATTTATTTTCTTTAAAAAGGTTATAAAAAAAATATGAAATAAAAATTTATCCTATCAATATAAATATAAGTATATAACTATAAGGATATAAATTAAATGTTTGAAAGTTCAACTTTAAATAGAAATAAAATTCAAGATTATTTTAGTAAAAATAAAATATTAATACTTAAGTAAACATATGAAGTACATATATATTTGATGTGAGTTGTGTATGCATGCAAGAAGATAGATAAAAATATCTATGTAATAAAATAAAATATATCTACATACAAAATAATTTAGATAGCATAAGTATGTAGACTTAGAAGGAAGCAATGACTGGTAATGCTATCATCTATGTACAAAGCAAGTAAAAAAACAAATAAAGAAACAAAAATAAAATACATACAAATTTGCTTGAATTAAGCAAGCAAGTATAAAAGAAAAGAAGGCTTGCAAAGGAAGATAAACAAACAAACAAACAAAAATGTTTACAAAACAAACTGTACATACAAAAAAAAAATCAAATGGATTATATGTAAACAAGAGAGGAAGCATGCATTTAATACCATCTATTCCAAGCACAAATAAAAATCTTTTCAGCCGAAATTATGTAAACACAGATAAAATATCTTAGTCAAAACAAATAAAATAATCCGATCAAAGCAAAATAAGCCTAACCAGTAAAATCTTCCCCTTATACCAACTATTTTTCTATATATATATATATATATATATATATATGTATTCATCAACTTATTTCTATTTTGTTCAGTGAAAACTAAGCAGAAAAACCAGAGAAAAAAATATATACATTATTATCTTACAAACTCATCAACCTGGAAAAGAAAAAAATATAAAACACAAACCTGAAGCAGTTCAAAATTAAATAAATTCAATTCAGAAGTAAATTTCAAAGCTCAGGTGCATCTCAATCAACATAAATGATTAAAGAATAAAGCTTCAGATTCCATTCAACTGAGCAAAAAGCAAAATAAAATCATTTTCAGATCTCTGTTCTTCTCTGTCATTTTTCAAGGTGAGCAAACTTTCTTTAGAAACTCAATCCTCTGTTTGACTATGTTCAGTGATGATAAAAGAGATGAAAAATGTTGTAACTTGTTTAATGCATATTTATGTACATATGTGTGCAGAGTTGATGATGTATGTCTGTAGATATGTATATGCCTCTGATAAAATATACAGGCTCTAAAAACAACTTCAAAAATCACTTCCCCTTATTCTACTTGCTATTAAGACTTAAGGTTAAAACAAAAGTTGTTTGTGTGATGATTAACTAAGTTTTAACAATTTATTAAAGTCAAACAACTTCTCAATGCCTCTGGAAATTAAGAACTGAGTAAAACTTTAAATAAGTCAAAAATTTAAACTTCTTAATTCATGAATTCAAGGATATAATCTGAATTCTTATACTTTAACATGATTTTTAAAGCAAGAATTATAATTTATGGGCATAGGATTGAGGAGCAGTATTGGTTCAATCAAATTCCATTTTTTGGTGATTTCTGGCGATGCACTAACTTGAAGTAGTTGGAACTTCGTTTGGTGATGGAAGGACGAACGGCGGTCCAGGGAAAAATAGGGTAATGGTGTGTAGTTGGTCGTGGTGGCAGCGACGATCTTTTGTAAATGGAAAACCTAGTTTTGTTCGAGTATACAAGTTTGATTCGTTCATCGTCAATATTTGATCGAGCCGCACGAGAATGTGGGAGATGATAGCTGGGAGTGTGACGAGTTGGTGGCTGGAGTTGTGTCGTCGCTGGTGGTCAGAGACGTGGTGGCGAGGCAATTTTGTTTTGGTGAGTTCGAGCTGTAGTGTCGAGCAAACTGCTAAATTTCGAATTTGAGTCTTCTGTGTCGAATCGAGGTTCGATTGCCAGTGTATTAGGTCTTTGACTTGCTGAAGCTCGCGACGTTCGCCAGAACGGTGGCGCGATGATGTGCACGTGCACATTATCGTTTTGGTGTCAGTGTTAATAGGGGTGAGCAACTCGAGCTGTCACTTGTGAAAATGTATGCGATGCTTCAGAGTTGTACTCGAGTGCGTGAGTTTTGTTACCTGTTGTTATAATTTAACTTAAATTTACTTACTGAAAAATAAAAAATTAAGAGTTGAAGAAGAAGTGTACGCGAGAGGGAAAGAAGATGTCCCGGGGGAAGAAGAGGGAAACCCGAGTGAATACTCGAGTCAAACCTGTGGTTTCTCGGTTATTTTCAAAAAAAAATTGGGTTAAGCCAACAATTTAAAGTTTATAATGTTGAAGTAAATAATGTTGACTATTTTTTTCAGTTAAGGATTTGTTTCAAGCTAATCTACTGAGTGCATATCAATGCTTTCTAAAACCTTAATTAATATTTTAATTAAGTAATTAACTTAAGTTAAATATTAAATTTAATTCCCATTAAAGCTTTCGATATAACAATAAATTGATTTTCAAAGTGTAAAGAAGATTCTTAAATGATAATTAAGGTAAATAATTTTTATTAACTAATGGATTTGAAAAGTAATTAAGAATGATTTATAATTTGTAATTAGAATTGATTAATAAACAATTAAGTGTCTAAATTATTTAAAAAATTGTTAATTAGATAATTTAAGTTAATCAATTCATAATTAGTAGTTGATTAAATTAATTGATTAAGAAATAATTTATTGACAAGGTTGATTAAGATTTAATTAATTTATTTGTCATTAAGAATAACTGATCATTGATTTAAAATAGTTGTGTGGTTAATTCACTTAAACCACATTGAAAAATAATTAACTATTATTGTGCACCGAATTGTTATTTCTGTTGTGGTTGTGATACTGTGTGATGTGAATTATTCTGTGTTGAACTTTGATTTGTGATTTAATTCTGTATTGACGTGAAACCCTTTTTTCTCGTAAAACTGCATTTGAATTTCGATGAGACAGGTAGTCGGATTCCAGTTGGTTATCCGAAACCCACATCGAATCGAAATAGTGAATCTTTGTGATTGATAAATTTACTTTATCTGTAAATCTATGAATGAAGATAAGCGTTATGGATTGTACCGCTTATCGATATTGATATATCTTTGATGATTGATGTTGTGCAGTATTGTGTGAAACCCCTGGACTACACTTGTACACACACAAATATGGATTGCGCGTGGAAATCGGTTAAGTCACAGATATTTGAACTTTTAAAATAGTTTTGACTTTGAATTTTAAATCCAAATGGTTTTGGAAATGGATTGGGTTTAAAGTGAAAAGCTTTGTAAAAGGCATTTTAAAAATAAAAGTTATTTTGAATAACTTAATAAAGATTTGAAATTTGAAATAATTCGATTCAAATTGGAACTCAATATCTGAGATTGAATTCTATATTCGGTGTTTATGATTTAAAAAGGGATTATACAAGCTTATATGGGTTTTAAACCATTTTTAAAGTATTGTCATGGGAATTTGAATTAACCCAAAGATTTTAACTTGTGTAAATGAAATCGGATTTTCCGAAATGAAAACAGTTCGTTTTCAAATGATAAAAGCTTTCACATAAGTAATGAATTTCCAATTCATATTAAAAGGAATTTCAAGTTGAATTGAAATAGTTTTCCAAGTTATGGATAAATCTTTGGAAACGGGTTTTGGAAGCTATAAGTTAAATCTTTGATTTAAAGATTGAATGGGTTAATCCAATTGAAATGGAATTTTTTTTGACATCCGTGAATGGATCTTTGTGAAACTGGGTGAAATTTGTGAAACAAATCTTTTTATTTAAAAGATTTGAAATGGTAATTGGTTTAAACCATTTGAAAGAAAAGTTGTGACTTAATTGAAATCCCATATCCATATGTTTTTAAATATTGCGCTCATTATTCGGTTTAGCTGAGAGAGGACTTTGTGTCATATAACCTATTCTGAATAGTGATACGACGATATGGATAGCATTTGAAGACCGGTGGTGAAGACCGGGTATTTGCGAGAGCGATAGGATGACCTATCGATTGTCTCTGCGCTGAGTAGCTATGGTATAGAGATTCCCTAAGTGATGGGAAGTCCGATCGGGATTGTGAATACCCGGATTTTCATGGGCTTCTTCGGAAGTGCCTTCGGTTCTGTTCGAACCCGGAACAGACTTGTATGGTTGTATGTCTGACACTACACTTTGAGATATAAAGCAGATTTCTTTCAAATACATATCTGTTGGTGGCGGAGAATTTATTCTCTTAGCTTAACACTCTTCTCTGAGACGTATGAGCTCAGAGGCTATGTAGTTTAAGGTTATCAGCGATATACTCCCAATTTGTTAGTGTGGCACGCTGAGTGCTGTTGTGTGTTGATGATCATTTGTTGATCAAATCATGGCTTTCGTGTAAAGCGTAGCTTTGTGGACGAGACTTCGTCGAGCCTCACAACCCGGTAATGGTCGAAACAGGAATCGTGGCAGCAAGGTTTCAGGGGTAGCTCCCCTAGGGTATGACCATTCCTTCTGGAAATGGGTAGTATCATGGTATGGAGCCCAGGTACTTACTCATGTGGACACCGTAGTATATTTATTACTGTGTGATGTTGTTGGAGGGCCCTCGGATAAAGGTCCCAAAGGACTAGGGGTGGCATATCTTAGGTTTTATTCCCCGGGAAGGGGGTAGCCGGCCTTGTGTAGCAGAGAGCTGGGTAAGTTCTCGGGGGCGTCCCTCCAGAGGCGTTCCATTTTATTTGGGAAGTTCCTTTTCCCGACCATTTGTTGGAAATCCAAACAAAACAATACGTACTCTGTACGGTTTTAGTCGTATAACCTGCCATGGAATGTGGCGGTAACCTGCTATTGAACATGGTAGCTATAGTAGGCATACGACGAAATGTGGTATGCTGGCTAAGATTGATATTATACTTTCGAAATGTTTTTCACTATGTACTAATAATAATATCCAAATGGTTTTCGCGTATTAAGCATTTTTGACTATCATAAGGAGAAATCTCCTCAATTCTGCGTTTGCATGGTGTGTGTGGTGGAAGGCCTTATGGTAGTCTCATTTTCCAAAAAGTATTGCAGATCTCAATTTTAAAATCTTTTATTTGTTTTAAATGTTAGGGATGCGGATTAAGGATCTTAAGGCAGAAATAACAATAGAGGGGGGGTGAATATTGTTTTAAAGAATATATGAACTATATGACTAAATTAAAACTTTCAACACAAATCTAAACAGAATTCTAACACAGAATGATCACAGAACATATAACAAATGCAAATAGTAAAGTAAAGCAAGTAAAAGGAAAGAACATACCGGATTTTATACTGGTTTGGAATCCTCCTATATCCAGTCCTGCACCAAGGCAATATCCTTGTACAGATTTTTATAAGCCAATATCCAAATTACAACCCTCAATTTCTAAGGCCTTGAGGAACCCTCCTATCTCCGAGTCTGGTGACTCTCTTGATTTACGGGACACAAGATCACCTTAATACTTCTTAATAACAATCCTTTTGAATGGATAGACTCTATGGACTTTTTGAATACAAATTAATCCTATAACTCTGAATAGCACTTTGATCTTCAGTAGAATGATGGAGAATCAAATAGAGAGAGTATCTAAATGATTTCCTATTGAGAATTTGGCAGAATGATGGCACGATCTTGAAAATATGAAGTTTTATGGATATGGAATGGTGGGGAAGAAAGAGTGAAGAAAATAAGAAAGTAGTTGTTAAAAAAATTTGTTTTGGAAGCCTTTATATAGATGCACAACAGTCATAACCATTGGCGAAAGGTTTTCGAACGAATGGACACTTCTTTTGAAAATTGAATTTTGAATCCAACTGTCACCATGTCGACATGGGGTATCTCCTTATGTCGACATCCCTTAGTTCAAAATTATAGAGATGTTGTTTTGTAAAGACAATTGAATTTAAAACAAGTTGAAACTTCTCTGAAGCAAAGTAAAGTGTTTAAACAATATTTTGAGATAGAGAATGAATATAAAACATTATTTTAAATATATATATATATATATATATATATATATATAATTGATATAGACCGTCAATTATATAAGTAATATTTAAAATCAAAATAAGTTTTGATGTTTCAAAAATAGAAGTTTTTAAAAGAACAGAGGAATATTTCAAGGCTAAAACAAAGTTTGAAAATATTTTTGAAAACATGATTCTGAAAGCTAAAACATTTTGAAAACAGATTTAAAAACATTTTGAAAAATCTATTCAAACTGAAATTGCAAGAACCTTCCTACAGAGCTCCTCCATAGAACTCGAGAACTTGTACAAAGTTGTTTAAATGATTTTGATTTTCGTGGGTTTGTAAGCCACTTGTCGTAGGTTTGTAAGCTACTTGTCGTGGGTTTGTAAGCCACTGGTTTCGATAGAAATTGGGTTCCATCCCAAAAGAAAATTGGAAGAAAGATGAGAGTGCTATTATGAAGTTTTAACAAAATACTAGACACTTATCTTGATTCTCGAAATCTTGATTCTCTAGAGTCTTGAATATTGAATCTCTAATCTTCATCTTGATGCTTGAGTCTTTATACTGATCTGTCTTCGACGATACCTGCATATACTTCCTATATACATATATATATCTATCTATATGGAAATGTTAGTATATATTTTATAAAGTATAGTATAATAACTATATAAGGTTGTTGTCATCAAAACATCGTCAACTCAGTTCCTAACAATCTCCTCCTTTTTGATGATGACAACCTTTATTTATAAAATATTCTTACCATACCATAACTCTCCATAACTCCCCCTTACTCCGTGACTTCTTCTTAAAACTGCAACTCCCCTTTATTCCATGACTCCCCCTTATACCAAGCACATATATTTTTATAACTTTCTCCCCCTTTGACATCAGCAAAAAGGAATAAAAGATTTACATGTTCTAAGATAATCAAGTATATATAGAATAAAAGTGTAAAGTGAACGTGTAAGTGATCAAGTGTCTGAGCATATATATAAGTGTAACTTGACAATCAAATCAATATCATACATAGCAAACCAATCATGTATAGTATATGAAGTTATATACAAACCAAATCCAAATCAAACTTAAGTAAACAATTCAATCAAATCCTAATCAAATCTAAATCAAATCAAATCAAACAAACAAACAAACATACATAATGATCAGACATTCCTTGGGACTTCCACCCATCCATCTTCTCCAAAGATAGGATCAGTTTTCATAACATCCCAATTATCTTTGTCGAGAGTGACCGGTGGATTTGCTTCGGGTTCGTCTTTGCTAAGGCTTGAGATCATCCAACGAAGTGCGTCGAAGTGTCTCTCTTGCACTTTGATCATCTGCATATGGCTTAATTCTAAGTGCCTTTGACTTCTAAGTATAAAAGAGAGAATATTCTTGAAAGAAGTAAGAGTTTCTTCAAGATTTTCACTTAAATTCTTAATTGGAGAAGCCATAATTTAAGAAATAAGTTGAAGTATGAGAGGAGATGAATAGAAATGGAGGTAGAGAAGTTTTTCTGGAAGAAATAGGTATTTATAGGAGTTATTGGCTGTTCAAAATGAATTGTCACTTTAGTTACAAGAATTTGAAGTTAGAAATTGTAACTACTTTCTGACTGTTATATGTCGACATGGTCTAGACAGAATGACCAAGTTGAGTTATTTTTGATTTCTAAGTTTATTTTTATACTAGTGGACCTATATAAACTTAAAATAAATAACTATCAGAGATATATAAAGCTGGAAAACAGAGAATAAGATAGCATTACTTATATTAGTTGACATTACATAATATTAACCAAAAAAATAGAAAATACAAAGATAGATAAACGATAGCTAGAGAGATAATGGCTAGGATTAGTTTGATGAAGATGATGATGAGGACAAGCCAAGTTTCCTGCCTATCTTCCCAAAGAACTTGTCGATCTTGGTAGAGATTTTATCCATTTTCTTACTAATAGATCTCTTAAGAACCTTTTTGTTTTGAGCAAGTATCTTTTGGTTCTTGAGTATGGTTTTGTTGGACGGATTGGCGGGTGTATGTGGATACTCTATACTTTCCAAAGAGGTTTCTTCATCTTCCTCTTCTTCTTCAATTTCCATTCCTTCCCCTTCTTCTTCCTCTTCTTCTCCCTCTTCTTCCATCTCTTCATGAGCAAGTCTCTCTTCCTTTTCGGTAAGTGTTTCATACGGTTGAAACATAAGTGGGATTTTCATAAGGGAAATGTTCCCATGATTGAACACTTTCCTACTTACAAACTCTTCCTTTTTAACATGCACACCAAAATAATTAAAAATCCGAGTAAGATAAATTCCATGATAAAGAGTGTTTTCTCCCATAGTAAAATTTTTGGGTCTTAACTCATCCAAAATAGTTTGTGCCCAATTAATATCATATTTTCCAAATATAGCAAAAGAGATTTACACACTTTTGAGGTGGGATTATTGTAGTTTCCTGACCTAGGAATAACGGTGTGTTGAATAAGAAGGTTGACAATTCTTGCTTTTGGGCGGAAAAAGCGATTCTTAAAATCCATGTGGTCATCGCTTTCAAAAATGTGATGAAAAGTCTCTCGATCGGTTTCATTGATTTGAAATTGCGAGAGATTCATACCGGTAGATTTGCAACCCAAAATAGTACCCAAAATATCGGAATCCAAAACAATAAGTGTTCCTTTAACACTACTCCAAATTTGATCTTCATTTCCATTGTAAAATTCACGGTTTAGGTTTGCATAAAACATTTTGACAAGGGTTGGATAACAAACGAAATCATTTTGCTTGTTATCAATCAAGCTAAGAATGGAGTTTTCTTCAAAAAGTTGATCAATTTCATAAGAAGGAAAATCATCAAAAATAGCAAATTTTCCCGTATTGACTTTACCATAGTTTACATAACTTATGTAAGCTTTGATAGCCTTCGGTTCATTAAAAAGATCATTTTTGATGGATTTGGTCAGCCTCATAGTTGATGGGGTACTTGAGGAAGCCACTGATGAGTGTTTGAGAGGAGTAGAAGATAATGAAGAAAGTTTGAATTATGAGAATAAAGTGAAAAGAGATGATAAGAGAAGTATATTAAATAGATTCTCTAATGTCATGTTCTCTGGTCAAGAGGTATCTTTTCAGAATTTTGAAGTAAGCGAAAAAGTTGGAGGGAAATTTAAAAGTTTGAATTCAAATTTTGAAATCAAATTTCTGAGAGACATGTCGACATGGGGTATCCTGGCATGTCAACATGTGACTGTTGAATTTGAAAAGAGGTGTCTTTTTCTAAAATCTAAGAAATTCCTAAATCTTAAGAAAACTAATCTATATTCTATATCTATATATAATTCCAGTAATATTATTAAATATAATAATATTAAAATATTTTAATATTTAAAATATTATTAAAATAATATTATTTTGAATTTAAAAATTCAAATTTCAAAGGGTGATTTTGAATTTAAAAATTCAAGAAATTGCAAACAAAATCAAAATAAGCAAGTATCCAATAAAATCAAAATAAATGTGTACCTATTTTTAGATCCAAACTCCAATCGTCTTCCGATTCGAGAATAGCAGTGAAGCACAGATTTGAATTATCAGTTTTCTTCTCGTCATCACTGGATGAATCTGAATCGTCAAGAGTTGCTGCATATGCCTTCTTTCTTTTCCTTAGTTGCTCGTTATTTGGTTGAAATGTCTGTTTGTCTGGATATGGACAATCTATCTTGTAGTGCCCTGTTTTGTTGCAGTTGTAGCATCTATCACCATTGTTGTTGTTGTTGTTGTTGTTGTGATTGTTGTTATTCTCCGAAGTATTTCTGGAATTCCTTTGATCATTTCTTTTAAAGTTATTCATCTTTCTATACTTCAGAAACTTTCTGAAATTTCTGGTCATGAAAGCAATTTCTTCATCACTATCTTCTTCTGAATCTCCAGTTGTTGCTTTGAATGCGATCGATTTCTTTTCCGTTGCCTTAGATTCTTTTCTCCCTTGTAGTTGAACTTCATAAGACATTAGATTACCGATTAACTCTTCGATCTTCATTTGACTAACATCATTTGCCTCTTCAATAGTAAGTGTCTTTTGATCCCATTCTGGAGTGAGTGAATTGAGTATCTTTCTGACTTGATCTTCTTCTGAAAAACCCTTTCCTAAAACAATCAATGAATGTACAATATCTTGAAATCAACAATACATGTCGGAAATGGACTCATTTTCATGCATTTAAACAATTGAAACTGGTTAGTTAATATGGAAATTTTAGTCTGTTTAACTTTGCTTGTTCCTTCATGAGTTACTTGCAAAGTTTTCCGGATTTCAAATGCAGACTTACAAACATAGACTCTATTAAACTCATTCCTATCTAGTGAACAAAATAGTATATTCATAGCCTTAGAATTGTTTTGTGCAACCGTCTTTTGCTCAGTAGTCCACTGGGCAAAATTAGTAGTTGGTTCAACATATTTAATTTGTGTCATATTCCAAGTATCTGAACTTATGGATTGTAAATAAATTTTCGTCCTACATGCCCAATATGCATAATTACTGCCATTAAAAAGTGGTGGTCTGACAGTAGACTGATTTTCTACAAATGAACTAGTGTTAGTGCTTGTGTTGACAGAAGTAGTGGTGACAGGAGTGACATTATTAGTGTGTTGTGCCATTAAAACTTTTCAAAATTTCAGATTATGAAAACAATGAAAACCAATGCTCTGATACCAATTGTTAGGGATGCGGATTAAGGATCTTAAGGCAGAAATAACACTAGAGGGGGGGTGAATAGTGTTTTAAAGAATATATGAACTATATGACTAAATTAAAACTTTCAACACAAATCTAAACAGAATTCTAACACAGAATGATCACTGAACATATAACAAATGCAAATAGTAAAGTAAAGCAAGTAAAAGGAAAGAACACAACGGATTTTATACTGGTTCGGAATCCTCCTACATCCAGCCCTGCACCAAGGCAATATCCTTGTACAGATTTTTATAAGCCAATATCCAAATTACAACCCTCAATTTCTAAGGCCTTGAGGAACCCTCCTATCTCCGAGTCTAAGGTAAACTCTCTTGATTTACGGGACACAAGATCACCCTAATACTTCTTAATAACATTCCTTTTGAATGGATAGACTCTATGGACTTTTTGAATACAAATTAATCTTATAACTTTGAATAACACTTTGATCTTTAGTATAATGATGGAGAATCAAATAGAGAGAGTATCTAAATGAATTCCTATTGAGAATTTGGCAGAATGATGGCACGATCTTGAAAATATGAAGTTTTATGGATATGGAATGGTGGAGAAGAAAGAGTGAAGAAAATAAGAAAGTAGTTGTTAAAAAAATTCGTTTTGGAAGCCTTTATATAGATATAGATGCACAACAGTCATAACCATTGGCGAAAGGTTTTCGAACGAATGGACACTTCTTTTGAAAATTGAATTTTGAATCCAACTGTCACCATGTCGACATGGGGTATCCCCTTATGTCGACATCCCTTAGTTCAAAATTATAGAGATGTTGTTTTGTAAAGACAATTGAATTTAAAACAAGTTGAAACTTCTCTGAAGCAAAGTGTTTAAACAATATTTTGAGATAGAGAATGAATATAAAACATTATTTTAAATATATATATATATATATAATTGATATAGACCCTCAATTATGTAAGTAATATTTAAAATCAAAATAAGTTTTGATGTTTTAAAAATAGAAGTTTTTAAAATCAGAATAGAGGAATATTTCAAGGCTAAAACAAAGTTTGAAAATATTTTTGAAAAAACATGATTTTGAAAGCTAAAACATTTTGAAAACAGATTTAAAAACATTTTGAAAAATCTATTCAAACCGAAATTGCAAGAACCTTCCTACAGAGCTCCTCCATAGGACTTGAGAACTTGTACAAAGTAGTTTAAATGATTTTGATTTTTGTGGGTTTGTAAGCCACTTGTCGTAGGTTTGTAAGCTACTTGTCGTGGGTTTGTAAGCCACTGGTTTCGATAGAAATTGGGTTCCATCTCAAAAAAAAATTGGAAGAAAGATGAGAGTGCTATTATGAAGTTTTAACTAAATACTAGACACTTATCTTGAGATCTTGAAATCTTGATTCTCTAGAGTCTTGAATCTTGAATCTCTAATCTTCATCTTGATGCTTGAGTCTTTATACTGATCAGTCTTCGATGATACCTACATATACTTCCTATATACATACATACATATATATATATATATATATGGAAATGTTAGTATATATTTTATAAAGTAAAGTATAATAACTATATAAGGTTGTTGTCATCAAAACATCATCAACTCAGTTCCTAACATTAAAGGCAAACTGTTTTTGTTCGCTCATACCAGTCCCATGATTGACCTGGAGTTTATTGTTCCTTTTCTAAACTCTGGGTGCCCACTATTTCCCACACGAGCAGTCTAGATTGGGGTTTTCAGATAGTCGAATGGTAGGTGTAGGTTCGGTAGCTTCCAGCCTTGTGGATTTGTGGATCGCATTTTCTACACTTCAGCTTTCACGGTTAACCTTGCTTAGCTTGGTGGAACTCGATGGTGGTTCGAGCTTGTGGTTTGGAGTATTTAGAGTTTGGCATTGAAGATATTCTTTTCGCTGCTATGTCTTGTATCTCTAATAGTATCGATATTCAGTTGTATCATTCCATTGTATCAGCATTGTATCAGATGTTGTATTTGATATTCATTTCTTTTTCTTCCGCTGTGTTGTTTACTTAATGGTGTTATAAGCTCCGGCGAACCAGAGTCATCGTTTGGATCTGCGGCATTTGAATATGAGTGTCGTATTCAGTGTTGATTTTCGAAGGTCGAGTCAGGAACGTTATAGAATAACCTCACACCCTACAGGAGTGAGCTGGACAAAACCCATTCCTATTAGTAGTTCATCCATTCCAACCGACTTGACATAGTCAAAGGTTAAGTATGCTAAATCTTCATGTTTAAGGCGACTAGAAGTTGTGATAGGTTCTTCAACATCGTGAGATACAAGAGTGGTGTCACGATCCTACTTAACGAAGGTCTGAGGGTAGCATCTGGGATGCATCTTCATAGAGGTTTGAATTGGGGAGTCAAAATAGTAGCTTCCAAAACATTTATGTTCTCCCAACTCTCTACAATCACTTCCTTATTATTCTTCTTCCCCTTTGTATTCTTCCTCTTTATCCATGTCATCTTATCAGTTCTCCTCTTACCCATCTCTATGCTAGAGCCTATCCAGCAGCATTGGTCGATGCTTGTCGTTGTGGCTGGCCTCCAAACCTTCTGTTTGCTCGTGTTGGATGCTCATAGAAGTTTGATCGCCATTGTGAAGAAGGTGTAACATGTAGAGCCTTAGATCATTATGGAGGAAGGAAAAACGCTGCTCTGGTTCCGGGATTGCTTCCAAGTCGGTGACCATGTATTCGGGAGCATTATTTTCAACTCATTTTGGTTCGTATGTAAAAAGGTCAAGAAAAGTGAGAATATTGAATTAAAGAAATTTAATGGAAGGAAATTAGAGTGTGGAATGAAGGACTTTCATCCAGAGAGCTATCTCTAAGTGAAACCGATGGGGTAGACTATGAAGAAATATATATCTTTTAATTTTCTCCTTTTGCCACGTAAGCCAACAATAATGTGATGAGCGATGCATTTTAAAGAAAATATATAAGGTATCCGAAGATCTTCACTTTCATTTGTATAAATATCATATTTTTGCTATTCTCGGCTCTCATCCAAGATAGTTAAGAAAATGAATCTATAAACATAGGGAAGGTGCACATGCTTTCGCATGTAGATGGGAAGATGTGATTCGTAGTAACTGAAGCACATAAGGTAGAAAAGGGTTGACAATGGAAAGGCACATGAATCTATGAAAAATTCTATAACCACTCACAAAACTATGAGCCATTTAAAAGGCCATGGTAATCAAATTTCATCTTCGGGTTCCCGTATCTCTTATGGATTTTGCGAAGATCCTCAGTGGTTAAGCGAGATGGAAGTGAGTCAGGTGGATTGTTGAGAATTACTAATCCATCTAGGCGATGTTTGGAGCTATGCCACAAGGAGGATCATCGATTATTATTGGTGGAATAACCCTAACGATGCAGCTGACATAGAGTTAGAAGCAATGGTCAAAGAAGTAGATGTATAAACTGTTGTAGAAGCAATGAGTTTGGAAGAGAGATAAGTTTCATATCCAAATTGGAAACAAGGCACAAATGATGAATGATATTGGGTATGATTTATTTCATTTACTTCCTATACATATGTAGTTAGTGTAACTAGCCCTGGCATGGTTAATGTACAATATCTAGTGAATATTAACATGTATTGACCATCAAACTTTATACATCAACTAGGTGCAATTAATATCTTATATGTGAGTGTATGTTATGTCTAGTGCATAGCATGTGGAAGAGCTATATGAAGTAAATGTCCGTTCGTGATTACATATAAGTTCCCAACACATGATGGAATTTTGTGTTAGATAGAAACTTGTAACATCCCCTCATTCCATAATATAAAGCTAAAACCCTAATGTGATGTGGTCACTTTAGAATTATCTTTGGGTAAAAAAATGCAATCAGTATTTCTTCGATGGTTTAAGAAAATAGAGCAGATAAATTAATTTCATCACAAATAATTGTTTTTTAGCATATTTCACATCTCAAGGGGTAAAATATGAATCGTTACATAATAACATAAAAGATCTAGCATATGAGAATATTGAATCCTTGTAGTCCCTTGGTCTTGATAATATTTACATACATAGCAGAACGTAGGTTACTACAAAAGATAATAATAAGGCCTCCCACACTTCTTCGTCTTCAGCATAGTCTCGAAAAAAGTTCTATCTTCGATTAATAACCAAAATTCAAAATCCCACAAACTAAACATATTCAAATGAATACCTGTTTGTTTATAGAGAAAAAACAATAAACACATGTGTCAGACATAAGCCTGATACGAATAATATCATTTCCCATCTAATTTTCTTCGCTAGTCGGACCACGCCGCTAAAGCATGAAATAGGTTTCCTTGAACTAGCATTAGTTACACAATCAATATAAGATTATCATAAGTCATAAGTCACAACAAAATATGTTAACACAAACATACATAACATGTCTCAATAAAAATACACCCAAAATGATCTTGAGTTTAGGGTCTTGGAAATCATAAAAATTAACCTATATTAGTTTTGTGGTTTCGACAACGCTACTTTTAGAACTATCAGTTCAAGTGTTGCATCTCTTCCACTGCAAGGTTCAACTCCAAATGGTCTTTTTTCTTAGCTCTATAAAGTAGGAACCTCCAATTTTAGTCTCAATAATTCATCTATTAGTTTTACACTATAAGGTAAAACACCAAGCAGTCTCCTTATTTTTATTTTTATATCATAAAGTACAACCCTAAACAGTCTCTTTACCTTTGTTTTCTGCCAATTACAACCCTAAGCCATCTCTTTATCTTTATACTACAAATTACAAACCTAAGCAGCCTCGTAGAATCTTATTTACTTAAAATTTACCACATAATAAAGTTATATCCACTCTCGTGAAAGCGAACAATCTGCCTGGACATCCACTATTCCTTAGAAAGTCGATTGTTAAATCCTACCTAGGTGCATTTGAATTAGTGTCCCCACTCTGTGTCAATTGCCCTTCTGAACCCACATTATTTGCAGTTTTTACCTATTTACTTAGTTAACGTCACCTAGGCATTCATTTGTTAGGCTTTGGCTTTAGCTATTCTTTTAGCTTTGTTAGCCACCTAGCCTACCTTTGATAATCATAAGCCTCAGAACTATTTTCACAACGCTTCATGCATTAAAAAACAAAGTACTACCTTTGGCATCATAAGCTTTAGGCTTCGTTATTAGATTCCCATTGAAAGATAATATGTCTTAGTATCATCTCTCCTCGAAAGTGAATAGGTCTCAACAATGAATAACTACCATTGGGTTTCGTCTTAGGTAACGCTTGATTATTCACTCTTGTTGGGAACACCTTCAACTATAATCTTTTGTAGTTCATTTACTTAGAAATTTTTCTTGTTATTTCTTTGTTCATTTAGGTTTCAAGAGTTATACTGTTTGCCTAATACTTTCGTCTAGTCTCCTCCTTTGGTAAGTAATAAATTTTACCTAACTAACTACCCATGTCTGCACATGCCTTTAACGTGTTGCCTTCTTATTTGTTCAGCCTTCACTTCTACTTAGTGGCGGAGTCCTTTATTTTATTTTTACAACATTTTTATATGATTTTGTCTCCTTACTACTAATTCACGAACATGCATATTGGGTCTCATTGCATTAATATTTGGTTTTGATATTCAAATATAACTTTCGAACTTGGCTATTTATGATTGGAATTTTTATAAAGTTCTAGAAATTCTTAATAAATTCATATGCACATTTTCCCAACTTTTCTACTCTTTAGTCATCTCCCTTATTTATATAATATACACGCTTCAAAAATTCATAACTAAATATTTTGACAAGGAAAAATAAGAAAACCTAAAACCCATTCCTAAAAATAAGTTTTATCCACCATATTAAATTTTCATGGCATTTATAAAAAGCTAGGAGTCACTACTAAACATCCTCTAGTATATATATTTCGATCAAAAACATTTATTAAATTGAGATTATCATGTATAAACGCATATTATATGAACTTTATCATAAATAATCAAAACCATAACTGAATAAGAGAAAAACAATTTACAAAGAAATGATATTACTCACCTCAATCTTAGGATTTCATTCGATCTTTAATCTTCTTGAGTTTCCCAGGCTCTTTTATTTATTAATTCTTTTTTTCCTTTTATTGTTAGCAAAGTCTACAGATAAGATTTTGTTTTGCTTTAATTTTGATTTGAAGGGCCTTCCTTTCGTCATTATATTAATTTGTTTCCTTAATATGATATCTCTTACATTAAATCCTTCCTCGGCTAATTTATTTCCATAAATAAAAAGCACCTTCATTCAAGTGTTTATATTTTTCCTTTATACACATGGTCAAATTTAGTTATATCACAATGATCCTTGGTCTTATCTGATTAACCATACTTAAGTGTCTCATACCTAAGTAATCAAACTTTACTTAGGTAATAGATAAAATTAAATTCCTTTTTATTATCATTTAATAATTCCATTTTATAAATTTAAATAAGTAAATTATTTACTGACCATTTACTTGTCTTAATTTGCATATCTTCCTATTTAGTTCCATATTTAATCCTATTAAACATTTATCCTCATAATTTGTTCTTTAATAAAATACTTAAAAATTCATTGGGATGTTACAGGCTTCCCCTTATAGGAATTTCGCCCTCGAAATTCAAATAAGTTATGGCAGTGATTGCCAATCTACATCATGCCTACTCTAGCATACACATATAATTTCCCAATCCATGTGTCATACACAAAAATATACTAATGCATCTACTAATATATATCAACATCAACGATAATAATATTTATATTATATATGGTCTTTAACAAACATAGAAATCATACATGCTAAGTCTAAATAAACATCTTGGGATAAGATATCCTGATTTTATCTTTGCTCCCAAGTACAATCCTCTCGGTCCTCACTCCCTTAGATCCTTATGAGCTTCACTTCCCTATTCTAAAGCTTCTTTACATTTAGGTGTATTATCCAAATAGATTTTCTAATATAGGTCATGTTTGGTTCAATAACCAGTCATTCATAGCTCTTGGATTCATTACCACCTTGAGGTCTCAAATGCATTCCTTAAATGCAATACATTGAGCTCATTATAGACCCGATAAAACTACTTGGCAAATTAACCCTATAATCTACCTTATTTATTCTTTCTAGTGTCGAAAAATTAAAAATGGGCCAGCATATCTGAGCATTAACTTTCCCATCTTTCTGAACGTCATAGTGCCATTTGTCAGTAGAGTATTAACAAACATATAATCTCCCAAATCAAACTCTAAATATTTTCGCATCCTATCGGCGTAGCTCTTCTACCTTGATTGGGCTTGCTTCATTCTTTGTCGAATCAACTTAAGCTTTTCTGAAGCTTCTTTTACTAGATCCAGTCCTAACAAAAGCCTATCTCCCATCTTGGACCAACATACTAGTGATTTATATGGTCTTTAATACAATATTTAAAAAGTGACATCCTAATACTGGATTATAACTATCGTTGTATGAAAATTCCACTAAGTTTAATTGGCCTTTCCAAGATCCAATGAAGTACAATATAAACGCTTGCAACAAGCCTTACAACACTATATTAAGCCTTCTGTCTATCCATCTGTCTGTTGATAATTTACAATACTCATACATAACTTCAAACCTAAAGCCTCTATAGGGTTTAATAAAACTTACTAGTAAATAACGGGTCTTGATTCTAACTACTTTACTCATTACTCTATATAATCTCACTATAGTCTTCAACTAGATTTCTTCCAACTTTGCCACTATCCTCATCAGTTTCACTAGGAAAAACATAGGCACTCTTGGTTAGCCTACCTACTATAATTCATATGCTCTCGTTCCTAGCTCCTAATCTTGACGTTCCATTTATAAAATCTAAAGAAACCTAGACGCATTTCCATACCAAAACTTCCAAAGACTATAAAAAGTTCACTTTGTCAAATATAATAGTTTATTATTTTTGTTTTTATGACATTAAAAATATGTGTGTGCGCGCGCAAGCGTGTATGTGTTTTGTTACAGTACTGTTGCAATATCACAAAATGGAATAATAAGATCAAAATTTCATTTCAACAAACATTTTATTTCAATGAAATTCCAATAGTAAACACAATTACAACAAAGAGCTTCCATAATATTTCAAATACAATGTTCATATACAATAAAAAATTTACACTCTCATACACAACATATTTTCAAATGCAATTTTATTACATTACAATTCCTACTCGAATACAATGGTTATTCTCTTTCTCCAACTTTTCTCTAGTCATCTAGTTTGCTTGTCAAATAACAACGCAGCAAAAAGCAAAAAGAAATAAATTGAAACTACAAAAATTTAAATATATCTGAACTCGACATTGCCTTAGGTTATTAGTTTTGTTCTTTCAATGAATTAGGCACCAAAAATATCAATATCACGAGCAACCTATGATGTGCACAGTGTATCATTGTACATGCCATAAGGCTGAGCACATACACAAAACACATTTGCACCAACAAAATAAGGAACTTAATTTCAGAAGCAGCAAAGTCAATTCCAAAAACTCAACACCGTGCATTAGTAGACTGGTCAAGACAATCAAGTGCAAGGTCAAGCTAAATGTCTCAACATAAGTATTAAAGAGAAACATAACAGCAAAAAAAAGGCATGAACATAGAAACAGTTTAGACGCAGGACAACATGCAAGTACTGCACACAAACCAGGTGCAAAAACATGCAAAAAAGAAGCAATCCACTAGACTAGGGGCATAAATACAAAATCAGGTGCAACAAAAAATGCACAAGGTCAGGTGCAACGAAGCAAAGCAAGATAGTACATTGCATGGCAAGGCTAAGACAAAAATTCATGCACCAGAAACCAGGAAAAGAAGGCAGTTTAAAAAGTGCAAGTGCACAGACAAAGAAGAAGGCGAATGCATAGCAGCAGGCCAAGCACGCAGTCAGGTGCACAAAGTAATGCACACACACAAGCAGCACAAAGAAATGCACAAGTGCAATGAGTATATAGTGGTGCAATGTAAAACAGCAAAGCAAAGTGATACACAAGGTCAAGTACAAAAAATGCAACCAGATCACAAGCCTAAAGCTCAAGGAAAACTATAACATGATGCGCGTGCGCACACACACAAAAGAAATTCGCACACACAACACTCATAAACTGACAAAGTGCACAAGAGAACAAAAGATGAACCATCACAGGCAAATACATATGAAGATGCAACATGATGTACATCGATCAAAAAATATGCAAATGAAACAGTTCATCAGAAAATATGCATAAATTTTTTTAAAGTCAAGTATGATTAGGTTTATGCGCAAAACGGTTAGAAACACCAAGGAGAAAATATGCATATTGATATACTCAATCGAAACAAAAAATATATCGAAGATGAACAAGTCAGAACCATCGATCACAAAATCAACAGCCAAACAATTCAAAGAAGAAATATTCGAACACAAAATCCATGAAATATATAAAATATCAAGGAAGATTTTTCTCAAATCGTTCCCTATTTAAACCATTCATCGGAAAATTTGAAATAAGTCAAGTTCAATATCAACAATCAAAAATTAGAAATCATACCAACTTTCAAACTGTAGTAACACTCGACAAGGAAGCAACTATATACGTTACGCATCGGGGAATCAATATTAGCAACTACCAGAGTTGTAATGAGCGATCAAAGTGACAAATTTGAAAAGCAGCGGCTTCCCAAATCAAGAACCCTAATTACAAAATAAAAGAAAGAGGAATCAGGCATGAACAAGGAGAACATGAGCAAAACTTAAGATCGCATCTTTTCTTTCTTATTTGTGACAAGACTTTTTTTAATTATATGTTTCCTTTTATTTATTATTGTAATTTAATTTAATTTTAATACTCTATTTTGCAACTATGATTGAACTACGGGTCATAGTTCACGAAATTCTCAACTTGGGGATAGAGTTGAGGCAGAGTTTTGAGCTTGGAATTATAACAATCGGGAAAGAGACAGTCATAAGTTTACAAAGTCTCACTACACCAAACAGGCTATTTTGTCACACTTTTTTCGCTTCATTTTGTCACAATTATTATTGTTGGAAATTTGTAATGGTTATTATTGTTACATTGTATTATCACGGTTATTTCCGTGACAAAATGTTGGCTTATCGTAAATAACTTAAAGATGTTGGATAGGGTTGTCATTTATGTTTCAATTGATAGTTCAGTTATTTGTTACGCTTCTGGCGTCTATCTTTCTTCGCTAAATCAAATTAGGTTTTAGCCATCGCTACCGGCCTTCCTTCCATCCAACATGTCGTCCTTCTCTTTCACCTACAACCCTTCTATTTCAAAGCCTCCGTCCATCTCTTTCACCAAATCCGCCCATCTCTTTCATTGGCTTCGCCCTTTCAGGCAGTAATTTTCGTGCTTCTAATTTTCGTGCATCTAATTTTCTGCACTTCTAATTTTTGCCAAATCCGCCAATTAGGTATACTTATTTAGTTTGGTTATTCATATTGCTATAATTTGCTAAATATATATATGTTAGTTATTTATGATTATCTGGTTTCATGATTTTGGTGTTTGCAGCGATGCTTTACTTGGTTAATTACTTACTACTGTTTTGGTGCTTCAAATTCTACTTTTTTGGTTAAAGCCATCGATTGCTATTTTACCAGAACAGTTGAGATTGAAAGGACTAAACGCATCTACCGTATTATTTGTGAATAGGTAAACAAAAAAATGGTGTGTATTATTTGTTGAAACTTTGTCTTGCTTCTGCTTATCATGGTGCATGTCATTCATTGTTTTAGAGTTTAGATAGGTTTCTTTTTATTTATTTTGCTAGATGTATTCAGTGAGCTTACTGCATATTATCTGTTTTGCTGTTTTGCTAATTAAGCTCGGTTCTCTTTTTTTACTTGCTTTTTTTCCTATGACTGGCTGAATGTTTGATTACTTATGTTATAATGTTTCATGCTATGACTACTTAAATTGTTTCTCTGTTAATGAGCCCTCCACTTTAGATTTACCATTTATTACAGTGCCGTTTGCTTTGTTTTTATAGACTGGCTTAAGTTGATATAGTTCTACATTATCGTATGAAAGTCACTCCATGGCCCGTTCAGTTTTTAGATGTGTTGAAGGATTGAAACTGTTACAGTGTTTACATGAGAGTTTTTAGGCTGGTGTAAGTTGCGACTGTTAAGTATGGTTTCACACGTTGTAAACTGCATACGGTATGCGATGCCAATGGTAAATCTAGAATTTAAACTGCGGTAATTCAAGAAGCGTAGAAATTTAGATGCACTTTAAGAGATGCCTACATGATACCAAAAATTTCTTATTTTATTAAGAGATGCCTACAAGATACACCATAATATTACATAATAGGCTCAATCAAAGAGCTGTGAAAACTTGAATTGAATAATGCAAAAATTCAACAGGGCTCTCATATTTGTTCTTATCCACTCCAATAATTTCTCTGCACTATTATGATTGTCATGATATTTCCTTTCTTTACACTTTGAATTTATATCTTCTTCAGCATATCAGCCATGAGAAAAATATTTTAGCAAAATGTTATGGAAGTGATGTTTCAAGAATGAGGAAACTTCTCGACACGCAAAAAGAAGGAAAGATGCGCATGAAGCTTGTTGGGAATGTTGATATACCATAGGAATCTTTCCATGAGCTGCTCAAAATCGGTTATGGACAATATCATGTAAGTTGCAGCAATTGCAAATTTTGAAATAAGTTTAATTACTAATTATATTTTACAAATCTTTTATCTAATCAGAATATATCATTTGCTTGTTTGATGATAGTTGTCAAGAAAATGTTGTATTGATATGAACATATTGGAGAATACAATAACAATTGTCATTTCTTATAATTGTAAATTTTCGCTTTAGTCTGCTTTTCACAACATTAGTATAAATAGATCCCCTGTACTTCCATGTATTACATGCCTAATAGTATGCACATAATCATAAATTGTTTTCGTGACACGTTACATTTGTTTGGTCTAGATTATCTAGATTTATGAAATTTTACTGCATTATGGTCAATTACATTTTCAATATTCTTATAATTTTCCTGCACCTTGATGTATTTTGAATTCATTTCATGTGAATAGGGTACGTATCAGCATCATAAAGAGATTAAAGCTGCTCAAGGTATTAAAATTTCAACTTAGGTAATTTCATCTTAAATGTTTATGAATCCGTTCTCTAGCAAATATAAAAATATGCATATTGTTAACTAAATTCATATTTCAGGGTCTTGAACATGCAATTGCTGGCACAACTTTATATGTTGTGGGAAGTGATGATGATTTAGAAGAAATCAAAGAAACAGTAATGCAAGACATGAATAAAGTCATAAATAGAATAGACAAAAGTGGGGAGGGTGATTATGTTCAAGTCTCAACTCTTGGTTCACTAGAAGCACTTACTGTATTCCTAAAAAGCACAGCCATGAACATACCATTATGTGACTTCAGTATAGGTCCCATACATAAAAACGATGTCATGGAAGCTAGTGTGATGATTGAGAGAGAGGCAAAAAAGAATATGCAACCATCTTAGCTTTCGATGTTAAAATCGTGCCTGATGCCTAAGATCTGGCTAATGAGATCGGCGTTAGAATTTTTGAAGCGGATATCATTTACCATCTTTTTGATCAGTTTAAGGCTTATACTGACAGTTTAAGAGTAGAGAGAAAAAAAGAAAGCACCGAGGATGCAATATATCCATGTGTTCTTAAGATTATGCCAAATTGTGTTTTTAACAAGAAGGATCCTATTGTATTGGGTGTTGATGTCTGTGAAGGCATTCTTAAGGTATTTTTTGAATTACTATTTTTTAGCATTTCAATGATATTTGAGCTTAACTCACCAATATTATAACATCTAATTATTATATATTGTTTGCTATCCATAAAATTTATTGCATTATTATATATCTTACTATTCATAAAGTGATTGGAGAAAGTTATTATGTGGAATATAGAGTTATACCACTTTCTTATTTATCAGCTGTGACATTTATTAGTGTTGATGGGTATCTATGTTTGTAATCATGTGTAAATAGGAACTATATCTGATGTTAGTGTTGCAAAATTCTCCTCTACAACTTTTGATATTTATATCGAGATGCATGAATCCAGAACTTCTTTCTAATTGTTTCTTTTCGAATTTTAAGGTTGGAACATCAATTTGTATACCTTCCACAGACTTCATTGACATAGGAAAAGTGTATTCAATTGAGATTAACCACAGTAAGGTTGATGAAGCTAAAAAAGGGCAGAAAGTCGCTATAAAGTTAACAAAGGAAGTGTGTTTTATTTTTCTTTGTGAATGAACCGATGAAGAAAAGAAATGTTTTTATACATATGATGTTGTCTCATGCGTGCTCTTCTTACTACAATATTTCCCGTCTATTGCAGATTGTTGGAACCAGTACTGAAGAACAGAGAATGTTTGGTTGACATTTTGACATGGATGATGAGCTTGTTAGTCACATTACAAGAAGATGCATTGATCTATTAAAGGCTAATCACAGGTAAGTATCATATATGTCGAGCTTTTAATTCCATTGGTTTCAAAAATAATAATTATATGATCTTAGGCTTGGCATCTCTACATTATAGACAATTGAACTTAAGCCGCATGTTCATTGCAGTTCTTTTTTACACACATCCAGCATGTTTGGAGATCCAAGTTTCCATTTACCTCGCTTTAAAGAATATACTTGTAATGTTTTTCTTAATTTTTGAAATCGTGTTGTAGGATTGCCCCGTCTATAGAGGAATGGAAGCTGGTTGTGAAACTAAAGAAGATTTTCAAGGTATTATAAAATGAAACGACGTATCCATTTAGTCAAAATTTTACTGAGGCAGCTACAAATGGTATCAGGTACCGCCCGAAATGGATAAGACTATATATTATATTGTTCTACTTAACATGGTTGAGTGTGTCGTACAGTTGGAACTTCTCAAGGTTTAGATTTTTTTCCTACTAGACAATTATTTTTATCCTTTTTTCCTTCTGGTGTCAATCTAAATTATACTCAGTCTTTTTGTATGGGTAAGCAGATCCCAGTGTTTAATTTTGTTTTTGTTTTTTGTTAAAAAACTATACTTTTTCTTTGGACTTATTGCAATGCACAAAAACTATACTTTTTCTTTGTATACGTAAGCAGATCCGGTGTTTAATTATATTCAGTCGGAACTTTTTTCTTTGTTAAAAACCTATTGCAATGCACAGGAAACATGTACATGCAATATATTATGTCTTCTGAACCTCTCAATATACTTCTGAACCTATATAAGCAATAGCATACAATCAAATGTACATGTAATTTATGAATATGATTACAAATGAAAATTAACATCTCCTAATTTTAGTTTCAGTTTCAATTATATATTTAACCTCTGTTATGTAATTTTACATCTTTACAAAATTATGAATTGTGTAGGCATTGATAGAAGCAGCCGAAGAAAGACAAAAATCAAAAGCTAGTGTTAATGGAGAAGATGGAATAAGAAGTTTAGAAGATTTTGAAAAAGATCCTATTGCCGAAGCTTTTCGGGATGATAAAAAGCGAAGCTATTGCCGAGTTATTAGCTCTACGTCTAATGTAAAGCAAGTATGACTCTCTCAAGCTTCAAAAGCCATTACCAATTACAAAGAGAATGCAAATCAACAATGGAAAACAGAAATGCGTTAAGAGATGAAAACAATGATTTTAGCTATAAACGATATAAGACAATGTATAAAGCCGCTTGTAAATCATATTGGAGGAAATGTGCCGACACCAAGAGGAGAAGCTGCTTCTAATACAGAGAAAAATCCGAATAGTCCTGGAGGTAGCTTAGGTACTCCGCTAAATGGAATAATGGGATCTTCTATGAAAGAGAAATAACCAGTAACGCTATTGTCAGTAGATTTGACGGAAGTAGCAAAAGGACACATTAGGACGCAAAAGATATGTCATGGTAGAAAGGTAGTTGAAGGAGAGAAAGTTGTTTGGGTGGAGAATGTTTACGATCCAGAAGCTTCAATTTATGAAGCACCACAAAATGGCCATTACACGCTATCCAAATTAGTTGAAGGGGGTTTTGTGATTTGGCCCAGGCATCGTTTGCGTTATTAGTAAGTTACTAAACACTATGTAGTTATATTCTGAAACTGTGTTTTAAAGTTTGTTATGTATACACTATGCTTGTATGCTATAATTTGTGGTGTTGGTATGAAGTATCCTTTGTGGTGTTTGTATGAAACATAAATGTTTGGTGTTGTTCTAATTATTGATCTTATGTTTTCTTAATGTTAATACTATATATTTTTTGTATAGATTGTTTGTAGCTGTAATAAAATATTTGTGCTATATAGTTCGTTTGATATTGTTTTAGTGACCACAGTTATAAGTGTCAGAAAATAACCTTTCGTAATGGTTATATCCGTGATATAATTCGCATTTGTCATGGTTATAAGTGTTAGAGTTTCCTTTTTGGTAATGGTTATAAATGTTAGAAGCTATTGTTTTGTCACGGTTATAAGTGTGATACTATCTAAATTTCCCACGGTTATAAGCATTAGTGATAACCATTTTATCATGATTATAACCGTGAGTAAATACTGTTCTTTCGTGGTTATAAGTGTGATAATATCTACATTATAACGGTTATAAGGGTGAGAAATTACTATTTTTATCACAGTTATAACCGTGAGCAAAAGTGTGACTGAATTTGTCCACGGTACCTATTTTAACGGTTATAACTGTAACAAATTAGTTTTTTCACGCTTATAACCATGAGGAAATTGCCTTTCTGGTGTTGTGTCTGTAAGTGGTTGATTGTTTAATCTTAGTAGAAATCTAAAGGGCAGCATTATACAAGTGTTTTCGAAGTTGGGTAAATTTATATGTTGCTCTTATTTTCTCATTTACTCTATTATTATCTGTGCTGCAACTATGAATTTATTATAAACCGTATTCACCCTTTCTCTAGCATTAATTCAATCCTACACACTTGCTTTCTAATACTCTGCCTTAACCTGTTGTCATGTGAAGCATTTCTTCGCACATTTGTAGCATCACTTTTCATTTCTTTCCAGAAGAAGATTTTATTCATAACTGGATATGACTTAGTACCTCCTGGGTGAATAGAAAACTTTGAACGATGACATTTGTTTAAGACTTTTTTCCAAAGGCCTCCTTTATCAAGAACATATGACCTTCCCTTATTATGAAGTCTACCTTCTTTATTCACACCGAAGCCCTTCAACACATCTAGTTCGGTTCCCGACTCTAGGATTCTAACTCTTTCAGCGCATAGCGGATCTTCTCTTAACTTCTCATAAATTATTTCCCAGGTGCCAGTCATATTTCTAAGCATGATAATGTCCTAGAAGTTCTACTCGAATCAGCACTTAACTAAAAGTTTATATTGCAGGAACCTAATGTCTCTAACATGCCCACTCTTTAATCATTGTCAAAACACAACTTTGTTGTTTCCAGCTTAAAGCATTTATAATTTTATTTCCCTTCCCTAGGGTATACTCTATCCGAAAGTCATAGGATGCTAAAAACTATAACCACCTCTGTTATCTCATGTTCAACTTCTTTTAAAAGAATAAGTACCTCAAGGATCCATGGTCAATAAATAACTCAAACATTTTCCCTAAAAGGCAGTTTCTCTAAATCTACAAAGCAAAAATGATAACTTCCAACTCTAAGTCATGTGTGAGATATCAAATTTCATGGGGTTGCAACTATCCAGATGCATAAGCTATTACTTGCCTCTTTGCATACCCAAACTAGAAGCATCTATATAAAAATCATATCTTGATTTCCCTCAGGTATAACTAACTAGAACATTTGTCAGTTGAAACTTTAACTCTCAGAATAACATCTCACGTTCCTTAGTCCACACATCTTCTCATTCTTCCAAGTAAGTAATGTCATTGGCACTACTATCTAGGAGAATTCCTTAATGAATCCTTGGTTAACGCCCGCTAATCTGGGAAAAATCTAAACCTTTGTAACCATCTCAGGTCTCTTGCATCCATTCACAGCTTTAACCTACCAACGGTCTGCGACCAATCCTCTCTTTAAAACCATATGTCCTAAGAATTCAACTTTCTTTCTTCAAAATTGATACTTCCTTTCTTCAAAAATTTCGTTTAGAAAATTTCACTTTTAATTTGTGTTGTCTCAATGTCTCCAACACAAGCCTTAAGTGAACCTCATACCTTTTCTCATCTCTTGATTATACTAAGATGTCATCTATGAAACCCAACACATATCGATCTAAACATTCTCGAAAGATCCGATTCATCAAGTCCACAAAGAATGCAGGTGCATTAGTGAGTCTAAATGACATCACTACCCACTCATATGAATAATAGCTCTTTCTAAAAGCGGTTAAAGGATCACTTTCCTCTATAGTTCTCAATTTATCGAATCTCGAAGCCAAATCTAAATACGAGAATACCTTGGTTCTATTCAACTGATCAAACGAATCATCAATCCTCGGCAGGGGACATGTATTCTTTATCATTCTCTCATTTAGTTTCTGATGTCAATGCATAGTGTTCATCAACCATTAGACTTCTTTACAAACACAGACGAAGCTCCCCATGGTGAACTACTTTGCCTTACTAAGTTCTAGCTTTCCAACTCAACAGTTGCTTCTTCAAATCCTCCATCTCCCTGGAGGCATTCTACTGAGGGGTCGACTAAATGGCTAGGCTCTCAATTTTTAATAAATCTATAATTCAATATCTCTTGGAGGTGGAATCCTTGGTCCAAACACACCGAGGAAGTATCCAACTACACGTACTTCTCCAATACCTCCTTCCTCTATATCTAAGGAAAAAAATACATCCTTACACCTAAATTCAGGATTTTCTAATACATGTGTAATGACATGTATTTTGTGTATTGAAAAATCATAAAATATTTTTATTTTATTTGTAATAGGTCGTATGATTCTATAATTTTGGAATATGACTCTTACGAACATTTTACACACCTATGATATTTTCGAATTTCTATGTGACCATTTTGATCCTAGAAATCTTGCTTGGACTATAAATTTTGACAAGAGTCGAATTAGAGTCTCAAACTAGTTCTATTCCTTCAGGGTAATGGTTTTCTATTCCATAGAGTGATCATAATAGAAATATGAACTTACGGTTAGAAAATTATGCCTTTTTTAAGTTTTTAAAGCTACTGGTCAGGATTAGTATGTAATTAATTAAGCCTGTTAGTGAGCCTATTAGTCTAATTAGACAATACTATAAATAGAGGGCTAAAGAGTCGAGTTAAAACTTTTCTCTCTTATTATAAATCAGGTCTAAACCCTAAGTATCCATAGAACCATCTTAGTTTTATCCAAAATCACCCAAATTACTCTCTAAATCAAATGAGATTGTGGATTAGAGAATATATCTTCGATTAAAGACTAGAGATTATTAAATTGATTGATTATAAGTGCTTTTCATTACCATCCTGATTGGATTTACTTTCATATTGGTTGAAATTGGTAATTGGTGGGCAATTTGTGCCTTCTCACTATACTATGCATGTTTATATGGTAGAATTATAGGATATTTAACACACTTTAAATTGGTTTCCGACCATAAAACCTTTTCTAACTCAAATTACATGTTAAACTATGTATATGACCTTGATTAATTAGAAATCACCCTTGCTCATGCTCATTTATTCATGTTATATGTAGATTTATATTAGAAATTGACTTATTTGTCTTATATTGATGGATTGCATGTTTAAATGGATGAGATTGCTTGTTATTATATGTTGGATGATATGATTTAATGTTGTTTGCTAGTGTTGAATTGCATAGAAAGTTAGGTTGGAAAATTGAGCAAATTGGAGACAAAATTGGTCAGAATTAGATGAAACTTGGTGGGGAAGCTCTGGAGTACGAGAGGTGCGTAGGGTTTAAGTTTCAAATCTAGGTTCTCTAAGCATAGAAATTGGTACTGACATGAGAGGTCGGCACGGAGTTCGGTAGGTCGGTCTAATAAGTCGGCGACTTTGGGGAAAGTAAGGATATTTCTAGTAGAGGTTGTCTAAGGTGATGGATAAGTAAATGGCAAAGTGGTGGAGGCTATGACGACTTGTTTATAGGATATAAGGTAGGGTGCTTTGAAGAGGGCTTGTTTTATGATGACTTGATTTGTGTAGAGAAGTCGGGGTTAAAGAATTTTGGCACGAAGTACTAGAAGAAAGGAAGGAGCGAAAGAAAACTTAGCCATCGATTGGCAAAGTGGACAGGTCGGGGCTGAGTTGGGAGCTCGGTGCTAAGTTCCAGGATTAAATCCAAATAGTGTGAAACTTTTGGGAGATGAAGTAGAGGTCATGTGAAACATACTAGAGGCGTTGGCTCATTCGTATTAGGTTGTATGAAGATATAGCAACATGATGAAAAGCTATGGCCTTCGGGTGTTAGCTCATGTTGGGAGTAGGTTTCAAAGATGGTGGCTCTCAAAAGGAGTGGGTCGTATAATAGGGGTATATAGAAGGGTTCTTCCTGAATAATGGAAACTGGAATGAGCATGGAGGGATCAGTATCAAAATGGAGCAAAGATGGACTTGGGTGTACGTGCGAAAAAATAGTTGTTGACTTGGAGGGATTTCAGTTGTACTCAAAGCAAGGGTATTGTAAGTGGGGATGCCCATGTGTCAATAAAGAGACCTCTATACCCTGGACCTGTAGCTTTGGGTCTAGTGTCCAACTTTAGGCTGTGAGACGCATATTTAGTTTTAGGCCGTGAGATATGAGAATACAATAGAGAACCGGGATTTCCGTTAGTCCTTGACTTTGGGGTCATATGATAACTCTGGAGCACATAAATTGATAGTTAGGATTGTTTGATGGATGCTATGGACACTATGGTTGCTTTAGTTGCTCTCTTTAGTAGGCTATCACTCATAAGTATTAGAGGAAGTGAGTATTGGAGATAGAAATACCTGGAAGACCGGCATCCTTTATTTGGCTATGGTATATCTTTATGATATTGTAGAGTAGCATATTATAGTGTTGAATGCTAACTCTTTGGTTATAGGGACATGTCAAGTATGGTTTGTGTACTCTTGTTCCTTACGACATTTACCTATTTATTATTTTGAGACTCATTTACCGCATACACTAGATCGTTGTCTAACCCAAGGTTTTGTGCTTTGCCTCTTATTATCTTGGGTATTATTTAATGAGTAGACTTGGTAACAGGTGTAGGTGACGTAGTAACTATTCGAAGTACGAGCTAGACGGAGCTATCTCGTATTATATACATATATGGAGTCCGCCCTTATTCAACTATGTAGCGCTGGGGTGCTTTAGCAGTGATTGCTTATTATTTGTATATGAGACATTTTTCGAGTTTGTTTTCCGTTGTATAAACTCCACCATTGATGTACAACTCTATGAATATTATACTCTGATGATGATGATGGTCTATTCACATTGTTATTACTGTCTTTTCTTTTATATATGTGATATTATATTTTATCTATGCACTGTGAGATATGACAGGTTATATGCTATATTGGTTTATTTCAATCTTGATGATCATCCTATATCGGTCGGGCATGAACCGTGCACTATTTGTCTACTATTGGTGCCAGTGGTATATGTCGATCATCATATTTGGTATCGGAGCTTTGGTTACATGATTAAGTAGAGTTGATATCATGATCCAGTAGAGATACAGAAGGTGTTATCACCTTAGACTGGACCATGAGTGTGTGGGATTATACACACACACACCAGATAGTACATACTTGTTTAAGAGAGATTGATCGTTCTTGTTACAAATTAGAAGGAGCTGACATACAAGGAATGCTGTGAGGAATTCTGCATCATGGGTACAGGAAGGAGTGGGATTAGGTGTTGTTATTCCTGATGCCCATGTCATGTTTAATACTATGATGGCTAATATGATGAGGAATGCTCCTAGAGTGGTGATAGGTGGAGATGCTCAAGTGCAAGTGCATAGGGATGATTTCACCAAGATGAGCAAAGATTATTTTACTCTTTGAGGAAAAACCTAATGGACCATATAGATGATCCGTTTGAAAAACCGTAACAAGGAAGTAAGGTAAAAAGAAGGGTAAATGAGAACCTAATTGCTTTAGATGCAACGAGAAGGGTCATCTAATTAAAGACTATAAAATGTATGGGAAGTAGAAATGCTACAATTATGATAAGCTCCGGCATTTGAAGAAGAATTGTCTAGAATAAATGAAGGATAAGCAGGTGGTGAAAGCATATGCTTTAGACGCGATCCCGACTCCATTGAGTGCTCCCGTGAGGAAGGAGAAGGGAAAGAGAGTAGTCATTCAAGGTATGATTTCTATTAGTAATGTTCCTATTCGAGTTTTATTTGATATCAGTGCTTCTCATTCATTCATCTGTAGTGACCTAATAGATAGATTGGGATTGGAACCTGAGATAGTAGACCGATCTTTAATCATGACGAACCTTGTTGGAGGCTCTGCTAGTCTTTACATGGTTTGTTGTGGCCTAGTTTTATTGAGTCATAGATGTTCTTTGGTTTGTGATCGCTTTTTTTTGAACTTTGTTGGGTTCGGGATTATCTTGGATATGGGCCGGCTTAAGAAGTATGCGCCCATTGTGGATTGCAAGAAGCTGTTGGTGACAATCAGAGATGTGGATGGCGAAACGATGGTGATTGGCTACCTACTAAAGGATTGGTGATGGTTAAGTTTTTATATTCGCTTGAGGCTTCATAGGAGGGAATGTCATCTGTGCCTACTGCTAGAGAGTATCTATATGTTTCGTGGAAATGGCCGGATTTTTGTTGCGTAGGGAAATCGAGTTTCGGATAGATTTAGTGAAGGAAGCCAGATTGATAGTTATGCCTTTGAGGCGTATGATACCCAAAGAGCAGAAAGAATTGGAGGTGCAAGTGAATGACCTATTGAGAAAAGGGTTCATTCGAAGTAGCATATCTGAGTGGGGCACACCTATAGTATTCGCAATGAAGGCGGATGACTCTTTGAGGTTGTGTATAAATTATCGTTATCTAAATAAAGTGACGAGGAACAATAAGTATCAACTCCCATGTATTGATGACTTGTTCGATCAACTGCACGGTGCGAAGGTATTCTCCTAAATGGATTTGGTAATAGGATTTCACCAGTTGAGAATAGCAAAGGGGAGTGTGCCCATCAGTGTGTTTCGTACGCCGTTGGGTTTCTTTGAGTGGTTGGTGATCTATTTGAATAGAGCAATGCTGCGGCGTACTTTGTGGTTCTCATGAATCGATTTTTCAAAGACTAGTTGAATAAGTTCGTGCTTGTATTTGTGGACTATATTCTGATCTACTTCAAAAGTGAAGAGGAGAATAAAACACACTTGAGGATTGTGCTAGAGATATTGGGGGAGCACAAGTTGATAGCTTAGTTCTCTAAATCCCACTTTTAGAGAGAAGAAGTGTGATTCTTAGGTCACGTAGTTTCGGGACATCGTATAGTAGTGGATCCTGCGAAGATGGCAGAAATCCAAGGTTGGAATCAGCCTGAGAATGCTATGGATGTGAGAAGTTTTCTAGGATTTGCGGGATATTATAGATGCTTCATAAAGGACATCTCGAAGAAAGTGGCACTATTGAACAATTTGATGGTGAAGAATCAGACCTTTGTATGAGATGTGAAATATGAGCATGCATTTGTGAGTCTAAACGAAAGGTTGACGAGTGCACCAGTATTGGCCATTCCAAGTAGAAATGAAGAGTAGACAGTATACACTGATGCTTGTGGTATTGGATTGGATGCAATGTTAATGCAAAAGGGAAGGGTTGTCGCTTATGCGAGTCGACAATTAGAGCCGCATGAAAGGGATTACCCAACTTATGATTTATAATTGGTAGCAATTGTTTTTGCTATGAAATTGTGGAGGCACTATTTTTTAGGAGTAAGATTTAAGCTATTTACGGACCATAAATCCTTGAAGTGCATTTTCTTTTAGAAGGATCTCAACCTTCGACAACAACGATGGTTGAAGTTCTTGGTCTCTTATGATTGTAGTATTTCCTATACTCCAGGAAAAGGGAATGCAGCCGCTGATGCATTGAGTAGAAGACATTCTGAGTTGGGATCAATTTTCTTGGAATGGAAGTAGATAGTGTATATTGCTGGATTTGATTTCAGGCAAATTGTGAGCTAGGACCTAAAATTTTGGCAAATTTGTCGAATAAGACCTACTCTAATTGAAAGGATCGGTACTAGTCAGAAGCAGGATGCTAGGCCAGCGGAGATCATAGCAAGGATAGAAGGAGTAGAATCTGTAGACATGAAGCAATACGAACTCAACTGAGAAGATTGGATTGGTAAGGATGGAAGACTATTTGTTCCCTACATTGATGGATTGTGAGATGAAGTGCTAAGAGAGTGTCATCATTCCAGATTGACCATTCATCCAGGTGGTAATAAGATGTATCGAGATATGAAGCGAACTTACTACTAGGAACACATGAAGAAGGATGTTGGGGCATTCATCTCGTAGTCTATAAACTATCAGTTGGTAACGGCAGAGCAGAAGAAACCTAGTGGATTTTTGCAACCATTAGAGATTCATGAAGGGAAATAGGAGCAATTATCGATGGATTTTATAGATGGACTACCAAGGACTCGAGTAGGGTATGGTGGCATTTGGGTCTTAATAGATCGCTTGACTAAGAGTGTGAGGTTTATACATGTCAAGTCAAGTAGAATGACATCCAAGCTGGCGGATTTGTATATAAAGTGGATAGTACGATTTCACGTTGTGGCTAAGAGCATTGTGAGCGATCGAGACTCGATGCTCAATAGTGGGTTTTGGAAGGGCATATAAGAGGCATTGAGAATGGAGCTGCATTTTAATACAGCTTATCACCCGTAAACGGATGGTTAGATTGAAAGAGTAAATCGTATATTGGAAGATTTCTTACGAGCATGCATTATAGACATTGATGGATCATGGGATGATCATTTGCATTTGGTGGAGTTTGCATACAATAATGGTTATCAATTAAGTATTGGTATGGCCTTGTATGAACCATTGTATGTACGACCATGTAACGCTCCTTCATGTTGGTGGAAAGTCAATGAGAAACGGATACTTGGGTCAAATATGATTTAAGAGACTCCGAAGAAGATTGAGGTCATTCGGCAATGAATGAAAGTTGCTTAGGATCGACAGAAAAGCTATGCAAATAAAAGACGAAGAGATTTAGAGTTTTCTATCGAAGGTATGACATCTGTAAAGGTTTCTCCTCTATAGAATGTATATCAATTCAGTAGAAAGGGGAAGTTGTCACTTATTAGGTCATTTTTCGATAGTAGAGAGAATCGAAAAGCTAGCATATACGATCAACTTACCTTAGAAGATGGTGTCACCATTTTGACCTTGGAAATCTTGTTTGGACTATAACTTTTGATAGGAGTCTAACTAGGGTCCTACACTAGTTCTATTGCTTTAGGATGATGATTTTCCATTTCGTAGGGTGGTCATAATAGAAAAAAAGACTTATGGTTAGAAAGTTATGCCTGTTTTAAGATTTTAAAGCTATTGGTTAGGAATAGTGTGTAATTAATTAAGCCCATTAGACTAATTAGAAAATACTATAAATAGTGGGCTGAAGAGTCAAGTTAAAACTTTTCCCACTCATTCTAAATCGGGTCTAAACTCTGATTAGCCCTAGATCCATCATAGTTTCATCCAAAATCACCCAAATTTCTCTTTAAATCGAACTAAATTTTGGATTAGAGATTAGACCTTTGATTAGAGGTTAGATATGATCAAATTGGCCGATTAAAAGTGCTTTTCATTGCTATCTGGATTGATTCTACATTCATATTGGTTGAATTTGGTAATTGGTGATTGGTAGAATTATTGTACAATGTCATTGTACAAAATCCATGTCTAGTTTTCCATATCATTTTTTTTGTATCCATATAAAAATTTCTTGTCATTTCTTCTTTTTGGTTTCATATAATAAATAATCAAAAATATATACATCCGATAAAAAAAGTATGCATACTTACTAGAATGCTTAAGAAAACAGAAAGGGGTAACCCTTTCTTTTATGGGGACAGGTATAGGAAAACCTCTTCTACTGCTCCTTGTAGATATTTATTTTTGTTAGGAATTCCATACAAAAAAGACAAATGTTCTTGAACTATAGCATCTGATCATATATGTATTACAATAAAAAAGGATGATTTTCAATGCGGGATATAAAAACATATCTCTCTACAGTACCAGTGCTAATTACTCTATGGTTTGGGTCTTTAGTAAAATTCAACTATCTCAATTCTCGAGCAATCGTTCCAAAAACTCAAGTTCCTTTTGGATTTCCTTCTTGATCAATGACAACCGCTGCATTGTCATTATATTGTATTATCATACCGTTGTCACATTTGAGTTCTTCGCATGTACGTACAATTATGCCTCTTATTACTTTTGATCTTTCTACACAAGGATTTAGTTGTAATTTTACCCAACTTTTTCATTTATCTTGGAACCATTAAGTTCATTATATAATAATTCCTATATTAAAAAATTGTATATGCCTATTTTATTTTTTTGACTATCCCCTCTAGGTCCATCTCTATTGTATGAATCATCTTTGTTTCAATCAGAAATGATTCTATCATTGATGTATCCACAATTCAATATAGAGAGGTATACACCTCATATATACGCCCCCTCCCCCCTTTTATTTTTAGAGTGTTTATTGTAATACTGGAAGGATCGATATTCTTCCTTATTGTTTTTTTGCCCTATCTTCATCCTTTTTGAACAAAATCAGAAGAATGTCTGATAATAATTTCTATTATTGTATCTTTATCCTTGTTTTATACTTTTCTTAGGATTGATCCACTAAAATATGAATATAATTAATCTTATTTGTTGTAAATATTCTCAAATCTAAAAAAGGAATTCCAATTTTTTGGTATTTTCAATATCTTATTATTATAAATTATTATAAAAATTTCCTTTTTTATATTTCGAATTTATTAGAGTTTATTATAGAACAGAATGTAAAAAATAGATTAAATATATATATTAAATTAAGTTAAATAATGTAAATTCGAAATATGCTAAATATAAAAATAACAGTAATGTAAATGTATATCATCAATAAATATATGTATAATAATAAAATTGAAATTAGTCAGATATTTTACTTCTGTTACATTGTTAGATATGTTACATTATTAGAATAGAATTCTATTTAGTCGTATTATTCTATGTACTTATTAAATATATTATTAATATTAATTTGCATATTAATTATATATTTTTTATTAAATATATAATGTTATGGATAGAATTATGAACTAGAATATACATATATATATATATATATATAACATATAGTTTATATTAAATAGTTTATATTAAATATATATATAGTTCACACGAACTTACAACTAATAGCGGGGATTTGGTAGTCTCTTGAATACATATGCATCAATTCTGTTATGTGAGCTGGCTTAGCTCAAAGGTTAGAGCATCGTGTTTGTAATGTGATGATCATCGGTTCGAGTCCGATAACCGGCTTTTTTCTCTACCGATTTTTCCATAATTGAGAGTCTCTCCTCTTCATTTCTACAAATTTTGAATCACTAATCTATTATCTCATGGTAATTCTAAAAAAAGTTGATAAGATCCAATTAGATTTACATTTTTTATATATAATAAATCATTAAACAGCGCCTTAATACAGATCTACATTTATATTGGTTGAATTTAGTAATTGGTGAGTGGTTTATGCCTTCTTAATATACTATGCGTGTTTATATGGTAGAATTATAGGATTTAACATGTTTTAAATTGATTTTTGGCCATAAAACCTTTTCTAACTCCAAATACATGTTAAACTATGTATATGATCTAAATTGAGTAGAAATCACCCTTGCTTATGCTCATATGTTCATGTTATATGTAGATCTATGCTAGAAATTGACTTCTTTTTCATATATTGATGGATTGCATATTTGATTAGATAAGATTACGTATTATTCTATGTTGGATGATATGATTTAATGTTGTTTGCTAACGTTGTGATTGCATAGAAAGTTAGGTTGGAGAATTGAGTAAATCAGCGACAAAGTTAGTCGAAATTGGACGAAACTTGGAGGGGAAGCTCTGGAGTGCGAGAGGAGCTCGGGGTTCAAGATTTAGATCCAAATTCTGAATTCTCTAAGCACAGATGTCGGCATCGACATGAGAGCTCGATTCTGAGTTCTGTAGGTTGGTCCAACATGTCGACGACTTTGGGGAGAGCAAGGATATTGCTAGTAGGGGTTGCCTAAGGTGATGGATAGGTGATTGACTAAGTGTTGGAAGCTATGAATATTTGTTTTTAGGATATGAAGTAGGGTGCTTTGAAGAGAGGACTTGTTCTATGATGACTTGATTTGTGTAGAGAAGTCGGGTCAAAGCATTTGGGCATGGAGTACTAGTAGCAAGGAAGGAGCGGAAGAAAATTTAGCCATAGATTTGCTAAATAGAGAGGTCGAGGCCGAGTTGGAAGGTCAGTGCCGAATTCTAGGATTAAGTCCATATGGGATGAAACTTCTAGAAGGTGAAGTAGAGGTTCTGTTGATCATGCTAGAGCTGTTGGCTCGTTCGTATCAGGTTGGATGATGATATAACAACATGATGAAAAGCTATGGTCTTTGGATGTTGACTCGTGTTGGGAGTAGGTTCCAAAGATGGTATCTCACAAAGAGGGTGGTTATATGACGGAGAATGTGGAAGGATTCCTTGTAAATAATGGAAACTGGATTGAGCATGATGGACTTGGTATCAAAAAGAAGCATAGATGGGCTCGGATGTATGTGCTAAGGAATTGTTGATGACTCGAAGAGTTTCGGATGTACTCGAAGCAGGGGTGTTGTAAATGGAGACATATATTGATCACTGAAGGGACCTATATACCCTGGACCTGTAGCCTTGGGTTGAGTGTCTAGCTTTAGGCTGCGAGATATGAGATTATAACAAAGAACTAGGATTTCCATTAGTCCCTGGCTTAGGGATTGCACGGGTTATCATATATTAACAGCATATAGAGTGATAGTTAGGATTGGTTGATAGATGCTATGGATGTTATGGTTGTTTGGTTGCTTTCTTTAGTAGGCTATCACTCATAGAATCATGGGGTGTTGGTATTGGAGATAGGAACACTGGTGTCCTATTTTTTGTGGTATATTTTTATTATATTGTAGAATAGCATGTTATATTGTTGTGTGCTAACTCTTTGGTTGCAGGGACATGTCAGGTATGGTTCGTGTACTCTTGTTCCTTACTATGTTTACCTATTTAGTATTTTAAGACTCATTTACCACTCACACCAAAACATTCCGACCAAAGGTTTTATGCTTTGCCTCTTGTTATATTAGGTATCTTAAATGTGTAGACTAGATAACAGGTCTAGATGACATAGCAATTATTTGAAGGACTAGCTAGATGAAGCTATCTCCTATTATATTCATATATGGAGTCTTAGCTAATTCCGCCGTGCAGCACTGGGGCGCCTTAGCAGTGATTGCTTACTATTTGTATTTGAGATAGTTTTTGAGTTTGCTTTCCGTTGTATAAACTCTACTATTGATGTATAAATCTATGTAGATTATACTTTGATGATGATGGTTTGTTCACATTGCTATTACTGTCTCTACTGTTATATATGTGATATTATATTTTTTCCATGCACGGTGAGATATGAATAGGTATATGCTATATTGGTTTATTTCAATCTTAATGATATTCGTACATCGTCTTAGACGGATAATGCATTATTTATCTACTAATTGTGCCGGTGGTTTGGGGCTGTCATCTCAACATGCACTCTTTCATTTCTGTCTTGGTGTGACGGCCGCCCTACACAACGTGCTCTGGGGGTACCCGGCCTATGTAGGATAGTAGCCAAGGGTGTAAGGTAACAAAAATCTAAGCAAAGAACCTGCAAAACATCTCACAGCAAAAGCACAAAATATAATTAATAACATAGATGTAAAGCAGATGAGACAGTGATATAATCAAATGAACCATAAATAAGAACACAAGTGTGCATCAGGTTCACAGATCATACAAAAACAGAAATAAAAGAGTTTATACATCATTAGTCTTTAAGTAAACTTTATAACTATCTCCCAAAATACAAGTACTGACACAGCTACACTATACTACTTAGCGGAATAAGGCGATAGTAAGCTCAAATGTATGGATATATGACAGTGTAGCCTCTTGTTTGTACTCTATACCGCTCCTTGTCTATCCAGATTTATTATCCCTAATATACTTATTTAAGAATACCGGAGATAATAAGAAGCAAATTATAAAACCACCACCCTGACAATAGTTCGATGTGAGCAATACATCATCTAAAAAATACTATAAAATCGTACACAATAAATATGGGCATAGGATATGAAGAACCATACCTAACCTATCCCTACATCCAAAGAATTAACACATAACAATTGATATATTATAATCTATTATCATAACCATATAAGTGTACTACAATCGAAGTACATTATCCAATGTCTAGGTATATAGTCCAAATAACTACATTATTTGAAACCTTAAGCGATAAACAATCATGGCAAACATATCATCCATCGGATAATCCTTACCATCACTTGTATGTGTTGGATATATTATAACTCATATGGTACAATCATAAACTAAGGAATCAATCGAATCCCGAATTCATTGGTGCTTGAATTGAAGCCACTCCGTAAGCATGGCAACAAGGATTACACCTTTGCTAGACATGTAAGGCACAGATGATTGGGACTAGGGAAGGACGGAAGGTAGTGATTTGCTGGCTATCAAATGATGAGGTTATGGTTAGCTTCCTATATTTGCCTGAGGTCTCGCATGACAAGTTGTCATCCATGCCTATCCCTAGGAAATATCCGGATATATTCGAAGAAGTGACCAAATTATCACCACATCGAGAGATTGAGTTCCTCGTAGACTTAGTAAAGGATGCCAGACTAGTAATTATGCCTTTGAGGCATATGAAACCTAAAGAGCAGAAGGACTTAGTGGTGCAAGTTAATGGCCTACTGAGGAGAGGGTTCTTCGTAGGAGTATATATGAATGGGGTGCACCTATAGTATTTGCCACCAAGGTGGATGTCTCTCTTAGGTTGTGTGTTGATTACCATAGGTTGAATAAGGTGACTAGAAAGAACAAGTATCAACTCTCGCATATTGATGACTTGTACGATTAGCTCCACAGTGTGAAGATGTTCTCTCAATTGGATCTTGCGATGGTGTTTCACTAATAGTGAAGGAGAGTGTGCAGGTCATAGCCTTTCGAACATCTTTTAGTTTATATAATTGGTTAGTTATGCCGTTTGGGCTAACCAACGCTTCGACATACTTTTTTGATCTCATAAACCGTGTTTTTAGGAATTAGCTAAATAGGTTCGTGCTTGTATTCGTGGAAGATATTCTAACCTGTTCTAGGACAGAAGAGGAACACAAGATGCACTTTAGGATTGTGATTGAAGTGTTGAGGAAGCTCATATTTAGGCGAAGTTTTCAAAGTGTCGCTTTTAGAGAAGAGAAGTGAGATTCTTAGGCCATGTCGTCTCTGACTAGGGCATAGCAGTTGATCCTACAAAGGTGGCAGTGGTTCAAGATTGGAACCAACCCAAGAATGCTACTGATGTGAGAAACTTCCTTGGGCTTGTGGGATGTTATATATGCTTTAACAAGGACTTCTCTAAGGCAGCAGCACCATTGACCAACTTTGATAAAGAAGAACCAGACTCTTATTTCGAATGCAAGGTGTGCGCAAGCATTTGTAAGTCTAAAGGAGAGGTAAATGGGTGCACCAGTGTTGATCATTTCAAGTGAGAATGAGAAGATGACGGTATACACATATACTTGTGGTACCGAATTGGGCATAATACTGATGCAAGGAGGTAAAGTTATCACTTATGATAGTCAACAGCTAAAGCCGCATGAGAGGAATTACCCGACCCATGATTTGGAATTAGCAGCGATTGTATTTGCTTTGAAGACCTGAAGCCATTATCTATTAGGAGAAAGGTTTGAGCTATTCACGAACACAAATCTTTGACGTAACTATTCTCTCAAAAGGACCTTAACCTTCGTCAATGGCTATAGTTAGAGTTCTTGGCCTCCTATGAATTTGGTATTTCCTATAGGCCTAGTAAAGGAAATGCGGTCACTAATGCTTTGAGTAGAAGACAAGCTAGTTTGGGAGTGATGTTCCTCAAGCTGGAGCATTTGGAATATATTACCGGTTATGACTTTAGACCTCATTGTGAATTGGAGATGGAGATGCTAGCTAGTTTGACCATAAGACTTACTTTGATTGAGAGGACCACTACTAGTCAGAAGTGAAACACTAGACTAGCAAAGATCAGAAAGAAGATAGAGGGAGGAGTGGAATCTAATGAGATGAAGTATTATAGGCGTAACCATGATGGTTGGCTCCATAAGGATGGGAGATTGTTTGTACCTGATGTAGATGGATTGAGGGATGAAGTACCAAAAGAGTGCCATCACTCTGGATTAACTATACATCCTGGCATTAATAAGATGTAACGTGGTATGAAGAAGACATACTATTGAGAAGAGATAAAGAAGGTTGCCGGGATATTCATCTCGAAGTGCATGAACTGCTAGTTGGTTAAGGTAGAGCAGAAGAAACCAAGTGGGTTGATGCAACCACTTAAAGTTCTTGAGTGGAAGTAGGAACAAGTGTTAATGGATGTCATCGATGGATCATTGAAGATCGGTGGAGGGTACGATAGCAGCGGGTCATTGCCGACGGAATGATGAAGAGTGCCTAACCGATAATCGTTAATACTTATAGATCGTAAATCAAGTTGGTCAAGTACTATATAAAGTAGGTTGTACAATTCCATGGTGTGCCGAAGAGCATTGTAAGTGACCAAGACCCTTTATTCACCAGTGGGTTTTGAAAGAGCTTATTAGAGGCATTGAGGACGAAGCTGCATCTTAGTACAGCTTGTCAGCCACAGACAAATAGGCAGAACGAAAGGGTGAATCGTATATTGGAGGATCTGCTGTGAGCTTACATTCTCAACTTTGGAGGCTTGTGGTGTGATCATTTGCATTTAGTAGCATACAACAATAGTTATTAGTCTAGTATTGATATAGCACTGTATAAAGAAATATATAGCCGACCATGTAATGCTCCTTTATGTTAGTGGAAAGAGAGCAAGAAACTTATAGTTGTGCCGGAGATGATTAGAGAGATGTTCACTTGCTTTTTAGCAAAATGTTTTTCAACTGGACATAGAAGATTCAAAAAGGACAAAATGACCTAAAAATTGGCAACCACTGTTAGATAGGGCAAAGAAACATCTTAGAAAAAATTCAATCGAAAATACATTAACCACACATGTCGGTACCGTCACGGCCCTTTCGTAGAAGACATTTTTTTGGTTTAATATTTTCCACTAAAATTTTACAGGAATCATTGTCTACCTATTCCATGTGTGCTTAAGAAATTTGGATGTAAAATACACTAAGGAGGGAGGTCACCACCGACCTCTCTTATAAACTCTGTAGATGTTGCGACCACTTATGGCACCTCCATATGGAATTAGAAGGGTGCGGTTAAAGAGTACTAGTCATTTCGAGCTAAGGAAAAAAGTCACCACCAACATTTTAATCAAAAGGCTGATGCCGAACTGCTTTGAAGAGAGGTAGGTACCAACTTGTTTTGGGAGACCAATGATCAATGGAAATGGCATAGGACACCTTGGAATGAAGTAAGAAAAAGGATTCAAGAAGGTTCAAAGTGATTTGAACTACAGGGAGAAGTCATCACCGACTTGAGAGGTCGGCACCGACCATTGTGGTTAACTCGGGAGATCCTGCAACTTTGCACACTACTTCAGGCTGATATTTGGATTCTTCCCCAGGTGGATTTCTTGCCCAACAAGACTGTTTCCACTTTAAATATAAGATATAAAGAAAACAAAATAGGGACTGGATTCTCTACCATTAGAGACTTTTACTTACTCACCTCTAACCTACCTCCATTAAAGTCATCTAGGAAACAACTATTTGCTGTTTTAGAACTTGGAGCAGCAAATTCTTAGTACTTTTGACTCACAAACAATCTAGAAACACCATTGTGAATATGAGATCCATAAGATTGCGGTTGTATCTCAGAAAATTAGTTGTAACTTAAAGACAGCAACTAACAAAAGATTACAGTTGATGTAGGCCGGAGATTAACCTGAACCACTAAAAAAATTGGGTCTTATTTACTGCATTTTCTATTTATTGAATTCGAATTGGTGCTTTTATCTTGATTCTGGATGTTGATCCATTTTTTGGGTAAACATTTTGCTGTCTTCATTAAGAACAAAGCTAGATCTGAAAACTTAGAGCTTGAATCTGAGATTTGGAGAAATTTAAGAGGCCTAATACTATATCTAAATCTGAAGCAAATCAACCAAAGCCTAGTGGCAGCCAAGAGGTGTCGTTAAATTCTTATAATCCATCCACATGACCAGAGAAGAGATGGAGAGAATGATGAAGGAGATGCAGGATGGAGTGATAACTAAGCAAGAGGAAATGCTTAAAGGATTCTTCCAAAGGATAGGTTAACAAGAAATATCTAGAGCTGCCGAAATTCAGAGCAAAAGACCAGAAACCAATGAAGGAGCATCTGGGGATATAGCAAAGCAAACTGAAACAATGCCCCCATGATTTGGGGGCATGATCGATTTGGATCTAGGATGAGCTTTAGTGCTTGGAATGGGCAATGTTGGAGCCAGAGTGGCAAATCAGTATAAGAAGGCATGACAGCAAAAGCTCGAAACAGAAGTTCACCTTTGGAACCAAGGGCAGAATGAAGTTATGGATCAGAGACTCCGTTAGATGAAAATCCCATGATCAGATGAACGTGAGTCAAAATCTGATTCTTGCCTTTCTTTTTCATTTCTTTTCTTGTATTCTTCTTTTTGCACCGGGCAATAAAGACAATAACTACTTCAGGTGTTTGCACGTGTATGGGATCCAACACAGTCCTTAGGCACACTCTGAGTTGGATTATCAAATGACTACTTGGGACGATAATAATCCCGAATTGCTTACATGTGTATGAGACCTAGATTTGACTCTAGGCATGCTCTGAGTCGGATGTTGGGCTGAACATTTTGGATTTCTGCATATTTGACATTTGAAAAATCCACTAGAACGTGATGACTGATATTGATCTCTTTGAGTCCCAACTAGAGAAATGGGACCGGAGTGCAAGGTGCAAGCTCCCTTGCTAGCGAGCCAGTGGACAGGCTTGTATGAAAAGTTAGTCCCTTTACCACAGAGTGAGCGAATAGGCTTGCTTGGTCTTTGAATTCCTTTGTTGGGGAGCAAGCGAACTCGAAAAAAATCTAGAGAGATCAAAACCCTAAATTGGAGAATAAACAATCTAAAGAGGTGGAACCCTAAATAAAATGCTAGCTGGAGAGATGTTCCCTTAACTTAGACACTAAACGGTCTTAAGAGATCGTCCTCTTAACTTAAAAACTGAACGATTGCAACGACCTAAATTTTGGTTAACATTATTTAGAATATTTAATTAGCTAAATTAAATAAAATAATATAATGATTAGGGGATTGAGATTTATGATTAATAAGGGGTAGCTGTGCCATGTAAAAAAAGAAATATTACGAGTAAAAATAAAATAAGTTAGGCAAATAGGTGAGGGGACAAAGTTGGAATAAGAGTATACTAATACCTAAACTCTTAGGAATTCATTTCACATGTTCATTCATTTCAAAAAATTAAATATTGAGGCCGGCCACCATTAGCAAGAACAAGAGGAAGAAAAGCTAAAGGAAGAAGGTTAATCAATTCAAATCCATTCAAATCCCAACTCCTTAATCTCAAAGAAAACAGCGAATAATGACCACGTCTCATATTTTCTATTGTTTTTGGTTTTAAGGTTAATCCGAATTATTTTGAAAGGTTATGCCATGTTTTAGAATGATTAAATATTTATATGTGCTTGTTGATGATTTATCTTATTCATATAGGCTTTATGATATGTTTTAATGTGAAAACCCTATTAAATGACATCTAAATGCCTTGCGATTTTAGATTTAGATCATAAATCATATTTTAGTGATGGTTTCAATTTTCATAGTTTTCCGAATTAATGTGGATTTAATATTAATTTCGAGTGAAGAAAATGATTATTTGGGTTTAAAATAATTTACGGATGAATTATATAACTTTTGGGTCTAAAATTTATATATGTCGGAAAGCATATTAAAAAAGATTTTCTAGAATTTTTATAGAATTTTCTTAAGTATTTTAAAATTATTTAAGGTATGGGACTTAAATTTTTTATATATTTATAAAAGGAGAAGGGGTATTTTGTAAATTATTTTAAATTTTTAATTCTAAAATTTTGACAGTGTTTTTGAAAAAGAAAATTTGCAAACAATCATATTTTAACAAACAAGGAAGGTTAGTTGAAAAGATTATTTTAAAAATTAAAATTCATTTTAAATTGGCTTTTTACCTGTTTTGCCACTTTCGGCACCTGGGGTTCCAATTTAGTAGTTCTGCCTCCATCACCATAGAAACCAATGCACATGGTATTAAAGACTTGTTACATAGTGAATTGGACTTAGGCGGAAGGTACTAAGTCGAAGCAATGGATTCCGATGGGGTTGAGGCGTTGCTTTGCTTTTTAATGAAACCATGCCTGCTTTGCTTTCGAAGAGTATACTTGTTATCCCACCTTTTAGCAAGGTCGATACATCAAGAGATTAACTGAAAATTAATGACTACTCAGCCCAAATATCGATTATGCATCGCACGTTCACTATGGATATCGATGATTTTTGTCCGATTCCGGATCGAGCTGCAACTGACCAAACATGACAATCAAAGCCGTAAAAGCCAACGTTTTAAATTTCAAGTCAATCGAAGTTCGTATGATCGAGATACGATCGATACAAATTGAGGAAGACATGTTGTTTGTATCTATCAGGAAAAGTCAGATTCCAAATCGATTATGTTCGAATCAATCCATGTTCGCGTTGTTCGAATCCGTCAAGTTCGACTCGATGGAAGTGACATCGCTCTGCATCCATCGTGTTCCTATCGCTTCAGTGAAGTCTTATTCGTATCTATCGAAATCAATAGTTCGTATCGAGCAAATGAGCCCCAGTTCATATCCATCCCAAAGATCAATTCGTATCGATTGCCTCCCTTCATAAATGCACTGCGTATCGATCAAACTTCAAGCCTTTTGTATCGATCAAAAGAGCGATACGAAGCACAACGCAAGACAACCGATCGACACAAACGGAGTGACATGGTTGATCGATACGAACGACACAAAACGCGATCTATGCGAACTATCCACTAACATCGATGCGAAAAAGACTTTAATCTTAGGTACGAATAAGGCTTGGTCAACTCGACGCGAAGAGTGGATCGATCCAGGTTATTCGCGCTATGTCACCTTGCACTCACGTGCTTGTGATCTAGTCCAAGAGAACTATACGAACGTATCGAGTCGACTGAATAGCCAACCAAAAACCCCAATTCGTATCGAACATATCTCGCAACCCAAAAGTCCAAATGCAATGAAATTTTCACAGGAGCTTACGTACAATCCAAAGAAGGTTCATGCCAAATTTCGACTCCATTGGACAAAATCTTGATCGATACTAATTAAGTTTGTAACGGTCACGAATCGAGTCGAAATTCGATGGGATCGATCGCGTGGGCCCATTTACATGCCAGAAGGATTCTCCCAAAGTTTGAGCGAGATACAAGCCTCCTACACCTATAAATAGAGCCCTAGGGCCTATAGAAAAGGGATCTTTGGCGATCTGACGTCTAAACTCTGCCGAAAACACTTTTGCACTATTAAGCTACTGTTGTACTCGAATTACTTCATTGTAATCCATTGTAATCAACTGTAATTAGCGAACAAAGTGAATAAAAGGTTAACTTGTGGAGTGGACGTAGGCCGTAGATAGTCGAACCACTATAAATCTTTTTTTTGCTTGTTATTTTTCAACTGTTGTTCTCTACATTGTCTAGATCTGAGACTTGTGTTAGAATATTGTTGATCTGTGTACACGCACTGGTGCTTTCGTGATATTTGGGGTTTGTGACCAATTTTGGCGCAAACACTTTGGTGCTTTCACCGAGAAGGGCCTAATTCAGGAATTCTACCACTTATATATTGGATTTAAAAGCTTAAAGAATTCAGATTCGAAAGACAACGACGCGACAATCAAAAAAAAGGCAGAGAGGAGAAAGGAGCTAGCAAGAGGGAAGCCAAGAGGCCTCTTCTAGGGATGGAGCACATCTAGCTTCGATCTACATCACCAAGGACGGGATGGAGGCTATGATGGATTCAATACATGAAAGATTGTTGAAGAGTCAACAGGAAACGATGCAAAACATTTTTGAGCAAATGAGAGCAGCTAGAGCATAGAACCTTGGACTGACTACAGTTGCTGTAAACATAGGACAAGAAGCTAGAGTCACGGAGACCAATGGAGGTTAGGTTCAAGATCATAACGAAGAACGTGAAGGCAATCAACAGGAACCCGAGGGCAGACCCTCTAAATCTGGCATTGGAAGACCCATAGATGGAGCTCAACAGGCTAGAACCTACGTCAACATGAGTGAACCATATGAAGAATATTACCCAAAATACCTTCGAGACCTGGGGGGTAGGATAGAAACATGATGAGGGGACAACCCCTGGATGGAGATGAAAAAAATAGCTGGACTAGTATGATGGATTATGAGAGGAGGGTTGCCAAGCGGAGGCTTAGAGGAAGTTAGTCGAAGCTCGTTCACTCCGAATATCAGAAATGCGAGGAGCCCTCCAAAGTTCAAGTTACCCATGCTGGACCCTTATGATGGAAAGTCAGACCCGACCATGCATATTACCATATATATCAGGTATATGGAAGTGCTGGGGGCATCCAAGGAAGTAATGGCCCGATGTTTCCTCTATATTTATCTGACTTAGCTGTGCTTTGGTTCAAACAGCTATAGAATGAATCGATTAGAACATGAGGTGAGCTAGTGGAATGCTTCATGTGACAGTTTATGGTCCACGTAATGCGACACAAAAGTGTGATGACCTTGGCATCGATAAAGCAGAGGACCGGAGAGTCCATAAAAGATTTTCTATTGCGATTCAATGCAATGGTGGCTTCAGAAGATCGCTTGGATCCATCGATGATTTTGATGGCGGCGGTGGCAGGAGTTGCGAAAGGCGCCAAATTTAAGGATTCTTTGGTAAGAGATCCACCACAAGACCTTGGATAGTTTTACCATGAAGCTGAAAGATTCATTTGGTTAGAAGACTCACGTGCTGAGAGGCGAGAAATAAACGCTGTGCAAGGCAAAGGAACCTCCAAAGAACAATCTGGAGCAGATAAAGGGAAGTGAACAAAGTGACACGGTTGATCGATACGAATGACACAAAACACGACCAATGCGAATGATCCACTAACATCGATGCGAAAAAGACTCCAACCTTACGTACGAATAAGGGTCGGTCACCTCGGCGCGAAGAGTGGATCGATCCAAGATATTCGTGCCATGTCACCTTACGCTCACGTGCTTGTGATCGAGTCAAAGAGACGATACGAACGTATCGAGTCGAATGAAACAGCCAACCGTAAACCCCAATTCGTATCGATCATATCTCGCAACCCAGAAGTTTGTATCGATCATATCTCGCAACCCAGAAGTTTAAATGCAATGAAATTTTCATAGGAGCTTACGTACAAGCCGAAGAAGGTTCATGCCAAATTTCAACTCCATTGGACAAAATCTTGATCGACACGAATTACATTCTTATTGATCACGAATCGAGTCGAAATTGCATGGGATCGATCGCGTGGGCCCACTTACGTGCCAGAAGGAGTCTCCCAAAGTTTGAGTGAGATATCAGCCTCCTACACCTATAGATAGAGGCCCAGGGCCTACAGAAAAGGGATCTTTCATGATCCGACGTCCAGACTCTGCCCAAAACACTTTTGCGCTATTAAGCTACTGCTATAATCAAATTATTTCATTATAATCCGCTGTAATCAACTGTAATCAGCGAAGAAAGTGAATAAAAGGTTAACTTTTAGAGTGGAAGCAGGCCGAAGATAGCCGAACCACTATAAATCTTGTGTTTTTGCTTGTTATTTTTCAACTGTACTTCTCTACTTCGTCTGGATCTGAGACATGTGCTAGAATATTGCTGATCTGTATTCACACACTGGTGCTCTCACAATATTTGGGGTTTCTGACCAATTTTGGCACAAACAATGCTTTCCACTAAGGTCGCTTTCGACTAAATTAAATGTTTTAAAGGAAAGGTTTCGAAGAAGTTGCGCCTTTTGTTTTAAGTAAATACTTTCGAAGGGGTCGAAACCCCTAGTTGTCATTTTCTACCTTTCGAAGCAAATGGTTTCGGAAGGTATATTATGTTTTAAAATCTAAGCCACTTCTCCATTGCTTTCGAAAGATTGGTTTCAAAACCATCACTTCTTTACTTAGGAATTGCTTTCGAAAGAGTGCTTTCGACTTAAATGTTTTATGACCATTTAGTTCCGTTGAAGGTAGAATCCAAAGGTTTCGAAGGAGATAGTTTTAAATGGTTTCAAAAGGTTTCCACATGTTTTATTGAACCAAAATGCTTTCGAAAGGTTTGATGTTTTAATGCTTTCGAAAGGTTTTAATGAAGGTTTCGATTGGGTGGTACCCCAATGGTTTCGAAGGGTTTGAAAGGAAAGGTTTTCCAATGTTTTTGAAAGGCATTGTTTAAGTATTTTAAAGATAGAATGTCTAAAGTTCCATTGCTTTTGAAGGAAAGGTTTTTCAATGGTTTCGAAGGTTTATATGAGTGATTTCGAAAGGACTGTTTTGACCTTTCGACCTAGGTTATAAATAGGGTTTACTTGGTCTCGAAAGGGGTACTTCCAATGGATTCGAAAGGGGTACTTCCAAAGGTTTAAATGTTTTCATCAACAAAGATTTGTGTAAAGTATATATAGCGTGGCATGATGATTTTGAGTAAAACATAGAGTATATATTTTCCTTGTTTAAGTATGATTTAATGGTTTAAATCAATTTGAGATGAAAAGGTTTTCAAGGAAATTTTAAGGGATGATTACCCTAAGTAAAATGACTTGGATATTTATATACCAGATGAGACTGGTATAGGGTCGCGCCCTGTACATTAGCTATTAGCCCCTAGCTTATTTAGTCCAAAATTCTAGTGTGTAGGGCTTCATCGTAGGTAAGACTAAAATGATGTTACACATAGAAAGGAATATATTTATACAAAGGTAGGTTATTGGTGAGCCTGTAAAACCATTAGGATCAGTTGACCTGGAGAAAGTAAGTTAAGGATAGACCGTCCAGAAGAGGAGTATCTAACAGATGTTAGATTATTTGTTTATATTGTGTGGTAGTCCAGAGTCAGCCAAAGGTTAGTAGTTAGCCAAACAAAACTATAACGATCAGACAGATAGTCCATTTGTTACCTGATATGTATGTTTACATCATAATGCTTTACAATTTTAACCAGTTTTGGCTGCAGGATTATGATTTGCAAAAGATATGTTTTAAAAGGATATTAGCGAGGGAAAACCTATTCCACTAAGCGGTGTGGTCTTACTTAATATCAAATAACCAAGATGTATAGTATTATTCACATCCGGATTTATGTCTGACTCAAAGTTTATGTTTTTCCCATTAAACTCTCAAGTGCTCAAAATTGATTTGAGTAGGCTGAGGGTTGAGGATTTTCATGTTTTTAGTATGTTGGTGAATAAAGCTCCAGAGACGAGCAGGTGGCTAATGGATAGCTATTTAGGAGTTGTTGTTTTATTCTATTTGATTCCGCTATTGTGTATTATGTCTATATAGTACTCTAGTCAACCAAGGGGGCGTTATCCTATGTCGCTCTTGGCGTATTTATGTAATAACTATATTTTACTTGTACCTGAGAAAACGATGGGATTATGTAATTTGGATATGGAACATGTTTTGGAAATGTAATCAATTTTTTCTTTTGAAATCTGTGATTTTTTTTCATATTCATGTGCTTTCGATATTATGGATACCATTAACATAGTCGTATTTTGTCACCGAAAGTTAATACTATAGATGACTACAACATCTGCAGCGCTTAGCTTTGGGCCTCAAAATAGGAGACATTTCAATGATCTAGAGAGATAGTCCCCATAACTTGAACACTAATGATCCAGAGAGGTCACACATTACGAATATAAGATGATCAAGATAGATCGTGCAATAAACTAAATACAAAACGATCTGGAGAGATCCAATCCCAAAATGGATGCAGATTTAACAAAAGGATTTGAATGCCTTGTATAGAATAAAACAGATAAATCCCGGATGAACACGAGATGATTTTGATATGTGATGCAATAATTGCGAATGAAATCGGAATGATAATGATGCAAATCCCGAATGAATACAGGATAATTTTGGTATGTGATGTAATAACTTCGAATGAAATTCAAATGATGCTGATGATGTATAAGCTACACTTAAGTAGAGTCTAGAGCTTTAGAGTGTAGGAGGTCTGAATTGACCCGTAATTGACTAGAGGATTCGAAGTAACTAGACGATTCACCAAGATTGAAGCTGCTGGAGAGCTCAACTATCGAAGACTGATTACTAGAACTAGTTCTTGAGCAAAGCATACCTTAAGTTCGAATGATATACTTGGAGGGTAAGTGTTAACTCGTTTTTTAGCAAAGAAAATTTCAATTGGACTTTGAAGATTCAAACGAGGACAAAATGACCTAAAAGTTGGCAACCACTCTTAGATAGGGTAAAGAAGTATCTTAGAAAAGTTCAACCGAAAATACATTAATCGCATGTCGTTAAGACATTTATCGGCTTAGTATTTTCCACTCAAATTTTACAAGAGTCACCGTCTACCTATTTTGTGCGTTCTCAAGAAATTTGGATGTAAAATACACTAAGGAGGGACGTCACCATCGACCGCTCTTGTTAACTCCATAGATGTTGAAACCACTTTGGCTCACCTTCAAATGGAATTAGACGTGTGCTGCAAAAGAGTACAAGTAATTTCAATCTAAGAAAAAAAGTCACTACCCACCTCTTAGGCAAAAAGACTGATACCGAGTTGTTTTGGAGAGAGGTAGGTACCAACTTGTTTTTAAGGACCGATGATCCAGACACCAACTTGTTTTTGACGACCAATGATCGATGGAAACAGCATGGGACACCTTAAAATTAAGTAAGTAGGATGCAAGAAATTTCGAAGTGATTTGAACTACAAGGAGAAGTCATTACCGACTTAATAGGTCAGCACCAACCTTTGTGGTTAACTCGGGAGATCCTACAACTTTGCACACTATTTCGGGCTGATATTTGGACTCTGCTCCAGGGGGATTCTATCCCAACACGACCATTTCCCCTATAAATACAAACCATAGAGCAACCAAAATGGGAACTAGATTCTCTACCATTAGTGATTTTTACATCTTCACTTCTAACCTATCCTCCATTAAAGTCATCTAGGAAACAACTATTTGATGTTTTAGGACTTAGATAAGCAAATAATTAGTGCTAGTGACTCACAAACAATCTAGAAACTCCATTGTAAATCTGAGATCCATTATATTATGGTCAAATCTAATAAAAATAGTCGTAATCTATAGAGAGAACAACTAATAAAAGATTAAGGTGGATGTCGGCCGGAGATTACGCCAAACCACTATAAAAATTATGTCTTTACTACTTCTTCTATGTATTTAATCTGAACTGGTGCTATCATCTTGATTCTAGGTGTTGATTCATTTTTTGGGCTAACAAGAGACCTTTAAGAAGACTGAGATTATTCATGAAAGGATGAAGGAAGTCTAGGATAAACAGAAGAGTTATGCTAATGGAGACGTAGAGACTTGGAGTTCTCCATTAGAAAAATGGTGTCTGTGAAGATTTCTCCTTTTAGAAACGTTGTTCAATTCGGCAGTAAGGGGAAGTTGGCATCGAGATTCGTAGGACCTTTTCTGATAACAGAGAGGATTACGAACCTAGCATGCAGGGTCGGCATACCTCAGAAGATAGAAGAGGTGCACAATGTATTCTACGTCTCTCACCCTAGGAAGTTTGTGTATGACCCAAGCATGACTATTACATCGGATTAGTTTGATGATATCGATATTGAATCAAAAGCTTCGAGACCTCATAGGCCGGTTCATATTACAGGACACGTTAAGAAATAGCTTAGGAGAATGATGGTTGAGTTAGTAAAGGTTCAGTGGAGCGAGAGTAAAGGCGATTGCATGTGGAATACTAAGGAAAGCGTGAGGGCTACACATCTAGGGCTCTTTGTATGGTAGAGCCTATTGTTTATCATATTTACTTTCACTCTTTATATCATATAGGGTAGTATAATATCTCGCATACTAGGATAGGTTTTACTTATATTGTTGATTGCATGATTGCTTACTCGATATGTTTGATGGTTACCTATGATTGTTAGGCATATGGGGTAACTACAATTAATTATCCTTGTTTGTTTAGGGATTTTAAGGGTGAAACTCCTAAAGGGGGGAGAGTGTAACGATTGTTTTACATATTGGAGTTAAATATTATTATTTAATTCGTACGAGGACGTATGACTTTATAACTTTAGGAAATGACTCTTAGAGACATTTTCTGTGTTTCTGATCTTTATTGAACTTCTATATGACCATTTTGATCCTGAAAACTTTGTAAGCCCTATAACTTTAGATAGGAGTTGAGTTAGGTTCTGAAATAACTTTCATTGCTTCAGGATGATGGTTTCTCTTTCCGTAGAAGGGTCATAGTAGAAAAATAGACTTACCATTTGAGAGATATTACTATTTTAAATTTTAAGGGCTTTTGGGAAGATATTGGAATAATTAAACGGGCCAAAACCCAAGCCCATTAGCTCACTTCAATAGTGTAGGGGCTCAAGTGAATCGTTTTTTCACTTTACAAAAACGTTTCCCTAATCTCTATTATTAATATTTTCATCTAAAAACTTCACCTTTTCTACTTAAACTAGCTTAAATTGATCATTTGAGGGTAATCAGCATAGATGATCATTAGCTTATCACTTTGGAACCTTGGGGTTCTAGTTGCTTGCTATCCTATTTAGATTTAGATCTAAAAGTGGTGATTTTAGGGTATTTGGAAAGTGATTACTTGATCTCACTATCATATACATGTTGGTATGATTAAAGTTAGCATTTTTAATATAATTTCTAAGTTAAATCAATTGTTTTGGATGATATTTGCTAAAATATATGCTTAGATGAATTGGTTTGATATGGTTTTTTAGTTTTTTAGTGTAGCTAGGAAAAATGGTGGTCGATTTGGGAAAAACAAAGGCAGAATAACGCTAAATTAGAAGAAACTTAGAGGAGGGATTCTAGAGCATGGGCAGAGCACACAGTTCAAGTCGCACCAAGTTTAAAGAAGAAAAAGGTGTCGGCATGGAAAGGTTTTGCTTAGTGGAAAACCTTTCAATGGAAAACATCTTGGTGGGAGACCTCTCGGTGGGAAAACCTCTCGGTGGTATCTAAAAGTAATAATTTTGGGTATTTGGTGAGTGATAACTTGACCTCACTATCTTATACATGTAGATATGATTAAAGTTAGCATTTTTAGTATAATTTTTAAGTTAAATTAATTGTTTTGGATGATATTTGCTGAAATGCATGCTTGGATGGATTGGTTTGATACGATTTGTTAGTATTTTATGTATTTAGGAAAAAAGGTAGTCAATTTGGGCAAAACAAAGGCAAACAACTCTAAATTAGATGAAACTTGGAGGAGGCATTTTAAAGCATGGGCAAAGATCACAGTTCAAGTTGCACCCATTTTGGAGCAAGAAAAAGGTATCGACACCGAGAGATTTTGCTCGGTGGGAACCTCTCGGTGAAAAACATCACGGTGGGAAACGTCTCGATGGGAAACCTCTCGGCAAGAAAACCTCTCAGCGCGAAAACCTCTCGATGGGAAAACCTCTTCCTCTCAATAGGAAACCTCTCGATGGGAAACCACTTGGCGGAGACCTCTCGGTGGAACTTCATGGAGATGAAGTGTATGGTCTGTAGGTTATGCTGGAGTTATTTTTTTGTTCGCTTGGGGCTTGATAGCGATGCGATAAAATGATAAAGGTCGGAGCTAGGTCGAGGGCACAAATATGTCAACTTTAGAACTTTGAAAAGTTGGTTTTGTGATTAATAGGGACATCTAGAAGTATTCAAATGATGGAGACTTGGTGATAAAATGAGTCGTGATGATCCATATAGGTGGGTTCTTTGAGGGTGACCCTTTGATAAAATATTGAATGGTTCTATTGTGGAAAGAAGGGATGTGGAATGGTCCTACAAAGATAAATGGAAATGAGACTGAGCAAGAAGGGTTCGAAAGATCATGTAAAAGGATTGTTGATAGTCGGAGTGTTTCTTGTTATATAATTAGTAGAGGTATTGTGAATGCACATATGGGTACTTTAATTGGTACCCCAGATTGGTGGAATGGATCCATTTATCCTGGATCGGTGGAATGGATCTAGGAACAGCTTCAAGCAGTGTATCGAGTATACTAGAGACTGGGATTTATCCCTATATATGGAAAGATTGCATGAGTTATCATAAATCCAAAGCACACTGAGTGACAGTTAGTATTATTTGATGGATGCTATGTTTGTTATGGTTTTTCATTAGCCACCTGTCATTATAGGAATGCGACATGATATAGCTAATCCTAGAGATCGATGCCTAGACCTTCAGTAGTATACTAGGTTGTTAGTTTGCTTTATGGTATATAGTAGAATGGCATATTATAATGTATGTGCTAACTCTTTGATTGTAAGGACATGTCAAATATGATTTTTGTACCTTGTTCCTTACTATATCGACTTGTATAGTTTTTTAAGATTCATTTATCGCTCATACCAGACTGTTGTATGACTCAAAGTATTATACTTTGCTTCTTATTATCTTGGTAACTCTTAAATGAGTAAACTAGATGATAGGTCTTGGTGATCGCAGTGGATGTATAGAGGACAAGCAGATGGAGCTATCTCTTATTATATATGGACTTACTTTTGCTTATTCTGTTATGCAACACTATAGAGCCTCAGAGAGTGTTTTCTTATACTTTGAGATAGTTTATTTAGTTTTATTCATGTTTTCTATAAACTCTACTACTATGTTGTATAACTCTACGGATCCGTGCTCTGATTTTGGATCACTTGGTTATTACTGCCTCTACTGTTTCATATTGGTTATGACTATTATATATTTTGGATCACTTGGTTATTACCACCTCTATTGTTTTATATTGGTTATGACTATTATATTTTATTCTATTTATTGTGAGATATACGACAGATTCTATGATTAATCTTCTTTTCCTTTAACCCTTGACAGTCATCCTACATCAGCCGGATATGACAACAGCGCACTATCTTATGAATATTGGATGTTGTTGGTGTAATGTGGTCGTCACATGTTTAGGCTAATTAAAGTAAAGATTAAGATGACTTTTTGGGTAATAGATTATTAATGGAGGGTTTTCTTTATTTTTCGAAAGTATGAAATGATGGAAGAGCATCCCATCAGCCCTAACCCCATGCTAATTCCGAAATAGGCTTTGGACCTACCCATTAACTTACTAATTACCCATCAAGCTGTCTAAAATCTAATGTAACTTCAAACATCCATATCTCTCTAACCATAAGTTCATTTTTCTATTATATCCACAATACGAAAAAGGAAACTATCATCATGATATAATAGAAGTGGTTTCAGGCCTTAATTTGGCTCATATCAAAATTTATAGACCATACAGGATTCTCAAGATCAAAATGGGCACACAGAAACCCAATGAAAATCATAGATGTGGAAAATGTCCATAAGAGTCATTTCCTAAAATTTTAGAATCATAGGACCTAATATGAAAATAATATTAATATCCTGCAATCCTTAATATGTATAATATGGGTCATTACAGGATGCCCACCTGGATTTGCGACTGTGTCCTGATCTTGTGATATTAGATTACTGTGGGCTTTTGCAATTGTGAGCCTGATTCCTAGCATTATGGAGTAGCATGTATTCGGGCACCAATGAAGCCGAGATTTCGATTGAGTCCTTAGTTTGAGATTGTGTCATACAAGTTATTATATATCCAACACATATGAATGATGGTGAGCATTTTTTGATGGATGCTATGTTTGCCATCGTTGTCCACCGCTTAAGGCGTCACATGATGTAAGCATTTTCGACCCTTTACCTGGACACTGGACATTGTTCTTCGACTGTAGTACACATATGTGGTTATGATAGTAGATTAACATATATCGACTCTTATGTACTAGCTTTTTGGATGCAGGTACATGTCAGGTGTGGTTCTTCATACCCTCTGCCCTTATTTAGTATTTACAATTTTTATAGTATTTTCGAGATGATGTATCGCGAACACCACATTGTTGTCTGACTAGTGGTCTTATGCTTGCTTCTTATTGTCTCTGATACTCTTTAATGAGTAGATTAGGGATAATATATCTTGATAGGGCGTTGAGCCATATGGAGTATGAGTAAGAGGCTTCCCGTTCATATATTCATACTTTGGAGCTACTATCGCTTTACTCCATTGTGCAGTAATATGGAGCTATGTCAGTAAGTATTTTTAGTGATAGTTATAGATTTTATTTTGGAAACTTGGGATGTTAACTATTTTATTTCAATTTTTTATGATTTGTGAACCTGAAGCACTCTGATGTTCTTATTTATAGTTTATTTGATCATATCACTGTCTTACATATTTTACATCTATGTTACTATATTATATTTTGTCTCTACGTTATGAATTGTTTCATAGATTCTATGCTTAGATTTTTGTTACTTTACACCCTTGGCTACTGTCCTACATCGGCCCGGTACCTCAGTAGTGCGTTACACAGGTATATTGGGTACTAAGAGGTGTAGGGCAATCGTCACATTTGGTATCAGAGCTTAGCCTGTCTAAATGACCTAAGTTGATACTTGGATCCATTAGAGATAGAAAAGGAGTTATCACCATTGAATGGATCGAGCGATAAATGAGAGAGCATACTTGTTTATATTATGGTTTTCAAAACTATATAGTAGTATATATAGTATATAAGTTGTATTGCATTCGTGGACACTACTTATTCCTTTTAGAAATACTGATCATTATTATTACATCTTGTAAGAATAAGCCATCTAAGAGGAATACTAGTAGGGACTTCATTTCTAGAGTTTAGGAAAGGGCGAGATTGAGGGCTGCTAAATCCAATTTGCAGAACATGTTTGCTAAGATGGTGTGAAACATGGTTCGATATGCCCAAGTTTCCCCTGCTGCAGTTGTTGGTGGATGTGCTCTAGTGCAAACGCTGAGGGCTGACTATGCCAAACCGAACAAGGACTATTCTACTCTAGGAGGCAAACTGATCCTTGGAATAGAATCAGCCATCGTAGTGCAGGATTGGTTAGACACCTTGAATGCATTTTTTAGGCTATAGAGTTGGAGGAGGCGATAAAGAGGAAGATGGTCTCTAGAAAGCTTTAGGGATAAGCTAGGGATTGGTAGGATACCATCAAGATTATTACGCCTAAGGATCAGATTACTTGGGAGTAGTTTAAGGCGAGATTTGAAGATAAGTGTATATAGGTAGCTCAGAAGTCACTGCTCTATCGAAAGTTTGCTGACTAGAGATAAGGGAATATATCTGTACCAGAGTACATAGCTGAATTCGACATGCTATCAAAGTATGGCATATCTTTTATCGATGCTCCTCTTAAGAAGAAAGAGAAGTTTATCATGGGCTTGGATGATTTTCTTGGAGAGAAACTCGTGATTATAGCGATAAGAACTTTGAGAGGCTGCTAGAGAAGGCTCTTGGGCATGAGAGTTGTATCTTAAGCCTAAATCAGTTGTTTCTCCAAAGGATGATTCAAAGTCGCAAGTGGTGGAGGAGGCAAGAGGAAATGGGACCATAAGAAGAAGAAGTAGTAGTTTCAAAAGGGTGATCGGAAGAAGGGCAAGTGGAGAATACTTGCTATAATTGTAGGCAAAAGGGCCATCTTGTGAGAGACTGCAAGGCAGAGGGCAAGAAATGCTACAACCGTAATAAGCCAGGGCATATCAAGAAGGATTGTTTTGAACTGCCAAGAAATAAGCAGTTTGTTTCTGCTTATGCTACGTATGTTGTTCCAGCTTTATTAAGTGATCCATCGGCGAAGGAGAAGAGGAAGGGCGCCATTATACAGGGTATTCTTTCTATTTCTGATACACCTATATGGATTTTATTTGATACCAAGGCCTCACATTCCTTCATAACTAGTGATTTGGTGATAAATTGGGATTGAAACTCAAGATAGTTCACTGACCTTTGATTATCGGAAACCCTATTGGAGGATAGACTATCCTTTGCATGGTTTGTCGAGACTTAGCCTTATCGAGTTATGGATTTTTTTTGCTTGTTATTGCTTTGTTTTAGGTTTTGTAGGGTTCGGTATTATTCTAGGGATCGACTGGCTATAGAAGGACTGAGTAGTGATGGATTATGAGAAGACATTGATGATGATAGGATGGAAGATGGGCGTAGGTTGGAGATAGGCTGCTTACCTGACGATGAGGTGATTGTTAGCTTTCTATACTCACTCGATATCTCACACATCGAGTTGTAATCTATAACTATAGCAAGGGAGTAACCGGAATATACGTGGAGGTGATTGGATTGCCACTACACAAGGGGATAGAATTCCATATAGATTTGATGAAGTATGTTAGGTCGACAGTTATGCCTATGAGGCGTATGACACTCAAAGAGAAGAAAGAGTTAGAGGTGCAAGAGAATGACCTGTTGAGGCGAGGGTTTATTTGTTGGAGCATATCTGAGTATGGTGCACCTGTAGTATTCGCCACTCAGGCAGACTACTCTTCGAGATTGTGCATAGATTACCGTGAGATGAATAAGGTGACCTAGAAGAATAAATACCTGCACCCATGTATTGATGACTTGTTCGATCGGCTTCACAGTGCTAGGATGTTTTCTCAGTTGGACCTTATGACGAGGTTTCATCGACTGGCGAAGGAGAGTGTGTCGATCATGTAGTTTCATATGTCGTTTGGATTCTATGAGTGGTTGGTTATGCCATTTAGATTAACCAATGCAGTGACATACTTTGTTGATCTTATGAACCGTGTTTTCAAGGATTAGCTAAATAATTTTGTAATTGTGTTCATGGAAAATATCCTTTTTTATTCAAGGATGGTGGAAGAATAAAAAAAGCACTTGAGGATTTTGCTTGAGGTGTTGAGAAGCACCAACTGAAGACTAAGTTTTCAAAGTGTCTCTTCTAGAGGACGAAAGCGTGATTTTTTGGTTACGTTTTTTTAGAGCAGAGTATTGCTATAAATTCTACAAAGGTGGCAGTAGTACAGGAGTGGGATCGATCCAAGACCGCTATAGAAGTGAGCAGTTTCTTTGGATTGGGCGGATATCATAGACGTTTTATCAAGCACTTCTTTAAGGTAGTAGCACTGTTAACCAACTTGATGAAGAAGAATCAGACTTTTATTTGGGATGTAAGGTGCGAGCAAGCTTTCATGAGTCTAAAGGAGAGACCAATGAGCACACCAATGTTTATCATTCTGAGCTAGAAGGAGGAGCTGATAGTATACACAGACGTCTATGGTACTGGATTAGGTGCGGTGCTGGTGCAGAGTGGAAAATTTGCCACATACACTAGTCAACAACTGAAACTGCACAAGAAAGTATCCAACTCACGAGAAGAAGCCTCATTGGTTCCAATATTGAATCATTTCCACCTTTGCAGGATCAACTGCGATGCCTTGGTCAGAGACGATATGACCTAAGAACCTCACTTCTCTCCTCCAAAAGTGACACTTTGAGAACTTCGCTCTCAACCTGTGCTTCCTCGACACTTCAAGCACAATCCTCAAATGTGTCTTTTATTCCTCTTTTTTCTTGGAATAAATTAGAACATCATCTACGAACATAAGTACAAACTCATTTAGATGATCCTTTAAAACATTGTTCACGAGTTCAACAAAATACGTCGGAGCGTTGGTTAGCCCAAATGGCATAACCAACCACTTGTAAAAACTAAATGGTGTCCAAAATGCAGTAATCTACACACTCTCCTTTGCTACTCTCAATTGTTGAAACCCCATTACATGATCTAATAGCGAGAACATCTTCACACTGTGGAGCTTATCAAACAAGTCATCAATAGGTCATTCACTTGCACCTCTAATTCCATCTGCTCTATAGGTGCTATATGATTCAAAGGCATAATTCATGGTCTAGCATCCTTCACCAAGTCTATGCAGAACTCAATCTCTAAATGTGGTAGTAATCTAATCACTTCTTCGAATATATTTGGATATTCACAAACAATAGGCACAGATGACAACTCATTATGCGGGACCTCTAGTGAAAATAGAAAGCTCTCCATAACCTCATCATTGGACAACCAATCACTACCTTCCACCCATCCTTGGTCTCGATCATCACCTATAGCTTCTTGCAATCCACCACCGCCACATACTTCCGCAGCCAGTCCATCCCAAGATAATCCTGAACCCAATGAATCCCAAAAACAAAGCAGCCAAAAACAAAAGAGCATCCACGATTTGATAAAACCAAACCATGAAAAACCATATTAAGACTGGTGAGGGCTCCAATAAAGTTTGTCACTACCAAAGATCAGTCAACTATCTCGGGTTTCAATTCCAATCTATTTACCAGGTCATTGGATATAAAGGAATGTGAAGCCACTGTATCGAATCAAACACATATGGGAACATCATAAATGGAAAGCATACCATAAGTAATGATGCTCTTCCCCTTCTAGTTTACCGAGGGAACACTCGACGAAGTCGGGACAACATCCCAAGCATATGCCTTCGGTATTTGCTTCTGCTTCGGAGGTTCTGGGAAATTCCTCGGCATATTTTTGTACTTTCCACAATTGTAGCACTTATTCCCTTCAGCCTTGCAATCTTAATCAGATGGCCCTTCTCCCCAAACCCATAGCAGAAGAGATCCACTTCACCTTATTTTGATCGCCCTTCTTCTAGAACTGCTGCTTCCTTTTACCATTCCATTTCTTCTTGCCTCCACCACCCTATTGCAGTTTGGCTCTTCCTTTACTATAGAAGACTTAGCCTTAGGATATAGGCCTTCCAATCGAAGAGCTTTCCAACAAGCTTCTCGAATAACTTATCGATATGGTCAGTAAGCTTCTCTTCTAAATAGTCATCCAAACCCATTAAGAACTTCTCATTCTTAGCACAATATCGATGAAGGACATCCCATACTTGGAAAAGGTGTCAAACTCCACCACATATTTGGAGACAAACATGTCCTCGTGCTTCAAATAAGCAAACTTTTGGAAGAGCGACAACTTCTGAGCAGCCGGTATGTACTTCTCCTTAAATCTAACTTTGAACTGCTCCCTAGAAATCTGATCCTCAAGAATAGTAACCTTGATAGCATTCCACTATCCATTTCTTTCCCTTAAGTTGTCTAGAAGTCAACTTCCTCTTCATCGCATCCTCCAAATCCATATCCTCAAAGACACGCTCGCATGGATCCAACCAAATCTGCACCTCAATAGCTGATTTCATTCTAAAAAATGGTATGCCTCCTAAGGTAGAATAATCTTTGTTCAACTTAACGAAATAAGCTTTTGGTGCTTGCATTAGAGCACCACCACCACCAACTATTATATTAAGAGTGGTAGCTTGGGTATTATGCATCATATTCAGCATTACGGCTTTAAACATTGCTTGAAAATTGGGGTAGCAACCCATGAACCCGCTCATCCTTCAACTCCAGAGACAGAGTTCCTCACAGTATTTCTTGTATGCTGGCTCATTCTTGATCTGTAACAAGAATAATCAATCCCTTATAAAGAAAGTCGTGTCTATGGTACTCGTGTGTGCATGCGAATTATGCTTTATAATATACCACTATATAGCTTTAAAAATAAAAATATATAGCAAGTATGCTCTCTCATATATACTCTTGATCCGGTCTAGGGTGATAAATCCTTCCTTATCTCTACTGGATCAAGGTACCAACTTAGTCCAACCAGGCAACCTAAGCTCTGATACTATATGTGACGACCATACTACACTGTCGATCTCAATACATATAGAATAGTGCACTATCGTCGTACCCAGCCAATGTAGGACGACCACCAAGGTCAAAAGAAAAGAGGACTAGTCATTGAATCTATCATATATTTCATAGCACATATCATCACGGATATGAAATAGTAAAGATAGTAATAACTAAGTGATCCAAAATTAGAGCACAGATCTATAGAGTTATACAACATAGTTGTAGAGTTTATACAATACATGAATAGACCCAAATAAACGATGTCGAAATATAAGCAAATACCGTTTAAGGCAACATACCGTTGCACAGTGGAAAAAACATAGGTAAGTCCATATATGAGATAGCTTCAATTGCTCGCCCTCTGCACATCCGCTACGATCATCAAGATCTACTATCTAGTCTACTCATTTAAAAGTACCCAAAATAATAAGAAGCAAGGCATAAACCTCAAGTCAGACAACAGTCTAGTGTGAGTGGTAAATGAATCCCAAAATACTATACAAGTCGAATAAGGAACAAGGTATAAGAATCATACCTGACCTGTCCCGACAACCAAAGAGTTAGCACATACGTCGTAATATGCTATTGTGATAAATAACATAAATCATACCAATATCCTATTTACTACTAAAATGAATCTCAAAATACTATACAACTCTATATAGTAAGGAACAAGGCATAAAATCATATCATAAATGTCCCTGCAACTAAAAAATTAGTACATACATCATAATATGATATTATACTAAATATCATAAAGTATACCAATAACCTAATACACTAATGAAGATCTATGCATCGATCTCCGGGACTAGCTACTTCATGTGAAATTCCTAGAGTGGTAGGTAGCTAATGAAGAAACCACGACAAACATAACATCCATCAAACAATACTAACTGTCATGTAGTGTGCTTTGGATATATGATAACTCATATGACCTTTCACTGCTAGGGATTAATGGATAATCCCGGTCTCTAGTATATTGGATACATTGCTCAAAGCTGTTAGTAGACCCATTCCACCAATCCCGGTTAAATAGATCCATTCCCTCGATCTAGAGCACCAATTAAAGTACCCGTCAGTGCACTCACAATAACCATACTGTGAGTATAACAGGAAACACTCCAAGTACTAACAATCCCTTTGCATGATCTTTCAAGCCCTTTTTGCTCTATCTCATTTCCATTCATCTTTTTAGGACCATTCCACATCTCGAATTTCCATGATAGAACCATTTGACATTCTATCCATGGGTCACCCTTAAAGAACCCCCCATGTGGATCATCACAACTCCTTTCAACATCGAGCCACCATTATAAGAGCACTTCTAGACGTCCCCATCAGTCATAGAATCAACTCTTCAAAGTTCTGAAGCTAACACCTTGGAGTCCTATACCTAGCTCTAACATTCATCGTGCGCATCATAATTGAGCCCCAAGTGAACAAACAAATACCTCCAGCATGACCCAAAGACCATACATTTCTCCTCCTTGATGTTCCACCAAGAGGTTTCTGTCGAGTGGTTCCCCTCCGAATGGTTTCCCAACAAGAGGTTTCCCATCGAGAGTTTTTCCCATCGAGAGATTTCCCACCGAGATGTTTTTTGTTGAAAGGTTTTCCACTGAGCAAAACCTCTCTACGTCGACACCTTTTTCTTATTTAAACTGGGTGCGACTTAAATTGTGAGCTCTTTCCGTGCTCTAGAATCCCTCCTCTAAGTTTCTTCTAATTTATATTTATTCTGCCATTGTTTTGCCCAAATCGACCACCATTTTTCCTAGCTACACTAAAATTCTAACAAACCATATCAAACTAATTCATCTAAGCATACATTTCAGCAAATATCATCCAAAAGAATTGACTTAACTTATAAATTATATTAAAAATGCTAAATTTAATCATATCAACATCTATAATATAGTGAGATCAAGTAAACACTCACTAAATACCCCTAAATTACCACTTTTAGATCCAAATCTGAAATGGATAGCAAGCAACTAGAACCTCAAGGTGCCAAAGGGACACGCTGAGATCCTCTATGCTAATTACCCCTCAAATGATCAATTTAAGCTAGTTTACTAAAAAGATGAGGTGCCAAAGGGAAATTGTCCCAAAGAGTCATTTTCCAAAGTTATAGAGTCATAGGACCTCATATGAATTAAATAATAATTTTTTACGAATCTTCGATACGTAAAACATGAGTCATTACAAAACACATCATTAGAAGGAAATTAGCAAGATTAGCACCTTGGATTACAGATTCTCTATTGTAGATCATCTTGGAGTTGTTGTTCACTCTTTGATTTGTGCACCTTTGAGCTTGGATTGGATTGCTTAGCATTTAAGTGAGTGATTTTAAGCCTCTACTCACTAATTAGCCTCTATTAGAAGTTTAATGATGTTTTTCAATGATTTTCAAATTCTAAAAAATGTTTTAAATCCATTTAAATAACATATATAAACTTTAAGTAATTTGGATAATCTTTGTAAATTTGTGTTCTTTTGGATGCTATGTGTTCTTATTGATACTACCTGTAACACCCCATATTTTTAGTAACATTATTTAGGATATTTAATTAGCTAAATTAAATAAAATAATGTGATGATTAGAGGATTGAGATTTGTAATCAATAGGGGATAGCCGTGCCATATACAAATGAACTAAAGAATTAAAATGTTAAGGCAAATAGATAAGGGGAAATATAGGAATAAGACACTTCCATATACCCTAAACCCTTACCCTCATCACTCTCACATTTATTATGTATTCACTAAACAAAAATACAAGCTAGAGGTCCACCGCCATTAAGAAAAGTAAAGAGAAGATTTCAAGAGGAAAAGCTTAAGCAACTTAATCAAGATCAAATCTCAAATTCTTAATCTCAAAGCTAAGGTGAATAATGACTATATCTCATTTTTTAATTGTTTTTGGTTTTAAGATGAATCCAAAGTATTTTTGCATGATTATGCCATGTTTTGGAATGATAAAATGTTTATATATGCTTGTTGAAGATTTATGCTTATTCATATAGATTTTATGATATGTTTTAATGTGAAAACCCTTTTTAATGACATTCAAATGCCTTGTGACTTTAGATATAGATTAGAATCAATATTTTAGAGACAGGTTTCAATTTTCATAATTTTTTGAATTGATATGGATATTATATTAATTTTCTAGTGAAGAAAATGATTTATTGAGTTTAAAATAATTTACGGTTAAATTATATATAATTTGTATCTAAAATTTATATATGTTAGAAAACATATTAAAAATGATTTTCACGAATTTTTATTGAATTTTCCTAAGTGCTTTTGTGAACATATAAAATTATTCAAGGTATGAGACTTAAATGTTTTATATATTTATAAAAGGAGAAGAGGTATTTTGTAAATGATTTAAATTGTTTATTTTTGAAATATAGGGAGTGCTTTTAGAAAATAAAATTAGCAACTAATAAAATTTTGAAAAACAAGACAGGTTAGTTAAAAAGATTACTTGAAAAGGTTAAAAATCAGTTTTACATGCAAATTGCATGTTCTGCCACTTTCGGAACCCTACTTCCGTTTTAGGTGACTTTCGACTTAATTTCTCTGTCTCCATCACCACTGAAACCAATGCACATGGCGTCAAAGACTTGATACGCGGTGAATTGGAAAGAAGACGGAAGGTATGAGGTCGAAACCAGGGGTTCCAAAGGGTCGAAACGTTGCTTTGTTTTAAATGAAAATGCGTCTGCTTTGCTTTCGACGGTATAGCTTTCGACCTGGTTTGCTTTTGACTAGGTCGATGGTTAGAAGAATGGTTTCAAGTGGTTGTGCTTTTGTTTTAAGTATATGCTTTCGACTAGCTCGAAGCCCTTTGCTGCCGCTTTTCTACCTTTCGAAGTCAATGGTTTCGAAGGGTATACTTTGTTTTATATAGCCTGCCGCTTCTCCAATGCTTTCGGAAGGTTGGTTTAGATAGCAATACTACTTTAGAATGCTTTCGAAAGGAATTCTTTCGACTTAAATGTTTTATGAACCTTTTGCTCTGTTGAAGGTAAAATCCAAAGGTTTTGAGTGGTTTATTTTTAAATGGTTTCGAAAGGTGATTCCACTTGTTTTAAATTGAACCCAAATGCTTTCAATAGATTTGATTTTTATAAAGATGTTTATGCTTTCGAAAGGTTTAAATGAATGTTTCAAAGGTGTGGTTCTCCAATGGTTTCGAAAGGTTGAAAGGAATGGTTTTCTAATGTTTTCGAAAAGCAGTTTGAAGAATTTTAAAGATAGGATATCTAAATTCTATACCATTCGAAGGAAAGGTTTGTCAAGTATTTTCGAAAGGAAGATTGAATGGTTTCGAAAGGAATATTTTGGCTTTCGGCCTAGGTTATAAAGAAGGGTTTTACTTGGTTTCAAAAGGGGTAGTTTCAATGGATTCATAAGGGGTACTTTTAAAGGTTTAAATGATTTCATCAACAAAGAGTTTCTTAAAGTATATATTTAACGTGGCAAGCTAATTTTGAGTAAAGCCTAGAGTATATGTATTTTTCTTGTTTAAGTTTGGTCTAAAGGTTTTAAATCAATTTTAGATGAAAAGGTAGAAAATTTTAGGAAGATTACCGTAAGTAAAATGACTTTATATTAGAATACCAGATGGGACTGGTATAGGGTCACGCCATATTCATTAGCTATTAGCCCCAGCTAATTTAGTCCAAAATTCCAGTGTGTAGGGCTTTGTCATAGGTAAGACTAAAATGGTGATTACATACATAAAGGAATATATATTTGTATACATATAGGTTAGTGGCGAGCCCGCAAAACCATTAGGATCAAGTGACCTTGGGAGAAGTTAAGCTAGGGACAAACCGTCCAAAAGAGGACTATCTAATAGATAAGTTAGGGATAGACCGTCCAGAAGAAGAGTGTCTAACGGGTGTTAGATTATTTCGTTTATATTTTCTGGTAGGCCCGAGTTAGCCAAAGATTAGTAGTTAGCCAAACAAAACTATATTGTTCGGACAGATATTTCATTTGTTACATGATATGTATGTTTACATAATAATGCTTTATAGTTTTAACCAGTTTTGATTGCATGAAAATTATTTTTAAAAGATATGTTTTAAAAGAATAAAGTCTCCTGCCGCTCTAAGAGTAAGAAAAGAGTATTAGTGAGGGAACCCGTTTTGTTATAAGCGGCATGGTCTCACTTAACATCAAATAACCTAGATGTATAATATTATTCACATCAGGCTTTATGTCTGACTTGAAGTTATTATTTTTCCCTTAAACACTCGGGTGCTCAAAATTGATTTAAGTAGGCCGTGGGTTGAGGTTTATAGGTTTTTAGTAGGTTGGTGCATAAAGCTTACGGAGATGAGCAGCTGGCTGACGGGTTGCTATATAGGAGTTGCTGTTTTATTTTGTTTGCTTCCACTGTGTTGTATTATGTCAGTATAACTATATAGTATTCTACTTAACCAAAGGGGCATCATCATATGTCGCTCTTGGTGTATTTTGTAATAATTATATTTGACCTTTACCTGGAAAACGGTTATGGGATTATGTAACTTGGATATCAAGATTTGTTTTGAAATGTAATCGGAAGAATTTTTTAATCCGTGATGTTTTTATTTCATATTCAAGTGCTTCTTATATTATGGATACCAATTACATTACCACATTTGGTCATCGAAAGTTAATTCTATGGATGACTTCAGCATCTGTAGCGCTTAGCTTTGAGCCTCCAAATAGGGGATGTTACAACTAGGTTTCAAAGCATAGGTTTATGAAAAAGAATTAAACTAAAAATGATTTTTGAAAACATAATCCTAAGGAATTAGAGTAAGATCGGGATATGGGACAACACTATTATAACGTACTTGTATTTTCTATGTATGAGTTTGTGTGGACCGATAAGTGTGAAGAAGCATTCTAGAGCTTGAAACATCTATTGACCAATGCACCTTTATTGGTTATTCCAGAAGGAAATCAGGATTTGGTAGTTTATATAGATGCATGTGGAACTAGATTAGGAGCTATGTTAATGCAGAGAGGTAAAGTGATTGCCTATGCTTCTTGGTAGCTTAGACCGCATGAGATGAGATATCCAACTCACGATTTAGAATTAACTGCAGTGAATTTTACATTGAAGGTGTGGAGGCATTACCTTTTGGGAGAGTGGTTTGAGTTGTATACGGATCATAAGTCATTGAAGTACTTGTTCTCTAAAAAGGAGCTGAACATGAGACAGCGGAGATGGTTAGAGTTCCTTGTTGCTTATGACTTTGAAATTGAGTACACACCGGGGAAAGGTAATAAGGTTTCAGATGCGCTTAGCAGGAAGCATCAGAATGTAGTATTGACGATGATAGCTGAGTGGAAGGATTTGGAGGCATTGACAGCAAGTAGAGTTCAGTGGAGATCTAAGGCTGGATCTAGTAGAGGAATTGTTGTGTCATCTTGTTTAGGAGTTCGACCAGTAATGATCGAAAAGTTTGCTTCTAAACAAGAGGAGGATCCAGTATTGGTTGAATGGATCTGGAAGTTAAGTGAGGGAATGGAGAGTAATGACTTAAAAGATTTCAGTCTTGACTAGAATGGATGGTTGAGAAAGAAAGGAAGATTGTATGTGCCGAATGTAGGAGACATGTGGAAGGAAGTTTTGTAGGAATGCCATCGTTCGAAGTTCATTATTCATCCGGAAGGAACTAAGATGCATCTGGATATGAAGGGAAGTTTCTTCTGGGGAGGCACGAAGAGAGATGTTGGCTTATGGGTGAAGCAGTGTTTGAATTGTCAACGGGTAAAGGCTGAATATCAGAAGCCAAGTGGGTTGCTACAGCCATTAGATATTCTGGTATGGAAGTAGGATTCTATTTCTATGGATTTTATAGACGGGTTGCCAAGGTCTAGTAGAGGAAATGAAAGTATATGGGTCATAGTGGATAGACTGACCAAGAATGCCCATTTCATTGCAGTTAAGTTAACTAGGATGGCATCTATTTTGGAGAAGTTGTTTATGAAGAATGTGGTTAGACTGTATGGAATTCCTAGTAGTATAGTAAATGATAGAGATTCCTTGTTCACTAATGAGCTCTGGAAGAGTCTACAGGAGATTTTAGGAACCAAGCTCAAGATGAGTACCGCTTACCATCCATAGACCGATGGGAAAACAGAAAGAGTTAACAAAGTCTTTAAGGATTTGTTAAGAGTTTGGGTGTTAGATATTGGGATATCATGGGAAGACTACCTACACCTAGTCGAGTTTTCGTGTAACAATAGTTAACAGACTAGTATTAGGATGGCACCATTTGAATCTTTGTATGGAAGACCATGCAAATCTCCCGTTTGTTGGTTAGAGACCAGGGATAGGTTGGTTTTTGGTCCAGATTTAATTAGAGAAGCTGCAGAGAATATTGAGTTGACTTGAGCTAGGATGAAGGAGGCTCAGTCTAGGTAGAAGAGTTATGCGAGTAGAAGATGGAAATACTTAGAGTTCTCCGTTGGAGATCACGTGTTCATTAAGGTGTCACTAATGAAGGATGTAATTAGATACGGATGGAAGTTTGCACCGAGATTTGTAGGACCATTTCCTATTGTAGAGAGGATCGGAAAAGTTGCATATAGAGCAGAGCTACCAAGCAGTTTGGCAGGAACCACAATGTTATCCATGTTCATCTAAGAAGTGTGTTAGAGATTCGGAGACTACAATTGCACCGACTGTGTTACATGATTTAGTAATAGAGTCGGACATGACTATAGTTAGAAAACCGATTTGTATAGTCCTGAGAATGAGAAGAGGCTAAGGAACAAGACAGCCAGATTAGTGAAAGTCTAGTGGAGCAACGATGAGAGAGACAACACTTGGAAGACTAAGAGCATGATTAGAGACGCTTATCCTGATTTGTTTAATGGTATGTTTTACCTTCTTGATTGATTTGTTGTGTACCTTATCGTAATTTCGAGGACAAAATTCTTTATGGAGGAGAGATTGTAACACTCCATATTTTTAGTAACATTATTTAGGATATTTAATTAGCTAAATTAAATAAAATAATATGATGATTAGGCGATTGAGATTTGTGATTAATAAGGGGTAGGCATATACAAATGAACTAAAGAATTAAAATGTTAAGGAAAATAGATAAGGGGCAATATGGGAATAAGACAATTCCATATACCCTAAACCCTTAACCCCATCATTCTCACGTTCACTCTATATTCACTAAACAAAAATACAAGCTAGGATCGGCCACCATTAAGAAAAGCAAAGTGAAGATTTCAAGAGGAAAAGCTTAAGCAACTTAATCAAGATCAAATCTCAAATCCTTAGTCCCAAACCTAAGGTAAATAATGACTACATCTCATTTTTCTAAAAAAATTCGATTTTAAGATGAACCCGAAATATTTTGCATGATTGTGCCATGCGTTTGATGATAAAATGTTTATATATGCTTGTTCATGATTTGTGCTTATTCATATAGATTTTATGATATGTTTTAATTAGAAAACTCTAGTTAATGATATCCAAATGCCTAGCAACTTTAGATATTGATCAGAAATGTACTACAGAGATGGGTTTCAATTTTCATAATTTTCTGAATTAATGTGGATTTTATATTAATTTTCTAGTGAAGAAAATGATTTAATAGGTGTAAAATAATTTACGGTTAAATTATGTATAATTTGGGCCTGAAACTTATATATGTTAGAAAACACATTAAAATTGATTTTCTAGAATTCCTGTAGAATTTTCTTAAGTGTTTTGATGAATATATAAAATTATTTAAGGTATGGGACTTAAATGTTCAATATATTTATTAAAGGAGAAGGGATATTTAGTAAAAGATTTAAATTGTTTATTTATGAAATATTGGCAGTTCTTTTAGAAAAGAAAATTAACAACCAATAATATTTCGACAAACACAGCAGGTTAGTTAAAAAGATTACTTAAATGGTAAAAAATCAATTTTACATGCAAATTTCATGTTTCGCCACTTTCAGCACCCTGCTTCCGTCTTAGGTCGCTTGCTTCTTAGTTCCTCCGCCTCCACCACCATCGAAACCAATGTGCATGGCATCAAAGAATTGATGCACAGCGCATTGGAAAGAAGGCGGAAGGTATGATGGCGAAACCAGGGTTTCCGAAGAGGTCAAAGCGCTGCTTTGTTTTAAATGAATTTGTGCCTGGTTTGCTTTCGACTTGGTTTGCTTTAAAGTAGGTCAATGGTTTTAAGAGGTTGTGCCTTTGCTTTAAGTATATGCTTTTGACTAGGTCAAAGCCCTTTGCTGCCGCTTTTCTACCTTTTGACGTTAATGGTTTCGAAGGGTATACTTTGTTTTAGCCGCTTCTCCAATGCTTTCAGAAGGTTAGTTTCGACACCTATGCTTCTTTACTTAGGAATGCTTTTGAAATGCTTTCGACTTAAATGTTTTATGACCATTTTGCTCTGTTGAAGGTAATACCCAAAGGTTTCAAATAGTTCAGCTTTAAATGGTTTTGAAAGGTGTTTCCATATATTTTGAATTGAATCCAAATGCTTTTGAAAGGTTTGATGTTTAAGAAGGTTTTTATGCTTTCATAAGGTTTAAATGGAGGTTTCGAAGAGGTGGTTCCCCAATGGTTTCGAAAGGTTTGAAAGGAATGGTTTGTCAATGTTTTTGAAAGGCGGTTTAAAGCGTTTTACAAATAGGATGTCGAGGTTCTATAGCTTTCGAAGGAAAGGTTTTTCAAGTGTTTTTGAAAATGAGATTGAATGGTTTCGAAAGGAATGTTTTGGCTTTCGGCTTAGGTTATAAAGAATGGTTTAACTTCGTTTCAAAAGGGGTACTTTCAATGGATTCGAAAGGGGTATTTTCAAAGGTTTAAATGTTTTCATCAACAAAGATTTGTATAACGTGTATATATATAACATGGCAAGGTGATTTTGAGTAAAGCATAGAGTATATGTATTTTCCTTGTTCAAGTTTGGTTTAAAGGTTTTAAATCAATTTGAGATGAAAAGGTTTTCAAGGAAAATTCTGAATAGATTACCCTAAGTAAAATGACTCAGATATTAGAACACCAGATAAGACTGGTGTAGGGTCGCGCCTTATTCATTAGCTATTAGCCCCAGCTAATTTAGTCCAAAATTCCAACGTGTAGGGCTTTGTCACAAGTAAGACTAAAATGATGATTGCACACAAAAGGGAATATATATATATATATATATATATATATATATATATATATATATATATTTGTATACATATAGGTTATTGGTGAGCCTGCAAAACTATTAGAATCAAGTGACCCTGAGAGAAGTTAAGTTAGCGATAGATCGTCCAGAACAGGAGTACCTAACAGATGAGTTAGGGACAGGCCATCCAGAAGAGGAGTGTCTAACAGGTGTTACATTATTATTTTTTTATTGTCTGGTAGGCCCCAGTCAGCCAAAGGTTAGTAGTTAGCAAATCAAAACTATAATGTTCAGACAAATAGTTCATCTATTACTTGATATGTTTGTTTAAATAATAATGCTTTATGGTTTTAACTAGTTTGGTTGCAGGAAAAAGGTTTGCAAAAGATATGTTTTAAAAGGATATTAGTGAGGGGAAACCTGTTCCACTAAGCGGCGTGGTCTCACTTAATATCAAATAACCAAGATGTATAGTATTATTCACACTAGGTTTAATGTCGAACTCGAAGTTTATGTTTTCCCCTAAAACTCTCAAGTGCTCAAAATTGATTTGAGTAGGCTGAGGGCTGAGGTTTACAGGTTTTTAGTAGTTTGGCAAATAAAGCTTCCAGAGACGGGAAGATGGCTGACGGATAGCTATTTAAGAGTTGCTATTTTATTTTGTTTAATTCTAATGTGTTGTATTATGTCAGTATGATTAAATAATACTCTGGTAAGCCAAGGCGGCAACATCATATGTCGCTCTTAGCGTATTTTGTAATAAATGCGTTTGATCTTTACGTGGAAAACGATTAGGGATTATGTAACTCGGATATGAAAATTTGTTTTGAAATGTAATCAGAAGAATGTTTTAATATGTGATGTTTTTATTTCATATTCCAGTGCTTCTGATATTATGGATATCATTAACATTACTGTATTTGGTCACTACAAGTTAATACTATGGATGACTGCAGCATATGTAGCACTTAGCTTCGAGCCTCCAAATAGAGGATGTTACACTACTCTTAGATCTAGGATTCACAGTAATGTATTTGATTGTGTGGTTGTTAGTATACGTTACTTGAGATGATTTCTTGATTTTGTGATGCTTGAATGGTGGAAAATGCCGAACAAATGAGAATTTAATTTTAAGGACATGTCAGGGATTGGTGCTTAAGGATTAGTGATTATCCATAGGACTTGGTCCAAATAATGCGCAATTGATATGAGGTAAGCCCTATAAGGCTAAATCTTAAGTTTCAAATTGTTTGGAGTTTGTATGCTCAAGTTATGGCCGTTTAAAGAAGGATCGGTGGTGATTTCGAAAGCTATGGATTGGTATTGAACTGCCTTAAAGTGCGCTTGGAGTAACGAACGATAAGGATGGTTCACATGGAAAGGATAAGGCTCAAGGGATGGATCGCTTACATTGTTGGATCGTTCACGTATAAGGATGGGGAAAATACTAAGGTAGGGATTGGTACCGATCCCTAAGGTGTAGTATGCTTCGAGTAGTTTGGAATATGGGCCTAGATCATAAACTGTAGCTTGGAGAAAAGGAAATGGAGTTTTTGGCTAACTTTGGGTTCAGTACCGATGGATCAGCATTAATCCAAGGGTATTGACTTATTTGACAAGCGATCAATGTGAGGGCATGAGTAAGCATGGTCTAGTGTGTGCTTAAAGTGTGGGATCAGGATGAGCATAGATCAGTGGTGGTTCGCATAGGGAATTGTATTTTGAGCCTTCAAGCGCTTGCTTTGAGTTTCCATACGTATACTTCTTGAAGCGATGAGGTTTAGCTCGAGTCTTGGGTATTTGATGGCCTAAACTCGATACAAGCCAAGTACTTAGCCAAATACGGCTAAATGCAGGGATCAGTATGGAACCCTAGGTTTGGTAGTGATTTTCGATGACAGTGCGACGACGATCATTGCGTGATGGGAAGAGACGACTTTAATGATGGATAGTAGTATTTTGAGATGTAGAGTTGAGAACTATGGGTCCAATAGAGGGAACTATTAGATGATGGCTTTGTGGTACATGATGATACTCTACGATTGATGACGAGTGTAGAGGATCGTCCCTACCACAGTGACTTCATGATAGGAGTTGCGAGATCAGTTCCTAGACAAGCTCTGCTACGATGACGTGTGTGTAGGGGTCGTAAACATTTGAGGTTTCATAGGGTACTCATGAGATTAGGGTATACTGGAAAATTGATGGTTCCTAGAGCGTTATCGCTCCTTATTCTAGATATAACGTTTGTTTACCCCGGATTGACATGATGGTTAGTCTATTTCTCGGCCGACTGAGTCGCATGGATTTGAGGACCAAGGAATCATGATGCGGGCTATCATGACAGATAGCTTAGTCTTTGATCGTGATGAATCGAGGAGTGATTTTATATCCAACTCACTGAGTGGAAGAATGTGAGGATGGATGATAGATGTCATCTGATGCCAATATTATTGATGTTTATACTTGGACACCCCTTAGTACTTTGATATGCAGTACACCCAAGATGGATATGATGCAAAGTGGTGTATATTTTGTATATGTGCTAACTCTGTGGATGTAGGGACATGCCGGGTTTAACTCGCATTTTCTAGCATAGATTGAGATTTCAATGTTAGAAATCTCAATTTTATTTTTATTGCATGTTCATTTGTGAATCGCTGTCAGTAAATTAGACATATCTTTTTCTTTTTAAATCGGAATTACATTTTGTTTGAAGTTCTGGAAAGCTTAAAGAAAGTGTGATAACTTTCATGTCAAACACTTTCCAAAAATTTGAGCATAGAGTGTCGAAAACCCCAATACAAACTCAATGCCCTGTCATTGGAAAACTATGCTTAATATTGTTGGTAATTTGAGCATATCTTTCTCATTTGATATCCAAATTTAAAGATTCTTAATGTTCTGGAAAGCTTAGCTCGTCTTCTATAATTTTCATGTTTTGTATTTTGTTAAATTTAAGCTTTATATGGTCGAAAGTTCCTTCTAATGATGCTTTCCCGAGGCTAAAATGACAGCAGATGTGAACTTCAAATTTGAAAATTGTTTTAGTCGTAACTTTTTCATTGTTTACCGGAATTTAATAGGGTTTTATTGGTGTATTAGTATTTAGAGACTTACTACATCTTACACTAGATTTTTGTCTAAGATAGGGTTTTATGCTTTGCTTCCTATTACTTTGGGAACTCTTAAATGAGTAGATTATGGATATCAGGTCTAGTGAGCACGAGAGCTGGACAGGTGGTGAGTAGGAGGCTATTGTCTCGTGTTATTATATTTACTCATTCGGTATTCCGCTGCACAGCATTATAGACTTCCTACTGTCTTTATTGCTTAGAGATAATTGTTTATGAGTTATTATTCAATGTATAACTCTATTTCCTGTGTTGTATATTGTATGGATCTATGCACTTTGATTCTATGATTCATTCAGTTATTTACTCTCTCACCCGTATATATATGAGATGTTTATTATTATATTTTATTCGATGTACTACAAGAGATGTTCTATTTTGTTTTATTTACTATACAACCTCTTACAAACATCCTGCATCGACCAAGTGCCACTACAGCACACTATAAAGTATATTGGGTGCCAATGGTGTAGGCCGGCCGCCACACATCCCCATATACCCCTTCTTTACGAGAACATTAGAAGCCTATGAGTTATTAATGATCCATTTGCATGGGTCACCATAATGAAACTCAATCATTATTCTATCATAGTTATTTCCATGGTAGAACATAGTTGCAAATTCTACTCGCAAGCCCTCATCGTTGAACTTGCCTTTGTGGATCACCGTTACAACTCCCATCGTCAAGTTGTCATCTTCAGAATGCCTCTAGACATCCATCGTAAATCGTAAAGCTGTCATAATAAGGTTTCTAAGTCATCGTCATCATTGTCTGCATCATCATCTCGAAGTGCTACGCCATCGCTTCACTAATTGCCACATGAAATCCAAGGTCATCCCGAGTCGTTTGGAGTTGCCTACCTCGCTCTGCATCACCGCTAAGACCCCCGGAACACACCATGAAGATATCTCTGAAGTATCATCATGCCACGATGAAAATTCCTCAACTCCCATGCTTTTTTCGGGTATACCCGAGCGAAGCCCGAAAGAATATTTCTTATAACTCGCAGCAGTAGAAAAGGCCCGAATATCAAATCTTGCTCGGTGCCATTCGAAGATTTTACCCAACCATCGAGTAAGACACGAGGCACCCAAAAACCTCGAATAGAAATTATTGTTCAGCCCGAACTGCGTCTCTCTCGAATCAAACTCGACGCATACCCAAAACATGAAATCATGTCCGGTCCTCGGACGTAGCGCCGTCGAACAATATTTGCTATCAGGTTCTCCTTTATAGATGAACTAAGTGAGACCCGAGCCAACCCATGATGAACCAAACACCACCGATCCAAAATACTATAGCATTACCAATCCTAAATTTTGTACCGATTTCATTGCTATGCTCCATTCTTCGAACCTTGTGCATTCTGTATGCAATGATACAACTCTCAACAATCTTGAGTCAATCCATCGTAGCCCGGTTTCATTGTTTCTAACTCTAAATTGCTCTGATGAGCGTTTTCAACCATAAAAACATACAAGAAACACCGAACATATATCAAACAACTTTAAAACATACAAACATAAAATAATTCATGGCACATCATTCTATAATATGTTTCTAACATAGCCTAACACGCATCAAGACAATCATACATCAAATTAACATGATCAGAACACTTCAAAACATTTTAAATTCATTTTTACTTTGGGTTTCACTTTAAATAGTCCCAAAATGTGATTTTCACTTTAAAAATGGGTAAAACATGTCAAAACCTATAGATACGTATATAATAAGGCGAGAGATGATAAATTACTCACCAAAACCTCCAAAATCTAAGTTTTGCATGCAAGTCCGAAGATATATAGCAAAGATATAATTTTCCCTCTGCAAAAATATAGATTCAAAGGTCCCTAATGAAACCCCTTCCTAATCTACTGTTAATCTATAATTTAGATTTGATTTAGAGGAGAAAAGAGAAGTTTTAGGTGTAGAATGGGTTAGTGGAGGCTTAGATATATTTGGGAGATGGTATAAATAATTCGGGTATATTTGTTCCATCCAATATAGGTGTAAAACCCAAAATAGGTTAATGGACCTATCCCCAAATTCACTAATTACCCACTAAACTGTTCCAAAAACTACCAATCTCCAACAGGTGTACCTTCTATCTAGAAATTCCAAATTGCTATTACGACTACTCTACGGAAAGAGAAACCATCATATCTTTCAAATGATTGTGTCTCGGACGTTAATTCGTCTTCTACCAAAAGTTATAGCTATTATAAGTTTTTAGGGGTAAAATGGTCTGAAAAAATCCTAAATATAGGAAATGTCACTAATAGGCATTTCCCAAAGTTATAGAGTCATACGACCTTATATGAATTTAAAAGTAATATTTTACAATCCTCCGATACGCAAACATAGGTGGTTACACTGGGTGGCTCAATGTTGTGGTCCTTCCAGCACGTTACATTCTAGTGCCATAATTCTCCAACAATTCCATTTCTAAAATAACTCCAAAGATTATGAAGTCAAACATGTAGGGATCACACAAAAAATAACATCCACCTAACTCAATTTTTAATTTAGCACATCTAAATCCAAGACTGGCATATTCCCTTATCGGATTCACTACAATTATGGAAGAGATTAAATAGGTAACCCCTAGCCCAAGTATATCAGCCAAGTCTTTAGCTATAAATGAATGTATAACACCAATATCAAACAGTATTCTAATTGAAATACTAGAGATCAAGGCCACACCCTCCGAAACAATATTCTCCGTTCTCTTCGATAGATGGTCTAAACACTCTAGCCCATAACTCTAGACAGTCTTTCTTCTAATGCCTAACCTTATCACAGTTAAAACACTTCATATTCTACTGAGCTATGGTGCCGAACATTTTGACGCATAGTGCCATTTTTTCCTAAAATTAAAACAAACAGCTTCAGCAATAGCAGTCTCGGTGCTACTTCCTTTCGACATATCTTTCTTGCCCTTAGGATAAGGGGTGAACTTATTCTTTCGCACTGCCTTGGCCTTTGTCTTGATCTCCTCTTTTCCTAATACATCCTACTATACCTTTGGGTCACGTCCACCATGAACTCAAAAGTAGATGCCAAGCGTGTCATCACCTTGTGGTCTAGACCTTGTCTCATTTTCCTTTAGTGGGTTATAAATTATCTCCCGGTCATACTTAGCGAAAGAGTTAAACTTTTGGATGTACCCATCTATCGACATGTGACCATCGTGGGAACGAACCCCGAATGGCCCGAAAAGCAACATCATGCACTAAAGAGTGCCCAAAAAGATCTTTGGGTTATGTTCTCGAAAGGGCTATTGTATACTACGCCCCTTAAAGAGCCCAACGTCCTTGTTGCCTCATCATCAAACACTAGCCAAGCATAGTGACACATCAGTACCACACCGACTGACATATGCAGCATTGAAACACACAATTTTGGGTTGGTATAGGACCTAATACCAAAATGTTATGACCATGTTATCCATAAACCTTCCTCCCCAAAAAGCAACATGATGCACTAATCACCATGATAAAAGATTTTGCGTTAAGTTTTTGTAAGGGGTGCTACATGAAAGGCATCTTTGCTTCAAGTCAACAGATTCTCCCAAAAACACACTCCATTGAGACTCTGATTTGTATTAAGTCTCAAACGTTTCCTTAAACTGGTTCTAGGAAATATCCTCTTTGAGAGACTCGACAATCTCCATTTTCTACCAATCCAAAGCATCTTCATCCAATTGCCTCGAAGCTAGCCTTCTTCTTTATCCATCATTCAATTCTAGATCTCCAAAGATATGCTCGCAAACTCTAATGCAATTCCATCCCTTCAGTCGCGGGCTCCTTCTTTGTAAACATCTTTCCTCCTAAGTTGTGGTGTCTTGGTTCATCTTCGAGAAATGCTCTCTTACTATATGCCTTGGCCCAAAAGCCTCTGGCATATTCTCACTAATCATTTGCACCATAAATTGATGAAACAAGGCATTCATGTCAACAGCTATTGCTAGTGGGGCTGCTTCATTTTCAAAAACTCATAGTTCACCTTTGTTTCATATCCCAATCATTCCCACATAGGGGTAAAACATAAATCATTACATTGTAGCCTCAAAGATCTGATATATGAGGATATCGAAACCTTATAGTCCCTTAGACTTAATAAATATTTAAATTATGAACCGAATTCAGGCTACTACAAAAGTTAATAATAAGGGAACCTGCTCATCTTCATCTTCAGCATAGTCTTGACAAAAGTGCTACCTTTTGGCAATAGTTGAAATCTGAAATCCTACAAACTCAACCTACAAAAGTAAGCATCCATGAGTTTATTAGGGAGAAGCAATAAACGCATGGTTCGGACATGTGTCTGTTATGAATAATATCATTTTCCATCCAATTTCCTCCTCTAGTGGGAACATGCAGCTAAAGCATGAAATGGGTTTTTCCCCACACAGCCTAGGTTATGATCACTAGAAGAATATCATAGGTCATAAGTCACAAAAATATATATTAATTTGAACATACATAACGTGTCTCAATGAAACTATACTCGAAACCGTCTTGAGTTTAGAGTCTCAGAAAACATAGTACATAACATGTAATCGTTGATTTTGGAAACTCTATTTTAGAACTATCATTAATTTCACGAGTTATATCTCTTACACTAGAAGCTATAACCCCAGTGACTTCAGTTATTCTTTTCTTAGCTCTATACCATAAGGTACCTCGCCCTGGTCTCAATAGTTCATTTATTAGTTTTATACTTCAAGTACAACCTCAAGCGGTCTCTTTATCTTTATTCTTATATTATAAAGTACAACCTTAAACAATCTCTTTACCTTTATTTTTAAACCAAAAATTACAACCCAAAGGAGTCTCTTAATCTTTATATTAATACTTAAAAGAACAACCCTAATAAGTTTCACTAAATCTTATTTACTTAAGTGAACCCCATAAGGGAGCTACATCCACTCTCACAAAAGCAAAGACCCACATAGACGTCCCACGCCCTTCCAAAAGTCGAATGCCAAACCTTACCTCTTAAAGTAGGCGCATTCAAGTAAGCGTACCCATTTGGCATCAAAAGGCCTTTCAAACCAGAATTATTTGTAGATTCCTACTTATTTACTTCTTAGTTATCCTTAAATTCCCAAAATGTTACCTAATTGTTCATTTCGTAAATTTCGCCTTTAGCTATTCTTTTAGATTCATTAGTCTCACAGCCTATCTTTAACATCAATGCATTAGAAAACTCGAAATACTACCTTTGTCCATCTTAAGCCTTGATTTTTGGTGTTAGTATCCCTTTGAAAGCTAATAAGTCTCTGTGTTTGCTCTCCTCAAAAGTCAATAGGTCTCTACAATTAATCAGTACCCTTGTGTTCCATCCTAACGAAGCCTGGATTATTGGGAACACCTTTAAGTGTCATCTTGTTCATTTACTTAGAACCTTTTGTTATTATTTCTAAATTCATTTTAGTTTCTAGAAGTTATACCCTTGGTATAATACCTTCTGCTAATCTCCTACTTTGGTGCATAATAAAGCCAAACTATTTGATTGCTCACACTTGCAATTTTGAGCACGTTTGCATGTGCTTTTCCATGTGTTGCCTTCTTATTTTTTCCACCTCACTTTTAGTTCATGGTAGTGTCCTTTGATTTATTTTTACAACATTTTAATAAGATCTTGCCCCCTTATGGCTAAGTTATGAAATTAGCATGCATATTTAGGCCTCTTTTGCATTAATATGTGGTTTTGATATACAAATATAACTTTCAAAGTTGTTTATTTATGATTGGATAAATCTTTAGAAATTATTGGTATGTTTATATGCATATTTTCACCCAAATTTATATTCTTTAGTCATCTTGCCTTATTTATTTAACACGCGGGTTACTTCAAGAATTCATAAATAAACATTTTGAAGTGGAAAAAAATTTCAAACTTAAAACCATTCATAAAATAAGTTTTATTTATCATATTAAATTTTTCATAATGTTTAAAATCATTAAAGTAGGGAATCATAGCTAAACTTCCTCTAGTAAAGCCAAGTCAATCCAAAATATTCACTTAATCCAGTTCTATCATTTATACATCCATATTATGTAAATTTTATCATAAATAATCAAAGCCATAACTAACATAAATGAAAAGAAAAACTTAAAAAGAAATGATATTACTCACCTCGGTCTTAGGATTTCACTTGATCTTTAATCTTGTTAAGTTTCCTTATGACTTATCCCTTTTCTCCTTTTTTTTATTGTTAGCAAAGGCAGCCAATAAGGATTTGTTTTGTTTTATTTTGAAGAGAGAATAAATGTAAGAGGTAAAGGATATGTTTAATGGCATATATAGCAAGAGTTTTTGATTTGTAGGATCTTTCCTTTTCTCATTATACTAATTTGTTTCCCTTAATATAAGATCTCCTACATCTAATCCTTCTTTGCCTAATTTATTTACAAATTTTCTTCATTTAAGTGTTTATCTTCCCTTTATACACTGCCAAATTAAATTTTATTTCAATCACCCTTGGTCTGATTTGATTAACCATATTTAATTGTCTCACACCTAATTAGCAAAAAATTTCTTAAGTAATAGGTATAATAAAATTCCATTTTATTGCCATTTAATAATTACTTTCTTTAAATTTAAATAAGTAAATAATCATATCTTAACTTTTTTTACTTGGCTTAATTCACACGCCTTCTTATTTAATTCCATATTTAATCTTATTAAACATTTATCTAGGTAATTCTTTGATATATCTTTACTAATATATCGGGGTGACAAAACAACTAACATAGTGACTACGTTAACACTCCTGAATTAATCCACATGGACAAGAACTCTGGTTCTTAATCGTTATTTCCTTGAAGTGTAATCCATTTTGAAATCGCTGAAGGTGAATATCAATGAAACATGTATTCCCAAACATTGCAATAACGGGGTTCAACAAAATCTTCAAATCTATGGTGTTTTACTTATATCAACTGGTATAAATATATATAGGATTTATGAAATTAACCAAATAGTTAAAGGTTGGTTTAAAATCGATGGAACAAGGAAATCTTTGCCATAATTGTGCAATCTGAACTCATCAAAATCTTTCTTCTTCCTCTCCAATCCAATTAACATCATCAGTATTGATGAGAAGAGGGTCGACTAGAGTATAATGGGTTGGCGGTTGTATGATGATGTCGAACTAAGTCGTGATTGATGGTTGAGAGGGGGCGTTGTACCTTAGTAAGTGGTGAAGAGCGATCTAGAATGGATTGTTAACTTTGCAGAACTTAGAGAAGCCTTAGGTTGAACTATGTAGGAACAGGGCTAAGAGTGATGGAAGTAATGGCATAAATGAAGCAAGTGGAAAAAACTTCTAAATTTTAGGAAAACTTATATAAAAATTAATCGATACCAATCCAATTATAGATCGATACTAATCCATAAAATGGAGGATTTTTTAAAAATTTATCCCACCATCCACTAGGATAATTCTCAATGTGTATGGAGCTCTAAAATTTATGGACATCGGCGTACCTATAGATTAATAAAAACTTCACTTGAAAGGATGGGTTTTCTGGATTGCTAAGCTCTAGAATTTATAATTATTGAGGAAAATTAATTCAATGAGTGTGTGAAAATGAATTGTTATGAAAAAGTAACACTCCACAAAATTATTCTGAGTTATGGAAGCATCTATTATGATTAGTGTTTGGCCACTCATCTTCTATCGAAGCATATTCTATATTCATAACAGCATACTTGGAGGTGTTATCCATGATTTTTCATAAGCAATGGTTTGATGACAATAGACGCTAGACACAAGGACGACTATGTTTGAAGTATAGTTAGAGGAAAAAGAGGAGAAATACGCTTAAGTTCATGGATTGGTACCGATCCATCTATGAATTAATACCTGTCCATTAAATCTCTTCATTTTTCAACATTCTCAATGAAATAGCTAAAGAACATGATTTTGAAGCATTGAGGAAGGACTAATACATGAAGTAACAAAAAATATGGTAGAAATAGAAGAAATGCATCAAAGCCTATGGATCGGTGTCAATTAATGGAGAGATAGGTATCAATCTATAAACTTGTCATTTTTAGCTTATTCTTCCTCTTATTCTGTTGGATCTTGATCTTTGATGTATTTTAATAGATAAGAAGAGAAGATTGACGACTCTAAAGTCCCATATTAGCCTATACTACATCTACAAATTTGGGTCTACACACAACAAAAAAGAGATATTGGCATTTTGTCATTTCATACCAAAGGGGAAGTACTGTCATTATAATTATCTATTAAGTTACGAGATTATAATTGTAACTACTATTGGAATCCCATATAATAGCAAAAAATACATTCAAAATGGACATAAGCATAGTTGATCCACTATAAATTGTGTGTTTTGCTTGCCTTGCATTTTCGTCCTATATTTGCATATTTTTATTGGTTTGCTATTGACTTGATCCAAGATAATAAGTAGAAGCATTATAATCCAAGAATCAAAGACTTTAATCTTCAAAAAATCATAGTCGAAGATTACATACGTGATTTTTGGCTCTATATAGTCTTTTAGGGGGTGTTAGAACCAATTTTTTTGCTAATACAACATCATAAATGTTTTCAAAACAAACTGGAAAGACTGTAGATGTATATGTGAATGACATGCTATTAAAGTCTCAAAAAGCTAAGAGATGCATCTCAAGGATTTTCATGAAATGTTCCCGATATTAAGGCGCTACAACATAAAGTCGAACCCTAAGAAATACTCATTCACTATCAGGTACATAAGTGCTAATAGTTCATGGTTAGTATTGGGAAACAAAAGCAAATTTAATCAAAATCTTACGCCTAAGTATGCATAACCTAATTTAAGCAATGAAGAAGCATTTGGAGAATCCACCAATCTTCTCCAAACCAATAAAAGGAGAAGATTTATTATTTTACTTTATGTTCTCTTACCAAACGATCAATGTTGCCTTGGTATGCCAAGAAAATGCAATTCAGTGCCTAGTTCACTATGTAAACAACAATTATTTGGATTGGAAATTTGATACACCAAGCTCAAGAAAATTGCACAGTGCCTGCAGATCGCAGCCTATTAGTTGTGGCTTTAATTTTAGGCTCATTACATCAAAGTCTTAAATGATCAACATATCAAACCAGTCCAGAGTCAGCCAAACACGTTAGGGCGACTGCTAAAGAAGGAAATCGAGTAAGGATGGCATCACATCACCTGCTAATCAAGGTTTTTCAAAAGCATTTGTATTATCACTATATTAAAGAAATAAATCATCAAAGGCTCTTATAGTGTACGTAGATTCTCAACGATCGAACACCTCTAAATCATGTCTCTTTTACTTTACTTGCAACGACCCGTAATTTCGCTACTTCGAAAATGAGAGATTTCATTTTTTTTAAATTTAAAAAGGTTTAAAACTTAAATAAAAAGTTATATATAATAGATAATAATAGAGAAAATATTTATTCTTATAGTTGATAATTCAAAAGGTATAAATTTGGATTTTAAAACAAATCAACAATAGTTAAGTTTTGTTAAAAATAAATAAATGCTTAAATAAATAGGTTTAAATGTTTATTTAAAAAGATAAATCTTATTGAAAACATTTAATAAAGATAATAAAAATATATTAAAAGATTTAAAGGTATGTTAATAATCGTTTTACAAAAATAACAAAATTTTGTCGCATTTTGTCAGTTTTACACACACCGTAAAATTAGAGATTTTTATATTATTTAAATATGATTTTAAAATATAAAGAGACATGTTTTAATTAATTTAAAGAAGTAAAAATTTGATTATTAAATTTGGTTTACATAAATAAATAGTTTAACTAAAACGTCAAAATATGACCGTAAAATATTTTGTCGAAAAACGACGTTTTATCGATTAAAAGTCGTCGCAACGTCGTCGCACCTTTATTTTCTTATATAGGAACATATATTCAAATAGTGTAAGAATTAATTAATTCCCTAATCAAGTTTACTTTTACTAAACAAGCTTAGAAACTTCTAGAAAACAATTAACAAAAAGTAAGCACAAAAAGACAAAAATGTCATCTCAAAGAAAAAGGTAAAACATTAAATCAAAGAAACATAATTATTACTTACTTTACTTAATATCTAAATGAAAATGACGTAAAGTAATGATTTGAAATATGATGTTAAGTGATGAAAAAAATAAAATTACTTTAGAAGTAAGCAAGGTTATTTTGGTAACTTGGTAAAGAGATATTCTGGTAATTTACCACTTTATTTCTTTTTCTATAAATACCAATCACTTTCTCACTTTTTTCACACTTTTCATTCTTCTTCTTCTTCCATTTCTAAGCTCTCTTCTTCTTCTTCTTTAGAGCTTTAATGGCTTCTTCCTCTCTTCCAAATGCTTAATAATTTTTACAAAACCGTATTAAATCAACTCCAAACACCACCAAACTTTTCCAAAAACCTTAGAATACCATTAGAACATGGTTTAGATCTAATAAGTGAAGAAATGATGGAGGAATGAGTGGAATAGGGCATGGATGAACCTATGGACAAAGAGGAGCAAGTCGTGAAGCTTCGGAGCAAGAAAAAGAGAAGGAAGTGCCGCCGATTTCATTCCAAAGAGCTAGGAGCAAATTCAAGGTGCTGCGGAAGCTCTGTCGAATTTTCGAAAGTTTTAAAGAAGAGGTCGATGGCATAAAGCAAAAGAAATGGAGTAGAAGTTGATTAGTTGAAGTTTAAGCGAAGTATTGTTGATATGAATGTTGGTAGGAAGTGAACAATTTGGTTAAAGGTGAGTACTCTTATTTACTAATAAATCCATAAATTATATCAAGTATAATGATTGAAAAGCTTAAATATGTTGAATGATTAAATGTTTGATAACTTTGTTGCAAATTAGTTGATTATGTGATTGATTATGTAGTTGATAACTTATTTGATAAATGATAAGACAAAAGATTAGTAATTGACCATAGTTAATTGAATGAGAATTAAATCCATATAAATATGTGCGGAAGTTATTTAGCCTCTTACTGATTAAAAATATGAAATAAATTTGATAAATCTATTAAAATGGTTTAAAACAAATTTGAAGTGTTTCGGACAAATTCCGAAGCAACTCACAAAATTGGTCACATTCGAGCTCGTCGCGTAGCGACACTTCATAAATTTCGACCTGTAACTTCAAATTGACGTAGAGAATGATTCATAAGTCGGATTTCTTCGACATAAAAACTCTTTGGTCCACAATGATAATAGTTTTCCAACGAAGAAAGAAAATCAAGATTTCACTAAGTAGATTTTGAAATATGTCCAAAATAATTTTCTAAAAACGTCGCGGTTTTGCAATACGGAATCCAAAAAGGGATTTATTTATAAATGATATTTTTAAATAATTGAAAATATGAAATAATTTGATAAATCTATTGAAATGGTTTAAAAGATATTTGGAATGGAAAATATGAATTTTCAAATATTAAAAAGTTGTTTAAATCATATAAGCTTATATGACACTTTTAGTAGCATTTTTATGCTGTTAATTCTATAACCTTTTGATATGTAATTTTAAACTTAACAATTCTTTCCTAAATCTTTTGTAAATGATTTTAAAAGAATAATTAAGTAATGGAAAGATGATTTGAAAGTTTTAATAAGAGTTTGAATAAAAGGTTAAGATGAATTGTTTATACCACTTAAACAAAAAGTGAAGAATATTGAATGTAATAACTAACCGAGTATGCGAAAATGACTAGTACATTTGTCCCGCCTGTGAGATCTGGGATGATAAAACAAAGTGTTTAACTAAGGTTAGAAATGGAGCAACCAGAGCCCTGAACTTACCTGGCGTATGTTTTCTCTTCTTAGGCGTGGAGTGGAACAAATCGAAAGGAAAGCACAGATGCTCTAAAAGATCATATTTAAGTTTTTCCAAGTTAAAAGACAAAGATATTCATGATGTAGGATTACTTGCCATTAGTCCCTGGAGGTGAAAATTGCAATTAGTCCCTGGAGGTGAAACTTGCCATTAGTCCTGGGAGGTGAAACTTGCCATTAGTCCCTGGAGGTGAAAATTACCATATTTAAGATGGCAGTAGTGCTCTGTTATGAAAATACTCGATTTGCAAGAATATTATTTGAAGTTAAGAAATAAATCTTTGATTAAGATTTAATGAACGATTTGGGAATATTTTCCCTAAGTGAAAAATTATAAATTGAAGTTAAGAAAGAAATCTTTGATTAAGATTTGATGAATGATTTGGAAAGGTTTTTCTAAGTAAAAGACAAAAATGATTTAGAATAATTCCAAGATCTAAAGAAGTTTAATATACTAAATGATTTGATAAATGAGGCTTAATGATTCCATATACATTTGAAAAGAAAATGGAATAACTTGAAAACATTATATCTAAGAAAGATATTTAATCTAAAAGATGAAGTAATTGATTGATGATTGATATCCACGTATGAACTTAACATCTTTATAAAAGCGATGATTGGTTTCGAAGGAACCGGAGTCGGATTGAATGATTCCTATCCGAAAACCACTTCGAACCAATGTATACGTTCGAAAGTGAAGACATGTTGAAGATGATGATTACTAAAGACCGTGGATCTTTATAATATGAAGACTGCTTGTTGAACATGCTCTGGTTGGCCACCATTATAGAGTTATTTATAGCAGTGGTCTCCTCGTGATGAAGATTTTTCAGATTGTAAGGGCTTCTCGCCTAGTAATGGCCGAGGAAAGTGCCTTCGGTTTCGTTCAGTCCCAGAACGAACTTGTATGGATTTTTGTCTGACATTGTATTCTAAATCACATTTGAGTTGTTTCTATAAACGTATATCAGTTGGTGGCGGAGAAGGCAACTTCTTTTAGCTTAACACCCTTTTCCCGAGATATACGATCTCAAGAAGTTATACTTCTCTAGAAATCAGTCGTGTGACCTGGAAAGGCAGTGTGTCATTCGAAGTGGAACCTGTTATGATCAAAGCGTGGTTTTGTATAAAAAGCGTGGCTTTAAAGAAATTGATCATAGCTTCACGAGCCTCACACCCTAGTTATGATGGGATTCTATGTGGTCAGATGTATGCTCGCATTTCCGATAGTAGTGATTTGGGTAATCAGATGTTCTGAGCCCTAGGTACTAAATACTTCTAGGCCTCAAGGCATTTATTGCCCCACATGGATAAAGTGGTTAGCTTGAGAAAAGCAGGGAACTACCGGTTATCAGTTGTAGTGTAGCAAGTATAGTTCCAAGCGACTAGTATGTGAAAAGCGATTAAGGTACCGTGGAAACTATGTTTGTTATCGGATAAAAGGTCACTAGTTTCCTATCATGTTGGAAATCCAATACCGATACGAGATTTACGGTTTTGATTGTATTCCCAAAATAGCTGTAATGACTTGCAAACATTTCAGCTACCCCTTTTTGGTATTATATATTCCGTTCGGTATATTCCGTTGCCCAGTCCGGATATATTTCGTTAGACTTAGTCCAGATATTGATACCTTATTTGAATAAGTTTATTTGCAAATGTTTTCAAAGAGATGTCATTAGAAGTAATATCAAAGGTTTTGATATAAAAATGTTTTGGTTATCATAAGGTAAAAACTCGTCTGTGTTTATGTGTTAGCATGGTCTTATGAGATACCCTTCTTTTCAAAGGTTTTGATAATATAGTCATTTAAATTTCGAGTATCTCATGCTAGTTTATCAAGCCTGATCTGGGTATTTTTAATACTCGGGTCAGATCCAAGTAGTTTTAGTTTGAGTTGAAGGCAGTTGGAGTTTCCATAGGAGAGCTGGAGTCTTTATCATCGTATGGACATATTCTATTATCCGCTGTATTTAGTGTAATTTGTTTGATGTTTGTCAGCAATTGTAAGGGCAGGTGTTTATAACTGTCCAAGCATAATTTAGGTTAGACTCTGATATTGTATTTTAAAATTTTCCGCTGTAAGGATTATTATTGAAATAATATATGTTATTCCATTCGTGTGAGATTTTGTTCTGTCTTTATTTTTCTTTCCACCCTTAATTATCCGCTTATTCGTACAATTTGAGTTGGACATGTATGGTTTATTGTCGATTCAAAGGGTACGGAAAAACGGGCCATTACATTTGGTATCAGAGCTGAAGGTTAAGCGAGAATCTTGGCTTTGGTTGGGTAAAGACTCATCAGAGATAGGGTTAGTAATGCCCTTGGATGAGTGACTCGTTAGAGATAGGGTTAGTAACACCATAGAATGAGTTTGAGTGTATTATATATGAGCGCGTATTTGTTAATGACTAATAATATTATTTTGTATTGATTTATCCGTTAAGTGATTTATGGATTCTGATCGATGAGCCTGATCACCGTTATCGATAAGGGTTCCAAAACACTTAAACAAGGCGAAGCAACACATTGATTTTGAAAAGATTGGTAAATGAAATAATTTTACCTTGGATTATATTTTGAATATAAAGTATATATTTTGAAAGTTTTATGGTTAGAAATCAGGATTAGTGAAATTTAAATATGATTGTCTTATGATTAGAATTTCAAAGTTTGACTATAAGATGTTTCATAAAGATAATCGACAAGTAATCTGATATAGTAATTAAGATCTTTAATACCTATGCCAAAATAATAAATTGATCAATTGTTTGATTTAAAGTTAAGTATAGATACCTTGTGAATTAAGTTTCACGATTTGACTATAGGGTATTTGATAATAAGATTTGTTTAAGAAATGAAGGCATAAGATAAAAATGTATTTAAATGATTGTATAAAATGATAAATACAAAAGGAATGATAATTTAAATTCGAGTAATTTAAAAAAAATTGTGGTAATTTAAATGAAGTTAGTTAATATAAAATAAATTTATAAGATAGGTTTTACAAAGTAATCTCTAAAGGATTTTGAAAATGTTATTATTTCAAATATAAAAAAGGTATTTTATGATAACTAATTCGAATGGCTCAAAAATAAACTAAAAATGGGCAAGTGATGTGTTCGGATGGTAAGCACTTCTCTTAAGTATTACTCTTCTTGATAAGAGGATATATGATACTATTAGTAGTACCTAGTTCCTTGAATTGTTTTGGAGATTACTCGATCTATATAATTTTCTTAAGTTAAAGAAATAATATGAATCATTGATTAGTAATCTCTATAAAAGCGTTTTAAACTAAAGATAAATTGGGATCGCTAATTGATAAGGTAAAGTGGGATTTCCGATGATCTTGGACAGTCGAAAATTTCTGAATCATACCTAACTCGGAGCTAAGGAATTTATGAAAACTAAAAGATTGTGAAATATTCTGAGTAAATGAAATTGAATAAGTATAATTTATAAATGTGATTATAAACAAAAAAAAAGAGGAAATTATAACGTAAAAAATGTTTTATTAATGAATTCTAGCATTAATTAAGAATTGGATTTAAGTCTTTAAAGGTGATTGATTTACATAAGTTATAAGATGTAATAAACTTAAGGATAGTTTTACGAAATGATTCATAAATAATATTAGTGCTAAAGGAAATATACCGAGTTAAAATATTGTGGGAATTTTTTTTTATGAAGATAAATTATCTTTTGAGTGAAAAATGGTTTCTTTAGAATATTTTCCTTTAACAAAAATATTTGGAAATAAATAATCAAAGGGATTATATAAAGAAGCACCTTTATAAAATGTTTGATCTTAAGATAAAGTTTTTATGAAAGTTTTAAGAGTTAATAAATACATATATTATATGTAGATCCCTTTGTCACACAAATATTGACCTAATATTCGAGTTCGAAACTTTGAGGTGTTTACACCGATCCAAAAAGGATTTATCACTCGATTCTTGATGACAAACATTGATTAGGTTTATGGTTGGATACTTGAGTTTTATATCATAGTTGAGAGATATGCAAGGAAACCAAAGGTTTCTGAGCAAAGAGCCTGATTGAAGTCCACACTAGAGAATCGAAGGATCGATAATAGTTCGGAAATAAAGTTGTGTATTCGAATAGGAGATCGAATAAGATATTTCATATGCATGATCTGTGTATATTATATGGATTTAAGTTTAAAGATAAATGTTTTGGGCAAACTTTTGCTTTGAGTAATTTCGCGGACGAAATTTTTTTAAGTATGGGAGAATGTAACGACCTGTAATTTCGCTTCTTCGAAAATCAGAGATTTCATTTGTTTTAAATTTAAAAAGGTTTAAAAATTAAGTAAACAAGTTATGTATAATAGATAATAATAGAGAAATTATTATTCTTACAGTTGATAATTTAAAAAGTATAAGTTTGGATTTTAGAACAAATCAACAATAGTTAAGTTTTGTTAAAAATAAATAAATGCTTATATAAATAGGTTTAGATATTTGTTTAAAAAGATAAATATTAATGAAAACATCTAATAAATATATTAAAAATATATTAAAAGATTTAAAAGTATGTTAATAATCGTTTTGCAGAAATAACCAATATTTGTCGCATTTTGTCAGTTTTACATACACCGTAAAATTAGAGATTTTGATATTATTTAAATATGATTTTAAAATATAAAGAGACATGTTTTAATTTATTTAAAGAAGTAAAAAGTTCATTTTTAAATTTGGTTTACATAAATAAATAGTTTAACTAAAACGTCAAAACATGACCGTAAAACATTTTGTCGAAAACGACGTTTTATCGATTAAAAGTCGTCGCACCTTTATTTTCTTATATATGAACATATATTCAAATAGTGTAAGTATTAATTAATTCACTAATCAAGTTTACTTTTACTAAACGAGGTTAGAAACTTATAGAAAACAATTAAGAAAAATTAAGCACAAAAAGACAAAAATATCATTTCAAAGCAAAAAATAAAACATCAAATCAAAGAAACATAATTATTACTTATTTTACTTAATATCTAAGTGAAAATGATATAAAGTAATAATTTGAAATGTGATGTTAAGTATTGAAAAAAAATATTACTTTAGAAGTAAGTAAGGTTATTTTGGTAATTTGGCAAAGGGATATTTTGGTAATTTACCACTTCATTTCTTTTTCTATAAATACCAATCACTTTCTCACTATTTTCACACTTTTCATTCTTCTTTTTCTTCCTCTTCTAAGCTCTCTTCTTCTTCTTCTTTAGAGCTTTAATGACTTCTTCTTCTCTTCCAAATGCTTACAAACTTTTACAAAACCATATTAAATCAACTCCAAACACCACCAAACTTTGCCAAAGACCTTAGAATACCATCAGAACATGGTTTAACATCTAAGAAGTGAAGAAATGATGGAGGAAGGAGTGAAATAGGGCATGGCCAAACCTATGGAGGAAGAGGAGCAAGTCGTGAAGCTTCGGAGCAAGAAAAAGAGAAGGAAGTGCCGCCGATTTCATTTTAAGGAGTTATGAGAAAATTCAAGGTGCTGCGGAAGCTCTGTGGGATTTTCGAGAGTGTGAAAGAAGAGGTCGATGGCATAAAGCAAAAGAAATGGAGTAGAAGTTGATTAGTTGGAGTTTAAGTGAAGTGTTGTTGATATGAATGTTGGTAGGAAGTGAATAATATGGTTAAAGGTGCGTACTCTTATTTACTAATAAATCCATAAATTATATCAAGTATAATGATTGAAAAGTTTAAATATGTTGAATGGTTAAATGTTCGATAACTTGGCTGCAAATTGGTTGATTATGTGATTAATTATGTGGTTGATAACTTATTTGATAAATGATAAGACAAAAGATTAGTAACTGACCATAGTTAATTGAATGAGAATTAAATCCATATAAATATGTGTATGAAAGTTATTTAGCCTCTTAATGATTAAAAATACGAAATAAATTTGATAAATCTATTAAAATGGTTTAAAATAAATTTAAAGTGTTTCGGACAAGTTCCAAAGTAATTCACAAAATTGGTCACATTCGAGCTTGTTGCGTAGCGACACTTCGTAAATTTCGACATGTAACTTCAAATTGACGTAGAGAATGATTTATAAGTCCGATTTCTTCGAAATAAAAACTCTTTGGTCCACAATGATAATAGTTTTCCAACGAAGAAAGAAAATCAAGATTTCACTAAATAGATTTTGAAATATGTCCAAAACAATTTTCTAAAAACATCGCGGTTTTGCAGTTCGGAATCCAAAAAGTGATTTATTTATAAATGATATTTTTAAATGATTAAAAATATAAAATAAATTTGATAAATCTATTAAAATGGTTTAAAAGAGATTTGAAATGGAAAATATGAATTTTCAAATATTAAAAAGTTGTTTAAATCAAATAGGCTTATATAGCACTTTCCGTAGCACTTTTATGCTATGAATTCTATAACTTTTTGATTATGTAATTTTAAACTTAACAACATTTCCTAAATCTTTTGTGAATGATTTTCAAATAATAATTAAGTAATGTAAAGATGATTTGGAAGTTTTAATAAGAGTTTGAATAAAAGGTTAAGATGAATTGTTTATACCACTTAAACAAAAAGTGAAGAATATTGAATGTAATAACAAACCGAGTATGCAGAAACGACTAGTACATTTGTCCCGTCTGTGAGTTCTGGAATGATAAAACAAGGTGTTTAAATAAACTTAGGGATGGAGCAAACAGTGCTCTGAACTTACCTGGCCTATGTTTTCTCTTTTTAGGCAAGGGATGGAACATATCGAAAGGAAAGCCCAGATGCTCTAAATGATCATATTTAAGTTTTTCCAAGTTAAAAGACAAAGATATTCATGATGTAGGATTACTTGCCATTAGTCCCTGAAGGTGAAAATTGCCATTAGTCCTTGGAGGTGAAACTTGCGATTAGTCCCTGGAGGTGAAACTTGCCATTAGTCCCTGGAGGTGAAAATTATCATATTTAAGATGGCAGTAGTGCTATGTTACGAAAATATTCGATTTGCAAGAATATTATTTGAAGTTAAGAAATAAATCTTTGATTAAGATTTAATGAATGATTCGGGAATATTTTCCCTAAGTGAAAAGTTATAAATTGAAGTTAAGAAAGAAAACTTTGATTAAGATTCAATGAATGATTTGGAAAGGTTTTCCTAAGCAAAAGAGAAAAATGATTTGGAATAATTCCAAGATCTAAAGAAGTTTAATATACCAAATGATTTGATAAATGAGGCTTAATGATTCCATATAGATTTGAAAAGAAAATGGAATAACTTGAAAAGATTATATCTAAAAAAGATATTTGATTTAAAAGATGAAGTAATTGATTGATGATTGATATCCACGTATGAACTTAACATCTTTTTAAAAGCGATGATTGGTTTCGAAGGAACTGGAGTCGGATTGGATGATTCCTATCCGAAAATCACTTCGAACCAATGTATACGTTCGAAAGTGAAGACGTGTTGAAGATGATGATTATTGAAGACCGTGGATCTTTATAGCGTGAATGCTTGTTGAACATGCTCTGGTTGGCCACCATTATAGAGTTATTTATAGCAATGGTCTCCTCATGATGGAGATTTTTCGGATTGCAAGGGCTTCTCGCCTAGAAATGGTCGAGGAAAGTGCCTTCAGTTTCGTTCAGTCGCAGAACGAACTTTATGGATGTTTGTCTGACATTGTATTCTAAATCGCATTTGAGTGGTTTCTATAAACGTATATCAGTTGGTGGCGGAGAAGGCAACTTCTTTTAGCTTAACACCTTTTCCCGGAACATACAAACTCGGGAAGATATACTTTTCCAGAAATTATGTAACGACCCAGAATTTTTGATAATTAAAATATGAATATTTAATTAATTTTAAATATTAATAAGTGAATTTATAAGTCAAATAAATTTTTATTTGAATTATTGGATTTAATTGGATAATTAAATCGATAATTTAATAAGTTAAATTATGGAAATAATTGAAAATTGAGTTAAATATGATTGAAAATGATTTGTAAAATTTTATTTTATCATATTGAAGTTAGAACGATATTTTAGAACTTTTAAAATCGATTTAAAAGTTAATTTGTGAAAATTGAATATTTTAATATTAAAATCGACTAGTGAAAATAGCCAATTTTTGAACAGTCTCAGAATTGAACGAAACCAGTTCCATTGGATCCGTAATAGTTAGTTATTACCGGATTTCAAATTTCGTGTCAATCGGAGCTATCGTTTGATCGTAGCAGCTCGAAACGCATCGAATTATTTTTAATTTAAATTTGACGAGTGAAAATAGCCATTTTTCAAAAAGTCTCGGATTTCGACGAAACTAGTTTCATCGGATCCGTAATGTGATATTATTGTAAGGTTTCAAATTTCAAGTCAATTGGATTTACGGTTTGTCCGGTACAAATTAAAACGCCTAGAAAATCGCTTAAATCGGTTTAATTCAAATTGAGCGTTTATAGCCATAACTCGCACATACTTCCGAATTAGCTTTCGAAACCTGTTCCATTGTGTCCGCAACGCGGGGTAAACCCTAGGTACGTCAGTTTCGGCGCCTAAATTGGAGTTCGGAATTTCCGGATGAATAGTGTTCGTTCAAAATTCTATAAATAGCCCTCTCCCTCACAAATTAAAAAAAAAAAAAAAAAAAAACCTAACAAACCCTAGCCGCCAGCCCCCATGAACGGCTGAAGTGTTCCCAACTTCTTCTCCTCTTTTCTCTTCATCCATCAACATTTACAAGAATCTTTCAACTAGAAAGATGTAGAGCACATCAAGATCTACAAGATCAACGGTTATGATTTGAAACGGAGCTGTAGATCGATGGAAAATTGCGTTCAAAGACCATAGAGTCGGCCTCGAAATACGTGCACAGATGGGGGCCGAGTGTGCCGAGCTTCAGGCCGAGCATAGCTTGGGTCGAGAGCTTTCGCGTGGCGGTAGTTTGATCGAGTTTCGTCGAGTGAGGTGGATGCAAATTGAAACCCTAGTTGGATGTTGAATGGGTTGTGATGTCGGCCTTAAAACTGTGCATTCGCGTGAGAAGGAAGATGGTGGGGGGGCCGTTGGATCTGTGATGGACGGTGGATGCATGAAGTAGGTTATAAAATTATAAATTATGTTGTAAATTATAGTTAAAATCGTGTTTAAACTTCAAATATGCATATCTTTTTCATACGAGGTCGAAAATGCGCGAAATCAGTTGCGTTGGAATCGTATGGACGAGCACTACGCGATGGAGTTGGTTTGGAGTCGTTTGGAGTTAGTGAGAATTTCGGGTGAAATTAAACGTCCGTTTAATTTTATTCAAAATAAAAAGCTAAAACGGAAATTAAAACCAAGGTGAGAATTTCTCACTCAATCGAATCAGTTTCGATTTTATTTTAAATAGTTAGATTTAAAATATTTGAATGCATGTTTGAATGATGATTGATATCTATTGATTGTTAAAATAGACATTATGCGCCGTTAGTAAGCGGATGTTATTTATTAAAAACATATACCGCGAATATTTCATAAACAGTGAAATTGGTGTTATAAATAATATCAATATATATATATTGGCATATGTATATATTGCAGTTGATTGATTTCCCGTATTTTTTAGCGGATGAGACCCTATTACGCCGTTATTAAGCGGATAATATTTAATAAGAACATATACCGCGATAATTTCGTACTGGAGCGAAATTGGTATTGTGCTAATGTTTTTGGATGCAGGAAAACAGGTTGGAGGGATCCAACTGGATTCCTCAACAGTATTTATTTGATTTCAGATATTTTGATATTTGATTGATTATCATATCGATATATGATATCGTTGTTGTCGTGATTGACTATTTGGTGTGTAGCATCATTGGACCAAGTTTTGGAATTTTAAAATGATTTTAAAGTGATTTTAGAAAGAATACGTTTTATAAAATAATTTTGGAATTAATCCATTTTAAATAAATAAACGCTATAATTTCTAATGTTATAAAAATTATGATTTTTGAGAAATATAGTTAAAAACTGATTTTTGAGAATACGATGCTATTGAGTTCATAAAATAGTTTAATCGAGATATTTTAGAAGTATTGTGAAAAGTTTAAATATATGATTTATAAAATTTAATTATTTTATGAATCAAAATGGTGAAATAATAAAGGAGATTAAAGACGTTTTAAAAGAATAATATAAATTGAATTATATTACGAGATTTATAAATGGATATTTATAACGGGGAATTAATTTAAAGGATAAAGATTTGTATATTTTTTGCCTCAAGGACATGTCCTCAATATTTTTACCACAAGGACAAACATCTTCTAAAAATTATTCATAAGGACAAACATTTTTCAAAATTATTCATAAGGACAACAAAACTGCTACCGAGTTAAAACTGATACCTAAAAATTGCTACCGATAACTACAAACTGATACCTAAAAACTGCTATCAATAACTAAAAACTGATACCTACAGAAAGTTGTCCTTCACGATAAAATATTGGAGGTCTGTCCTTGAGGCTAAAAAGTTGTGAAATTTTTTCCTTCACAATAATTTCCTGTATTTATAAATTAAAATGTTGAAATTATAAAACGAGTTTTTATAAGCGTTTGAATGAAGTGCAAATGGATTGCATAAGTGAATGGAATTTATAAAATTATAAATGATGAAGTTATAAGTGAAATTTATAAACAGTAAGATTTATAAATTTTGTGAAGTTATTAAAGAATATATTTGGATGAATAATTGAATCTTATAAGTTATAAGATTTATAATTATGAAGTTCAAAGGAATGATTTTGCAAACGAATAAATTTATAAGTATTTAACTTATAATATGAACCATTGTTTATAATTGAGTTATAAATCGAATAGGCTAATAAAGGAGATTTATAAAGAAAGTTGTTATAAAATAAATAGAAATGGAATTTATAAACGTTGTTTTATAAATTCGCAAACAACTTATTTTGATAAGAAAATTGTTGAAACCTATTAATGGAGATATATTCACGTTTTGAACTGTGAATAATCCTTTTAAATAAAATGAATAAAAGGATGAAAATTGTTAACGTAGTATATTCACATTTTTGAATAGTGAATAATATGTTAAAGAAAATGTTTAGAATGTGATATTTTAAATAGAATTAAAACGATCTAACGAAGTTTTAATTGTGTTGAGATTCGAAACCATAGATTTCAACATTTATTGTTGAAATAGACGTTTTCGAGAAATAAAAGGAGATGATGGACTATAACACTGTTGTTATAGTAAATGATTTCCGAAAGGAAATGTTTTGTATAGTATTGGGATTTATATATCTATTTTAATTTCGAATCCCTATACTAGTGAATTTGGGTTGTCGTAACGATGTTTTACGTAACATTCGTTTTGGCCCAAATAAATATGTTTAAGAGAATGATTTCCTTAAAGAATGAAATATATACTTATTTTTGATTTAAGTATATTGAATATTTTCCAAGTGTTGAAAATAAATAAAATTTGTGAATTACTTATTAAATAAGTATGGAATTGTTTTCCAATATGAAGTGATATTTAGGATTTATCTTTTTAAAGATAAATTGAAAATGAATAATTGAAATTGAATATCCATAGATATTTTGGATTATAAATTCACTAAGGAATTTATAAAGGAAGGGGAATTTGTTTAAAAATAAACATTGATTTATTTTTGAAGTGTGAAATTATATATCTAGTAAAGATATTTTTGGAAAATAAATAATTTGGAAAATTATTTGGAATCTGGTGATGTGTGCATATCAATTGATAGTTCAATAACCGACTATCAATATTTCCCTTTGAATGGGTAATTTATATGATTTGTTTGAATGTGAATGCCACACTTATTTTTGAATAAGCGCTCACTATTCGGGTTAACCGGGAAAGGACCATGGGGTCGTATAACACATTCCGAATATGTGATACGTCGTTATGAATTGCATTGAAGATCGGTGTTGAAGACCCGGTATTTGCGAGAGCGATAGGATGACCTATCGATTGTCTCTGCACTGAGTTGCAACGGTATAGAGACTCCCTAAGTGATGGGAAATCCGATCAGGATTGTGAATATCCGGATTGCAAGGACTTCTTTGTAAGTGCCTTCGGTTTTGTTCGATTCCGGAACAGACTTGTATGGATTGTATGTCTGACATTACAAGTTGAGATATAAAGCCGATTTCTTTCAAATATATTTCTGTTGGTGGCGGAGAATTTATTCTTTTAGCTTAACACCCTTCTCTGAGACGTACGAGCTCAAAGGTTATATAGTTGAAGTTATCAGCGATATATTCCCAATTTGGTAATATGACATGCTGAGTGTTGCTGTAAATGATCATTGTGTTGATTATTTGTGATAGGATCGTTTATTTGATCGTCTATCTTAGTGATCATTGTGTTGATCATTTGTTGACCCAAAGCATGGCTTTTGTATAAAGTATGTTTTTGTGGACGTGACTTCGTCGAGCCTCATACCCCGGAAATGGTCAAAACAGGAAAGATGCGGCAAGGTTATGAGGGGTAGCACCCTTTAGGGTATGTACATTTCCTTCTGGATAGAGGTGGTATCATGGTATGGAGCCCAGATATTTAACCTATGTGGTTACTACGAATTTATTACTTTGTGGTTGTTGGTTTTCGGGATCCCGTGAGAAAGGTCGTTTACGATCGGGGAATGGCGTGCTCGTGTCAGTAGTTACCCAGTTAGGGGTAACCCGGCCTTGTGTTGGCAGAGTTCCGGTTTGGTTCTCGGGGATGTCTTTCCAGAGGCATTCTCATGTGGCAATGGGAAGTTCCTTGGCCTGACCATTTGTTGGAAATCCAAAGAAACAATACGTGACTTGTACGGTTTTAGTTGTATAACCTGCTATGGAATGTGGCGGTAACCTGCTATTGAACATAGTTAGCTATAGTAGGTATACGATAATGGTCGTATGTTGGCTAAGATTTATATTCTACTTTCGAAATGAATTTCTTCTACACTATGCACTAGTAATAATATGAAATGTTATTTTAAATGCGTATCAAGCATCTTTGACTATCATAAGGAGAAATCTCCTCCGATTCTGCGTTTGCATTGTGTGTGTGTGCGGGAGGCCTTATGGTAGTCTCATTTTTAAAAGCATTGCGAATTGAAATAAAAATATTCTTCTATTTTGATTTTTAAAGATAAATAAACTGTTTTGAGTTCTCACACCAGTCACATGACTGACTTGGAGTTTATTGTTTTCCTTGCTAAACTCTGGGTGCCCACCAATTTCTACACGGGCAGTCGAGAGTTAGGTTTATCAGGATATTCTGGAGTTGCTGGAGGCAAGCTGGATGGCATGGCATATTACTTATATAGTATTTCTTTTTCCGCTGCACTATTTGTTGTTGTTGTACACTCTGATGATGATATGATGTAATGAAATGTGATGTAATGTAAGAACTGATATAGTTCTTTGTTTAAAGATTATTCATTTATTATTATATGTTGTTCCGCTGCGAATTGTGAGATTCTGATGTTGTTCTGTTGTTTTCTGTTCCGTCCAATTTTCTTCTGTTTTTCTTTTTCCTCTATTCTCTTTTCTTTCAATTTTAAAATTTTCTCTGCTTTCTTTCTGTTTCCTCTATTTTAAAATTTTCTATTTTCTCTCCTCTCTAATCTTCCATCTTTTTCTCTTCTTTTCTTTCCTTTTCTTTTCTTAAATTCTTTTTTAAAACCCATAACTATTCGGTTTTTCGGCAACGAAAAATCGAAGCGTTACATTTGGTATCAGAGCTTATGGTTAAGCGACAACCATGGTTCTGTTGGGTAATACTCATTAGAGATAGAGTCAGTAGTACTCTAGAATGAGTTTGAGTGTAATAATAGCTATGAGAGCGTATTTGTTAGTGAATATAAAAATTGTTTTATATTGTGATGATTGGTTTGTTGAGTGGCATATGAACTTTCGTCAGCGTGGTCCGCAAGACTATGCCGAAGGGGTTTCTAAACACTTGAATAGAACAATTCGACACAATATTGTTTTAAATTGGGTAAATGAAATAATTTTACCTTGAGTATATTTTGTATATGTAAAGAAATAATTTTCAGAATTATTAAAGTGTATATTAGTTGATTGTTTAGTTGTTTGAATAACCTAAATAAAGGAATAATTGTATAAGTAAAATGAAGTATAAGAATTAAATTATAATTAAAGTGATTTACAATTGTGAAATAAACTTATTTATATGAGAAGTGAAACTATATGAATATATATATTTATGAATATGAGTTGTAAATATAAAAGTGAATTTAAAGTTAAACGGAATATAACTTAAGTGTTGTTGAATGGAATTGATATTGGTATCAAACTAAATTAATAAAGTTAAGTGATGGATATGAACTTGAGTTATATAAATGAAATTCAACTTTAGTAATTGAATTGAATTGAATGAATGGATTGAATGTTAATCAATTGAATGTGAATTAAGTTGATATGAAATAATGAATATAAGTGTAATTCATTAAAATCTAATGTTATTAGAAGTTGAATAGTTGAATAAAAAATGAAAATCAATTTAATTTAAACCAATTGATAAGTAAAAGAATTTGGTTGTAATTGATATACTTTGGTTGTTATATGATTGTTGATTGATTATATATAATTCATTAAGTGTTAATGAAATTGATTTAATGAAATTGGAAGTTAAATGAATCTTAAATAAATTGAATTTGATTTGGAAGTGAACCAACTTGAATATGAATTAGTGAATATAAACTAATTGAGAATGAATGTTAGTAAATCCAATGTAAATAAATCAAATGTGATTTGAAATTGAAAACCCAATTCATTGAATATTAATGAAAATATGAATGAATATTGATTAGATTATGAATTTGTTGAATGCTAGTTAGTTGATGTTTGAATATGTTGATTTGCTATGTGACATATATAGTTGTTATGGAGATATATGTTGTATATTGATATTATTTTCATATATGCATGATTCTCATGTTGTTTGTTGAGTGATTAGTAGGTGCGGATCGCGTTTGCTTCGCATTTGGAGCTCGCTTTTGCGCTATATTAGCCGTATATGCTTGCTAATAAAATATAAGGTACATATCTCGGATTACATACCGTACTTTTACACTTTTTTCCCTTCGGGATGCCTCATTACTTGATGAGATGTATATTTGTGATATATATACTGTCATTTTTTTTTTCGGATCGAGCCGCGCAAAGGAGACTATGGCAAATTTTTTCCGAAAATTTAAGGCGTTAGAAAATTTTTGAGAAAATTGGAAAATTTTGAAAACTTAAACTTTGATTTTGGAATTGAAAGTTAAACAATAGTAGTTGTTTTTGAAAAGATAACTAAGTATGATTTGAAACTTAGTAAAGTATTGTAAGAAATTTAACTATGGGATTTTGGGAAAATTAATAGATTCTATAATTTTCTTACTTGTAATTTCGAGGACGAAATTCTTTTAAGTGGGGAAGATTGTAACGACCCAGAATTTTTGATAATTAAAATATGAATATTTAATTAATTTTAAATATTAATAAGTGAATTTATAAGTCAAATAAATTTTTATTTGAATTATTGGATTTAATTGGATAATTAAATCGATAATTTAATAAGTTAAATTATGGAAATAATTGAAAATTGAGTTAAATATGATTGAAAATGATTTGTAAAATTTTATTTTATCATATTGAAGTTAGAACGATATTTTAGAACTTTTAAAATCGATTTAAAAGTTAATTTGTGAAAATTGAATATTTTAATATTAAAATCGACTAGTGAAAATAGCCAATTTTTGAACAGTCTCAGAATTGAATGAAACAAGTTCCATTGGATCCGTAATAGTTAGTTATTACCGGATTTCAAATTTCGTGTCAATCGGAGCTATCGTTTGATCGTAGCAGCTCGAAACGCATCGAATTATTTTTAATTTAAATTTGACGAGTGAAAATAGCCATTTTTCAAAAAGTCTCGGATTTCGACGAAACTAGTTTCATCGGATCCGTAATGTGATATTATTGTAAGGTTTCAAATTTCAAGTCAATTGGATTTACGGTTTGTCCGGTACAAATTAAAACGCCTAGAAAATCGCTTAAATCGGTTTAATTCAAATTGAGCGTTTATAGCCATAACTCGCACATACTTCCGAATTAGCTTTCGAAACCTGTTCCATTGTGTCCGGAACGCGGGGTAAACCCTAGGTACGTCAGTTTCGGCGCCTAAATTGGAGTTCGGAATTTTCGGATGAATAGTGTTCGTTCAAAATTCTATAAATAGCCCTCTCTCCCTCACAAATTAAAAAAAAAAAAAAAAAAAAAAAAACCTAACAAACCCTAGCCGCCAGCCCCCATGAACGGCTGAAGTGTTCCCAACTTCTTCTCCTCTTTTCTCTTCATCCATCAACATTTACAAGAATCTTTCAACTAGAAAGATGTAGAGCACATCAAGATCTACAAGATCAACGGTTATGATTTGAAACGGAGCTGTAGATCGATGGAAAATTGCGTTCAAAGACCATAGAGTCGGCCTCGAAATACGTGCACAGATGGGGGCCGAGTGTGCCGAGCTTCAGGCCGAGCATAGCTTGGGTCGAGAGCTTTCGCGTGGCGGTAGTTTGATCGAGTTTCGTCGAGTGAGGTGGATGCAAATTGAAACCCTAGTTGAATGTTGAATGGGTTGTGATGTCGGCCTTAAAACTGTGCATTCGCGTGAGAAGGAAGATGGTGGGGGGGCCGTTGGATCTGTGATGGACGGTGGATGCATGAAGTAGGTTATAAAATTATAAATTATGTTGTAAATTATAGTTAAAATCGTGTTTAAACTTCAAATATGCATATCTTTTTCATACGAGGTCGAAAATACACGAAATCAGTTGCGTTGGAATCGTATGGACGAGCACTACGCGATGGAGTTGGTTTGGAGTCGTTTGGAGTTAGTGAGAATTTCGGGTGAAATTAAACGTCCGTTTAATTTTATTCAAAATAAAAAGCTAAAACGGAAATTAAAACCAAGGTGAGAATTTCTCACTCAATCGAATCAGTTTCGATTTTATTTTAAATAGTTAGATTTAAAATATTTGAATGCATGTTTGAATGATGATTGATATCTATTGATTGTTAAAATAGACATTATGTGCCGTTAGTAAGCGGATGTTATTTATTAAAAACATATACCGCGAATATTTCATAAACAGTGAAATTGGTATTATAAATAATATCAATATATATATATTGGCATATGTATATATTGCAGTTGATTGATTTCCCGTATTTTTTAGCGGATGAGACCCTATTACGCCGTTATTAAGCGGATAATATTTAATAAGAACATATACCGCGATAATTTCGTACTGGAGCGAAATTGGTATTGTGCTAATGTTTTCGGATGCAGGAAAACAGGTTGGAGGGATCCAACTGGATTCCTCAACAGTATTTATTTGATTTCAGATATTTTGATATTTGATTGATTATCATATCGATATATGATATCGTTGTTGTCGTGATTGACTATTTGGTGTGTAGCATCATTGGACCAAGTTTTGGAATTTTAAAATGATTTTAAAGTGATTTTAGAAAGAATACGTTTTATAAAATAATTTTGGAATTGATCCATTTTAAATAAATAAACGCTATAATTTCTAATGTTATAAAAATTATGATTTTTGAGAAATATAGTTAAAAACTGATTTTTGAGAATACGATGCTATTGAGTTTATAAAATAGTTTAATCGAGATATTTTAGAAGTATTGTGAAAAGTTTAAATATAGGATTTATAAAATTTAATTATTTTATGAATCAAAATGGTGAAATAATAAAGGAGATTAAAGACGTTTTAAAAGAATAATATAAATTGAATTATATTACGAGATTTATAAATGGATATTTATAAATTAAAATGTTGAAATTATAAAACGAGTTTTTATAAGCGTTTGAATGAAGTGCAAATGGATTGCATAAGTGAATGGAATTTATAAAATTATAAATGATGAAGTTATAAGTGAAATTTATAAACAGTAAGATTTATAAATTTTGTGAAGTTATTAAAGAATATATTTGGATGAATAATTGAATCTTATAAGTTATAAGATTTATAATTATGAAGTTCAAAGGAATGATTTTGCAAACGAATAAATTTATAAGTATTTAACTTATAATATGAACCATTGTTTATAATTGAGTTATAAATCGAATAGGCTAATAAAGGAGATTTATAAAGAAAGTTGTTATAAAATAAATAGAAATGGAATTTATAAACGTTGTTTTATAAATTCGCAAACAACTTATTTTGATAAGAAAATTGTTGAAACCTATTAATGGAGATATATTCACGTTTTGAACTGTGAATAATCCTTTTAAATAAAATGAATAAAAGGATGAAAATTGTTAACGTAGTATATTCACATTTTTGAATAGTGAATAATATGTTAAAGAAAATGTTTAGAATGTGATATTTTAAATAGAATTAAAACGATCTAACGAAGTTTTAATTGTGTTGAGATTCGAAACCATAGATTTCAACATTTATTGTTGAAATAGACGTTTTCGAGAAATAAAAGGAGATGATGGACTATAACACTGTTGTTATAGTAAATGATTTCCGAAAGGAAATGTTTTGTATAGTATTGGGATTTATATATCTATTTTAATTTCGAATCCCTATACTAGTGAATTTGGGTTGTCGTAACGATGTTTTACGTAACATTCGTTTTGGCCCAAATAAATATGTTTAAGAGAATGATTTCCTTAAAGAATGAAATATATACTTATTTTTGATTTAAGTATATTGAATATTTTCCAAGTGTTGAAAATAAATAAAATTTGTGAATTACTTATTAAATAAGTATGGAATTGTTTTCCAATATGAAGTGATATTTAGGATTTATCTTTTTAAAGATAAATTGAAAATGAATAATTGAAATCGAATATCCATAGATATTTTGGATTATAAATTCACTAAGGAATTTATAAAGGAAGGGGAATTTGTTTAAAAATAAACATTGATTTATTTTTGAAGTGTGAAATTATATATCTAGTAAAGATATTTTTGGAAAATAAATAATTTGGAAAATTATTTGGAATCTGGTGATGTGTGCTTATCAATTGATAGTTCAATAACCGACTATCAATATTTCCCTTTGAATGGGTAATTTATATGATTTGTTTGAATGTGAATGCCACACTTATTTTTGAATAAGCGCTCACTATTCGGGTTAACCGGGAAAGGACCATGGGGTCGTATAACCCATTCCGAATATGTGATACGTCGTTATGAATTGCATTGAAGATCGGTGTTGAAGACCCGGTATTTGCGAGAGCGATAGGATGATCTATCGATTGTCTCTGCACTGAGTTGCAACGGTATAGAGACTCCCTAAGTGATGGGAAATCCGATCAGGATTGTGAATATCCGGATTGCAAGGACTTCTTTGTAAGTGCCTTCGGTTTTGTTCGATCCCGGAACAGACTTGTATGGATTGTATGTCTGACATTACAAGTTGAGATATAAAGCCGATTTCTTTCAAATATATTTCTGTTGGTGGCGGAGAATTTATTCTTTTAGCTTAACACCCTTCTCTGAGACGTACGAGCTCAGAGGTTATATAGTTGAAGTTATCAGCGATATATTCCCAATTTGGTAATGTGACATGCTGAGTGTTGCTGTAAATTATCATTGTGTTGATTATTTGTGATAGGATCGTTTATTTGATCGTCTATCTTAGTGATCATTGTGTTGATCATTTGTTGACCCAAAGCATGGCTTTTGTATAAAGTATGTTTTTGTGGACGTGACTTCGTCGAGCCTCACACTCCGGAAATGGTCAAAACAGGAAAGATGCGGCAAGGTTATGAGGGGTAGCACCCTTTAGGGTATGTACATTTCCTTCTGGATAGAGGTGGTATCATGGCATGGAGCCCAGATATTTAACCTATGTGGTTACTACGAATTTATTACTTTGTGGTTGTTGGTTTTCGGGATCCCATGAGAAAGGTCGTTTACGATCGGGGAATGGCGTGCTCGTGTCAGTAGTTACCCAGTTAGGGGTAACTCGGCCTTGTGTTGGCAGAGTTCCGGTTTGGTTCTCGGGGATGTCTTTCCAGAGGCATTCTCATGTGGCAATGGGAAGTTCCTTGGCCTGACCATTTGTTGGAAATCCAAAGAAACAATACGTGACTTGTACGGTTTTAGTTGTATAACCTGCTATGGAATGTGGCGGTAACCTGCTATTTAACATAGTTAGCTATAGTAGGCATACGATAATGGTCGTATGTTGGCTAAGATTTATATTCTACTTTCGAAATGAATTTCTTCTACACTATGCACTAGTAATAATATGAAATGTTATTTTAAATGCGTATCAAGCATCTTTGACTATCATAAGGAGAAATCTCCTCCGATTCTGCGTTTGCATTGTGTGTGTGCGGGAGGCCTTATGGTAGTCTCATTTTTAAAAGCATTGCGAATTGAAATAAAAATATTCTTCTATTTTGATTTTTAAAGATAAATAAACTGTTTTGAGTTCTCACACCAGTCACATGACTGACTTGGAGTTTATTGTTTTCCTTGCTAAACTCTGGGTGCCCACCAATTTCTACACGGCAGTCAAGAGTTAGGTTTATCAGGATATTCTGGAGTTGCTGGAGGCAAGCTGGATGGCATGGCATATTACTTATATAGTATTTCTTTTTCCGCTGCACTATTTGTTGTTGTTGTACACTCTGATGATGATATGATGTAATGAAATGTGATGTAATGTAATAACTGATATAATTCTTTGTTTAAAGATTATTCATTTATTATTATATGTTGTTCCGCTGCGAATTGTGAGATTCTGATGTTGTTCTGTTGTTTTCTGTTCCGTCCAATTTTCTTCTGTTTTTCTTTTTCCTCTATTCTCTTTTCTTTCAATTTTAAAATTTTCTCTGTTTTCTTTCTGTTTCCTCTATTTTAAAATTTTCTATTTTCTCTCCTCTCTAATCTTCCATCTTTTTCTCTTCTTTTCTTTCCTTTTCTTTTCTTAAATTCTTTTTTAAAACCCATAACTATTCGGTTTTTCGGCAACGAAAAATCGAAGCGTTACAAATTAGTCGTGTGACGTGGAATGACAGTGTGGCATTCAAAGTGGAACTTGTTATGATCAAAGCGTGGTTTTGTATGAAAAGCGTGGTTTTGAAGAAACTGATCGTAGCTTCGCGAGTCTTACACCCTGGTTATGATGGAATTCTATGTGGTCAGATGTATGCTCGCATTTCGGATAGTAGTGATTGGGTTATCAGATGTTTTGAGCCCTAGGTACCAGATACGTCTGGGCCTCGAGGCATTTATTGCCCCATGTGGATAATGTGGTTAGCTTGAGAAAAGCAGAAAACTATCGGTTATCAGTTGTAGTGTAGAAAATATAGTTCCAAGCGACCAGTTTGAGAAAAGCGATTAAGGAACCGTGGGAACTATGTTTGTTATGCGTGGATCGGTGAAAAGGTCACTAGTTTCCTATCATGTTGGAAATCCAATACCAATACGAGATTTATGGTTTTGATTGTATTCCCAAAATAGCTGTAATGACTTACAAACATTTCAGCTACCCCTTTTTGGTATTATATATTCCGTTCGGTATATTCCATTGACCCAGTCCGGATATATTTCGTTAGACTTAGTCCAGATATTGATACCTTATTTGAATAAGTTTATTTGCAAATGTTTTCAAAGAGATGTCATTAGAAATAATATCAAAGGTTTTGATATAAAAGTGTTTTGGTTATCATAAGGTAAAACCTCGTCCGTGTTTATGTGTTGGCGTGGTCTTATGAGATACCCTCTTTTCAAAGGTTTGGATAATATAGTCATTTAAATTTCGAGTATCTCACGCTAGTTTATCAAGTCTGATCAGGGTATTTTTATTACTCGGGTCAGATCCGAGTAGTTTCGGTTTGAGTTGAAGACGGTTGGAGTTTCTAGAGGAGAGCTGGAGATCTTCATCTTCGTATGGACGTATTCTATTGTCCGTTGTACTTAGTGTAATTTGTTTGATGTTTGTCAGCAATTGTAAGGACGGGTGTTTATAACTGTCCAAGCTGAATTTAGGTTAGACTCTGATATTGTATTTTAAAATTTTCCACCGTAAAGATTATTATTGAAATAATATATGTTATTCCATTCGTGTGAGATTCTGTTCTGTCTTTATTTTTCCTTCTACCCTTAATGATCCGCTTATTCGTACAATTTGAGTTGGACATGTGTGGTTTATTGTCGATTCAAAGGGTACGGAAAAACGGGCCATTACATTATGATTCTACAGTTATATTCATAACCTTACTACTCATAACTAAGGTCCTAACAAAATTACTATTACTCTATGGTTGATGAAGAATATCAACAATAATTACGTAGTGACCTAACACCTTAGGAGTGGACAAATGATAAAGGGCCCTACAATGGAGAGGTAAATGGAGGATGATGATGCAAAAATAATAGAAATAAGAAGATATGGAAGTACAATTTAGGAAGAGTAGGAAAAGATCATCAAGTATTGGAGACAGAGCATCATAACTAACTGAAGGATTTTTGGGTTTCACTGCACCTTTATTGTTTTTTGATGTGATTTATTTATGGATGTGGACACAAATATGGAAGAATATGATAAGCCTAATAGGCCATACTTTGATGGCTTCTTAAGGCACGTTTACTTAATAATGAAAATGAAGGGTTATAATAAGGAATGGTGTCACATTTAAAGGTTTACAAAAGTCACATATAATTGGGTATATTGTAAAAGATGTCAATATCATAAATGCTTATTAAGAAGAAGGACCATAACAAAGCCTGATGCAGGTTCTCATCAATTAGCATCTTTAAATGTTTAAATCTATTAAGTCTTCCAAAGAATTTTTCTAGGAAAACAAGATTTTCAATATGATATGATAACCAAGTGATACTAAAGATATCTCATAAGTATACCTATTACTTGCTTACACCCTTGTTGACACTCGAACAATGTTGCACAATGATGAACACATACACTTTGACTATTATGGTGGTATACTTCAAGTGTACATTGACTGCATTTAGAGCATTAAAAAGAAACTTTTAATTGTCATATTTGATTTTAATGGAACAAGTCACTCTTTAAGTTATTGTTAACTATTATATAAGATAAATTATAGTCAAGGAAAACCCTCTACCAAATGGTCCTTCGTATAGCTTATGACTATATTCATAACTTCCAAATGTGGCATAAGGGCGTCTTTCTTATAAACTAGGTGGAAATATTTAGTCCATATAGAACCAACATTCTTTGGCTTGTAATTAAAAGATAAGTCCACGCATTTGTAGAGAAAATGGCATTGTAGAGATCCGTATTTTTGTACAAATGAATCTACCATTAGATTTCATCATTTCTTTCCTATATGTACATGTGTACCTAGATTTGAGTGCGTAAGAGTGTACATGCTAAGCATGTATGCATACGTATTTAAGACATTTCAGTTAAGTATTCAGATATGTTTCGCTCCTTATTTTGCAGAAAGTATGCAGCTATGCAAGTTACGTCTCACTCATTTTGACCTTACGTGATGTTTCAGAGCCAGTGGTAAATCAAAAATTCTTTTTGAGTGGTAGAAATAATTCAAAAGCAAAATAGTAACGAATATGCTTTAATTTTTGTGTGTTTATATAGTCGATAAAATAATAAAATTGATAAAAACTACATTAGATATAGTTTTCACGCCTACTAATTAAAGCTACATAATGTTATTTTCTTCTCCCTAACATGAAAAGCATAAAAATGTCAAGTGTTCAGTTTTATTCATGGTGCTCAAAGAAACAATCAACCGTATCAAGCAACTAAAATGAGAATTAGAGTAAGAGTTGGTAGACAGTGTTAAAGATATAACCAATCTCTACAAATTTAAGTTCTTCTCTAACTGGTATTTTGATTTTTTTATTTAGGCGAAGAGTTAGGGCCCATTTAGTTCAACTTAAAGAAGCTATTTTTAACTCGTTGAAAGGAAAAAAATGATAGTTTTGGTTTTCAAAAAGAAAAAAAGGATTAATTTGAGTCCATCCAAACGGACCCTTATTAAAGAAAGTTAAAGATCTAATTAACCTCTATAAACTTACTTTGATTTCTGATAGAAGGCTGACATAGTAGTTTTAGGGAGGATATAAGGGTGGAAATTATGATGATTACAGCAAGTGTCGATCCGTAGTTAGTGAATTATTTTCTCATCAATCAAGTGTACTTTTATTTTTATATATTACATCTATTATAGTATTCCTCGTATGATGATTTAGTAATTTATTAATGTTGGTAGGATTAATTGTTGAACCCAATGATTCTTTTCGAAAAAGAATGCATTTAGAGGTTAGAAAGCGTAGTTATGTAATGTGATAGAATATGTGGGACTTAAGGTAATCAACAAGGCCAAAGATGATGCTTTAAGTTTTTTTCATCAGAATCCTCTCCCATCCGAGCGACGAGGAGAAAAACAAAGCAGGTTTAATGGCATGATATAATTTTCAAGTTGGATGGAGCTTGGACTGGTGCCAATACAAATAGCTTTGTCCGAACAGTTAGAAGGTCGATAATGAAAAAGAGTGACCAGCTTTTGGTCAACCCAAGTGAGCTTCAAGTTTTGAGTGCACAATAAGGAGCATGGAAAGCAAGTCATTGACCAAATTTTTAAGTGGGCAACCCCAAGTATTCCAAAAGATAACCAAATTTAGGAAGCCAAGCTAGTGGTCGGTTGCTGGATTTATATGGAATAACCATGATTGTTAAGAAAATTAGTGGTAAGGTATACACATCGGCTGAGTGCAATTTTGTGCGAGCCTCAATGAAGTTAGAGTAACATATAGAAGATTGGTTTTGGTAAGAGACCAATCATGAATGAGTTATGGAGATTTGGTGAAGTAACTCCAAATTTTAGTCGATTAAGTGGATATCCATGTAAGTAGACAAGCTCAAGTTAATGCTTGAGGTTAGCCATGCTAGTGATCGGCTAAGCACAAGGTACTGATACACATTATGTGCACATTGCATCACAAGTGAGTTCAAAGTGTTCACTTATTATTAGTATATCACAAATACTTATATCCACAGGTTTGGTTGGGTAGTGAGTTGTATGTATGTAACTAAAAAAAATCTAAAGAACGTGAATTTAAGTAAAGAGAATGACTCAGGAAAATTGATATACATGGAACTCATGCTTGATAGTTATGATAACGATATTCTCAAGAAACTAAGAGTTGAGGTACTTGATGGATGGGACCAAGATTTTCCTCTAACTATGATCAAGTAAGTTTGGAAACATATCTAGATTGGGGGATATGAGAGGAGCTTAGGTCATAAGGTTATTCAATCACTCAAGGACAAGTATTAATGGTTGAGTTGGTCTATGGGAACGATGAGAGGTTTCTTGAACTAGAGCAATGAGAGCAAGATTGTGTAGAGAATAATATGCTAAGGTTTAGAAAGCAACAAATCAATGTTGTATGCGAGCTCCTAATGCTTCCCATGAGTTAAGTTCAGTTATAATGGTATGAAAGCTTACCGGAGGGCAAAGCCTTTTAGTAAGTAGCAATACATTAAGTAGTAGAGAATGAGAAGCATAAATAAATGATCCACATCCAAGGATGTGAGTTCGTTGATATGAGGTTACGATCGAAGTTTCATACGAGAGGTTACGGGAGTTGATAATAGTTGATCGAGATGTCTACACAAATGTGTCACTTTATGTTACAGATAATTTGTTTCAGAGCATAAGTCAACCATCATAAGACTGTGATTATGAGTTGCAGTCAACGTGCGAGATATTATCTAAGTCGAGGCAGTAATATCTCTAAGATATGGATTATTAATTAACATATTGTACTATACTTAACATTTATAGCATGTAAACAAAGTACTAAAAAAATAAAAATGATATTCTCTAAATTTGTTGCTTGTTATGGGTTGGGATCATCATTGGGTTTAGGTTTACTTACATGCAGATTATAATGTGGTTCTCCAATAATGGGACCAACACCAAAGCAGTATCGCATATCGGACCTCAAGCAATTTTTTATGAAATATTGCTCAAAATAACGTTCGGCGATATTTCAGTGATATATTACTGATATTTTACTAATATATCAACGATATTACACTGATATTTGACATGAATATCGATGAAAGTAGTCAAATATCATCTTAAGTAGATAAAGTATACCTAATATCATAGTAAAAATGTACACTGTATACCCAAACTCTTTATATGCACATGTCTCCAAACATTTTTGTAATTACTTAAAGTGTCTAAAAGTGGACATTTATATCTTATTCGTTGTCATATTCTTTATAGCTTGCTAATAAACATGCTAATGTTACCTTGATATCTCCTAAATACTATTCTGATATGTTAAAACATCATATATCGCTCTCTAACTGATATCTTACTGATACTAATATTAACAAATCAGATGTCTACTCACACAAAGCCACTCTACGATATATTTTTCATATTAGAAAACAAGGTGTTATAGGAGAGCTTAAGGATCGAAGTGGAGAGCCGAGGATCTTCTAATGATGGAAACAACTTTAAGATATGCCAAGGAATACAATTTTGAAATGTGATGAGGATGTATAAGCTCTAAGATAAGGAAACAAGATCCAATCTAATGTGTGCATTAGAGTAAAGTACTGAGGTAAGCTCAATGATGAGGACATGGGCTTTTTATTTAGGCAATGGAGGTTTTCTTGAAATTGAGTAGAGGAGGCTTTTTTGGATTGGAACGATAATGCCTATTAGAATTGATCTAGGGATACCATGGTTTCTCTATAAGTAGAGATATTAGAGGTTTTATAGCTTAAAACAAGAACAATGGAACTTTTTCTAGCATACTCTTTAAGATGAGTCAAGTGTTAGAAAACCACATATTATTACAAAACCAACCGGTGATGTAAAGAGTGGTCTCTTAGTATTTATACAAAATTAGTTTTGTAAATTGTCCAATATAGGACAAATCTTAATACCCCCCTACATGTGTGGCATACCATGAGCCAAATACGTAGAGATTCATACAGGATGACATGGAACAAGTGTGGCGGTTAAACGCACACAAACTAAACCTACTCTGATAACAGGCTAGAAACTTTATAAGAAGAACAACTAAATGTAATTTGCAAGTGAAAAATTGTGGATAAAGATTCTATAAATAAGGAAATGAAACTTTTTTGCAATCATTTTTCTACTTTATTTTCTTTATTTTTGCTTGCATACAAATAAGAAAACTCTCCTTCGTTCATAGTGACATATATCCTAAATGAATGGTGAAGATGTATCTATTCAATGGCTAATTATCATTCTTTAGAGTTTTCTATAATTACCAAGGACTCTTTATGTATTTTTAGAATAGATAACTCTAGAGACACTTTACTGCAACATACATATCTAAATTTAGGCTAAATTTTAGCATCTTATTAACTATTTTCATAGAAGTAAAAATTTAAATTGCCAAAATAATTAATGTTTCCTAAAACTAAGTTTATTTTCAACATTCTCCCGTGAACTTGATTTTGCAATTCCAAACAAAATTTTCAATCATTTTATTTAACATGTTTCGATAGGAATAAAAATATTACCCAATCTTTTTTATTTTGCGGACATTCTTCCCCAATGTGAGATCTTCAAAGCAATTACACGAACCTTTATTTCACCCCTTTCTTTATTCCACGATCGTTACAATAGAATTTTCCAAAAAGTATGCATTTTATCATCCACCTTGTTGCAGTGTCATAAATTCTAAATAAGTCGTATATGTTACCTTTGCATTCTTCCATAATTTCACTCTTACAAATTTTGACCCATCTAATTTCTTTATATGTTTCTAAAATTTCACTTCCGCGTGACATTTCAAAAAACATCGATTGAAATATAAAATTGTTCAAAATAGAAATTATATAATCTTTGGTCAACTCTTTGTTCTCACCATCGTGAAATTCATCACTTGTCTCTTTGACCATTTCTATTTTATTTCTTTAATATTCTCTATTTCCATTTCCTTAGACTTTTTCTCATATTTTAAATCTCCTCCATGCCATTGAAGTTCATCTCCTTGCTCGTGTCTTCTTTGTTTTCATCTCCTTTGCTTTTATACTTTATATCATTCATGTCGTCTTCGCCTACTTTATTTTCTTCAACTTCTACCTTTTCATCTTCATGTTTTTCTTCTTCTTTCAATTTCTCCTCCTTTTTTATTTCTTCTTCCACCTTTTCAATATTCGCTACTTTGGTAGCCTCCATTTTAACTTCAGTATTCTCTGTAAGCTTACCTTATATCATTTTGACTCTCTCTTCGGTTACTTCTTCGGTCCTTAGTGGCTCTTTGCCTTTCATTTCTTCAATTTTCTCTTCCATTTCTTCTTTAATCTTTGGAAACTCTTCTGCAACTCTTCCTCCATATCACTCTTCTTTTTTTTCTCTCTTCCTTCACAGCATTCTCTCTCATCCTTTTATTTTTCTTTTCATCATTCTCATCGGCTAACATGTTTTCTTCAATATATTTCTTTTCATTCTTATTTGCCCATATCCAAGTACCATAGCTTTTCCTCTTTAATTTCATCTACTTTGAGTGCCCATTAATGTGTATCCATAAACGTGTATAATCTTCTTTGTCTTCTTTATCAAAGTCAGATCACTCTTGAAATTTATTAAACTTGATCTACATTCAAAAGCAAAATGCCCAAGTTTATCACAATTATAACATCTAACTTGTGATTTTTCATACCTTGGTCTTTCTATTTGTTTCATGTTTACACCTCTTCCTTAATCTCTTACAGTGTATCATTTTGATTTTTCTCCACTTTATTAATGTATTTATAGCCACCTTTTATATAGCTTTGACCATGTCTTTTTCCTCTTTGGCTATGACTTCTTCCATTTTTAAATAGTTCACTCTCACTAAAGGCGAGTTTAGTTTGAATTATCACTTTGAGGAACTCTAAGGCTAGGAAGTGCCATTTGATCTGAACTTGAGACATATCGCTTCTTAGGATTAAGTAAAGTAACTTTAAAGTTGCTTAGCACTAAATAGTAAATTTTAACATAGTGCTTCAACAAAACTGTGAAGTTTTGGGACATGATTTATGGAATTTTGTCAAGCGAGGATGTCGTAAAGTGAGCAGCTTGATGTATGTTGAGAAAAAAATGACATAATCAAGTGAAAACTAACAATATGTTGCAGAAGTTAGGAAGATTCTAACAATTCTAGTCGCATGAACTAAAGGTGAACCGTGTAAGAGATAGAGGCGCATAGGTCTGAGTTGAGGAATGCTTTATTCAAACATGGGTACTAAATGTTCCTCTTTCCATGTTGATTACACTAATATAAATCTTGTAAGTTTATAATGCTTCGATATAAAAATATTACTCAGGTACAACATGCGAAACTTATTACTTTGTTAGATGGTTTATTGAGTTGTTGTAAGGGGATGAGTCTTTTGATATAAAGGTTTTAGATTGTTAAGGAGTCATTCATAAGTTAAGTGATGGTTTACTTAGCTAAGATAGTTTACCAAGTTGTTGTAAATCTTGTCACTTGCTCATATTAAGTTCACTGGATTAAATAAAAGCTTGGGTTATGATCTATCGAATCCTTAAATTTGTTTTCTTTCCGATTGGTGCTCGGTCAAACATCTACTTGGTCGAAAACTTGCTCAAAAATAACAACTCTACTCTAACACCTCTTTAGCCGCACTATGTAGTTTTTCTCGAAGGAGGACAACTTATTTATGCATCCCTTACACCGCTCATCCCACAATCCCATGTTTAGGGCAACTTATGATGTGCTCGATTGTATGCTAGGTGTTTGCAGTTAGATCTTGGTTACATAATTTTCTACTATTCACTGATCGTTGGAGTTTGTCCATTCTAAGTGTCTAATCCACCACCATTCACCATTTCCCATATGGTTTCATCTTTATAGATGCATACACATGTACTTGCATATGTATGCTAGGTGTGTACCTTCAATTGCACACGCATATCTCTACTACTAATAATGTAAATTCATTCAAGAGAAGTCTCGAAAATACTCTAGATTACAACCCCTTATTGACCATCCATGAATCGTATGTCCTCATCGATTTGCAACCGTCACTACAACCCCATTCCTAACTACCTATTAAAGGAATCTTACTATCGATTTGTTATCTTTACCACGAACAAGACTATTTAAAATAAAGTCGCATTCAATCACCAAAGCTTTTGCCGTTATAGCGTACACATGATAAAAACAATGTTTTTGTAATAAAATTGTCTCCTAGCATCATCGTGCGCATATGAGTGTGTGTTTTTATGTTAGTATATATAACTCATCTTCTTTTTATGAAGGAACTCTCTCTCTTCAGGGAGAAATTCTATTAAAAGAAAGTAATCATGGGAGGTAGGTTACTTTGAATATGATATTGTTTCCCCCAAATAAGTACGTGGAGTTCTATAATTTCATCTATTCATTTCATCTATTCAGACTAGAATAGAGAAGGGGTAATGCCGTTTGCCCATGCTAAGACATGAATAGAAAATTTGTTGGCTTTGAAGATAACAGTTTTACAAATATGGACAAAGTATACAAATTCGAGATCTAGTTGACCGTCTGGATCAAACACATCATCAATGTTGACCCCTTCACATCACACATCAATTAAGGTTCATCTTTAAACATCATCTGAGTAACTTCACGTAAGACTTGTAGTATCGAGCAATCCGGCTTTTGGTCAAGGACTTGAATGTAGCAGCTATTAGTGGAAGATTCCTTGAGTTTTCTAGGAATGTCTAAATCAATGAATGATGAATAGTAGAGCGAGGGCTATACATGAAGTGGTGGTTTGCTAAAGATTGAATTGGTGGTGACTTGATATGCGAACTATCTATTGATTTTCGATGGGACGTCTATTAAGTGGAAGTTAAAAGCTGGAAATGGCGAAACCAATAAGAGGATACTATAGCCGTTACTTAGAAGTTTCTGTACCAGGAAATTATTGTCAAGGACAAAATTTCACAGCTTTTTAGCCTCAAGGACAGACCTTCAATATTTTATCCTGAAGGACAACTTTCTGCAGGTATCAGTTTCTAATTATCGGATGCAGATTTTAGGTATCAGTTTTAGCTTGGTAGCAGTTTTGTTGTCCTTATAAATAATTTTAAAAAATGTTTGTCCTTATGAATAATTTTTAGAAGAATGTTTGTTCTTATGGTAAAAATATTGATGTCGTGTCCTTGAGGCAAAAAATATACAAATCTTTGTTCTTTAAATTAATTCCCCCTTTCTGCACACCGTTACTTGGATCAAAATGAAAATTCAGTGGTCAGGCTAAACTATGTTCCTTCTCTTGAAGGCTATGCTTACTTGCCTGAAACTACCTACAACAAATCTACTAAAATATGGAGAAAGACAATAGTCTTACACTCAGAGGATTTTAGGGTTCCATTCTTCAAACTCAAAGATTATATACAAAAAGCATGGAAGCCAAAAAGTAGTTACTTGATACATAATGCTCCATGCTATAATTATGCAGTTCAATTTGAAATGATGATGACAATTAAGAATATTAAGCTAAAAAATCTACTCTTATTTTGCGAAAATACCGCTAGCGGAATAATGGTTCCTAGGCTATAATTTCAACAAGCATTAACTGAAGTTCACATTTGGGCAAAATTATACTATTTGGATATGTAAATGTGGTCTTCTAAAGCACAATCCGTTATTGCAACTTTTATAGGAAAACCGGTACAACTTGATGAATTTACAACACAAAAAATAAAAAAATAAAAAATAAAAAATACAAAGTTTGCCCGATAATATTAATAAATGTACAGTCCCATTTAGTTACATCAATTTCGATACTAATGCATAATGGTACAAAGAAGTTCATAACCATCGAATATGAGTTTATTCCATCAAAATATGAAAAATATAAGGCCTTGGGCTGCAAATCATCTCATTATTCCACTAGTGCACAACCACGATGGATTCCAAGGCTACCATAGATCCTCAGGGAAAATTTGGTACAGACGAAATAAAAATCCCCGAACCAGTAACCGAGCAACACTTTGATACATCTTAGAAATTATCAGAAGACTATTTTCAAACACAGGACACTAGCTCAAATGACAGAGAACAAACAAGTGCAAATCTAGATCAGCAAAATAATAAAGTAGATACGGATAAGGATGTTCCACCAGTCAATGATCAACTGTACTTTCTCAACAAAGAGTACCAAATTCTGTGGAAGACGACTCTCTAAAAAATGCGATGGACTTATTAGTGGAGGAAATAAATATTGATGATGACCATATTAATGTTTTAGACTTTGTTACAGCTATGATTATTTAGCAAAACACAAAAGTAAACAGGTTGTTCATAAACAAACTCCTCCTAAAAGAAATTTGAGGAGTAATTCAAAAATTAAGTGAGTCTAATCACTTGCAATGTTAAAGGTATGAACACAACACAAAGAATGAGTGATGTGCTCAAATTCCTAACAAAATTTAAGCCACCGATTGTTGGCTTAGTAGAGAATAAGCTTAATGATGAAAACCTCACTCTGCTTCGAAATAAAATCCCAAGAAATTGGGATATTAATACTAATAATACTTCACAGGTTAAAGGAAGGATACTTGTCATTTGGGATACTACTATATGGTGCTTATCGATAAAATCTACATATTCTAAACACATCACATTAACTGCCATTAATGCTGGAGGATTTAAGATGTACTTTACTGTAATATGTGGTAGCAATGTGTTTGCAGAAAGACAGAATTTATGGCAACAGACTATTAATGAAGCATCAACTATAACATATTCTTGGGCGTGGATATGTGATTTTAACAATGCATTATCTGCTTTCAATACACAAGGAGGTTTACCCATTCCTTTTCATCAGCTTAGAGCTCTCAACAAACTATCCTATGCCGTCTGGTCTAACTGAAATCAAGGCTTTGGGTTAAAACTATACTTGTTGTAGAAGGGGTGTGGCGAATAATATTGATAAAATCCTTGTTAATGTTATTTGCTTACAAAAGTTCTCTTATCGAAAGCACTAGCTTTATCTCATTTATCAAGCGATCATAATCCTATACTTCTTCATTTGATCTAGGTTTTTAAAGACAAAGGATATCCTTCTAGGTACAACAATGAATGGCACTTGAACGACACCTATCATTCATGTATAACAAGGGCACTGATTAGTATTACATGGGGTTTTCCTAGTTATGTATTCTAATATAAGCTTCATTCATGTAAACAGCACCTTAAGTGAAGGAAAAAAACAAGAAGTAAAGAAAAATACTTATCTTAAAGAAGCTGAATTGAAATACAAATCCTTGACACAGGCAGTCGACGATGATCCATCAAACCAACAACTATATGATGACATGTTACAAACGCGGCATAAATTACAAATACAACAGCATGTGCAAAAGTACAGTGGTTACAGTAGGGTGACAAAAACTCTAAATTCTTTCACTCTAAAATGACAATCAGGAGATACATCAATAATATACAAGCTCTAATATATCTTGATGGTAATCTAATCTATAAGCCAGAGGAAATAAAACATGAAGCTTCCTCATATTATATAAATTTATATAATGGTATGTCCGAAATTTACTGTCCAAAATTTCAAAGGATTTCTGTTATTAATGAAGCTGGGTGAAGATACTTAACTAGAGAAATAACTATGGAAGAGGTCAAAAAGCTATTTTCTCAGTTCATGACGATAGAAGCCCGGCAGATGAATTGATGTAAATTTTATGAAAATACATTGGAAAGAAATCAAAGAAGACTCATTACATGCTATCTTAGACATATTTGCATTCGGTAAACTTCCAAAAGGTATTAATCATAATTTTATTTCTTTGATACCAAAAGTGGAAAGACCAAGACACATAACACATACCGACCTATCTCTTGTTGCAATATGTATTACAAGATATTCAGTAAGGTGTTTTGTAATAGATTAAAGCACTTCTTACTACACTTAATATAAGAAAATCAAAGTAATTTTATAAACGAGAGATATATTGATGAAATATATTATTGGCCCATGAATTTTTGAGGATCTTCATAAAGCTTATGATATATTACATTAAAGTGGATCTTCATAAAGCTTATGATATATTTTACATTAAAGTGGATCTTCATAAAGCTTATGATAAGATCAATAGGAGATTTATTTTCTATACTATGGGGAAAAGGGGCTTTCCTACTAATTTTGTAAATGTTATATATGAATGTATCAACAAACCAACTTTCTCAATATTGATGCAAGGAATTACAAAAGGCTACATTCAGAGTAACAGGGGTTTACGCCAAAGAGATCCATTATCTCCCTATTTATTTATGATTACTATGGAGTATTTCACTTATCTCATGTATGAAGCATCTGTTCAGAAGCTCTTTATACCATTATGTTCGTCTAAATCAGAAATTACTCATCGAATATATGCTGAAGACCTAAAGATATTTGGAAAAACAAATCCTACTGGTGCAGATATAATCAAATCAATATATGATAAACTAGCAACTTATTTAGGACTACGAATGAATGTACTGAAGACAAAGATCTTTTTCAGTAAACATGCAACCAGAATAGAGGAAATGAAAGGCAGACTACAAATAGAAGAAGGCATATTACCTGTAACCTAATTTGGAGTACCCCTCTCCTCAACATACCTGCATTATTCACAATGCCAGCACCTGTTACAGAAAATTCCGAATAGATTAGAAACTTGGGAGAGCAGAGTTAATAAATTCAATTATTACTCCAACGGTATTATATTGGACATTTTTATACCAAATTCCAGAACAAACTATATATAAAATTAACTCTCTACGCTCGGACTTTTTTTGGGCGGGTAAAAAGCATAATGTTGCATGGAATTTTTTGAGCAAACCTAAGAAAGAGTGGAATTGGCTTAAAACAATTTTCAGACCTAAAGAAAGCAGCATGCCTAAAATTAATGTGGACTCCTCTTACTGAAAATAATCTAACAGCAATTGGATAAAGGCAAGATATTGCAGAGGTAAATTATTTTGGTCAATGAAAACTGATAATAATGCTTCCTGTACTTAGAAATACATACTTAGACTATGAACTAGTGGCAAACAATTTTTTAATAAAGCCAAAACGGTTGAAGCTACTACATCTTTATTGCAAAGAGCCTTGGATTAACTGTAAATGTTTGTAGATCTGCTTGGTTTAGATGGATTTCATTTAATTGATTCGATGAGAGTAGTAGATATAATTGATAATGGTACAATCAAACCGTATCTGAATATAGCAACCAGAGAAATCGACTACTTGCTCCAACAAGTTCTAATTAACACAAAGCATGCTGCATATTTCTACGAATGGTGTGGCAGAGATGAATTTACTTTTCACAAAGCATGGAACAAAATTAGACAAAAGGGTGAAAATCAAAGATGGAGCAAACTAGTTTGGCATAATAAAAGTAGTACGAAAATGTCCTTTTGTTCTTATCTTCCTATAATCAATCTACTAAGCACAAAGGACATGATGCTGGGAATGGATCTCCACGTTGATGAAGCCTGTTAACCCGTCTTTTTACAAGGCCATGTACATACGGGTTTAACTTAATCGACTGCACGTTCGTCGAGCCTGATGTACGATGGATTCAGTCGACTGGATGGATAGATGACGCAACATGCTTGGGAGATGGAAATATGACTGGATAAAGATGAATCGACTATAATTGAGGTCTAGGAAACATGGTTCGGCACTGAACATGATTCGGCATGGTGGAGGTTCAGTACAAATGGTTCGTCTGGCATTCACGTTCGAATAGCATTCAAGAGTACCCGCCATACATAGAGCGTCCGGCATACATGGGTGGTTCAGCATTACAGGAGCACTCGGCATTCAACAGCGCTCGGCACCAGGAGCGCTAGGCATTTAGAAGCACTCGGCATTAGAGATCGTTCGGCATGATGGGCGCTCGGCATTAGAAACTGTTCGGCATCAGACATGGTTCGGCATTGGTTGCCGCTCGGCATAAAGGAGTCGCACCTCGCACCTCGATACCTCGCACCTCGATACCTCGACACCTCGCTCGGCGTTGCATCTCGCACCTCGCTCGGCATTGCACCACGCACCTCGCTCGGCATTGCACCACGCACCTCTCTCGGCATCGTACCACGCTCGGCATTGGCGGCTCGGCATGGGTCGCTCAGCGAAGATGGCTCGGTGGAAAGTCGTTCGACATAAGACGAATGTGGCTCTGTGGAAATTCTTAATGGGCCTTTACCGTTCAGAAAGCCGAGCAACTCAAAATTCGTTTATAAATACAGTTTGTAGGAGTTCAGAAAAGGGGGTCTTCTTCTTCTCTTCTGCTCTCTGATTTTTTATTTCCTAAGACTAAGGCCAGTCTACCACTTTGTAACTGTAATTGATTCGAACATCAATAAAAAGAAAACTTCTAGAGTGGACGTATGCCGAATTTAGCCGAACCACTATAAAACTTGTTGTTCTTTACTGCTTTCATTTTAATTTTAACCGTTCTTCATATTATTACTCTCTACACACACTTTATTTGTTATCTGTGACTGTTAGTTGGTGCTTTCATTTACATTTGGGTGTTAGTGACCAGTTTTGGTGCTTTCACTGAGAAGGCAAGCACTCAGTAATTTTGGAGTTTGGAACTTAGACTCTAGAAAGCAATGTCTAGGCCATCAACAAGGAAGCAAGTGATAGAAAGGAGCAATCTGAGGCTTCCTCTGGAGATGGAGCAGGTGGAGCATCCATCTACATCACCAGAGAGGAGATGGAAGTGATGATGAAAGGACAAGAGGAGATGATGCAGGCTCTCCTCAAACAATTTGCACAAGTAGGAAACGCTGGAGCTCAGATCCATAGAGCGAGAGTAGAAGAACCAAACAGACAATCAAATGGAACGGCTCAACAGGGCACAATCCCTAATCAGCATACACCTGCTAATCCGGATGAACCTAGACTCGGGGGCACTCCCCCAACAACGACGAACCAGTCTAAGGGGGGATTCCAGTCAACACCGCACAACAGGATGCTAGCAGGGATGCACGATCAAGAGATGAAGAGTATGTACCAGAATTCCCTTGGGGACTCAGGAGGCAACCCTTGACGGACAATGCTCGACTGACCGAGATTATTAGGCGAACCATGCGCGTAGGTTTGACTAATAGAGATCTGGAAGGAGTAAACAAGAGTCCGTTCACTCGTGAGATCAGGATAGCTTGGAATCTGCCACATTTCAAGCTACCTGACGTGGAGATGTACAATGGCAAGGCCGATCCAACAGATCACTTGATGAGATACACAAGGCATATGGAGGTGCTGGGAGCATCGGAGGAAGTGACGGCCCGATGTTTCCCTCTATACTTGACAGATATAGTTGCGATGTGGTTCAGGCAGCTAGAAGAAGGATCTATTAGGATATGGACAGGATTGGTGGAAAGGTTTCTGAGGCAGTTTCGAGTTCATTAGAAGACCGAAGAATGTGATGACGCTAACATCGATAAAACAAAGGGCGGATGAATCGCTCAGAGCGTTCTTAACTCGGTTCAATGCAGAGGTTGCTTCGGTGGATCGGCTAGATCCATCGATGGTTTTAATGGCGGTAGTGTCAGGAGTTAGAGAGAATTCAGATTTCAAAGTGTCACTGATACGGGACCCTCCAATGGATCTCGGGGAATTCTTTCACGAAGCTGAGAGGTTCCTTCAGTAGGAAGATGCGTGCCCAGATATGAAGTTAAAGGAGGTGAACGCGGCTGAGGATGGAGGGTCATCCAATGGAGGATTGGAAAGAGATAAATGCAAAGGAAAAAGGAAGCTGGATGACGAATTAGAAAAAGCTAGGAAACGGTGGAGAGAGCCAAAATTCTCCGCATATACGGGATTGAACGAAACGCTGGAACGGATTTATTTGGAGACTCGGAATCACCTTTCCTACTGAAGGCCGGCTAGGAGGGAACCCTCTGAACGTGAGAGGGCATCAGGAAAACACTACCTCTTCCACGATTTGGACGGGCATGATACCAACAGCTGCAGGCACTTAAAGGACATAATTGAGGAGCATGTAAGGAATGGACAGTTGCGACAATACGTCGAGGCTCGGAATGCAGCGGTGGGGCAGGAGCAACCACCGTTTACCTCACACGGTGATGGTGCGAGGCACCAGAATGATGGTCGATTGGTTATCAATTGACTGGGATATTATGAAATAAGTAGCAAACTACGGGCAGACGGCCAAGTCACTTACTCATATATGGGGACAGAGATAGCCCCTAGGCATGCTCTGAGATGATGATAAACCGCGATGCTTTAGTTTGTGAAATCTTCTTTCTCTTTTTGTGGCTTGGACATTTGCTTTTTCTTGCTTTGGTTTGAACTTCTGGTTTTGTTTGTTTGTTTCTTGGTTTGGACTTTTATTTGGATGATTGTTTTCTGGTTTGGATATTGGTTTGGATTTTTGATATGGATTTTTTGTTTTCTGGTTTGATCTGGATTTTGGATTTGCTTTTGATTGGATTTTTGTCTGGTTTTTGGTAAACAGTCGTCGGGTATGGATTGTGTCCGGCAAGGGGTAAGTCTCTTCTCCCAAACGCGGCGAATCGACTTATTCAGGTCGTCGAGTATGGACTATGCTCGGCAAGGGTCCGGAGAGACCGAGATTCGGCCGAGGACTTAGGCCCCAAATTATCGGTTACTATTTCATGTCGTCGAGTATGGACTATACTCGAAAAGGGTCCGGAGAGACCAGGATTCGGCCTAGGACTTAGGCCCTGCATTATTAGTTGTTATTTCAGGTCGTCGGGTATGGAATATGCTCGACAAGGGTCCGGAGTGACCGAGATTCGGCTTAGGACTTAAGCCATGGCATTACTCAACGTCCAGAGACGCTGGACCACGGTCGTCATGTGGAAATTGCGCTTGGCAAGAACCCGGAGAGGTTACGGATTCGGATATTGACCCGGAGAGATTATGGATTCGGTTACTGGTTATTGGATAAGGTTGGATTAAGACTCGGTTATCGAGTCAGGATGGATATGGAATTGGCTATGGACTTTGGATATCAGATTCAGAATTATTCAAAACACACCTTCCGATAGCAAGGCATGTTTTGGGGGGCAAGTGTTAACCCGCCTTTTTACAAGGCCATGGACATGCGGGTTTAACTTAATCGACTGCACGCTCGTCGAGGCTGGTGTACGATGGATTCAGTCGACTGGATGGATGGATGACGCAACATGCTTGGGAGATGGAAATATGATTGGATAAAGATGAATCAACTATAATTGAGGTCTAGGAAACATGGTTCGGCATTGAACATGGTTCGGCATGGTGGAGGTTCAGCACAAATGATTCGTCTGACATTCACGTTCGAATAGCATTCAAGAGTACCCGACATACATAGAGCGTCCGGCATACATTGGTGGTTCGGCATTCCAGGAGCACTCGGCATTCAGTAGCGCTCGACATCCAGGAGCGCTCGACATTTAGAAGCACTCGGCATTAGAGATCGTTCGACATGATGGGCGCTCGACATTAGAAACTGTTCGTCATCAGACATGGTTCGGCATTGGTTGCCGCTCGGCATAAAGGAGTCGCACCTCGATACCTCGCACCTCGATACCTCGATACCTCGACACCTCGCTCAGCATTACACCTCGCACCTTGCTCGGCATCGTACCTCGCTCGGCATCGTACCTCGCTCGGCATTGGCGTCTCGGCATGGGTCGCTCGGCGAAGATGGCTCGGTAGGAAGTCGTTCGGCATAAGACAAATGTGGCTCGGTGGAAATTCTTAATGGGCCTTTACCGTTCAGAAAGTCCAGGAACTCAAAATTCGCCTATAAATACAGCTTGTAGGGGTTCAGAAAGGGAGGTCTTCTTCTTCTCTTCTGCTCTCTGACTTTTTATTTCCCAAGATTAAGGCCAGTCTACCACTTTGTAACTGTAATTGATTCGAACATCAATAAAAAGGAAACTTCTAGAGTGGACGTAGGCCGAAGTTAGCCGAACCACTATAAAACTTGTTGTTCTTTACTGCTTTCATTTTAATTTTAACTGTTCTTTATATTATTACTCTCTACACACAATTTATATGTTATCAGTAACTGTTAGTTGGTGCTTTCATTTACATTTGGGTGTTAATGACCAGTTTTGGTGCCAACAAAGCCAGTGTGCTGTGCGAAAATGGACGCTAGAGTAAACGACATTTGTTTTTTAGTTGCCCTTACAGTAAATGTCTACGGATTTTATTTAAATTAAAGTTGAAGATAATGCGTGACATCTCAACGACAATGGACGAGGAAGTCAATCTTCTACTCTCGACTTTCTGATGTAAAGATCAACTGCTTGATTTGGCTTGTGCCTCCTTCACACCAACAAATTACTTTATCTGGAATGAAAGAAATTTGCGTATCTTCAAAGGACAAAAAAATAACAAATTGCGAAAAGGCTATATCTTTAATCTTTAATAATAGTTGTAATAGATTTGGTGTCACACTTTTTTGGTATCAACGTGAACTACCAAAAATGTCTCCTTATATATTATCCAATCTTAATTATTTAAAAATAGGATCTAATACTAAATTCCGTTTACAAATTCAAATGCCCATAAAAGTAGGATCTGATAACTAAACATGCTTTAAAATTCAAAAACATCTAAAAATAGGATCTAAAATTAAACCTTATTTACAGATTCAAAACATTTCTTTACAAAATATCACTTGAAAATTAAAAATTATTTTTTTGACTGATTCAAACATATACAATTTATAAGAAAAATAATTCACGCGTGAAGCGCGTGCCATTACACTCGTAATAATAGTTGTAATATCTTTGGGGTCATACTTTTTTTGTATCAACGTGAACCACCAAAAATGTCCTTCTACAAATATTATTGTGTTAACAATAATTGTAATACCTCCGGTGTCACACTTTTTTGGTATCAACGTGAACTCCGAAAATGTCCTTCTACTAATATTATTAAATATTAATATTATTTAAAAATAAGTTCTAACAGATAAGTTATCTTTACCATTTCAAAACGCTCCTTTATGGATATTATTGAAATTTTATTATCACTTAAAAATAGGATCTTACAATTTTTTTTTCAAAGTCGTTTTTTATTAATTAGTGACAAAAATAAAAATTCAAACTAATAAAATATTAAATTCAATCTTTATTAATTAATAATAGAAATAAAATTGCAAACTAACAAAAAATTAGATGTTGCAATTTATAAAGTAAAATTAGAATAAGTTGCATATCAATTCAACGCAAAAATACGGTTAAATATTTATGCAAATCATATTTTCTCGAATAAGTTAAACATATACAATTTGTAAAATAACAATTCGCATGCAAAGTGCGTGCTATCATCACGCGCAAAGCGCGTGCCGTACCACTTAGATAGAAAAGAAATCATCTACCTTGTGAAGAACAATGGAAGCAGATCGAAGAACAGTGCTAGAAACACAAAGATACTCCGACTTTGGGGGAACCGACTTACATGACCCGAGATGAGGAAGCGCCGCCATTATTTGTGAAATAGGGGTACAGAAATATTGATTCGAGCAGATAACAGAGGTAACAAAAGAAGCAGATGTTTACTGATTTGGGCTAAGCAGTGGGCTTTGAACTCAAATTATTTCAGGCTGCAATTGTATTAAATGTTTTATTTGTTTGTTTCACATTTGAATATATGTTAATACATGAAAGTTATACATGCTCTTTTCCCTTGAAAGCTACTCTTCTAGATTAATGAGATTGTAAGGTTTTGATAAGGCATATACCAAAAGTATATAACTGGTAGTAGATAGAATTTTCAAATTATATATATATATATATATAAACTAAGATCAATAACCCTCTCTATTTAGCACCATTATATAGCCCCTTGATATCAGCCATAATTTTTTATTTAAATATTTATTCTTTCTCTTTCCTATCACATACATTAAATGTTTAAATATAAACTTGTGATTGATATCAAAAAGCTACAAACGATGCTAAATAGAGGAGTCTATCAATACTAGCTTTGTGTGTGTGTGTATCATTAGGACACAAGTTGGTTACACAATGGATCTTAACCATTGATTTGTCCACTGATTTCCACCTCCAATATAAAGATAAAAGGGTCTGACGGTTGCGTCACTAAGTTGGTTTTATTTTGTATCCAAATAGTCGGCTCTACACACCATTGTCGATGGAGCCGTCGAAAAGTTGGTCGATGAGTAGAAAATTTGTAACGACCCAGAATTTTTAGAAATTAAAATATGAATATTTAATTAATTTTAAATATTAATAAGTGAATTTATAAGTCAAATAAATTTTTATTTGAATTATTGGATTTTATTGAATAATTAAATCGATAATTTAATACGTTAAATTATGGAAATAATTGAAAATATAGTTAAATATGATTGAAAATGATTTGTAAAATTTTATTTTATCATATGGAAGTTAGAATGATATTTTAGAACTTTTAAAATCAATTTAAGAGTTAATTTGTGAAAATTGAATATTCTAATATTTAAATCGACTAGTGAAAATAGTCAATTTTTGATCAGTCTCAGAATTGAACGAAACCAGTTCCATTGGATCCGTAATAGTTAGTTATTACCGGATTTCAATTTTCGTGTCAATCGGAGTTACCGTTTGATCGTGGCAGCTCGAAACGCATCGAATTGTTTTTAATTTTAATTTGGCGAGTCAAAATAGCCATTTTTCAAAAAATCTCGGATTTTGACGAAACCAGTTTCATCGGATCCGTAATGTGATATTATTGTAAGGTTTCAAATTTCAAGTCAATTGGATTTACCGTTTGTCCGGTACAAATTAAAACGCCTATAAAATCGCTTAAATCGGTTTAATTTAAATTGAGCGTTTGTAGCCATAACTCGCACAGATGTCCGAATTAGCTTTCGAAACCTGTTCCATTGTGTCCGGAACGCGGGATAAACCCTAGAAACGTTGGTTACGGCGCGTAAATCGGAGTTCGGAAAACCCGGATGAATAGTGATTGAAAAATTCTCTATAAATACCCCCAAATTCTTAAAAAAAAAAAAAACCCTAGTTTACAAAGCACGGCCGCCAGCAAGCAGTGAATGGCCGATATACACCTATCTTCTCCCTCCTTTTTCATCCAATCCACAAATCGATTCGTGAAAGTATCAACTACGAAGTTATAGAGCTCGATGAGAGCTTCAAGTTGAACGGCTATGATCTAAAACGATGCACCGTGGAGAGAGAATTTTGGGCGCGTTCGTGGGTAGTTCGCGCGCAGTTTTCGAGGCGCATGGGGAGCCGAGCTCTGCTGCGTTCTGGCCGTAGGTGGGTGTCGCGACGTGCTTCGAGGTGATGTCGTTTGATCGTCGACAAGTCGAAGGTTGAAGGGGCGGTGGCCGGTCAAAGTTAGAGAGAGATGGGTTCGGTTGCGTGTTAGAACCTGGGAGGTGATGGGGGAGATGAAACTCACGGCCCAGATTGCTTTGATCAAAAATGAACGGTGATGCAGTGAGGGTTTGAAATTTTAAAAGAAATTGAAATTTAATCCTATTATAAATCGTATAATCTTTGAAATGTTGTATTTTGGTCATACGAGGTCCGATTTGGGCGAATCAAAGTGCGTTGGAATCGTATGGACGAGCACTACGCGATGGAGTTGGTTTGGAGTCGTTTGGAGTTAGTGAGAATTTTGGGTAAAATTAAACGTCCGTTTAATTTTATTCGAAATAAATCGCTAAAACGGATTTAAAATCAAGGTGAGAACTTCTCACTCAATCGAATTAGTTTCGATTTTATTTTAAATAGTTAGATTTAAAATATTTGAATGCATGTTTGAATGATGATGGATATCTATTGATTGTTAAAATAGACATTATACGCCGTTAGTAAGCGGATGTTATTTATTAAAAACATATACCGCGAATATTTCATAAACAGTGAAATTGGTATTATATATAATAGCAATATATATATATATTGGCATATGTATATATTGGAGTTATTGATTTCCCGCATTTATTTGTTTAGCGGATGAGACCCTATTACGCCGTTATTAAGCGGATAATATTTAATAAGAACATATACCGCGATAATTTCGTACTGGAGCGAAATTGGTATTGTGCTAATGTTTGTGGATGCAGGAAAACAGGTTGGAGGGATCCAACTGGATTCCTCAACAGTATTTATTTGATTTCAGATATTTTGATATTTGATGGATTTTCATATTGATATATGATATCGTTGTAGTCGTGATTGACTATTTGATGTGTAGCATCATTGGACCAAATTTGGAATTTAAAAATGATTTTTAAAGTGATTTTTGAAAGTATACTTTATTTTTGGAATTGATCCATTATAAATAAATGAACGTTATAATTTTTAAAGTTATAAAAATTATGATTTTTGAGAAATATAGTTAAAAACTGATTTTTGAGAATATGATGCTATTGAGTTTATAAAATAGTTAAATCGAGATATTTTAGAATTATTGTGAAAAGTTTAAATATAGGATTTATGAAATTTAATTATTTTATGAATCAAAAGGGTGAAATAATAAAGGAGATTTAAGACGATTTAAAAGAATAATATAAATTGATTTATATTAAGAGATTTATAAATGGATATTTATAAATTGAAATATAGACATTATAAAACGAGTTTTTATAAGTGTTTGAATGAAGTGAAAATGAATTTCATAATTGAATAGAATTTATAGAATTTTATACGGTGAAGTTATAAATGAAATTTTATAAGCAGTAGGTTTATAAAATTTATTAAGTTATTAAAATAATGATTTTGGATAAATGAATGAATCTTATAAGTTATAAGATTTATAATTTGGGAAGTTAAAAAGAACGATTTTGTAAAATAATCGTTTTATAAGTATTTAACTTATAATATGAACTTTTAGTTTATAATTGAGTTATAAACTGAAATAGGTTAATAAAAGAATTTATAAAAAGGAAGTTTTTATAAATAAATAGAAATGGAATTTATAAACGTTGTTTTATAAATTCGCAAATGACTTATTTTGACAAGAAAATTTGTTGAAACCTATAAATGGAGTTATATTCACATTTTTGAATAGTGAGTAATCCTTTGAATTAAAATGAATAGAAGTGATGAAAGTTGTTAACGTAGTATATTCACGTTTTTGAATAGTGAATAATATGTTAAAGAAATTGTTTTGAATGTGATATTTGAAATTGAATTAAAACGATCTAACGATGTTTTAAAATGTGTTGAGATTCGAAACCATAGATTTCAACATTTATTGTTGAAATAGACGTTTTCAAGAAATAAAAGGAGATGATGGACTATAACACTGTTGTTATAGTAAATGATTTCCGAAAGGAAATGTTTTGTATAGTATTGGGATTTATATATCTATTTTAATTTCGAATCACTATACTAGTGATTTTGGGTTGTCGTAACGACGTTTTACGTAACATTCGTTTTGGCCCAAATAAATATATTAAGAGAATGATTTCCTTAATAGAATGAAATATGTACTTAATTCGATTTAAGTATATGGAATATTTTCCAAGTGTTGAAAATAAAAAGATTGTGAATTACTTATTTAATAAGTATGGAAATGTTTTCCAATATAAAGTGAATATTTTGAGAATTTATCTTTTTGAAGATAAATTGAAAAGAAAATTGAAATAAATAATTGAAATCGAATATTCATTGATATTTTGGAATTGTAAATTCACTAAGGAATTTATAAAAGAAAGTGAAATTGGTTTAAGAATAAATATTGATTTATTTTTAAAGTGTTGAAAATAATATATCTTTTAAAGACATTTTGGAAAATAAATAATTTGGAAAATTATTTGGAATCTGGTGATGTGTGCATATCCAGTGATAGTTCAATAACCGACTATCAATATTTCCCTTTGAATGGGTAATTGACGTGATTTGTTTGAATGTGAATGCTAAACTTATTATTATTATTTTTTGAATAAGCGCTCACTATTCGGGTTAACCGGAAAAGGACCATGGGGTCGTATAACCCATTCCGAATATGTGATACGTCGTTGTGAATTGCATTGAAGATCGGTGTTGAAGACCCGGTATTTGCGAGAGCGATAGGATGACCTGTCGATTTACTCTGCACCGAGTTGCTCCGGTATAGAGTTCTCCATATGTGATGGTGAATCCGATCAGGATTTTGAATATCCGGATTGCAAGGACTTCTTTGTAAGTGCCTTCGGTTTTGTTCGAGCCCGGAACAGACTTGTATGGATTGTGTGTCTGACATTACAAGTTGAGATATAAAGCCGATTTCATTCAAATATATTTCTGTTGGTGGCGAAGAATTTATTCTTTTAGCTTAACACCCTTCTCTGAGACGTACGAGCTCAGAGGTTATATAGTTGAAGTTGTCAGCGATATATTCCCAATTTGGTAATGTGATATGCTGAGTGTTGCTGAAATGATCATTGTGTTGATTATTGTGATAGGATCGTTTATTTGATCGTCTATCTTAATGATCATTGTGTTGATCATTTGTTGACCCAAAGCATGGCTTTTGTATAAAGTATGTTTTTGTGGACGTGACTTCGTCGAGCCTCACACCCCAGAAATGGTCAAAACAGGAAAGATGCGGCAAGGTTATGAGGGGTAGCACCCTTTAGGGTATGTACATTTCCTTCTGGATAGAGGTGGTATCATGGTATGGAGCCCAGATATTTAACCTATGTGGTTACTACGAATTTATTACTTTGTGGTTGTTGGTTTTCGGGATCCCGTGAGAAAGGTCGTTTACGATCGGGGAATGGCGTGCTCGTGTCAGTAGTTACCCAGTTAGGGGTAACCCGGCCTTGTGTTGGCAGAGTTCCGGTTTGGTTCTCGGGGATGTCTTTCCAGAGGCATTCTCATGTGGCAATGGGAAGTTCCTTGGCCTGATCATTTGTTGGAAATCCAAAGAAACAATACGAAACTTGTACGGTTTTAGTTGTAGAACCTATCATTCACTTATGGTGTCGCAACACTGTTTGGATGGTAGCTATAGTAGGCATAGTTCGAAATCTCTATGTTGGCTAAGATTTATATTCTACTTTCGAAATGATTTTCTCTACACTATGCACTAGTAATAATATCAAATGTTATTTTAAATGCGTATCAAGCATCTTTGGCTATCATAAAGAGAAATCTCCTCTGATTCTGCGTTTGCATGTGTGTGTGTGCGGGAGGCCTTATGGTAGTCTCACTTTTAAAAGCATTGCGAATTGAATTTAAAAATATTCCTCTATTTTGATTTTAAAGATAAATAAACTGTTTTGAGTTCTCACACCAGTCACATGACTGACTTGGAGTTTATTGTTTTCCTTCCTAAACTCTGGGTGCCCACCAATTTCCACACGGGCAGTCAAAAGTTAGGTTTATCAGGATATTCTGGATATTCAGGAATTGCTGGAGGCAAGATGGATGGCATGGCGTATTACTAGCTATATAGTATTTCTTTTTCCGCTGCACTGTTTGTTGTTGCATGATGTTGTATACTCTGATGATATGATGAAATGTAATGTATAAAATGTAATAACTGATAGTTCTTTGTTTAAAGATTATTCATTTATTATTATATGTTGTTCCGCTGCGAATTGTGAGATTCTGTTGTTGTTTTGTTGTTTTCAGTTCCGTTCTGTTTTTCTTTTCTCTCTATTCTCTTTTTCTTCTATTTAAAAAAAATTTCTATTTTCTCTCCTCTCTATTTTCTACCTTATCTATCTTCTTTCTTCTCTTTTCTTAAATTCTCTTTTTAAAAAAAAAACCCTCAGTGTTCGGTTTTCCGTCGTTCGATTCCTCGGCAGTCGATAAAGTGAGTGTCGATGTCGAATTTTCGGAAGACGAAGAATCGTGTCCTGACAAAATTTGTGGGTATACATGTGGGAAAATTTGTCGGGTCAAAATAGTAACACAATTGATGCCATTGGACCGTCTCCTGATTTCAACCCATGTGTGAATACAATGAGATCCAGTAGCTCAAATTTATTGTATGTGCATGTTGCTTACACACAATGTAACAACCCGCATATTTATCGGTTGTATATTTAAATATTTTATTTAAATATGACGTCGTTTGTCGGATTATGGTCCAAAAAGTTACTTTCTGCAAACGGTCAAATTGGGACTCAAGACCACTTCCATTGAGTTCAAAATGGCGTTTGCGATCTTTTTGAGTATAATCTTTGATATGTTTGGAGTTTGTCAAATTTTGACCTTTTTCTATTGGGTTTTGGGTTTGGGTTCAGCCCACTAGCTCACTTAACCCTCTAGCTCAACCCCTTCTCTTCATTTCATCTTCATTTCATTTCTTTCTCAAGCTAAAACTGAAATGGGGGAAAGGAAGTGGAAATAGAAATTAGCAAGCCCTAGTTTCTTCTTGTAAACTCGATTCTTGCTCCAAAATCAAAGAGAATCCATTGGTAAGTTCATCTCCATCTTCTCCATCTCTTCTCCTCTTCAATTTCAGTAATTTCCTAACCCTAACTTAGGAAATACTTGCTTTGATTCTAGATTGAAGCTTGTAGTGTTGAAGTGGAGTGTAGTTGGTTGATTCCTTGCATTTGTGCTTCTTCATCTTCTTTGTTTTGTGTAAAAAGGTGAGTTTTTGAAACTCACATCTAAGCTATTGCTTTTGTTGAGGTTAGGTATGAATTACTAACCTCTATTCATGTCTATTGCATTGGATTTGGATCGATCGGCTTCGATATATTTTGGCCACTTTGGCCTAGGCAAATTGTTGCCCAGACCAGGTGACCAGACGTCTGGTAACAAAGCTCAGACGTCTGGTTTGTACCTGGAGTGAAAAATATAAACATACGGCAGTTAGAAGAAAGTCAGAAACCATTCTCAGACGTCTGACCCTCAATTTCAGACGTCTGAATGGTTTCAGACGTCTGGTTCGCAAAATCAGACGTCTGGTCTGTTTTGCTGGGTTTTTTCCAAAAGACGAAACCAGACGTCTGAATGCACCCTTCAGACGTCTGGAATCCCCAGTTTTGCCTAATTTGCCTATTTTGAGTTAATTTCCAACTTTTATCGATTCGTGTTGATTCCAATTAGTTGTTATTGCATATTGACTTTGATGACTTGTTTTTGACTTCATTCACGGGTTTTATAAATAATCTCTCCAAATCGTATTAAAAGCTCCCTTTTCCAAATTATTAATTCTATTTAAAACACACACTTTCGCACTTCGAGCGAAGTGGAAGGATGATTAAATGGTTGGGCAAAACACGGACCATGAATCTGTGCGTTTATCCTTCCGATTAATCCCCAACCTATTCAATTGATCGTTTTGACCTTCGGGTTTAGTTTACCGATGATATGAGGTAAATTTTGTACTGCTTTGAGTGTGAAAGTGACCGATGGATAGTAAACCATTTAGTGCGAACGAGTGGTTATGGGACGCACGTTAACACTGTTCGGATTCCTTTTCGAGAGTTGTGACACATTCCGCCAGTTAGTGGTGTCCAGTACTGGGTCTTTGACCTTCACCACTACGGCTTGTCGACCTATAGTATCGCTTTGATGTTGGCCTTATGTGCCGCATGGGTGATATTGGGTTTGTGCCTTCGGGTTTGTCGCCCTATATAGTTTCGCTCTGATGTTGGCCTTATGTGCCGCATGGGTGATACTTGGGTTTGGAGTCTTCGGGCTCATGGATCCTTCTTTGTACAGTACTGAGCTCGAGCAATTTTATGATGTTTCATTGATATGTATATTCCCTTGGTATCGCCCTTCGGTGTTGGTCTTTTTGAGCCGCATGGAGAATAGCGATTACCTTGTGGAACTTGTATACCTTATTAGTATTTGTTATTTGCCTTTTTGGCTTGATTTGGGATATTTGTGTCCTTTGTTTCTATATGTTGCCGATGATATGAGGCTTGTTATCATATGATTCATCTTTTGTTCGATGATTGTGTTATCTCCTTTAGAGATATTTGTTATGCATTGAAACCTTGCAGGTTTATTGTTGTTCAGTTTATCTAACTGATTTGTTTAGCTAGACTGACCCGGGTATTTTATACTCGGGTCAGACCGAGATGTTTCAGGTTAGGTGCTTTGGATTTGGCCTCTTTTGCTTCCGCATGGACTATTCCGCTGACTCCTTTTTGTCTTAGCTTTTTGTGTAGTCCTTTCTGTTATAACTCTGATATGTATTCTATTCACTCGTCTGTATATCGTGGTTTGCTATACAACATGACATGTATTATTTTGTATACTCTGCTTTGTATCAGTATATGTGTGTATATGATGGTTTACTGTTCTGCGATGCATATTGCATTTGAGTTGTTATATTCTGTTCTGATAGATCCTCTAGCCACCTATGGTTTTGTTTTAAGTATTCATTGGATATGTCGATCTGCTTGGTAAGGCAATTGTCGATGTATTCAATAATAATTAAAGTAAGGCCATAGATGGTCGCTCCTAAACAGCCTTATTCTCCGTGTTAGCAGACGGTATTATCTATTAATACTCTTTGCTAGCGTGGGTATAGAGGTGGGGCGTCACAGCTTGGTATCAGAGCTGAGTTCAGAACAAAATATGATAAACACAGAATAGAGCACATATTACGATACATCAGAGTGTGATAAGTGATACAAATCTTTGAATCATCGTGTGTCTCTATTCCTTCTACCATCAAAGGTTAGATAGGATTTGAGAATATGCCTAGGAATGCATTTAAATTCCGTAGTATTCCATATTGAAATATCTACCTAGGGAATAATCTTTACCTTATCTTAACTTTCAGCTTATGGATGGAAGAGACGGAGGATGACGCTCGGATGCTGGGCAATCTAGTGGCTCACATCCGGATGACGTTTATATGTCTACCGATCAGTTTTTAGAGTGGTTTAGGAGCACGCAGCCTCCAGCTCCTACTCGAACATCTCCTCCATGCAAGTCCACCTTCGCACGTTTGTGCAGTGATTTTTCTCATCTTGGAGGGAAACCATTTAAAGGCTCCGAGATTGTTCTTGAGGTCCAAGCTTGGGTTCGCATGTACGAGCATGTTCTCTCTCGCATGGATCTTTCTGACCATGATAGAGATCTTGTAACTTCTAGCTTATTGCAAAAGCGTGCCCTTGATTGGTACGAGCTTCTTTTAGCTGAATTTGATGAGTCTGCTCTTTCTTGGACTCAATTTCGGGTGCGATTCGAGCTCAAGTTCGTTCCTGAATCTGAGAAAGTTTTATTGACCCGTCGCTTCCTTGAGTTGAAGCAAGGGGAGTCTTCCGTTTCTGAATATGTTGCATCTTTCGAGGCCTTATCTAAGTATGGTCTTAAATTCATTAAAACATCCTATAGGAAGAATTTGAAGTTTGTTTCTGGTCTTAAGAAATATCTTAAGAAATCTTTGATGCTCCAGCTTAAACTTTCCTTTGAGGAGTTGGTTGATTTTGCACTGCATCTCGAAACCATCGAGAGGGAGTGTGATAGTGATGATGATATTGAGGTTCGCAAGAACCCCGACAAAAAACAGTCTCCATTGGATGAGCCAGAAATTTTCCCTTCCAAGAAGAAAAAGCCTGATGAATCTGATTCTCAGTCTCAGTCTGCTGGAACACCTTCCATTCGGAAGTGTTTCAATTGTGGTTCACCTGATCATACGATTCGAGCTTGTCCTAAGCCTCTCTTCTGCCGTTATTGCAAGAAGGAAGGTCATCGTAGTTCCACTTGTCCCATTGCTCCGAATAATTCTCCATCTGGCAAGTTAAATGTAACAGATGCTTCTGGAGGTTCTTCTCAGGGATAAGGTATGTCTCCATCTATTTTGGAAAGTCTCTATTTTTCTTTGTGATCTCGATTTCCAATTTGATGGCATCATTTTATTCTTTAAGCCCTCATGATGAGGAAAGTGTTGTTTCTCTAATTCTTGTAGTTTGAGAATTTTCCGGTATTTTTGGTCTTGTCTTAGGGTTATTACCTAAGCAATCTTTTGAGTAGTGTTAAGGTCTTTTTAGTTCGACCTTACCACTGGTTTTCATTTGGCTGCGAGTTGCGGAAGTTAGGTATCCACTTACCACATTCCGCGCTCGTTATGATTCTTATGAATGATTTGTTATGTCATTCAGTTGTCTAGCTCATTTCATCCATTTTATGAATCAAGTATTCTGCGAATATCTCGATGATTCCATTTTTAGTATTTTATTGGTTTTGGATGGAAATTAGCAATTTAAAATTTTTGCAAATCTTTTTCATAAGATTTATTTATAAATATAAATGGGATTTTTGTTCTTAAAACGAACAAAGTGAATTTTTAAAAGTTTTTAGAAACATGTTTATCTTATAAAAGATGGTTTTGTGATTGTATTGCCCATTGAGTGCTTTAAGAATTCTGGTTGATGCGCTTGATCAACGTTATCGATAGGAATCTCCTAAACGCTTTGATGAGACAATTTGGCACAATAAATTGATTTGAAATAAGAAAATTTTTCTCGAAATATGATTTCATGAAGGTAATTGAAATTTTGAAGCTTTAGCTTTTTGGTAAAGAATTTCATTTGAAAGTTTTAGCTTTTAAGAAAGTAGATTATTTGAAAGGACTCTTTTCCGGTACTCTTATCTTGGGATTCCCGAAGGGAACCAAGATTTTATCTTTTTACCAATACTAGTCGTGTTGGTTTGAATGCCGTTCTCTTTCAAAAGAAAACGTGTTATCACTTGTGCTTCTAAATCATTAAAGCCGAGAGAGACTAGGTATGCCACTCATGATCTAGTGCTCACGGCTATTGTTTTCGCTCTTTATATTTGGCATCATTATTTTTGGGTAAGGAATTTTGTTCTCCTCACTAATCATAATTGTTGAATGTTTAATTTCTCATAAGGAACTTAGTGTTGGCTCGAGTTCCTTGCATCTTATGATCTTGATATTCTTTTTGTTCCCGAAAAGGGGGATCGTGTTGCCAATGCATCTGGTTGTAAGCAACAAGTGATTGTTTCTTTGTTGATATCCGAATGGAATGATCTTTTTACCAAGTTCATCGGATGTTTTGTTGCACTTCTTTTGTTGAGCTTTGGATCATTTTACGTATTGTTTATACCATGTCAGTGTTCCGAATTATTGTGAGCTTAGGAATCCATAGAATTTTCTGAGCAAGCAAGTTCAGGCTTACTTTTCGTGCACTTTACGGTGAACTTCTTATTCTGTTATTCTTATGTGTTGATATGTTTTGGTTGTTACTCTTTATTTTCTTCTTAAGAATTGCGAGGACGCAATTTCTTTAAGGAGGGGAGTCTGCAACAACCCGCATATTTATCGGTTGTATATTTAAATATTTTATTTAAATATGACGTCGTTTGTCGGATTATGGTCCGAAAAGTTACTTTCTGCAAACGGTCAAATTGGGACTCAAGACCACTTCCATTGAGTTCAAAATGGTGTTTGCGATCTTTTTGAGTATAATCTTTGATATGTTTGGAGTTTGTGAAATTTTGACCTTTTTCTATTGGGTTTTGGGTTTGGGTTCTGCCCACTAGCTCACTTAACCCTCTAGCTCGACCGCTTCTCTTCATTTCATCTTCATTTCATTTCTTTCTCAAGCTAAAACTGAAATGGGGGAAAGGAAGTGGAAATAGAAATTAGCAAGCCCTAGTTTCTTCTTGTAAACTCGATTCTTGCTCCAAAATCAAAGAGAATCCATTGGTAAGTTCATCTCCATCTTCTCCATCTCTTCTCCTCTTCAATTTCAGTAATTTCCTAACCCTAACTTAGGAAATACTTGCTTTGATTCTAGATTGAAGCTTGTAGTGTTGAAGTGGAGTGTAGTTGGTTGATTCCTTGCATTTGTGCTTCTTCATCTTCTTTGTTTTGTGTAAAAAGGTGAGTTTTTGAAACTCACATCTAAGCTATTGCTTTTGTTGAGGTTAGGTATGAATTACTAACCTCTATTCATGTCTATTGCATTGGATTTGGATCGATCGGCTTCGATATATTTTGGCCACTTTGGCCTAGGCAAATTGTTGCCCAGACCAGGTGATCAGACGTCTGGTAACAAAGCTCAGACGTCTGGTTTGTACCTGGAGTGAAAAATATAAACATACGGCAGTTAAAAGAAAGTCAGAAACCATTCTCAGACGTCTGACCCTCAATTTCAGACGTCTGAATGGTTTCAGACGTTTGGTTCGCAAAATCAGATGTCTGGTCTGTTTTGCTGGGTTTTTTCCAGAAGACGAAACCAGACGTCTGAATGCACCCTTCAGACGTCTGGAATCCCCTGTTTTGCCTAATTTGCCTATTTTGGCTAATTTTGAGTTAATTTCCAACTTTTATCGATTCGTGTTGATTCCAGTTAGTTGTTATTGCATATTGACTTTGATGACTTGTTTTTGACTTCATTCACGGGCTTTATAAATAATCTCTCCAAATCGTATTAAAAGCTCCCTTTTCCAAATTGTTAATTCTATTTAAAACACACACTTTCACACTTCGAGCGAAGTGGAAGGATGATTAAATGGTTGGGCAAAACACGGACCATGAATCTGTGCGTTTATCCTTCCGATTAATCCCCAACCTATTCAATTGATCGTTTTGACCTTCGGGTTTAGTTTACCGATGATATGAGGTAAATTTTGTACTGCTTTGAGTGTGAAAGTGACTGACGGATGGTAAACCGTTTAGTGCGAACGAGTGGTTATGGGACGCACGTTAACACTGTTCGGATTCCTTTTCGAGAGTTGTGACACATTCCGCCAGTTAGTGGTGTCCAGTACTGGGTCTTTGACCTTCACCACTACGGCTTGTCGCCCTATAGTATCGCTCTGATGTTGGCCTTATGTGCCGCATGGGTGATATTGGGTTTGTGCCTTCGGGTTTGTCGCCCTATATAGTTTCGCTCTGATGTTGGCCTTATGTGCCGCATGGGTGATACTTGGGTTTGGAGTCTTCGGGCTCATGGATCCTTATTTGTACAGTACTGAGCTCGAGAATTTTATGATGTTTCATTGATATGTATATTCCCTTGGTATCGCCCTTCGGTGTTGGTCTTTTTGAGCCGCATGGAGAATAGCGATTACCTTGTGGAACTTGTATACCTTATTGGTATTTGTTATTTGCCTTTTTGGCTTGATTTGGAATATTTGTGTCCTTTGTTTCTATATGTTGCCGATGATATGAGGCTTGTTATCATATGATTCATCTTTTGTTCGATGATTGTGTTATCTCCTTTAGAGATATTTGTTATGCTTTGAAACCTTGCAGGTTTATTGTTGTTCAGTTTATCTAATTGATTTGTTTAGCTAGACTGACTCGGGTATTTTATACTCGGGTCAGACTGAGATGTTTCAGGTTAGGTGCTTTGGATTTAGCCTCTTTTGCTTCCGCATGGACTATTCCGCTGACTCCTTTTTATCTTAGCTTTTTGTGTAGTCCTTTCTGTTATAACTCTGATATGTATTCTATTGACTCGTCTGTATATCGTGGTTTGCTATACAACTTGACATGTATTATTTTGTAGACTCTGCTTTGTATCAGTATATGTGTGTATATGATGGTTTACTGTTCTGCGATGCATATTGCATTTGAGTTGTTATATTCTGTTCTGATAGATCCTCTAGCCACCTATGGTTTTGTTTTAAGTATTCATTGGATATGTCGATCTGCTTGGTAAGGCAATTTTCGATGTATTCAATAGATAATTAAAGCAAGGCCATAGATGGTCGCTTCTAAACAGCCTTATTCTCCGTGTTAGCAGACGGTATTATCTATTAATACTCTTTGCTAGCGTGGGTATAGAGGTGGGGCGTCACACACAATTGCCTTTATCACCAATATCTAAACGTCTATAGCCACCGGTGCCTCTATCACCACCACTCCATCCCTAACTTCACCTAAATCAGCACTTGATAGTAGGACCTTGGTGCCCTAAACCTTTGCTCCAACTTTCATCAATGCAACTCCTTCCAAATCTTATTTCACTTTACCTATTTCCAAACCTTAGTTCAGTATTCTTTTCTTCTTAATTAAATTTTATGAAGTGATGAGTCAAGAAGTTGAGTACTACTAACTCACGTGGCAAGGGTTAAATTTTTTTTGATCAAGATACTAGAGTTTTGGTGTTCAAACCTTGAAATATCGAAATGATTGCTTTACTTGAATAAAGTTTTTGTTCAGAAAAGAAAAGAAAACGACGACTAATGAGTAAGATAAGGGTAAGAACAAGGGGAGACTTGTATTCGACTTTACCTCCCGAGGTTGCCACGCGTATTCGACGGGGCAATGAAAGCCGTCGAATAGTCTAATGAAGGCCGTTGAAAAATTATCGATGGAGCCGTCAATAAGTTGGTCGATGAGGAGTTGCTCGACGATTGATATTTCGACAACTATTTTCGATGGCTGACGACGGCCGCCGATAGTCAATAGTCGTCGAAATGAATGTTCTCTCTTGAAATGGAGTAGGCTTGGATGTTATTGGGCTTAAATTCTTCCTAAGTGAATAAATGAAAGAAAACTGTATTCCTTTACTCCATCAAGTTTATGTTGACACTTAACACAAAATTTGTATGTATATAAACTGGCAATGATAACAGGGGTCTTTGCGACAAACTAAGAGCTGATGACCCAACGCATTTAGCCCTGTCAGATGTTAAACTACGAAGTGTTTTTATTCCTTTATATAAGAAGTTGAAACTAAAAGGTTTAAAGTCTCTCCAAACGGTGGTTATTTTCAGTAGCAAACATTTAGGAAGGCTGCATGTGAGAAGGAAAATGCAATTTGTAAAAGCACATTAATGGTGAGGCTCACCAACACCATGATGCGTATTATGATCATTATTTAATATATGAAATCATATGCCTGGGTCTTTTTACCAAAAAATGATATAACAAAACTCCTAATATAAAAGTATATCCTAATCGAACCTTCTATATAACAAGATGATGATAAATTATAAAAAGCAACTCAAGACATGAACAATAAAATGTTATATATGTGTCATGTGCCTTTGAATGATGAGACTATTGGCTCCTTTCTATCTGCCATTGATGGGCTGCTCTATAACCCTACAACCAGCTTAACCATCCATTCACCCATCTTCATCATTTTACCTTTCCAGTACATCACCACAATGAACATATGTTTTCAAAGACTGAGCCAGTTTTGCATAATTTGACACAGTATCGAAATTTGCATCTGCCTAAACAAAGATGAATTTCCCATCAAACATAAAATTAAGAAGCGCTTTCAAAACTACTGAGATCATGGTCAAAAGCATCTATTAGGCTTTATGAGGTAGTAATGGACATTGAAACATGCACAACTAATAAGATATAAAATCAAAACAGTGTTGAAAAGCTAGCATTTGTTGCACATGGTTATGGTCCAGTGCTTATCCATCATACTCAATTTATACGTATTTCTCTTTTGCAGTCGAGTCACTGCTCGAAGTGGCACAGACGCGAAGAACATCATTCAAATTACTCTCCGTGGTCATGTTGTGTATGTATTATATTTGATAGTTGTAAAGTACCTGAGAGGCATTATACGCCATATAGCATATATGATAAATTGGGCCCTCGTAATTATATATAAAAATGTACTAAAGAAGTATGTGATCCTATATCTCTACCTGGCTGGGATAGGATATATTACCGATAAGCTTTAGAGTATGTTTGTATGCATACGCGTATCTTTTTTCTTACACTGTTGTTTAGATTTTTAAAGGCAGCAGACGTGCAGTTGATGCTGTTACAGGAAAGCATGCACATGGATTACGATAATCCGCTTGCAGTCTCTATAATTCGTTATATGTAATTTGTATATTGGTTTTGTTATAAATCGTTTGCCGAATTTTTACAAAAATAAACGTTTGACATTAAATAAACATTGGAAAAAATTGTAATTGGTGTGTAGCTCATGACCATGATTACAACACCAAGAAAGTAACCCAGCATTAACAATTTAACATGACCACGTACTAATTAAATATGACTATTCTAACATATGAAGCAACTAATGTATTGCATAAAAGTCTTTTTCGACATATAAAATACATGGAATCTTGTACCTCTATCAATGAGAAGAAAGGTTAGGTATTCATTTTTGGTGAACGAATGCCATATTTGATTAATTGGTTCAAAACCCGTACAAACTCAATACCTTTTCAGTTTACATACAGGTTTCATTCACTCTTCCGTTTACTTTTCTTTCCTACTCTTGATCTCTTAGCTAGTGGAAAAGAAGAAATAAGGTAGTGGTTAGCCGTGATTACAAAAAACTGAGACTTAACAGAAGTTTCATTATAAACGTTGGTGATCTATAGAAATAAAATTTAACAAATTAAAAGAAGAAGGGAACATGGAGTTGAACATTCTTGAATCGGATCTTCTCGGTTTTAGTTGGATTTACTTCACAAAATAGTGATTTTTTTCCTCATTCCAGGTTCATTTCGGAAAACAGCATAGGTTCACTGCTAGGAATGACAATGGGGCGGGTTTTTAGTGTCCCGTATCCATCTCGGATTTTTTAGACCTCGTCCCAGACTCGCCTCGTAGACCCGGTGTGGGTCTGGAATTTTACTCCGTACCCGGGACCCGTACGGGTCAGGGTAGACCCGACCCGCCCCAAGACTCGATGAGTCTCATGTATTGATTTAAAATTGTGTACCAACTTACATATATTTATTTGTTTATACGCATTATCACCAAATAATACATGAAGTACAAATAACAACGTGTCTAAGGAAAGTTAGTAAAAATGATGTGTACAATAACAATTCAGAAAATATATACATATGTTATTATATAATTATCAATGATGCAACTTAATACTCTAATTGTTTATATAGATTATTTATTGGAACATTTTAATATCCATGCTAGAATCACTTATATCTAAGAAGATTAATAAATCATTATATTAATAAAGCAGTTACATGAGATGTTAGTAGTGCGGGTCGGGTTGAGGCGGGTCAATCGAGCTCCGACCCGACCCTAGACCCGGAGCACTCAAGAACGGGTCACGGGTCTACCCGCCCCAATGACCCAATGGGGCGGGTCTGGACGGGCCAAAACAGGGGCGAGTCGACCGGGTTTGGACCCTAGACCCGCCTCATTGTCATCCCTATTCATCACATTGCTTAGATGTAACTCAACGTTTTGGTATGATGTATAATAAGTGTGGTTAAGGGCGATGTACCATAACTTGTTTTGTAAAAATGACGAACTAATAGATAAGTGAATCATTGATTTTTTCTGACTAGAATAAATTACCAGTAGGAATTTATTAATACTAAACATTGATTGGAGAATCTAAATAATATTACTAAATAATATTGCTCATAGAAGCCACTATTGGAACACAAGATTAAACACAAAATTTGATTTAACAAATATTAATCATCGAATCTTTGTCTTTACACAAAGATGAAAATCGGGGTAGACTTTTGAATTTTTTTTGTGTTTACATGAAAGATGGAAATCTAGAAATTTAACGGTCAAGATCACTTTTGTCATATTTTGTATCATCAATTTGGGTTCAACTAGAACTTCACTTACTACATAGAAAAAGACTAAATATTAAAATAGTTGTTTGTTTAATTACTTTTATTCAAAGCTTACGTTTGGTTTCGTTTTGAGTCTTTTGTTTTGCGGTTTCGAAATTCATTACAAAATAGAGGAGAGCCGAGGATAATGCGTAAAATTTAAGTCATGAAGATGACGAGGGAAGACGAAGAGGAAGGAATGACGATGAAGGAGGGCAAAGGTGATGGAGGGAAGGCCGAGGGATGAATTTCATAAATCATAGAAAATAAAATATATGTTTTTTCCATTTTGCATGTTAAATTTATTTTTCAAATTGTTTGTTTTCCAAAAAACACGCGAGTTGTGCGTTTTTGTTTGGACGAGAACATAAAACTAAAAAGAGCAAACTAAACGGCATCTTATTTTTTCCCCACTTAAATGTAATACTGATTATACTAATTTTCCCCTTCATATCCATAATAAATAACAATTTTCTTGTTCAAATGGATGTCATTCAATATGGAATCAAATAAATAAAACATAAAATTATATTTTGATAAGTACATAGAAACCACTGGGAGTTTTGATGAAATTAAATGCGAGTAATTTTTAACAAATAAAATTTTGTATCATCTTTTAAACATAAATTACAATGAAGGTGACAATGACAAAGAAGTTGACACTGGTTGTTTGATATATGAAAAAATTTGAAAATAAAAATGTGTGATGAGAAAGTGATAAAAGTAACAAGATAAAAGTATCTAAGCGCGATCACTATTGCACCCATTTTTCAATCAAGTATCTAGCATAGGTATAAGTGGACGAATCCAGCATGTGATGTAACATAATATAGAATTTGGTGGGTTTAAAGTAACATCAAATAGGAACTGCACAAGTTTCGGATTACATCGCACAAAGCCCAACAATTTCTAGCTAAAATATAGAGCCCAAAGACTTCACATGACGATTGGTGTTTTCTTCCCATCGAACGTGGAATAATTAGATGAAATCTTTGCCTCAGACTCAGGTTGTAGCCGTAGCTCTAGGATGCACGTCCATGATTAGTTCTTCAACAAGATACAATGCTCCTCGACCATATCCACTCTAAAGCTGCACAAGCGGAGTGACGCAGCTAGCACAACATCACGCTCTCAAACGACAAACCCAAGCTTCTTATCCTGTGCCAATTCAAGCTAAGCAATGACTTGCTTATAGCATCACTCCTAACCCATCATTTCAAATTCAAATATTCCCACTGAAATAAAAATTATCCCGCCTAAAAGAAAATTTACTCCCACCTAAAATACATTATCTCACCTAAATCCAAGTCAGCTATCCATGCACATCAAACCAATTGAGCAAATCACCACATGGCAAGATCCTACAACAGTCACCAAGTAGTAGGAATGATGTTAGCAATCCAAGTGATATCTTTTCTACTATAAATGAAAAAGAGTTTAGTAGAAAAAAGAGATCCAGCTTTTTATTCAGTGAATTAAATATTGTTAAATTGTGCTAAGAATCCAATTAATTTCAGAGCTTATACTTGTTGGAACTGCCTTGGTCGGCAAAGGATGAAATGAGTGAACTTTATTTTTCCCCCCTGTTTGGATCATGGTGGACCTATAAAGTCTAATGGATTTTACTAGATCCAATCTAATTAATTCAAACGAAATCGATTTTAATTTAATTTCTTAATTTAATTAATTAATATATTATAGCTGATTTAATATTTGCATATGTTTAAGGATATCCATATATTCTTGTGTGTATACGATGTGCCATGTGCAATATAGCAATATGTACATAGTTAATGTATATGTATATCCGTGCTAGGATTTACATCTACAACGCATACATTCACTATTTATATATGTACCGATTGTCTCAAAACATCATATAAAATATATATACATACATGCATGCATGCATGTGTGTGTGCGTAATTCAAAATTTATTTATATATTTATAAAACTATAATAATCTTTTAGAATTTGACCAAGTTTATAAAATTAAATTCAAATTTTAATATTTAAAATATCTAATTAAGATATGGTAAAATGTTTTAAAATTCAAATATGTATCTCTAAGATATCGATTAAAATACGTTTTATTTTGTTTAATAAAAATATTTATAAAAAATAATTGTATAGTCAAAATTAATATTTTTATTTATTTTTAATTTTTAAATATATAAAACTATTTAAAATGGCATAAACAAATTAATATGTGTATTTTCTTATAAAATAAGTATTTAAATATGTACTTGTACATACATACATACGTGTACACACACAAACAAACACACAAAGACTTTCATTTTGGTTAGAAAAATTAATTTGAAACAAATCCTATTAGCATTATTTTATTTATTAAATATAAACATATATTTACTACCAAAAGTAACATGGTTTAACTAATGTGTGTATGTGTATAAACACATACATACATGTTACATTAAAATATCATTGAGCAAAAATATCTTCTTCTTAAAGTCAAATGCAACTTAATATTTTTTTGAGTAAAATGAGTGATCCTCCCACATCTCAACAGACTCTAAATCACGTAATAATATTTGGTAGTACAGTAGATAATATAGGAAATACCAAGACAATAAGAAATATAATATAAATTACAACCAAAAACCATGTCATCGAGTGTCAGACGGTAAGTACTACTATAGATCCAAGTATCATCGAATGCAAATTTAATATATATAATTTAATTTGTAAACATATTTTAAAAAATTATTGAATTTGATTTTAAAATTAATAAACAATGATAAAAGATTGCTAAAATTTAATTAGAATGTTTTAAATATAAAATATATATTATATAATAGAAATTGCCAAAATGAATTTGGTAATAAAGTTTTTTAGAATGAAAACAAATTGCATCATATAAATTAACTACTTAACATAGTCAATAAATAATTGATATACATATGAGACAAAAAATGCATGTATAAAATTGTCATAAGAGATTAGCTACTATATAACTGTAGAAGTGAGATTATACCTGAAGAGACTACCCTTGAGTGCACCTTATTTGATAAGATATCCTAGTTACTAAAAGAACTCATCTACAGACCTAGCAAAGGTCTAAAGTGCCACCTGTAATATTTTACATATATATTTGAACATAAAGCAAGCACGTCTATGGTTGTATGACACTAAGGAAGCGTCGCTTTGATATAGGAGGAAGCAAAAGAGAAACAAATGTGGCTTTGGCTTGGTATAAATAGAGAAGGAGGGCGAGACAAATTGTTCTCCTTTTACTCTTTCTCCTTTTTACCAGATTTCCAGATCAAGATCTGAATTCAGACCAAAACCCTCCCTATCAACGTATAGTCGGCCATATAATGGATCATATGGGCCATTTTAAACTCAAACCTATTTAGTAATTAAATGATTCGAATTATATTTGAATGTGCATTGATACATTATATCGATGTGTACATTTATAACTTTTTTATACACATCCTATTAATTTCCGATGACACTTAGAAATTACTAATCGCGCTTAATACATGATAAATAATTAATATTTCATAGTAATTAATTGACTTGATTAATTTATAATAAATATAAATCAATTATATCATATGGTATTTTAGAGAAATCGACAATGCGATTGTGTGACTTGTTGATGTAAATTCAATCAGCAATTAGTATCGAACAATTCGAATATTAACTTTCACACGTCGCCTTAGCTAGTGATGTAACAGTTTGGCCAAATTATCACTTATAAATTTTCATTGGTAAAATTCAATTTTACAATTTAAGCGGTACCTTTTAGTAATGATTTTTTACACACATTCTCTTCATCAATATTATATCATTAGGATGTATGGCATTTGGTTTTTGTTAAAATTCTGATATCATCCACAATTAACTTAGTTAGTCCATAAATAAAGTCTTTGGTTCATAATAACCTTTATTATTAACCGTACTGCTCCAACAACCTTTATTATTAACCGTACTACTCCAACTAGAGATTTTGACTTTGAGTTGACTACAATTGATTGTGGTACTAAGCTCACATAACTAAAGAGACGAATTCTCTATTGAATAATGTTTTACTCCCAATGCTTCAATTCAGATCCAACTATAATCACTCGATGGTCATCGTGCCATGATTTAACTATAATCAAAGTTGATTATGCACATTGAAGCTCAAAAATATTCCCAAGTCGAAATAATTATGTAATATCATCACTCCAAGATTTTGTAATGCCCTTAAATTTTAATTAACATTATTTAGGATATTTAATTGGATAAATTAAATAGAATAATGTGAATAATTAGGAAGATGAGATTAATAAATCCAATGGCCATGTCTTAATGAATGAACTAAAATAAGACTTAACTAAATTTAGAAGGAGGAATTTTCCTAAGGGGTAAACTTGGAAACGGAATTACATTTTTTAGTATATATCTTTTCTTCCACTTTAATAAACTTTCACTTTCTCATTCATAACTCCTTACCAACTTTAGCCGGCCATTAAAAGCTCCAGGAAGAGCATAAATTGAAGAAAAAGCTAAGGAATTAAAACTAGGAAATTATCCCATTCTTCAATCAACTAATCAAGGTGAATAATCATGTTTATCATCTCATTTTTCTATGTTTGGACCGCTTATTGGTTATACTCGATTCATGATTGTGATTTTGGTTAGGATATAACCATTTAAATCTTTCTTTGGATAAGACATAGGTGTTTTAAATGTTAATGGGCTAATTAACATGTTTTTTTAAATTCTGAGTTGTTTTGATCTTCATATGCTTTGAAATTTTAATATGTTGAAGTATATAATTTATCATATTTTTGGTGATTTTAAGGATTTTCCTTAGTGATTTATTAAGGTAATTAAATTTTGTAAGCCTAAGGGCTAAACTGCAAAATTGCCTTCGAATTAGCCAATTCAGATGGAAGGTTGCAATTCGAAAATTTAATTGGGGAAGAAGAATAGTGTTTCAAGAAAAATATTAACTTTTGTATACTTTTTACTATTTGAAATTACATGAGAAGGCTTCTCAACCAATCAAAATTATACAGGCAAGATTCACTTCAGTAGGCACAGTTCTGCCTTCGACTCCAACAAGCCCATTTTTACCCTTTCGACGAAGTCGAAAGTATAGGATCGATTTCACCCTAGAGGGGGAGGGTGAATAGAGTGATACTAATAATAATAAAAATTAATGTAGAAATATATATAATAATTGCAGCATAGAAAATAGCAGAATAATAAAAGCAGAAATAGAACAACACAGATTTACCCTGCTTCGGCAATAACCTGCCTACGTGCTACCTCCAAGATTTCTACTAGAAATTAAGAAGTCAGACGCTTACACACATAAACTTGCGACACCCGCTGATGAATAACCTAACTCTATGCTTAAAATTCTATCACAACTCAGCCCCTGAGTTGCGAATTCTCAAACTACACCACCGTAGTTCGTAACGTAGTCACACGACTAGAGAGTTAATTTTAAAGAAGGAAAATTACAATATAAATAACAATTAAACAAAACCGTATTTAAAACTTTAATCCCAAAGTAAATATGACCGGCCCACTTAATTTTATAACCAAATTAAAGAAACTAGGTCGTCTCCCTTTCTTTGTATATGCGGCCGTTCCTTTTGCCTATCCTCTTCAAAAATGAGGGCTTTGTGATTCTTAAAGTCACCACTTGGAGATTGAATTTCAGATTGATTGCAATTGTGCTTTTGTACTTCGATGCTTCTTCGTTTACCACTATTTGATTCCCTTCGGCTACTTGAAGGGATAAGTTCGAAATAAGTATAAAATTATTACGTGATTTTGTACTTTATTTTCTCTGTTATTTTGCTTGAATTCGAACTTGCTTTCAAACTTGATTGGAGTTATTGGTTTTTGTTCAAAGTATGCTTTCTGAATTTTCTATTTTGAACTCTAATAACTGCTGATGATGAATTTGGGTTTGATTTATAAGGGACGAAAACCTATATTATCATTTCCTATATTTTTATTTGAATTCTTCAAACACTTTCTTGGCCGTTTGACTACTGATCATATGGTTTTTTTGTTTGCTGACTTGTTTATCGTATACAGGTTAATCCATGAATTCAAATTTGTTGAGTCGGTTCCATTATTTGCTCCTTTGACTTCGGCATTTGAAGTTTTGAAATAATATATTGGCTTGATCAATCACTGACTTAATCATATGCGTTTCTCCATTCATGAATCACGGCTTCTAACATTATTTGAACTACTGCTTGCACTATTTTGTAAAACTATAAACTGCTTCATTCGGCCTTTGTTGACTGGTTCATTGAACTGATATATGTGTGTGTGTGTGTGTGTGTGTGTGTGTGTTTATGCATATATGTATACATGTGTATGTACTTCATGTTGTCTTTGGAGTAGTTCTTGTAATCTGGTTTCTTTACATGATTACATTATGTGGTGGCATATGTATTTGTTCATGTTGATTTAAGTCTTGTTAGAGTTCAATGAAGGTCACCATGCCGTGCTCTGTCCTTGTAGTATGGTTCCACATGTTGGTTGAGTCTGCACTTTCTTTTGGTTGTATAGAATTGTTCAATTGTTGACTGGTTTTGCTTGATACTTGAATTGGAGATATTTCATTTAAGTCTAATTTGGTTCACTCGAGTCTACATGTGGTTCGTTATTGCCTTTGGTCATTGCATTGCTCTGGTGCCGTATGTATTGTCACTGGCTTGTCATTATTTTATGTGCACTACATTGTCATTGTTGGTCTGGTTGAAATAAACTTGGTTGCATTCACTTGTGTTTGTACTGATCATTCCGTGATGAGTGTTTTCATTTGAAGTGTGTTGTTCATACAGTCTTATTGTCATGTGGTCTGGTCTGAGTTGTGTTGCATCCCATTTGCATTTTGGAGTCTGGCCTTTGTATTGCACTGGTGGTCTTCTTGTTTAGTTGCTCTACACTTGTTTTCAGTTGCTTTGTACATGGTTGTTTTCTCTTGACCCATTGCCCTATTGTGTTCATGTATGGTCTGGACTTCATATTGATCTTCATCTCTCTGGTCTGGTTGGTTCCAATCCTTGTTAGCCTTACTTTGTATTCTTAGTGCATTGTACCATTTAAGGTCTTGTTACTTGTTAGTAGAACTGCTGTCTTGGTTGAGTACATTTGTATGCATGTGTATAGGACTGGTCTTGCATTATGAACAAACTGGTCTCTGGAGTTTTGCATTTTTTTATTCATACTTGCTTTTGTACATTTCTTTTGAAACAATGTCTGATTTGCTGTGCTGCATGTGGAAATTTTCCGATCATCTCCATTTGGATACATACGTACATTATATGTATATATCCGTGTGTTAGTTCATGTCTTCGTAACATTGCAGTTGCATGTGTTTTTGTACATGAACTTGTTGTTGCACACATATTGTCTGGTTTTGTGTTGCAATGTTGACTTGTGTGCATCAGTACTGTTCCACTTGAATGCTTTGTATTGCTTTGAGTCAAATTGCTTCATTCTTGTGTCATTTTCATGACTGTATTTTGTTTGCACCCGAGTGAATCCAGCATCGGCTTGGGTTTGACCTTGTTCTCACCTGTCCCTGCGATTTTAACAAGCATGTATATCCGTATGCATGGCCTTGCGGCATGTACAGTGATACACTGTGCATGTGACATGTTGTTCGTGTATGATGATTTAAAAGAATATGATGTCAAACAACCCAAACAACTAAGGCAAATGATATTTTCAAACACACACTTTTATTGTACACTGTAAACTATTTATTTATTTTTCAGATATCCCAGATGTGAATTCAATCTGGAACAAGGTTAAAGATAAAAATACAAGTGTTGAGTGAATACGCAGTGAGGTCAAAATTGTAAATTGAAATTTGTGATGTAACTGAAATTGTAATGTAATTGAAAATGTATATATGTAGTGAGAGCTCAATTTATACTATTTAAATTTGCAATAAAATATTTGTTTGTATAAAATATTAGTTTAAATTTGAATTTTGTGTTATTTATTTTATCCAGCATATATTTATTTAATTATGTGAAAAATAAAATAGTACGATAACAAATACATTTAAGCGAATATATATATATATATATATGTTTATTTTCTTCAAACAAAAATCATGTACTAGCATATTCTACAATCTCTCCCATTTGATGATAACAAACATATATTCAGATTTTGACTTTATAAAATGTATTTGGTTTTGATGAATTCTATTAGCTCCCCCTATTTGAATGCTCCCCCTACAACAAAGCTCCCCCTTCACATATGCATGAAAATAAATAAAAGTATGAAAAAAATTATTAGCTCCTCCTATTTGAATGCTCCCCCATAACAAAGTTCCCCCTTCACATATGCATGAAAATAAATAAAAATATGCAAGTGAACCCAGATGGGAATATGCAAATTAAAAAATATGATTTGACTTATTTGCCAAAATCAAACTTCTCTCTCCCCCTTTTGTTACCAGCAAAAGAGTGATAGTGTTAGAAAAATAGAGATAAAGTGATAGACATTAATACAACATTAATATCTAATAGAGTACAAATATTAAATTTCAATAAAAAATCAAACAAATATCATAAGTCTCTGTGGCGTATACTCCACTTTAGAGTGATAGGGGTGATGTCGATATAGAAAAACCATATAGTTTTGTCTATTTGTGCTATGTTTATGACATGAAACTGTTAAATACTTAGTAACCATGCATAACCGTTAGGTCTTTTAAATGAGATTAGTAGTATTCTTTAAATTTCAAAAAAATGAATTTCAAGCATCTTCTAATCACGCATAACCATGAGGATTTTTAAATGGGATTACAATCAACTCGTCTAATTAATAATCAATTTTGATATGTGTTTCATACTTGCATAACCATGAGGACTTTTAAATGAGCATAAAAGCGCATAATTAAGTATTCCAAGTAATTCACACATGCATAACTGCGAGGACTTTTGAATGAATGTGAATACTTTGGATGTTTATATTGCTAATTAAATTTAAAAAATGAATAATTTCCCGTTTAAAATACCACATTTTGACGTACTATATTGGATTTTAATGAGTGATGGTCGTTAGAAATATGATAGAAATAGAGATGGTCATGGAATTTTTACCAATCAATGTTATTACATATTTTGTTTAAATTTTTAAAGAAATTGACTAAATATACTTTCTCAAGTCATAATGTACAATTAATGTCAACAATCATTACTTTTTCAATCACTATTTATCTTTTCGGTAATCAGTAGGGAGTCATATTAGTTAATTTAGTCATTTAAGATAAAATCCAAAAATAAATTTAAAATCATATTTCTAAAATGTCTAATCTAAAATGAAGCGACCAAAATTATTTTTTAGAAGGGGTTTTTTTGGAAAAAATGTTTGACAATTGAAAATCAGTTAAATTTGAAAATTATGAAGATTTTTCTTTGTGAATGTGATGCAACCAATGAAGATCCCTACATAAAACACATTCCACTAGTAATTGTTCTATCAACTAGACTATCAATAGAATCTGCATCTGCATCTGAATACCCCTTTAAATCACAGTTATCATAAATTGGATATCATAGGCCAGACCATGAAGTTGCAACAAATACCTTATAATCATTTTACAGCTTTTAAGATGTGACTCCTTAAGGATTTGATTGAAAACATGCACATAAACAACTAGTGAACATAGTGTCAGATCTAGAAGCAGTAAGATAAATAAATATATCCATGTGTATCTAGAGTAATCATCAACCAATACAAAACAACATCTCTTATCACCTAAACTTGCAATATCGTTAGTCCAAACAAATCTATATGAAATAGTTCAAGGATGAAAAGATGATTGGTCAACATTTTTGCACAAATCAGAATCAAAATCAACATTTGTTTCCTTATCACATAACTGGCTGATTGAAATCAGATTACGGTGCAGATATTTAACATATAATATATCGTTCAAGATAAATGTACCGTTACCTATTTTACCTTTATCGATAATTTTTCATTGCTACCCATTGTGACTCTGCCACCTTTATACTAACCTAAGGAACTTTGATTTGCCATCCGTTGTGTGCTTGGAATAGCCAGAATCCAAGCAACACTGTTGTTGTTTCTTAGTCTGCCACCACACCTGCACGAGAAAAGATTTTTGTGACCTATTTGTTTTTATAGGTCCATGGTTGTTAGTGATAAAAGATTTTGAAAAATATGTTTGTGCAGACCCAAGACAATCTATATTTGTTCCTTTTGGCACCCAGATTCGTTTGACTTTAAGGGATTTTATATTCGTGCCTTTTGGATCCCAAAGTGGTATGGTTTTCATGTGTTTGGGCCTATACTAGCAATTATTGTGATTGTGTCCAATTTTTTCACAAATCTTGCACTTGGAGTTAACATGATTAATTTCACTTCTACCTTTTTTAGAATGAGTATACCCAAGTCTTCGTCTAACAGTATTAACTGTTTGTTTCCCTAATAGCATATTAGTGATTTTTCTCCTTTGGAGAATTTCCCTAAAGTTGTAGATAATCGTTGGACTTGTGTTTTGAGAGATTCATTTTCATTCAATAACAAGGTGCACTTTTTAATAGAATTTTATCTCCTAGTGTTTTCACTTTCTTTCAAAATCAGAATTTCATTTTCAAGTGATTTAATTTTAATTTCTGATTTTTTAATTTCGTCTTCAAGTAATGGACACTTATCACACTTAGGGATCTTATTTCGATAGTTTTTAACCAATTGATCAAATTGTTTATTTAGTTCTATCAAATTATCTCTTTATGATTCAATTTTAGCATACTTCTCCCTAAGTCTTTCAAAACAGCCATTTACCTCGTGAACATATATAAGTAATTTTGAGTAAGTAAGTTTTGTTACCTCGGTTGGCTCATCATCATCGCTATCAATGATTTCTCCTTGAAAACGCAGTTTTGCTTTTTCACTCTCACTACAGTGCTGTCATCTTTATCTTCATCACAATTCATCCCAAATGGCTGCAAAAACTTCTCCTCTTCGGTTTCTTTCCTTTGCTGAGTCGATTTTGAGGACAATTTAGCTTGATATGATCGGGTTTATTGCACTTGTGACATTGATCTTCTGCTCTTTTGATTTGTCTAGTACTTTGACTTTTCTGCTTTTCAATTGTTAATTTAGAGCGGTATTTTCGTATTTGTGGTTCCACCTTTTAAATTTCTTTATTAATAGTGCCAATTTGGTTGCACCATCATCGTCGTCATTGTCGTCACTTTCCGTTGTTCCTTTGAGAGCTATTGATTTCTTTCGCATATCACCTCCTTCGCGTTCTTCCTTGAATTTGATTTCTAACTCATAAGTGGTGAGATTTCCAATGAGTTCTTAAACTTTGATTTGTTTCAGATCTTTTGATTCTTGAATGGTAGTAATTTTTGCTTTTAAATTTCATCGAAGGACTTAGAGGATTTTTTGGACTATTTTCAATTCTGTGTATGGTTTTCCGAGAGCTTTTGATTGTATACAACATTAAAAAGTCGTCCATATATCTCTTTAACATTTTTATTCTTGACCGTTGTGAAGTTCTGTATTCGCTACTAAGCATGGTAATGCGAGATTCTTTAACTTGAGAGGTTCCTTCGTGAGTCACTTCAAATGTGTGCCAAATTTCCTATGCAGTTAGATAATATGAGATACGATTAAATTCAATTCGATCTAATGAACAATTAATAGAACTCATAGCTTTGGCATTAGTATTCTTCAGTTTATTTTCAAGATATGTCCATTGATCCATCGGTTTTCAGTTTCTTGATTATCTACCACTATAGTTGGTGTCCTATATCCCGTCTCAACAATATTCCATGCATCTATTATTTCAAGAAAAAATTTCATTCTATTTTTCCAGTAAGCATATTCACCATTGAACATGGATGGTCTAACTATGGACTGACTCTTAGCAAAAGCATTATTAAAAGAAGCCATTTAAAAAATTAATTTTTTCAAAACAAATATTGGTTTTTGAAAAATCAAAATTTTAAAACAAAAAATGGTTTTTATTCCAAGCTTTGATACCACTTGTTGGATCGATTTCACCCTAGAGGGGAATGAATAGGATGATACTAATAATAATAAAAATTAATGCGGAAATATATATAATAATTGCAGCATAGATAATAGCAGAATAATAAAAGCAGAAATAGAACAACACAGATTTACCTAGCTTCGACAATAACCTGCATACGTGCTGCCCCCAAGGTTTCTACTAGAAATTAAGTAGTCAGATGCTTACACACGTAACTTGCGATACCCGCTAACGACTAACCTAACTCTACGCTCAAAACCCTACCACAACTAAGCCCTAGAATTGCGAATTCTCGAACTACACCACCGTAGTTCATAACCTAGTCACACTGCTAGAGAGTTAATTTTTAAAGAAGGAAAATTACAATATAAATAAAACAATTAAAAAAAATCCTACTTAAAACTTTAAGCCGAAAGAAAATATGACTGGCCCACTTAATTTTATAACCCAATCAAAGAAAATGGGTCCTCTCCCTTTCTTTGTATATGCGGCTGTTCCTTTTGCCTGTCCTCTTCAAAAATTAGGGCTTAGTGATTCTTAAAGCCGCCACTTGGAGATCGAGTTTCAGATTGATTACAATTGTGCTTTTGTACTTCGATGCTTCTTCGTTTACCACTCTTCGATTCTCTTCGACTACTTCAAGGATAAGTTTGAAATAAATATGAAATTGGTACGTGATTTTATACTTTATTTGCTCTTTTATTTTGCTTGAATTCGAACTTGCTTTCGAACTTGATTGATGTTATTGGTTTTTGTTCAAAGTATGCTTTCTGGATTTTCTATTTCAAACTCCAATAACTGTCGATGATGAATTTGGGTTCGATTTATAGGGGACAAAAACCTATATTCTCGTTTCCTATAATTTATTTGAATTCTTCAAACACTTGCTTGGCCATTCGATTACTCATCGTATGGTTTTGTTATTTACTGACTTTTTCATCATATACGAGTTAATCCATGAATTCAAAATTGTTGAGTCGGTTCCATTATTTGCTCCTTTGACTTTGGCATTTGAATTTTTGAGATAATATGTTGGCTTATTCAATTCACTGACTTAATCGTATGCGTTGCTCCATTCATGACTCACAGCTTCTGACATTATTTGAACTGCTACTTGCACTATTTTGTAAAACTGTAAACCGCTTCATTTGGCCTTTGTTGACTGGTTCATTGAACTGATATATGTGTATACATATATATGAATATATGTATACATGTGTATGTACTTCATGTTGTTTTTGGGGTAGTTTTTGTAATCTGGTTTCTTTATCTGGTTACATTATGTAGTGGCATATATATATATTTGTTCATGTTGATTTGAGTTTTGTTCGAGTTCAACGATGGTCTCCATGCATTTGCTCTGTCCTTGTAGTCTGGTTCCACATGTTGGTCGAGTCTGCACTTTCTTTTGGTCGTATAGACTTGTTCAATTATTGACTGATTTTGCTCGATAGTTGAATTGGAGATATTTCATTTATGTCTGATTTGGTTCACTCGAGTCTACATGTGATTCATTGTTGCCTTTGGTAATTGCATTGCTCTGGTGCCATATGTATTGTCACTGGGTTGTCATTGTTTTATGTGCACTAATATTGCTATATCCATTGAGGTCTGGTTGAAATAAACTTGGTTGTATTCACTTGTGTTTGTACTGATCATTCAATGATGAGTGTTTTCATTTGAAGTGTGTTGTTCATGCAGTCTTGTTATCATGTGGTTTGGTCTGAGTTATGTTGCATCCCATTTGCATTTTCGAGTCTAGTCTTTGTATTGCACCGGTGGTCTTCATGTTTAGTTGTTGTCCACTTGTTTTCAGTTGCTTTGTACATGGTTGTTTTGTCTTGACCTATTGCCTTGTTGTGTTCGCCTATGGTTTGGACTTCATATTGATCTTCATCTCTCTAGTCTGGTTGGTTCCGGTCTTTGTTAGCCTTACATTGTATTCTCAGTGCGTTGTACCATTTGATGTCTTGTTACTTATTAGTAGAATTGTTGTCTTGGTTAAGTACATTTGTATGCATGTGTATAAGACTGTTCTTGCATTATGAACAAACTGGTCTCTAGAGTTTAGCATTGCTTTTGATTCATACTTGCTTTTGTACATTTCTTCTAAAACAATGTTTGATTTGCTGTATTGCATGTGGACATTTTTTAGTCGTCTCCATTTGGATACATATATACATTGTATGTATATGTGTGTGTGTGTGTGTGTGTGTTAGTTTATGTCTTCATAACATTGCAGTTGCATGTGTGGTTGTACATGAACTTGCTATCGCATACATACTGTCTGGTTTTTTCTTGCAATGTTGATTTGCATGCACAATACTGTTCCACTTGAATGCTTTGTATTGCTTTATGTCAAATTGCTTCATTCTTGTGTCATTTTCATGACTACACTTCGTTTTGCACCTGAGTTGAATCCAGCATCGGCTTGGATTTGACCTTATGCTCACTAGTCTCTATGATTTTAACAAGCAAGTGTATATCGGTGTGCACAGCATTGTGGCATGTACAATGATACACCGTGCATGTTATAAGTTGTTCGTGTATGATGATTTAAAAGTATATGTTGACGAACAACCCAAATAACCGAGGCAAATGATATTTCCATACACACACAAAATTTATTGTACACTGTAAACTATTTCTTTTTCAATTTTACTACGTCAATATTTCTTTGTAGATAGGCTAAGTTCAAGCTGGAACAAGGTTGAAGATAAAAATACGAGTGTTGAGTGAATATGTAGTGAGGTCAAAATTGTAAATTGAAATTTGTGATGTAATTGAAATTGTAATGTAACTGAAGATGTATATATGTAGTGAGAGCTCTAATTTTTACTATTTGAATTTATAATAAAATATTTGTTTGAATTTGAATTCTGTGTTATTTATTTTATCCAACAAATATTTATTTAATTATGTGAAAATAAAATAGTACAATAATAAATACATTTAAACGAATATAAATGTATATGTTTATTTTCATCAAATAAAAATCATATACTAGTATATCCTACAGAAAGGAACCTTTCATCTAAGACGGAAGGTAGAAAATTACCCTCAGCCTAAGTCGAAAGGTAGGCACAGTGTCAATGGGAAGAGGGGCGAAGGGATGGGGAGGCTGCTTCCTTTGCTTTCGAATATAAACATAATTTCTTTCGAATAATTTGAAGGGGGATCCTTCAACTCTATCATTTTATAAAAGAATAATTTTTTTATATATTCAAGAAGGGGTTTCGAAGAGGATCTTCGAAAGTTTAAACCTTCAAGAGAATTATTTTAAAATGTTTTCGGTGTTTTAATTCTTTCGACTAAGTCGAACGGATGCCTTTGACAAAGTCGAAGGGAAAGAAGGGGAAGAAGTAGGGGTTTTGAAAGGTTTTAAAGGGGTTACCTTCAATGATTGCGAATGATTTTGAGTTTCAATGCTTTCGAAAGGTTCATAAATGATTTTATAAGGGGGATATCCCACGCTTTCAACAATGTCGAAATATAGAACCTTTCAACTAGTTTGAAAAGGAACCTTCCGACAAGGTCAAAAGGTAAGACCTTTTAACAAGGTCGAACGGTATGATTTAGTTATGCTTTCAAAAGGAAGGTTTCCGAAAGGGATAATTTTGAAGGGTTATTTGCTTTCGAATGGGACTTCATTCGAAGGGTTGAAAGGGCTATTTTTAGCCATTTTTCTTGAGTAAAGTTTTGCTAATTCGAAGGGACTACTTCGAAGGGCTATAGCACAAAATTCTTATCTTTGTTTGAATATGTAAGGGGGATCCTTATTTAAATTGAATGTTATAAAACCTTGGGGACATCGAGGTGGGTTTAATGTTTTCAATACATAGTTTAGGGTTACAAACATAAACATGCTTTTGAAAATATACATTGGGGCTATCAATATATTTTTATTTAATTTAACCTAATTGGGCTACTGATGGGAATATGTTAAACAGGTGGTATACTTGGGAAAAATAAGAAATCATGGGGGTTATGGATTTTAATAAATAATCATGGGGATCATGAATGTTAATAAATAATCATGGGGATTATGATTTTTTAAATTGGCCAAGTGTTGGGTTCTTGGTTAACCTAGGAAAACCATGGAATGCATGGTGGATAGCTCACATTAAATTTCTAAAGTAAAGAATGTTTTGCCAGAGGTGGTTAGCCTCGGGATTTGGCACCCAAGGGTTCATAGTCATCCTAGAAAAACTATGGAGTATGCGGTAAATAGCCCACATTAACTTTTATAAAACAATGTATGATGGATAATTTGCATTTATTTTGGTTAATTTACGACAGATAGTCCTATTAAAGTTTTGACGAATAGTCATTTTAAAGATTTTAGAGGGGAACTCTAATAAATTGATTTTAGATGGGATATCTAATAAATGGGTAGACGTGATATCCAATGCATATGATTTATGGCTTTGTTGCATATTATGTTAAGACTAATCATTTTGGGTGCAGGTGCATGGTAAATGATTTGCATGTTTTATTTTGGATAATAGTGAAGGGAAAACCCATTTCGCTAAGCGACGTGGTCTCACTAGCTATCTATTTATGATAAGAAATGACAGGAGATTATTCATACTAGACTTATTATCTGACTCAAAGTTTGTGTTTCTCCACAAACTCTCGGGTACTTAAAATTAATTTGAGTAGTCTGTGAATGGAATAATTTCAGGTTTTTTAGACGAATAAGCTTTTGGAGACATGCATGAGGCTGTGTTAACTATATAGGAGTTATTTTGTGTATTCTGCTATGATGTACTAAGAACTGTAAAGTTCATATTTATTAAGTTCTCTTATCATCATAAGGGGACTTCTTTATATGTTGCTCTTATCGTATTTTGTACATGTATATGTAATCTGGGTGTGGTTAACGTCTGGGATTATGTAATTAAATCTTAGATTGAAATTCATAAGAAATGAGAAATTATGTTTTATTGAAGTTTAAATTTTTTCATATTCTTATGTTTCTTGTTACCAATAGTTTCAAAATTCTAATTTTGGTCACTGAGAAATAACAGCTATGGATGACTACACAATCCATGGCAGTTAGTTTTGAGCCTCTTGAAGCGGGATGTTATAGATTTCTTATTTGATTTAGTTGATATCAACCAATAGAAAACTCTTAGGTGAGTTATTATACAGATATCCAATAACTATCAATACTTAATCTCTTGGTGCCCGCCATGAGTAACACATTACTCAATATTTGGAGTGCATTACATGTTATGGTCTCAACGAATATATTGACATTATTTCTTGAAACATTTTGACTAGGAATATTTAAAATAATATGTTATTTATATTGTGATAACTTTCTCATGATTACAACTCCTTGTAATTATTATCACATAACATACATGTTTCTAGCATATTTTCCACAACTTCGAAACATACTTATATGGATTAAATGATTCACAGAATTATAAAGGTAATGGACTAAGAACTTAAGGAATTATCTGGAATGATGAACAAAAGGTGCATACAAAATTTGATAAAGTTTCAACAAGGAGAACATGTCAGTGCTGACATGATTTAATAGGTGTAGACATGATTTTGAAACATGTCTTAAAAACTTTGAAGACTTAGGATCTTCAACCGCGAAGAAAACTTGGAAGAATTTGACCTTAAGACAAGTCAACACAGACCATTTTCGACCTACTTAGAATGCATGAAAGGTAGCATAGGCACCCATGATGAAGCCAAGTTTAAAGAGGTGACTAACAAAAACAGGTCAGTACCCACCATGGTACGACTGGTTCCTAGTTGTTTGGGATCGTGGAAATCATGCCATTTTAACTCGATCTTCATGCCTAGAAACTCGGATCTGGATGCTTATTGATTCTGATGCGTATTTTCGACTTTGATGGGAGGATTGGCCTATGAATGGCGAGCTAACATCAACTAGAAAGGGGATTGATTTTTTGGATTGGCTCTTGGGACTTTAGATTAACTTCTTCTTCCTCTAACTTACAAAATATAGAAAAAACCAAGATTTACTAGTTTGTGGTTTAGATTTGATTATAACTTGTTATATTTTGAAGGAATTCATCAAATAAACGAATTAAATGGATATAGCTTGGAGATTTTTCGGAACCGCTATAAAATTTTATGTTTTGCGCTCTTTCTTTAGATTTCTTAGTTATTCTACTGTTAATTCAGATTTAATTAATAATAGGATGGTGTGTTAATTTTTGGCTCAACATTTTGGCGATTTCATTGAGAAAGACTTGAGACTTGATTTGGAGGCCTATTACAAGGGAAGTCATTGTTGGAAGAAGTCAATAAGAACATAGGGGCAGCCAAGAGGTGTCTTCAAGTTCAAATCCATCTTCTATCTATGTTACTGAAGAGGATATGGAAGCGATAATGATGGAGATGCAAATAAAGTCAATGACTCATCAAGAGGAGATACTTAATACATACTTCTTAAGGATGGAATGGCAGAGGATAGTCAGAGTGGTTGGAAATAAAAATTGAAGGTCGAGAAACATAGTAAAGAAAGTTGGAGCCAACCCCCTAACACCCAAACAAGTCGGTAATGACCATAGAGGTCAAGGGCATGACCAATTTATCTTTTAAGCAAGTTGAGATAACGGGAACGGACAATGATGAAGTGAAAGATGAAGATCAGAATGCAATCTTACATTAGAAAGGATTGGAACAAGAAATTCCCCTCATAAATGGGAGCACGATGAAAATTTGAATCAAGGGTGCGTGAAGCCTCAGAGATTTCAACTGAAATATAATGACAGAACCGCTAGTATGATAAGCCATGTACTTTAGGGAGGTGTCCTAGATTGAAGTTTGAAGGATGTAAACCGAAACTCATTTACCCCAAACATTCGGTATGCTAGGAATTCATCTGATTTCAAACTACCAAGTTTGGAGCCATTTGATAGGATGGATCCAATAGTGCATTTGATGAAATATATCAAACATATGGGAGTGTTGGGTGCTATGAAGGAGGTGATAGGATGGTGTTTTCCACTGTACTTGATAGATTTAGCATCAATGTGATTTAGCCAACTAGAGAATAGACCCATCAGCACATGAACCAGATTAGTGGAGAAGTTTATGAACCAATTCAGAGTTTATATAGTACAATCAAGAAATGAGACACTTTCGAGTGTGAAGAAAATGGCAGGTGAGACCTTATGTAGCTATTTTACTAGATTCAACACAACAACCGCTACGGTGGAAAAGCTAAAGCTTTCGACAGTTTTATTGGTTCCAAAGTTACCAATAAAACCGATTTTGAGATATCTTTAGAGAGAGATCTGCTAATGGAACTTGTAGATTTCTACTGCCAAACTAAGAGATATTTACACTAGGGGGATGCTAAAGTGAATGCTGTGAAGAATGAAGGACCATCCAAGGTAAGATATGAAAAGGATAAAGGAAAGAGAAAGGCTGATGATGGCTATGGGGGACCGAAGCAATAAAAGAGGAAACTAAAATTTTCCTCTTATACCGAATTGATAAAGACCCAAAGAGGATCTATCTTGACACTAGGGGCAGATTACCTATAGGAAACCCGTTAGGAGAAGGCCCATCAATTGATAAAATATTACATATTCCATGTGCTAGAGGGGCATGAGACAAATGAATGCAAACATCTACGGGATTAGATTGTAGAATAGGTTCGGAGTTACAAACATAGTAGTGCCATATTAGCGGCTATAGATTTGCATGTATCTATTGTAGATATACCTAGATGCGACCTCGGATCTAGGCCGATGGTTGTTATCCCATGATCAGGATGGATTGGAGTCAAGTTTATTTTTTTCACTTTGTTTCTACTTTGAACAAACTATAAAGGATTACTACCGGGCCATATACACATGTAGGAGATCCTAAACAGTCCTATATGCATGCTTTGAGTTAAAATCTATAAGTAATTTTTGATTGGACTAGATATTTTGATTCTTTGCTTGATACATTTTGATTTGAATAATGATACTTGAATGATTTGATTATAGATGTTAATTGAAAATGGCAGTGCCAGTGAAAACTGGCTATCCTTGGCATATGGTAGGTAAACTAATGGACTATAATCCCTTGACTAAAGAGGTGGAGTGACAAATGATGAAGTTTATATATCCCATTGGATAATGAGGATGGACCTATACAGGATAACAAGTCCTCTCACCAGAGAGTGAATGTATGGACGTGCTTGGATATTGGGTCCCACCAGAGAGAGTGGATTGGGCTCAATCTGGATTTATGATTATGCAATCCAAAGATATCAAAATTTGAACTCCATGATTTAAACGCCTTTTTAATTTAGAATTATTTTATAATGAATAATGGATAATGTTATTGCCTTGGATCAATTGGACTTACTTATAATGGGATATTAGGCAATACTAGACGATTTGTAAGTGATGTTCCAATCGGTGGCAATGCAATACTATGATTAATGATGCATGACTTTACATATGATTTAGGGATGATTATTTAATAAAGGAAATGTTTGAAAGAGAGAAAGAAAGTCGAATCTCCTTTAATTAAATAAGGGCAAGAATGGAATGAAACCACATATTATCCCTCTCTTTCTTCATAACCTTTCGTTTCATTTCCTCAATTCATAACGAACAATATAAACGAAATACATAGGGATGAACTCCATTAACAAGAAGAAGAAGAAAAGTTGGGGAAAATAGGAAGTATAAGGTAAATCTCTTCATTTTAACAAATCTAAGGTGAATAATATCTCCATCTCTTTATTATTTGATGTTTGTAATTCGGGTTATTGATGATATCCAAATTTTTAATAGTTATTAATCATGCTTTGGTTGAGATAATCATTATAGAGATTAAGGGTTATTAATTATTGATTTTGTGAAATTTTATAAGAGGTTTTTTGAATTATACCTTAGTTTTTGATCTCCAAATGTTTTTATTTGATATGATGTTTAACGCATTATTTTGGAGAAGTTTTTTAACTTCACGATTTTCAAAAAGTATATGAATTTTCTAAGTTAAGAATATTCATAAATTAAAATTTTAATTATTTAAAATATTAAAAACAATTATTTTACTTTGAAATTTTTATGTGATAAAAGATGAAAATTCTAATTTTTGAGGATTTTCGACGATTTTTCCCAAGCATTTCCGATTTGGTATGAATTATTCTATCAAGGGAAATTTTAATTACAAAAATGTAATTACGGGAATAATTAATGGAAAACAATATTTTGGGAAAGAACAGAATTTTTTTTTCTGTTCTTACTATAAAGAATTTTTGAAAAGATTTGATTAACCAATAGAAATTTGACAAAGATATTGGTTTGGTAAAAAGTTATTACTTTTAAATCCTTTTTTCATATATTTACAAAACTTCAATTGAGACATGCAATAGTTATATGAACACTTGACAGCTCTGCATTATGGCATATGATAGCCTGCTTTTTCATAACTTTGTATACTTTGATGCTCGATAGCTTATAAAATATTTAAGGTGAAATAGCACCATATGTTTAGACACTCGATAAAATTTTCATCCTTAGCATGCGATAACTCTTTATTCTTGACATGCAATAGGTATGTTCCTTGACATGCGACACCAACATTTCTTGATATGCTGTAGCTATGTTCCTTGATATGGCGATAACTATGTTTCTTGACTTGCGATAGCTACATTTGTTGACATGTGGTAGCTATGTTCCTTGACATATGATGGCTACATTTCATGACATGCGATACCTTACTCCCTAACATTCGATAGCTATGCTTCATTGACATTAAATGGTTATGTTATCTTGACATTCGTTAGCTCTCTCTCTCTCTCTCTCTCTCTATATATATATATATATATATATATAGGAGATAACACAAATTTTAAAGTGTGATAGCATAAGCTTTTGACATGCGATAACATAAGGTTTAAAGTGCAATAGCACAAGCTTCTGACAGCAATAACACATAAGTTTGAGAAGGGCGATAACTTATTTGATATACTCGATAGCTTTTAACTGAGCAGTGAGCCAGATTTTCCTTACACAAAATATGGTTTTTTTCAATTGTTTTTTATTTAAATGACAAAGGTTTGAGGAAAGGAAAGATATGTTTTAGCCTATTTTACTATGTTTTTATGGAACAAAAGTATTACTTATGAATAGGTAATTTGTGTAAAACGGCTAACATGTGAATAAACGTTTGTGGTGAATAATTTATATATTCAATTTTGCAACTCCATTAGTTGATATTGTATACGTAAATTATTTGACTTGCTTGCTTATATGTTATCGCCCAACAATTGTGGCCTTGATGATAGGAAATATACGACCGATAGTGGTTATTACAGTAACAAGTATGGTCAGACTAAACTCTTGAGTGGATCAAGAGACTGAGAAGATAAAAATGTGTTAGGATGCCCAGGACCGATCAAATGGTATGGCTCGTTGAAAATTCTAAACCATACTTAAGGGTGTTTACTAGTATAGGGTTACACCGTATACTTTAGCCATTAAGCCCCTGGCTGGTCAGGTGCACGATTCCAATACCTATAGTTCTACCTATATTGAGGCTAAAATACGTGGTACACATCTTGGGAAATTTTAGTAATGGTGCTCACCTATAATTTTCTTCTGAAGATACCAAAATACCGTTATGATTATTTTCTTCTATCGAGAGTAGAAACCATTGTTATTTTCATTTGAAAGAACTAGAAGATGGTTTTGATTATCTTCTTCTGTTATGGGAGTAGCTCGATACACGTATGGGAATGAATATCCATTGGATATTTATTTATATTTTTTCCCTAGTAAGCTCGATAGGTTTTTAGTTGGCCTGTGAAAAAACTAATAGGTCATTGTGACTTCGGCAAAACTATGTTGTTAAATTAAAAATTATTATGGGTGGGTAACTATGGGAACGTGTAACCCTCAATCCCTTGTGAATATTAGACTATTCATTTTGATCCATTATGGGCGATGTTGATGATGTTATAATTATGTTCTAGTCATTATGGTTTTAGTTATATGCTAAGATTAACATATTGATTGTAAAGAAAATAGTAAGGGAAATAAATTTCGTGCTTCAGCAGACGTGGCCTCAATATTTATCGATTTTGGTTTTAAATGTACTAATATTACTCACACTAGATGTTTTTCCTAATCTGAAAAAAAAAATTCCTCTTAAATTCTCAGTACTCATTTGAATAGGCTAAGAGTAGGGTTTTTTCTTTTAGACAAAATAAAGATTTTAGATATGTGCTAGAGGGAAGCAACTAATAGATTTTATTTCCACTGTGCAGTTTAACTACTTTGTTGTTGATTGATTGCATGTAAATGGTTTTATATCTGTCAAGTAATTAAGACTCCAGAGGATGTCTTTATTTGTCGCTCTTGGAGTTATTTGTTATATTTTATTTGAATGATGAAATCATTAAGTTATGTATGTATTGAACTTAAATATGAATGAACAAAAATATTTGTTGATTTTTTTCATGCTTTTGACATTAGTGATACAATAACTGATCTTGTTTTGTCACTGGAAAATAATGCTAAGGATCCCAATAGTATGTATTTTATAGCCTCAAAAGGGAAATGTTACAAGCTATATTAGTACTTTTTAGTTATTAGAGACAGTCATTTAGAGTTTATTTGATTCATAAGTATAAAGTCTATCATCACTCTATTTGTATATAATCTGATGAATGTGCTGCACTTTGATATGATGTTTGATTCCGGTTCTTTTGGTTAAATTACAATCATTCTTGTTTTAAATCTATGTTGTTATTATGTTTGGCCTATGTGCTATGAGATGTTCTGCAAGTTCTATTACTGGTAGTCGTACTTCACTCATGACTACTTCCCTCTATTGGTTGTGTACCAATGCAGCACACTCTTTGGTTTTAGATATTTGTATACTGGATATCGATGGCGGAGTGTGGTTGTCACATATGACGTAATACCCTGGGTTTGTACAAAAATAAATAATTAATTATAGGGGCATTTTGGTAATTTTATATAAAGTCAAAAAACTGAACTTTTATAAGTAAAGAAATTCGAAAAATCCAACTTTTCAATTGTCAATTAGATTTTTGTATCCTGATCCATATAAATAAGGGTAGTAACGGATAACGTATGAAGGAAAAACAGGTCATTTATTGTAGCATGCAATTTGGAGTGAAATAGGTCAAGGCCCAAGTGGAGCCAAGGGGCAAATTCGAGTTTTTGCCTTACATAAGAAATGTTTTTAGCCCAAATTCATCTAATCCTTCACTTCTTTTCATCCTCTAGTTGCCGCTTCATCTAAACTTCATTTACCTTCTTTATATTCACTAAAATTTACAACAAATCTCTACAGACAAGATTTAAATCAAATATCTCTAAAAAAAGAGAGAATCAAATTGAAAAAAAGAGAAAAGTCAAATCAGAATAATTGCACACTAAATAGAGAAGAAAAGATACTAAACCAAATCCAATCAAAGAAGGAGATTACGGATTTTTTTATAGACATCGTATGAAGGTGAGTGGGTTTAACTACAAACTAAATGATGTAGATAAACATTTAATTTCATATGTATACCTATATGGTTTAAAATTAGGATTTTTCATTGAGTTAATGATTTTTAATGGAAGATTTATATAAAATGAAATAATCGTAAAACCATAAATAATGATTTTGATAATATAATTGATGTAATTTAGGGAGAGAATTGATCGAATGAATTTCAACCTTTAAAACCATATAGATCTGATTTTATGAAATAGATTTGAACTAGTTCGAATGAACAAAAGTGAATTTATATATATATAACTATGGAATCATATAGATTTGACTTTATATGTTAGACTGGAATCTATTTAAATGAATAATAGCGAGTCTATGCATATGGCTTTGGAATTTATAGATCTAATTTTATGTAATGGATTTGAATTGATTTAGGTGAATAAAAGGAAATCTATGTATATATCCTTTAGAAATCATCTTGATCTGATTCTATCAACCTTGAATAAAATTGAATATATGTACACGAATCGTTGAATAGTTATGTACAATCAATTAGATAAATTACATAAAAAGTTGGATATGATAAAATCTAGAAGTCTATTAAGTACTCATTCAAAAATTAGAGAATAGAATTCAAAACTTATACTTAAGTCTAGAAAGAAGAACCAATAATAAACAATTAAAACATGATCAAAATAACAATTTACACTTTATGAAAAACTAAATTTCTAGAAATCCAGTTAAATGAAGTAGGGACTAATCGACTCAATTGCTTTGAGAAAATAGTAAACAAACTCTAGTCAAACTCATAAGAAAATAGTTCATTTTTGGGGTCAAACAATTGATTGACTAGAGTGACCAATCGACTGGTAATGTCATCTAGTCGACTGAATGCACAATACACACACACATATACATACATACACATATATAGGAAACCAGTTGACAGACTATATATATATATATATATATATATATATGATTGACTAATATCTTTAGATAGCACATGTTTATACCAAGCCTAGTGCAAGCCAAGCAGGATAGTTTGAAGACTCGTTTCCCATTTCTTTGACTTTCTAAAGTTCACGTAACTTCATGACCCTATGTAATGCGTACGATTTTGTTTCCCACTTAGCTGGTATTTTGGAATCCATGCCTTATGATGCTGTATAACATGATATTCAACATGAAATGCGATTGTATTGCGATTAGTTGCTTCCATTGTTATTATAGTACTCACGACTGTATGTTGGTGAGTTGCATTTGGGAATGGGGGTATTCATTTTAGTATGGTTTACAACTGTTCGGTGGTTGTACCCACCTAAGAAATCAAATTGTTTATCAACCCTTGTATGTTATGGGTTGAATGATATGGAGGACATGTTTACACTGAAGCAGTGTACTCGATGTACTAGTAGGCAGTTATTCATCGGGATTGTATGCTCTATTTGTGCTTTGGCATTGTGATTGTATACTCAGTGTGTGAGACTTAGGAGTTTACCATTGAGATTATTTGCTCAATGTATAATTATGCAATCTACCATTGAGATTGTTTACTCAATGTGTAGTAAGGCGATTTACCATCATCACTATGAACTTGATGCATAGCTAAGTTTAGCTAATTTCTAGTTATCCAACCTTCGGGTGGAAATCTTTTCAGTTACTACTAGACTTAGGATTATTATAGGTTGTTGCCCTATATTATACCAACCGGGTAATTTGTTAGATTGTATACACATACAACTACACACCCCTTGGCATTGTAGATTATAAATGGTAATTTAACTGTATATTAACAGCATACTACTGATGATATTACTCACCCACCAGACATTCTCTGGTGCCCTCTATTTTTTCTACAGGATGACAGGATAGTAAGTGGTATGACGAGGATAAGATGCATGGAGGAGTTGACTGTGTGCCTTGGAGGTATATTTATTTAGTGTCATTCCCTATGCATCTTATTGTACTTGCCAATCAATATATACTATATTTCTATTTGAAGACTTTATTTTGACATTTCTCGTATGGACCACTGTTATTTTAAGGCAGTAATAATTTGATTATTTCAGTATTTATATTTTATTCCTTCCATTGTTAGATTGAAAGTGTAAATTACTTAAAGTTCTACTTTCTCTATACCTTACTAACCTTCAAAAACCCAACGATAGTCATTCTTAGCACGACTTTGGTTCAAACGTCATTTTTGTGCTTTGGTTCGATGTGTCAGGAGGTATAGGATGTTACATTTGATAGTAAAGCCTACGTTTTAGTTTCCTTAAGGGTTCGGCGCATACTAAGGGAGTGTACTTGTATATTTTAAAAATTACACATGGACACATACACAGACACATGCACACACACACACAGATATATATATATATATATATATATATATATATATATATATTAAGTATAACATGAATAACCCCATTGGATTCCAAGAACGCTTATTATTATCTGAGGAAGATGAGAAATCAAAGTAAACATTATTTTGGGAGTAATTGAGGTTCTGGGCTTGAACTCCCTATATGGTTCTGGCAGCATCTCTCGATGAGAGGCCATATTAAAGTTAATCCCAATGGAGGACATGCAGCCCAGCCACATAAGGCAGCTCCTGATCCTCCACCTACTTTAGATTTTCCCAAATTGCGTCAGGATTTCCAAAGTCTGGGTAGAGGGGAGGTTCAACACAACGTTGAAATGATGGCCAAGTTTTTTCGAAAAAGGGGATAAGTGTGATATGGTAGTGTTCGGTAGAGCAAAGTAAAGGAGGAAGGAGAAAGGAGTGCATGGTAGAGGGTTCAGTTGTATGGGAAGAGAAGGTGGCATATTGAGTTAAGGAAGGATCAGTAGAAATTTAATGAGAGGAATAGATCGGTGGAGCTAGGAAAGAAAGGATCGGTGTAAATGGGTAGCATGATGGGATCAGCTAAGTAGGAGAGGGATCGGTAGAGCTGAATATTGTGAAGGGACCGACAAAATTTGTTAAAGAAACAGGGATCGACATGTTTTGTGTTAGGGAAGGGGTCGACATTTTTTGTTCAAAGTGAGGGATCGGTTAATATGGATCGACATTTAGGAGTCAGCATTTACTGATAGACATATATGTACTTGACTAAACCTTAGACTTTAATTGAACTCGAAATCTAATCCATAATCACTTGTTTGAGTAATTACAACCAATCCCATCTCAATGAACTTGAACATATGATGACGGTGAACAACAAGACTTGCATATTCATTATTGTACCCATAACTGAACATTCAAATCCTGCAGACTTAGAACATGAACTGAAACTTAGCATATGGACTTGAATAACATATTTCACACTCAGATATGCCGATAGTCAATCCCAAAACTAACAAATTGATCAATCTCTTCTCCAGTTAAGACGGTCAGCGATGATGGTCACTCTGGTTGGAATCCAAAGTCTCGTCATTTCACTTTGCTTTCTTATTTTAAGCTGCTTATTTCTGTAACACACCATACTGCACCACACTGTACTACATTAGCTCACACTTAGCATAAGGGGCAGGTAAACTTTTCTAATCTCGATTATCTACTGAGTTTTGTTGGCATGGACTTTAGACGTTTAGAGCATCTAGCTGCAATGGCATCTGGACCTGCCTCGCAACATTGCAATCCCGAAGCGGAGTCGAGTTCCGTAACCATATCTAGCAGGCTTTCCCCTGGTCATCAAACTGAACAAACGAAGGTTTCTGGTCCATCAGCCAATATTTTCTGATGTTCCCATCCTTCGGATGGAAGACGTAAGTCCTGCACCAGATGCTGTAGAAGGCGTTGTACTCTTAGATAACCCGACAAATTCTCAAGCCTACAGAATTAGTGAAGCCTCCCTTTGCAGACTATGTTCTAGACATGGAATTTCATTCGAAGATGTCCTGTCTCCTTTGATAAATGGTAGGGCTCGCTTGCTTCCAGAGGGGTATATAGTATGCAACAAATCCATTTTTGGTTCGGATGTGTGCCGCCCTTCAATTCGTTTATTCGGGAAATGTTAAGATATCTTAGAATAGGTTCCACTCAACTTCACCCAAATAGCTACGTCTTTTACCATGGAACTTTTTTACTATTCATGAGTGTTCTGTTCCACATGCCAACTCCTAAGGACATAAGGTTCATTTATAAATTTACGACGATCAGGAAGTCCTTCCTTTGTTTTTCTCGAGCCTTGACCCAACTGTCAAGTCTTAACAGGTGCTTGGAACAAAGTTACCCTTTTTAAACATGAATGGTTCTACGTTCGATGTCCGCTTGGCTTTGCAAGGCGATGGTTGGAAGGACATAAGTGTCGTCTTCGCTTTATTTCCAAATTCTCTAATCCGAGTCATATTTTGGGTCAACAAACATTTTGAATATCTATAGGTGTCCACCCACATCCAGAAGGTAATAATTTTTCAAAGCGATCTCTACAATTCATGCTACCCCTGTCGAAGATAGGGACATCAGACTCCTCGTAACCGACGAGTTGTTCTCCCAATTTAGGTTACTGGAAGAAGGCAGTAGAATTGGGCTTCTTGGAAGTGTTGCATTACCAAGAAGGACTGTTGAAAAAGAAGGGGATATCAATAACCCTATCATGACCTCATTCGAGGGGACTCAGGATGATGCCGAAGAAGGCAAAATTGGAGGTACCCAGATCAATGAGCCTGGCGATGCTGATGCAGGCCTAGGCAAGGCATCTGTGGTTAAACCATCACAGGGTGCAAAATTCCACATGCCTACTAAGAAAAGAAAGAAGATTGCATGTAAGCATCGTAGGAGAAACACTACTAAGGATCAGGAGTTCGTTATCACTTCCATCAATGAAGAGTCATCTTCCCAACATTTAGAAAGTTTGATGAAAGGGTTTTCAAATCTCCAAATTCCCAATGATATTATTACTTATGAATTCCCTAACATCAACATCGATGGGCTCAGTTCTCCTACCAGAAGTGGTGACGACATTCTTCCTACCGGCAAAAGAGAGAAAACTCCCACGAGCAAGGCTGCAGCAACTAGTCTGTTGGAGGGGACACTAGGACACTCACAATCACGTGTACTTCACCGCATGGTTTCCATCTATCTTTTGTATAATGGTCACTTATACCCTTTTATTTAGTTTTTTGCAGGTTCAATTCTCAATCTCGAGCTTTTGATCGCTTGAGGGGCTCCTCGAAGCAATATGGATCCAGACGTGATTTTGAATCAGGTAGGGATAGAGAGGGATGACAACCGTGAAAGAAGTCATTGCTCGAAGGAATATTCATCTTCGAAACATAAATCCCAATCTTGTTCGTCTCATCAAGAAGTGCAACATAATCTTCCTATGCATAATGGCAATCAGACCCCTTTTCATGGTCCTCCAACTCCCGTATCGCCTGAGTAATATCCTGGCTCATCCAGTTCCAAGTAGTCCCATGACCGCAGGTTGAGCGAATGTCCAATCGTTGCTTCTAATCCATCTTTGCCGACTACCTTCCACTGTAGGGAAATTGGCCGAACTTAAGGTCATTTTCCCAAAGATTTGTTTTGATGAGCTTAAGTTATCCATTCATAAAATCCTAAGGAATGTCAAAATAAGCTCTCTCGCATGCATTAATGATGTTTTTATGCAGCATGATTCATTCCAACACTTAGCAGATAAAATCTCCAAGGTGTCCATCGAGCGACAGCATAAGATAGATTGTATCAAGCTAGAGACAATCCATGATAAAGATATAATTAAGCACCAAGATAACGAGATCTCAGAGTTGACGAAAAACTAAATGAGGCAGAAAAAAGTGCCGAGGAAACATCTAAGGCAACGAGTCATCTGGAAGCTGCCCATAAAATGGAACTTGATGCTGCCCTCAACCACAGTGGTGCACTCGTCAGGGAAAAAGGTTCCTTCCAAAATGAGAAAAATATCTTGGCCTATCGCATTGAGGAGCTTGAACAACTTCTTAAGAAAGAGAGGAAAGAGAAGATCGAAGCTCAAGAAGAATCATGGAGATAGTAGGAAGAAGTTGTTAAGGCCTAGACTTTGAAGATTAAACTTGATGAGCAACTTGCTTAGATTAAAGTACTCAAAGAAGAGGAGAAGGAAGCGGGCCGCAATAAAATGAGATAACAGATCGAGGCCAGGTAGAGGATTCCAAGGAAGCATGTCGAAATGAAATCAAGGACATGTTTGATCCCCTAATCATTGAATGCAAACCTAAAGTCCTTCTCCACCATGATCTGAGCTTTCTTGGTGAGGGTTATCTCGAGTTGCTTTCTAAGGCTTGGTAATATATTGTTGAAATGAAAAAGAAAACCCTCGGTGAAGCTTATTTGGAGAAAGAGAAACTAGTGCTAGAGAACCTCTATGGAAATGAACCCCTAGACCTTGCCGCTACGGGACTCCGATATTTCAACATTCTAACGTCTTCCAAGAAGGGGGAAAATATCACCGAGTCTTCAGATTATGGTCCTAAGGGCTCCTCTTCTTTACAAGTAGTCGGAACATCAATTTCTTTCAGCCCGAGACAAGATCTAAGCTACGATCCAGACAAACCCAGTTATCAATCTAAAGTGCTGCCCTTATTCTGGAAGGGGGACCCGGTGACAACTGAAAGTCAGTCGGACAAAGGTATTCCGCTCTATTCTCCACTTTTCGTTCGATTTCTTTCTTTATTTCCAATATCCATGGGCTTATCTTCTTGTTTTCGCGAATCTATAGGTCTTCAGGGTCCTGACCAAACTCCAAAAAGGGGTGCTGCCAGGGAGCAACAATCGACATCGACTGAGATTTCGGTAGCCATCGATGCTCTAGTGCCCGATGATTAAGTTATTGGAGCACTCTACGATGATAAGGCTGGAGATCCACTGCCATTGGATGAATATGATGATGTTGTGATCATCGGCACCACTAAACACATGGATGAGCTCAACTTAAAGGAGCGCATTGAGAGGGAGGAGATTTGAGGAAACAAGCCAAGTCTGAACCCATTGATGTGGATATTGACGAGCCAAATCTCATCCCAATACAAGTCATCCCACATAGTGGGTCGATTTCTAAAAAACTCTTTCTACTTTTAAAAGCTCCCTAACCAAAGGTAGTAAAGAATCGAGGAAATGGATAGGCGGAAGCTCGAGTGGTGCCACTCTCGAAATATCCAAAAAGGAGAGAAGACAAAACAAAAAAGCCATCGTCTCGGCTCTGTTTACCCATAGCTTGTATAGTTATTTTTATTTTTGTTGGCCGTGATTGTACGGGTACGGCTCCCATTTTTTGATATTTCACAATTTTTGAAGCTTATTATATGAATAATTTTTTTTTGTTGAACCCTTATATGAATTGTTATCTAAGTAGTTGAGCTTTTACTTTCCATTTAATGTACTTGTAATTCGTTGCTTATTCCTTTGGATGATAATCCGTTAATTCTATCCCAAGGCCTTGATGCAGTCGTAGCCCTAAGTCGTACCAAACACGGGGCTTGAGCCCTAATGTTGTGCTATCGGATTCAGCGGTTTGAGGGATTATACTCCTGCTCCCAATCTCAACTTAGCAGAGTAAGATGATGGATGGTCGAACCCCATCCTTTGCGAGTTTATACTCCTACTATCGGTTTCAGGCCAGAATTTATGGAATAGTGAGAGGTTGAACCGCACTCACCTATTTGTTTATACTAATATCATCATTTTAGGGATAAGAATTAGTTAGCGGGTGGTCGAATCACACCCAAATTGTGTTTATAATCCAATCCATACTCTAGGGCCTTAGAGTTATTTCAAAAAATAGTCGGATTGTACTTTTCTTAATTGATTGATTTGCCACCTAGGTCCGAGGTTTGATTTAACGAGCGATCGGTCGTGTCACGATCGCTTTTGATTTATTTCAGTCCCATCACTAGGCGGGATTTATTCAGTCATCGGATGGTCAAGCCACATCCGTTTCCCGTTATGTATTCCATCCATCGGATTATGAATGAGATTTATCAAATGAACAGCTAGACCACACTCATCTTGTTTAGTTCAATCGGGGACTAGCATAATTGGTTAGTTCCAAACTTTGGGTACGTGCTCGGACATACCGACATTAGTCAGTTTCGTAATGTAACTAACATGTAATGCTACAACAAACATAGATATAAGGAAGTTCAAAACTTAATTTGCTAAATGGAAGGAAATGGCATAATTTGTCTTATTACATATCCGGAAAATCAAATGTTGAAGCAAATTCTGAAAGTAAATACAACTGAATGAAAAAGAAGCAAACTAAGTGAAATAGTGCTGTAAATGCTCGCTATTCCACGCCCTTGGGAGTGTGATGCCATCAATAGTCGCTAGCTTAAAAGTACCCTCTCCAAGCCTCTGTTCAATCACATATGGTCCTTCCCAAGTAGGATTCATATGCAATGGGAAAGGAAATACCCATTTCAAAATGTGAACACCGATTTCAAAGGTTATAGGTCGGACTTTAGTGTTGTAGTATCGGGCGACTCGGTGTTGGTGTGCAGCTGCCCTCAAATCAGCTTTCACACACTTCTAGTCTATAAAGTATAGAGATTCTAGAAGGATATTTTTATTTGTTTTAGGATCGTAGTAAGTCACTTGATGGGAAGGAACTTTGAGCTCATCAGAAATAATAACTTTGGAACTTTAAGCGAGGGTGAATGGAGTATGACCATTCGTGGACTTGTGGGTGGTTCTATACGCTCATAGTGCTGTTGGGAGTTTATCCACAGACTTGCCTCTAGCCTTTTCCAAATGCTTCTTTAGAATGGATTTTATGATTTTGTTCATAGCTCCAAATTTCCCACTTGTTTGAGGGTGAGCGGCTGCCGCAAATCTTTTTTCAATACGATGTCGACGGCAAAAGTCTTTGAACTCAACATTGAAGAATTGTGTCCCGTTTCTGTTACAATAGTCCATGGAAGACCAAAATAATAGATGATGTTCCTGACGATGAAGTTGATTACTTTCTTGGTTGTATCATAGCTAAAGGATCTGCATCGACCCATTTAGTGAAGTCATCAACTGCGACAATAGCATAATTCACAACACCTTTAGAGATCAGCAAGGAACCAATAATATCAATCCCCATATGGAAAACAGCCATGGACTAATATTTATGTAATTTCCATTGGTGGAGCTCTTGGGACTTTTGCATACATCTGGCACTTATCACATCGCCTTACATAATCAGCAGTGTCTCGATTGACAAATGGCAATAATACCGATAACGGAGTGTTTTCTTTGCCAGGGTTTGCTTTCTAGTGTGATCACCACATTCTCCTTCATGAACTTCTTTTAAGACTCTTTTTAGCTCATTATGAGCGATACACTTGCGTAGGTGAACAGAAAAACTCTTTCTATACATAACTCCTTCCTGTAGGATATACCTTGAAGCTTTATGAAAGACTCGTCGTTTTTCGTTTCTTTGTTCAGGAAGAACTCCACGTAGTAAATAGTTTTTAATCGGAGTCATCCACGATTCCTCCTTAGGCCCAGTCTCTAGTACCTAGCCGATTTCCATCAGGTTTATACTCAGGGCATTTAATACTTTGACTGGAATCAAGCCCATATGTTGTGCGTCCCTTGTGCTAGCAAACTTTGCTAATCAATCAGCCTCTCTATTTTGATCCCGAGGAATGTGCGTAATGTCATAGAACTCAAAGTCAGTCAACAACTCTTGGACTTGGGTAAGGTATGGAGCAAGCCGTTGTCCATTAGCTTGGTAATCTCCCTTGACTTGGTATACTATAAACTGTAAGTCACATAAGATTTTAAGAGACATTTTCCCAGTTCTTTAACGAATTTAAGTTCAATAATCAGAGCCTCATACTCGGCTTCATTGTTTGTTGCAAGGAAATCAAGCTTTAAAGCATGGAAAATTGATCGATCTTCGAGGGTTAAAGACACAATCCCAGCTCCAGAACACCGAACATTGAATGCTCCATCTATATACAACTTCCACCGTATAGTTGGGGTTTCACTACTCTTCGGGAAATCATATTACGTAGTAAATTATGCTATAAAACTGCTAGTGCTTGACCTTAGATAGCCCTAATGGGAAGATAAGTGATGTCGAATTGGCTAAGCTTGATATTCCACTTGAGTAACCTTCCAGGCATCTCAGGTCGCTGTAGGACCTGTTGCAATGGTTGGTTAGTGTAAACATTGATAGGGTTTACTTGGAAGTAAGGGCGGAGCTTTCATGATGCAATCAGCAAATAGTATGCTAGTTTCTTTATCTTAGGATAGTTCCTTTCAGCTCCTACCAATCGCTTGCTAATATAATAAGTATCAACACGGTTAAGTAAATATATAAATCTTCATGATACACTAGCTTTGATAAGATGGGTGATATCTTTAAGTGGTTCACCAAAGTTTGGAATGCGTCTTTAGAATCCCGTGTCCATTCAAAATTTCTTTTTCCTCTTTTAATCAAGTCAAAGAAAGGAATGCATTTAGCGAAAGATTTGGAAGAGAATCAGCTTAAGGTAGCAACATTTCCTTTCAGGCTCTGTACTTGTTTGATTGTCTTCAGTGCTTGGATATTACGAATAGCTTGGATCTTCTTGAGATTAACTTTGATTCCGCGGGCATTAACAACGAAACCCAAGAACTTTCATGATGCAATGATAAAGGAGAGTTTTAGAGGATTAATCTTCATTTTATAATGTCGGAGGATATCGAATATTTCTGCCAAGTTTCCAATGTGTTCGATCGAATGTCGTGACTTCATGAGCATATCATCTACTTGTACCTCCATCATTTTTTCGATCTGATCTTTAAACATTCTGTTAACTAAGCACTGGTAGGTCGCTTCTGCATTCTATAGTCCAAATGGCATCAACACATAATAATATAATCCAACATTGATAATGAAGCTAGTGTGCTCTTGATCGGGAATGTGCATCGGGATTTGGTTATATCCTGAGTACGTATATATAAAAGATAGAAATTTGTGTCCCGCAGTCGAGTCTACCAGCTGGTTAATCCTTGGAAGGGAAAAACTATCTTTTGGGCATGCCTTGTTTAAGTCTGAGTAATCAACGCACATCCACCATTTCCCGTTCGCCTTTCTCATAAGTACATGATTAGATACCCACATAGAGTAGGAGGCATCGTGAATAAATCCATTGCCTTTAAGTCTATCCACCTCCTCTTTAAGAGCGGCAAATCTCTTTGATCCATACCACGTCTTTTTTATTTCACCGAAACATGACTTGGGTCAATATTCAATGCATGGCTTGCAATAGTAGGTGAGATCCCACACATGTCAGAGTGGGTCCAAGCGAATACGTTGAGATTCACTCGGAGAAATCCAAAAGGTTCTTTCATCATCGGGGGGTTGAGTCACGATCCAATCTTTAAGACCTATGACGGCGTCGTCATGGCTGACTGTGATGTCAATCGCCAGCTCAACTGATGCAGCCTTGGTCTCTTTGGGCTCCTGCTCGTCGTCTCTCGAATCTATATATCTATAGAGCCAGCTGTGGTGCCCAAGCCAAGGCTTAGGCGTTAGTTTCAATCTTCATGGCTTGGATGCAGACTGACTTGTCCATACCCTTACCTTCTTTTTCCGTTGAGCATCCCTCAACTCAGCTACATAATAAGCACGTCTAGCCGCCTGATCACCACAAACAACTCTGACACTATTATCTGTCGAGAACTTAAAAGTTAAGCACTATATGGCAAGAGCTACTCGAAACTCAGCTAGGGCAGGTCGGCCCAGAAAAGGGTTGTATGGATAGTCAACATCCAAAACAACATAAAGCAGAATCCACACTCTCATACGGCCACCTTCTCCCAACTCTACAGGTAATTCAACATCACCAACAGCTTCAGTTACAGCACCGTTGAAGCCAAGAATGCATGCTTTAGACGGTTTCATGTCCTTGATTTCTATCCTCATCTGATCATAAGCTTTTTTGAAAATTATATTTATAGAAACTCAATGGTCAATCAATATCCTTCTCACTAAAGCGGGTCCACTCATGGCTGAAATGACGATTGGGTCTTGGTGCCTCTACCTTGTCTACATTTCTATTTCTAAACATGATATCATCTGCCATTGCACGTCGTTGTTTTGTCGGAGCTCCATCTTCCGTATTTGAATAGCATTCAAAATCCATATTCTTAATCACGCTAGCATAACCCTTCATTTCATGCCAACTCTTATCAGCTGGATGCGGTCCTCTGACTAATGTATTGATCATTAATTTTCCACCAGTCTACGCAGGCTCCTCAGCCTGTGTGGTTCTTGTCCTCGGTAAGGGTCAGATGTCCCCTACCTACCATCCTGTGGGGTTTTCACAAATTGTTATAACTTCCTTTCTCGAATCATCTTTTCGATAATATTCTGGAGATGCCTGCATTCATTTGTGTTATGCCTCTAGCATTCGTGAAACCAATAATATTTCCCGGTTTATTTCTGCTTCTCTGTTGATTCTTTTGGAGACGGCTTCCTGTACTGCATGGTATTGCGGGTAGACAAATAGATATTCTCCAAGGACGTATTCAGTGGTGTGTAAGTATTGTACATCGGAATCCTAAGTTTCCCTTTTCTAAAATCCCTCTTTCATTCTCGGCTCCTATCTCCGCCTTTCTTTTGTTGATTCGGTTTGTTCTGGACATTCACTTGAACTTTCCAGAGCTATCATCAGACTGCTTTACAACAATTTACTCTGTACCCCTTCTCCGCTCGGTCCCACAACATTCTTCTTCCTGGCGGATCTGGCATCCTCCTTCCTCAGACACTGAGCTGCTTTTGCGTAAAAGTGTTCCAACATTGCAGATGGATTGCCAATTAACAAATCACCAAAATACGATTTTGGATCAATCCCTCCTGTCATGGCCATCAATATTGCATGGTCATACGGATTACTGATTTCTGTAATAGATATGGAATCTCTCCAAATAATCTTTTAATGATTCTCCCAGAGCCTAGATCACGCTGGATAGGGACATCGCATTTTGGGGTAAGTTGTGTGCATTCGAAACTGCTCCACAAACCTTGTTGCTAAATCATCAAATCTAAAGATCGACCATGGGGGTAACCTTTAAAACCATATTGTTGCTATTCCAAAGAGAGTTATGGAAAAAAAATCTACACTTGGTTGCGTCATCTGCTCATGTAGAATCCATCAGCCATTCATACCTCATGATGTGATGCCTTGGGTATGTTTTTCCCTCGTAGGCAGGCATCGATGGCAGGTTGAACCTCCTTGGATACTTAGAATGTAGGACATTATCAAAAAGGTATGGCTTCTCGAGATTGCCCAATCATCATTGGTCAAGCCTTGGCTCACTCTCAACCGTTTGACTATAGCCGACAAGTCTGGCATTTGGTTATGTGGTGCAAAGTGGTGGTCAGATTCCACCTCACGTGAATGGTCCGGTCAATGTCTACGGGCCATTCCATGCCTTCTTGGTTCAACATCTTCCCAATGTACATCTCGTAAATTCACGTCATCGTCATTTCGGGGAAGCATTGGTCAAAATTTAACTGAACTCCATCATCCAAATCGACCGCAACAGCTCCATCTTGAATCCCAATATGCATAGATAAGTTCCCACCTTTGGAAGAGGGATCGGTACCGATCCCTATGGAAGGATCGGCATTGATCGGTCCTGGCAGACCAAGATGGTCTGCCTGTTGACGCCCCGAAATTTATATGCGATATCCTTTTGTTCTGCGATGGCTATGTCGATGATACTCGTCTAATGAACTAGAACTCTCCAACGCAGAGTAAGGGTTAGGGTCCCTTCTAGCTTTTCCTCGCTGTTGGTGCTAACTAAGTTGGTTCATTAGGTTGATATTAATCTGAATTTGCTAATTTATTTATCGATGGCTATTCATTAGCTCCCTCATTAGATTCAGGAATTCAGCTCTTGTAATAGAATCAGTTGTATTCTGGACTTCAACTGATTCAACATTCACATCCATTAGTTGACTACTCAGGCCTCTTTGCTAGATATTTAGGTTCTCATTTTCTTCCATGATTCGAGAAGTTGATATATTCATCCTCACCATTGTTGATAGCTTGGCTTAGATCTTTGCAAATCTGAGTAGAACAAGCAAACTTCATGAATATAACTATGGATCTCCTTTAGGGGATTTATGTAATCCAATAGCAATAAAGGGATCCTAATAAGCTAAGAATCAAGGTTCTCGGTGAAAGCACCGAAATGTTTGCACCAAACATGGGTACAAACATCTAATAGAAACTTTTTCAAGAGAAATAAATGAAGAATAAAATGAAAACTATGGATAGTAACAAAGAAACATCAATAAATTTGAAATAACAATATGCACGCAATGATTTATAGTGGTTCGATGTTGTTTGCCTACGTCCACTTTGAATAGTTCTCTTTATTAATTACTTTATAATCTAAGTACAAAAGGGATCAGATTAAAATCCTTAGTTACAAAAGTGTATAAAGTAACCAGCAGCATGAAGTCCCAAAAATGAACAACTGAGCTTGTATTTATAGATGAAGATGGAAAAATATCTCTTTGAAAACTTGGCAGAAAGAACCGCAAAACCATATGGGCGCGGAAGAGGGGTCACTTGGCCCAACTCCCAAAGAAGAGGGATCGGTACCGATCCCTTCTTTGGTTGAATTTTGGGGTGCGATCCATATAATGGCTTCTTCATACCAAAATATGCTTATCCCCCAAATTTCATGCCAATTGGATCGGTGGAGCTCGAGTCATTGCTTGATCTTTGCTTCAATATGGTTTGCATGCTGCTTTTTGTCGATCCCTTCTAAGGAAGTATACCGATCTTTCCTACTTCATCCCCTTAAGGCGCGATCCCTAGGGTAGGCTCCCTAGGAATCCCATTTCTTACTTATAATATGCATTGGACTTGTGGACCTTGAGACATTAATTATTTTCTATAGAAATTCTCTCACACCCAGAAATATGACGATCCCTATTATTGAAACCAATTTATGCCCATCCCTCCTAGGTGTTGAACCATATTTCATATTTTGAACACTCTGTCTTGCATATCCATCAAGTCCATTCAACATTGACTTCTTTTTACCATCTACACTTGACTTCTGGGCCCCACAATTATCACTTCGAAGTCATCGGCCTTGATGGCGGTCGAATATGACTTATGCAATCAGTTCAATATAGCCAGATTAAAATGTCGGATAATAAAGGAATTTCATCACTGGTAGCATATGAAGGTGAATGGGTTTATCTATGTTAATGGAAAATGTGGAAAAACACCCAAAGTCCTATAGAGATTGGAGATCTAGAGGAAATAAACAGAAAAAAGATGGAACCGCAAGATTTCAAAGTGGTTTGGTAACCTATGGATTGATCCACTATAATTTATTGATTATTTGATTGAGAGTCACTGGTATAAGGAATTGGCAAGTTCTTAAAGCCTAAAGCAACCAACAATGTCTGCCTTAGTGACTATGGCGAGGAGAGATGAAAGATGCAGAAGATAAGAGATCTAAGAGATCCAAAAGTTCTTCTCCAATTGACATAGGGTATGTATTTATAAGGAAATCGCCTGACAAAGCCGGAGGCCTTTAAAATATGTAACATACCCCATTTTGAGGCCCAAAAATAAGCGATACTAATTCTGCAGTAGTCAACAGTATTATTCTCCGATGAGAAAATGCGGTTAATCATATTAGTAACACCATAAGCACATGAATATGTAAAGTTTTAAACATAATTCAATAAGACCTTTACATTTCACTTCATAATTAATATTTTATATTCATTACATAATCCCATTCGCAAACCCACGTTCTGAGAAATTATAATTATTACAAAATACTCCAAAATCGACATATGAAGATACACCCTTGGTTGATTAGAGTCTAATACTTGGTAATCATATAACTTGCCATTAGATCCATACAGGCAAAATTGAACAACACATCAGATTAGATAAGAACTTATAAATAGCCAGGTTGCCTTCTGCACATCCCGAGAAGCTTATTTATCTTACTGGAAACCTGAAATCCCTTACTCTCGACCTACACAAATGAGTAGCCGAGAGTTTAAGGAGAAAAATAAAAATTTTGGATCAGATAAATAGTCTGGTGTAAACAATAACCTACCATCTTGAACAAAAAATAGATACTTAGTGAAACCACACCACTAAACAGAATGGGTTTTTCTCTTTCTAGTATCTTAACTAAACATATTAACCATATATTGTGTTCTTGCATCGACAATGGTTAGAACATTAATAATACACATTTGTAGTCATGTGTCATACATTAGACTACCCATCCCAATTTGTTAGATGGATATTGACCATATATTATGCTTTTACATCCACAATGGTTAGAACATTAAAAATACACATTTGTAGTCATGTGTCATACATTAGACTACCCATTCCAATTTATTAGACCATCTGTCTTAATTCTCATCTGATTATCTGCCTTTAATACAAATGACTACCCATCTAATATTTATGTGAACTACCAACGTCACATGTAATTATTTGGATTACCCATCCCCTACCACATGGACTACCTATCACACATGGTTTCATTATCAAAGTTATATGGACTATCCATCTCACATATGAACATTTCTATGAATTATCTGTCCCCTCCCATATGGACTACCCATCACATATGTTTTCATTTATTTAAAATGATGTGGACTATCCATCACACATCACATAGTTTTCCTAGAATGACTATGAACCCTTCATTAATCATTTAGAGACTTTCCGTCTCTGACATGATTGGACTATCCATCACGCATCCCATAATTTTCCTAGGACGACTATGAATCCATCACTTATCAATTTAATTCATGTTTACCCCAAGTGTTCAACTTATGTCTATTAGTGTCCCCAATTAGCTCGTCAAATTCATAAGTCAAAATCTATGCATTGGTATCCCCAATGAAAATGAAGAATTTCTAAAGCACATAGCATGTTAAAGTTAACCTACATTGGTACCCCCAATGAATAGTGTCGAAATGAAAACATAAAGCAATCTACCATTGATACAGAAGATAGGCGACGTTCATGCTGCACAATACAGTGTTGAACCTCTATTCAAGGTTAGGAAATAAAACTTAATTCTTTAAGTAAAAAACCATATGTCGATAACGAGGTTGTCGACATACATATGAGATGGCCATCCTGCCTTTTTAGAACATAGCTTAGAGTTTGTATAACACAAGGCCTAACCAACATTGTAATAAGGAAATGTGACATCAATGTAGTGCGACATCATTGCCAAAACAGTGATGTATAAAAATTGCCTACATTGATGAATAGAGGCATCAAAACTAGCATCATCATTATAAAATTATTATACTTAGCATAATTCGGCTATAATACCGCTAAATATATAAGGTCGAAGTTAAAAATAGGCGACATCACCTCCTGCATGTAGATGATATCAAAAAGAATCAAAATGGTGGTATGCGGAGTCATTTAATACAATGGTGAAAACAAGCGGCATCAATGATAATGGCATTACAACTTTAAATAGTTTAATGAATTACGAGATTGCGATGCAGCCAATAATAGGTTGTCGAGGAGGTCTACTTCGACCTGGTTGGAAGCATTCCATAACTACCTAAATAGTTACCATAAGCTTTCCTCCATATCGACAACGACCCTCAAGTTGCAGGGTTATCTTAACTTCGTTATGGATAACGGCAGCATGATATTATCGAAATTATCGTGAAAAATGATTTATTACCACTGAAAGCAATTTCATTTCACAAATTTTAACCCTTGCCTAATTTTTAGTGGATAATGCAATATTTTTCCCAATTCTTTTCAAAAACACCGCCGCATCCAGTTTTAAAGTCCCATGTCAACCTAATTAATTAATATCCTTAATTAATTTTTGGTTTATATGCTTATCTAGGAAAATAAATTCATAACTCGAAACATTAGGAAAAAATCACCAAAAATCACAAAAATTCAAAAGTCTCATATTCGTTTTCATATAGAATTTCGGGACCAAAAACTATATTAATTATTTTTAATAACTATAACCCGAAATAATCCAAATTTCCACCTTAGGAAATTTATAAAATATTCAATTTAAATTGGAATATTATGAAATTAAAAACCCATCTCCAATTTAATGTTTTACACAACATACCATAAAGTCAAAGCAATTGGAGATTAAAGGCTTAGGTTTTTCCCTTAAAATCCATTCAAATAACTTCACAAAAATTTCATAAATCATTATTCTATCCAAACAATGATTATACAACCATAACTTGGCAAAATCTATCAAAAAAATTCGGATATTACCCATAGTCGAATTCAAGAACAAGAAATAAAGATGGTTCACTTATTATTCACCATAGATTTGATGTTAGAGTTGAGATTTGATGTTGCTTTAGTTTCTCTAAGCTCTTCCTTGAGTTCCCTTTTTTAATTTCGATCTTCCCTAGCTTTTTAATGGCGACCTTTCCTTTTTCTTTGATCATTTATGTTTATGAAAAATGAGAGTGAGATGGGATAGGGTGAGGGTTTAAGGGATAAAATGATGACTATTCTTATTTTGCTCCTTTAATTTCTTCCATTCCATATTAAGTTTAAAACAATCTTATTAATTAATTACCTAAGGCCTAACCTTGTTAATTATCAAATTTCATCCCCATGTCTCACTACATTATGTTGTTTAATCTATCAAATTAAAATTTCTAAATAATGTTAAACTAAAATTAGGGGCGTTACAAAATAACATGTCCAGATCCATATTCAAATATGTAGGAGTAGATATATCTCGGCCCAGTAAGAAAGAAAATGAACTCGCACCGACCGAAAGTGGTCACCGACCTGATTTTTATGGGGAAACCTCCCATTCTTCTTTTCATTAATCTTCTATCTCTAATCCTTTATGTGCCATGCACTTTTCCTTAAATACTGTGTTGTTTCTAAGAGGTTCTGATCGCTAGTACATGCCTATTTTCCTTTAAAAAATCCTTATATTTATTCGTCTATTTCTTGACAAAGGCATTCCATAATGATCACCTAAGCCATTATTCATGTACCGTTTTGTTTCCTTAGTCCCTATCCTTTTGTAACTTCTTGAGTATACTCTTATTTCCTTCCTAATCATATCCCCAAGTCTGTGAATCATTTCATCTTCATCCCGACGTTCATTTTCTAGTGACAAGTGGTCAAGAAGCTGGATAACACTTGCTTCCAGAGTATTCTTTTGTTGAGAACAAAGTGTGCTTTGAAACATGATAAGTATTAATCATCATCACCATGTTTCGGTTAGTCGTCCATAAGCCGCTCTAAAGCATTGTATCCATTCTATGGATATCCGTTCAACTGCTTCTTGAGGTAGAAATTCCATTCTTCACACTATGGACAAGATATACGCCCTAGAGATTTTTCAATGCCTTAACTGTAACAACCCACAATTTCGTACCATTCAAATCGACAATAATCCATACATGTCAGACTTGAATGATGCGAAATAACAGATTGTAAATAAATTTGGAGCAAATAAAATCAAATATACAGAATCACAGACACAGAACAAACAGAATAACTCGCAGCGAAATATAAAATAACATAGTAGTTCGTGAAGCTACTATAACAGAGTCTCAAACCAAATACATAATACAGTCTGAAAACAACATAATAGAAATCCCAAATGCATAGAAGTTCACTAATACATGAGATAAACTAGAACAGCTGAAACAGAAGTAGATAAATATGTAGATAAGCAGAAACTCCAGTGAAAGACCAGCTCTAGGAAGAGAATCCAAGCTGTGAATACTCAGGCTGACCCGAGCGTAAAGCAAAACACAAAACACTCGAGTCGGGACAATATATACTTATATAATGTAAACCAACTCAAGTGAACTGTAATAAAGATACAAGTAACTTAAAGGATGCCTGGGACCGCCCATCCTCTAAGGATCCGTTAAACTGTTTACTATATAGTAGTATTTCGCTATTATAATAATGTCTACAGTAAAATAAACATGCTTTTAAATAGCTTTCCGGGCTACCCATATCACCCTTCACACATAATAGTCGCAGTAGTCCATCCAATATCATGCCATCTCCACTCCGGGTGACTGTCAGAGGATACCACACGGGCTACGGGAGAAAAACAAACTCGTAGTAAAGGCTCGGTATGGTAGGTGACACGACACACAAGGCAATGCCAGGGTAGATATACCAATTACGCACACGGGTTGGTGGTAACGCAGAAGCCACATACGCCCACCCTAAACAACACTCCAAAATCAAGGGGTGCATCCAAACAATCACAACAGTAATAGAATGGTATCGAAGAAGTGTGTTCAGCCAGAAGTGCTACCTCCTTTGGCCCGAGATCGCTCCTGTTTTAGCCACCTTAAGCTAACTCACGGGAGATAGGTTCACGTAAAGTACCTTAGGAACATCGTCACCATCCTACTTCATTCTGGAATCTCCACCGCGTACACAGTTATTAAAGTGGTTTTCGGTATCGACAGAGAGTATGTCCATATCCGATCCCGGACTCTCAACAATCAATCGTTATTATAACCCATAGTTATAATTTAAAAATGGTATTTATTTTTCAAAAATCGAATATCATTTCAAATCCATTTCAAAATATCAAACTTATCATTTCATTTGAAAACATATTCATTTTATTCAATTTAAAAATACCATTTTAATTCACATTTCAAAATAGTTCAATTCCAAACAAATTACTTCATTTAGATCATTTAAAAATGAAGTTATTACATAAAAAAAATTAAATTATTATATTCCCAAAATTTTCAACTTTCAAAGTTCATCTATTGACTTAAATTTTATCAAAACAGTGAAAATTCAACTTTCGCAGCATTTGGAAAATGCTACAGAAAGTTATATTCAAAGCAGTTCAATTTAACAAAAGACAGCCTTTAAAATGCTGTAATAGAGTTACATTAGTTTAAAAGAAAATTTAGTTTAATCCAACAATTATAGCATTTATAAGATGCTATAATAGCCATTAATTCAATTTAGCTATTTAGTTCACTTATCAACTACAGCATTTACAAATGCTGTATTATCATTTACATTATAAATAAAAGCATTTCAAAAATGCAGTTAATTAACTTCAAATTTTCAATATAATTTCACAACAATTATATTTTTCTTTAAATCACCTTTAACTTATAAAATCACTCACTAAACACCATCTAATTTTCCTTAATTTCATGATATCATAAAGTTAAATTTCTATTTAAAAATTTATATTTAACACTAATTCACTTATTAAATTGCAATGTTCAATTTTAAATTCCTTACATTAAATTTCAACCAAACACTTAAGTTCAAATTCTCAAATATAACTTAGTTTTATTTTTATTTACTTAACTAAAAATTCACTTTTAAGTCAATTCCATGAATTTCCAATTTTGTTATATTTCAAAATTTCAACTTAAATACTCATTCATTTCACATTTCAACTTTATTAGAAGTCATTAATATGATATAAAATCACTTTAAATTCATTTAAATTCAAATTATCATAAATTTATCATGATTTCATATTCAACTTAATTTCCAATTATAATTAAATCAAATTTCCCAAAATAACTTACATTCAAAATTTTCTAACTTTTTCATTAATTTATTTCACTTATAATTATTCAGAAAATCAATAATATTTTACAAAAATCATTTTTAATTAGATTTAAATCAAAATATTTTAATATTTACATTTCTAAAATAATTTTAAATTTTTTAGAAAAACATATATTAACTACGGGTCTGTATATAATTTTCTACACTAGGAAAAGTGATACGGGTAATATATCATTTCAACCCGTAATTTACAAAGAAAATCTGGGTTTTATCATTTCGAACCCGCAGTCCCAAGTAAATGAAATAAATTGAAAATCATTCAGGCCTATCATTTCAGCCCACAACGATTTTCCCTTATTCCAAAGTCCGTTAGGGTATGTATCATTTCAACCCATAGTGATTCTAATCTAAAGGGAACTTGCAGTGTGATTAACTAATAAAATAACAAGCAGCAATAATATAACAGTAACATATGATATAACAGGTGTTTAATCATGTGTGAACATCATATAATAGTGACATAGCAAATAAAATATGGTGATGCAGTTTACATATTCACAAGCGATCAATTTACTATTCATATAAGTATAAAACTGTCTGGTGAGAATAACTCACTGGTTTGAGCTGATGACCCAACGACAAATTGCACAGGGATCTTCACAAGCACAAAAGCACGATACAGATTCGAATGGAGGAGCCAAGTGTCAAATTCCTTGGATATATATCAAACAAAAATGATATAACATTGATAAGTTTCAAATCAACTACGATCAAAACTACACTAGAATGGACTGCACGGAATCAAATATAAATGCATGCACTTGCTTTTAACCTTTACTAGGCTCAGCCCTAAGGGGAAATACAACATAATTGCAGGTGTTTGGGTGAGTATAGGTTCGTCCTACATGTTGGAATGATGGTGTAAAGGTGGGTGAAGGCAAGAGCACAAATTAAATTAAGGTCAATAAATACAGTAAAGTTAAATTAAGGAAAATAGCTAAAAATAGTGAACTAGACTAGAAAATTTGAAATTAAATGAAATAAATTTTAGAAAATTCATATGAGCTTGTAAAGTATTTTTAAACATAAATAATAACATAAAATAAAAATACATTCACAAAATAAATATTTAAAATTTAATTTAAATATAATTTTTAATGAAGAAAATAGCAGAAAATAGGAAAACATCCCTAAAAAATAGGAAATAAATACAGTAAATTTTGAAAAAAATCTGTTATTATTTTAAAAATATGTAGAGATGAAATTTCACAATTAAAATAAGTTTAAGAAAATTTTGAAATGAAATAAGGTCAAACTCAAATTTATAGTCAAAATCTAGGGTGTTACACTCTCCCCCACTCAAATCTTTTCGTCCTCGAAAAGAACGGAAAGGAAAAAAAATAAGAGAAACAAGATAGAAAAACAAAATAGTATCTGAAACAAATAATTCCGAATTCGAAGCACGAATTTTCTCCATCGTTTCCCAGGTACAGTCTCGATCATCAGTACTCCACTGTACTTTGACCAGATTAACAGATTTCCTTCTGAGCTGCTTCGTATCTCTACCAACAATACGAAGTTGCTTCCTCTGAACAGTCAGGTTAGGATCAATATCCAAACTATCAAGAGCAGAAGGCTGGACAATAAGAGATGGATCATAAAGATGACGGCGAAGATGCGAGACATGGAATACATCATGCACTCCAGAAAGCTTCTCGGGCAAATCCAGACGATCAGACAAAGAACCAACTCTTTCCATAATGCGGAAAGGACCAATGAACCTAGGAGAAAGCTTCCCTCTATGACCAAAGCGAATGACATTCCTCAAGGGAGAAACCTTAAGGAACACCTGATCACGAACAGCAAATTCCAAATTCCGCCTACGCCTATCGGCATACTTCTTCTGTCTATCCTGAGCGATTCTCAACCTTTTCTTAATCTCCTCAACTCTCTAAGAAGCTTCCAAAATCACTTCAGGACCAAGTACCAAACGATTACCGGATTCAATCCAACAAGATGGAGATCTACAAGGTCGTCCGTATAAAGCAGCAAACAGAGACATTTTGAGACTGGCCTGAATATAAAGATGGAATGAGATAGATAAAAAGATCAAGAATAGACTGAAAACAGAAGATAAGATTATACCTGATAGCTATTATTGTAGGTAAATTCGGCAAGATGGAGATAATCTTCCCAAGATCCTCCATAGTCAAGCACACAAGCACGAAGAAGATCCTCGAGAATCTGATTTACTCTTTCCGTTTGACCGTCGGTCTGAGGATGATAAGCAATGCTCAGATTCAAACGAGTACCCAAAGATTCCTGAAAAGCCTTCCAGAACTGACTAGTAAAAATAGGGTCACGATCACAAACAATACTGAGAGGAACACCATGGAGACGAACGATCTCTCTCATGTAAATCTCAGATAAACTAGAAGCAGAACGAGTAGACTTGACCGGAATAAAATGAGCGGACTTGGTCAGTCTATCCACAATAACCCAGATACTCTCATTGCCCTTCCGAGTCCTCGGTAAACCATCGATGAAATCCATGGAAACCTGTTCCCACTTCCAATTAGGAATCTCAAGGGGCTGCAACAAATCAGGGGTCTTCTGGTGATCGGCTTTGACTTGCTGACAAGTCGCACACCGACTAACAAAGATAGAAATATCCCTCTTCATCCCCTTCACCAATAAAGCCTCTTCATATCCTAATACATCTTTGACACACCAGGATGAATAGAAAGTCTGGATCGATGATTCTCCTGAAGCAACTCTTGCCTCAAACTATCAACCTTCGGAACACAAATCTTGCCATTAATCCTCAATATCCCTCTATCATCAATCTGAGCTCCACTACTACCACCACTACCACCAACTCTGCTACGAACACTCTCCTTTATCAATCTAAGCATCTCATCCTCATCCTGCTTAGCCATAATCCGATCTAGAAGAGGAGAAGAAGAAACAACAAGCTGATACAACGAAGCCTTCTTCCGACTCAGAGCATCGGCCACAACATTAGCTTTACCGGGAGTATAGTCAATGTCGAGGTCATAAGAAGCCAGAAACTCAAGCCAACGAACTTGCCACCGATTCAGTTCCTTCTGGGAGAAGATATATCTCAGAGACTAATGATCTATGAAAAGCTCAAACTTGGTTCCATGAAGATGATGCCTCCAAAGTTTCAAAGCAAAGACAACAGCAAGTAACTCTAAATCATGAGCAGTATAATTTGCTTCGTGGGTTTTCAACTACGGCTGGCATAGGCAATGATCCTACCATCCTGTATGAGAACAGCACCCAAACCCTCACGATTAGCATCAGTATAAACTGTAAATCCCTCACTTCCATTTGGAACAATAAGAACTAGTGCGGAAGTTAGCTTACTCTTCAACTCACTGAATGCAGCCTTACACTGATCACTCCAGACAAATCTGGCATTCTTCCGAGTCAAAGCTGTGAGAGATGCAGCAATCCGAGCAAAATTCTCAATGAATCTTCGGTAATAACCGGCAAGGCCTAGAAAACTACGAATATCAGATGGAGTCTTTGGAGTTTCCCAATCCCGGAATAGAATCAGGAGAAAATAAGGACAACAGGAAAAATAGAATTATTAAAATGATAAAGAAAGAGAAGAAAGAAAGACTTACATTGATCGCAGTGATCTTGACTGGATCAACAGAAACTCCATTACTAGAAACAATATGCCCGAGATAATGGACTTCATCCTTCCAGAAATGGCATTTAGAAAATTTAGCCTTTAACTGATGATTTCTAAGAGTCTCAAGAACATATTTCAAATGCGACTTATGCTCATCCTTAGTCTAAGAGAAGACAAGGATATCATCAACAAAGACTAGCACAAATTTATTAAGCACATCACGAAAAACACGATTCATCAAATCAACAAAGAAAGCAGGAGCATTAGTCAAACCAAAAGGCATGACTAACCATTCATAAAATCCATTCTCAGTGCGGAAAGCAGTCTTGGGAATGCTATCCTCAGCAACCCTGAGCTGATGAAAACCTGTGGCAAGGTCAAGCTGAGAGAAAATAGTGGCACCATGAAGCTGATCAAACATATCGTTGATACAAGGCATATGATATCTGTTTTTCATAGTGAGCTTGTTCAGCTCCCTATAATCAACACACATCCGAAGAGAACCGTCAGATTTGGTAACAAAAACCACCGCAGCTCCCCATTCAGAAAAACTAGGCCTAATTAGACCTTTGGAAGATAAGTCTTCAATTTGCTTTCCCATCTCAACCTTCTCGCGGGATGCCATTCTTCTAGGAGGAAGAACAGTAGGTCGAGCACCAGGTATAAGATCAATCCGAAAGTCAATCTCCCGCTTAGGAGGTAAAGAAGTGACTTCACCAAATACGTCGGGATATAGTCTAACCACAGGAGTAGAATCAAGATCACTGGAAGAAGAATCCAAAGAATAAATAAAGTTGCCAGCAAAATCCTGAGGCATGCGGCACTGAATAATCAAGGCATTCCCATGATCATCAAAGAGACGAACAGACTGGGCTTTATAAGAGACATGAGCATCATGATTCACTAACCAATCCTGACCAAGCAATAAATCAAAGGCATTGAAGCCCAGAATATAAAAATCACCACTAAAGCGATGATCAGAATGGAGAAGTTTCACCTCTCGACAAATCCGGTTAAGGTTAGCAGGACCCCCAATAGGATTTGAAACGCATAACGGAACAGAAGTATACTCAAGAGAAAGGAGATGCTCAAACTTATCATACAAATCAACAGAAATAAAACTATGTGAAGCACCATTATCAAACAACACACGAACAGGATGATAAAATAAAGTAAATGAACCCTGGAGTGTACCTTGGTCATCACTAGGAGCATAAGCAGGTGGAGGAACTGGAGATGAGGTAGAAGTGACAGCAAATATACCAGAAGGAGTACCCCTCTGCTGGGTAGGGCAATCCTTCTTAAAATGACCGGGCTGAAGACAGATATGGCAGAGATCACGTCTAACCGACTGAACAGGTGGAGGAACAGCAGCACCAGATAAAGTAGGACAGCGATTGGCATAGTGCCCTCTCTGGTCACACCTAAAGCAAGTGATGGAGGAGAGATCAACCGGTTGCCTCTGAGCAGGAGTAGATGATGAAGATCCTAAACCAGGACGCTTCTGCCAATTCTTCTTCTGCTCCTGGAAATTTGGCTTACACTTCTTGGAAACTGCAGAGGAAGACTGAGCACCAGAAACAGCAGGACCTTTGGATGTGGGATTTTCATAGCGAATAGCCATATCCATGAGCTGGGCGAAAGAACCATGAACATGAGAAATAAGGGGACTATAATACTCTAAACGAGCACCAACAATGAATTTCTCATTCTTCTTAAGAGGAGTGTCAACAAGGCTAGGACCGAATTTGGAAATTTCATTGAACTTGCTCTCATACTCAGCAAAAGACATGGTACCCTGCTTCAAATCCATAAACTCACGATAAAGCTGAGATTTTCCGGCTTTTGGCATCCATTTTGCCACAAAAGCCTCCCTGGAAAAGAGATACAGAAAAAAGCTTAAGATAAATTCAAAGGAAGGAAAAAAATAGGAACAAAATTAAGATAACACAAAGGATACCTAAACTGCTCCCAAGTGAGATCAGCCTCAACGGTGTTAGCCCTAACGGACTCCCACCAATCTAAAGTAGAATCATGCAACTGTCAGGCTACTAGCTGATGCTTTTGAGCATCAGTAATGTCAAGACAAGTAAACATCCTTTCAAGACTCCACAACCACTGCTGAGCCTCAATAATAGTCTCTGAACCGGTGAATGGGGTTCCACCTAGTTGAGAGAATTCCTTACAAAGAACAGTGAACCTGACTGGAGCAACAGGTTAAGGAGCTGGGGCAATACCATGACCCCTACCTCTAGTATTTCCTCGATTCATCCTAAAAAATATCAAGAATGAATTAGGACAAGAATAAAAACAAGCCAAAGATAAATTAAGATAAGGCAAGATAATACACTTGGATGAATATCTTAAAGAAAGAAAAATCCTAACAAGGTAGATACGAAAGAAAGGAAAGTTAGAAAACATTTAAAAATCCTTTAAAAGCAATAAAATTTATATATTAAAATAATCTTTGAAAATCCTTTGAAAACATTTTGAAAAATCATTTTATACTTTGAAAATACGTCTCTCGCAAAGATATGATTCTGAGATTGATTTCACTCATTTTAGGATAGAAATACCCTATCTCTAATGAGTTTTTGCTCCGCAGAGGCATTGGTTGCCAAAAACCAAAGCTCTGATACCAACTGTAACAACCTCCAATTTCGTACCATTCAAATCGACAATAATCCACACATGTCAGACTTGAATGATGCGAAATAACAGATTGTAAATAAATTTGGAGCAAATAAAATCAAATATAAAGAATCACAGACACAGAACAAACAGAATAACTCACAGCGAAATATAAAATAACATAGTAGTTCATGAAGCTACTATAACAGAGTCTCAAACCAAATACATAATACAGTCTGAAAACAACATAATAGAAATCCCAAATACATAGAAGTTCACTAATACATGAGATAAACTACAACAGCTGAAACAGAAGTAGATAAATATGTAGATAAGCAAAAATTCCAGTGAAAGACCAGCTCCAGGAAGAGAATCCAAAGCTGTGAATACTCAGGCTGACCCGAGCGTAAAGCAAAACACAAAACACTCGAGTCAGGACAATATATACTTATATAATGTAAACCAACTCAAGTGAACTGTAATAAAGATACAAGTAACTTAAAGGATGCCTGGGACCGCCCATCCTCTAAGGATCCGTTAAACTATTTAGTATATAGTAGTATTTCGCTATTATAATAATGTCTACAATAAAATAAACATACTTTTAAATAGCGTTCCAGGCTACCCATATCACCCTTCACACATAATAGTCCCAGTAGTCCATCCAATATCATTCCATCTCCACTCCGGGTGACTGTCAGAGGATACCATACGGGCTACGGGAGAAAAACAAACTCGTAGTAAGGGTTCGGTATGGTAGGTGACACGGCACATAAGGCAATGCCAGAGTAGATATACCACTTACGCACACGGGCTGGTGGTAACGCAGCAGCCACATACGCCCACCCTAAACAAAACTCCAAAATCAAGGAGTGCCCCAAACAATCACAACAGTAATAGAATGGTATCGAAGAAGTGTGTTCAGCCAGAGGTGCTACCTCCTTTGGCCCGAGATCGCTCCTGTTTTAGCCACCTTAAGCTAACTCACGGGAGTTAGGTTCACGTAAAGTACCTTAGGAACGTCGTCACCATCTTACTTCATTCTGGAATCTCAACCGCGTACACAGTTGTTAAAGTGGCTTTCGGTATCGACAGAGAGTATGTCATATCCGATCTCGGACTCTTCAACAACCAATCGTTATTATAACCCATAGTTATAATTTAAAAATGGTATTTATTTTCAAAAATCGAGTATCATTTCAAATCCATTTCAAAATATCAAACTTATCATTTCATTTGAAAACATATTCATTTTATTCAACTTAAAAATACCATTTTAATTCACATTTCAAAATAGTACAATTCCAAACAGATTACTTCATTTAAATCATTTAAAAATGAAGTTATTACATAAAAAAAAATTAAATTATTAAATTTCCAAAATTTTCAACTTTCAAAGTTCATTTATTCACTTAAACTTTATCAAAACAGTGAAAATTCAACTTTCGCAGCATTTGGAAAATGCTACAGAAAGTTATATTCAAAACAATTCAATTTAACAAAAGACAGTCTTTAAAATGCTTTAATAGAGTTACATTAGTTTCAAAGAAAATTTAGTTTAATCCAACAATTATAGCATTTATAAGATGCTATAATATCCATTAATTCAATTTAGCTATTTAGTTCACTTATCAACTACAGCATTTACAAATGCTGTATCATCATTTACATTATAAATAATAGCATTTCAAAAATGCAGTTAATTAACTTCAAATTTTCAATATAATTTCACAACAATTGTATTTTTATTTAAATCACTTTTAACTTATAAAATCACTCACTTTTACTTTTATAAACACCATGTAATTTTCCTTAATTTCATGATATCATAAAGTTCAATTTCCATTTAAAAATTCATATTTAACACTATTCACTTATTAAATTGCAATGTTCAATTTTAAATTCCTTACGTTAAATTTCAACCTTACACTTAATTTCAAATTCTCAAATATAACTTAGTTTTATTTTTATTTACTTAACTAAAAATTCACTTGTAAGTCAATTCCATGAATTTTCAATTTTAGTTATATTTCAAAATTTCAACTTAAATATTCATTCATTTCACATTTCAACTTTACTTAAAATCATTAATATGATATAAAATCACTTTAAATTCATTTAAATTCAAATTATCATAAATTTATCATGATTTCATATTCAACTTAATTTCCAATTATAATTAAATCAAATTTTCCAAAATAACTTACATTCAAAATTTTCTAACTTTTTCATTAATTTATTTCACTTATAATTATTCAGAAAATCAATAATATTTTACAAAAATCATTTTTAATTAGATTTAAATCAAAATATTTTAATATTTACATTTGTAAAGTAATTTTAAATTTTTTAGAAAAACATATATTAACTACGGGTCTGTATATAATTTTCTACACTAGGAAATGTGATACGGGTAATATATCATTTCAACCCGTAATTTACAAAGAAAATCCGAGTTTTATCATTTCAAATCCACAGTCCCAAGTAAATAAAATAAATTGAAAATCATTCAGGCCTATCATTTCAACCTATAACGATTTTCCCTTATTCTAAAGTCCGTTCAGGTATGTATCATTTCAACCCATAGTGATTCTAATCTAAAGGGAACTTGCAGTGTGATTAGCTGATAAAATAACAAACAACAATAATATAACAATAACATATGATATAACAGGTGTTTAATCATGTGTGAACATCATATAATAGTGACATAGCAAATAAAATATGGTGATGCAGTTTACATATTCACAAGCGATCAATTTACTATTCATATAAGTATAAAACTGTGTGGTGAGAATAACTCACTGGTTTGAGCTGATGACCCAACGGCAAATTGCACAAACGGGATCTACACAAGCACAAAAGCACGATACAGATTCGAATGTAGGAGCCAAGTGTTAAATTCCTTGGATACATATCAAACAAAAACGATATAACATCGATAAGTTTCAAATCAACTACGATCAAAACTACACTAGAATGGACTGCACGGAATCAAATATAAATGCTTGAACTTGCTTTTGACCTTTACTAGGCTCATCCCTAAGGGGAAATACAACATAATTGTAGGTGTTTGGGTCTGGTTTGGGTGAGTATGGGTTCGTTCTACATGTTGGAATGATGGTGTAAAGGTGGGTGAAGGAAAGAACACAAAATCATGCATACACATGGGTTTTGGGCCATGAATTGGGCTCGGCCAAGGCCAGAGGAGTGGAGTCCACTGTGGTGGTGTGGCCGTGGGTGCTGGCGGTGGTGGTGTGGTAGGTGGCGGCTAGGGGGGTGGTGAGGTGATGGAATGAGAGTGGTGCTCGGTTAGGCTAGTATGAAGGGTGTTTTGAAACTTTTGTGGATGTGCATCACCAAGGGGTTCATGGCTTGGGTGGCTGGTAAGGAGGAGGTGCTGGTGGTGTGTCATCAGGTGGTGGAGGCGGCTAGGCAGCAGGTGGCATGGTCGAACCTACATGAGGTGAAGCAAGTGCAAAATCAAACTAGAAAAATCAACATAAGTGGAAAAAAAGAAGAAAAAGGAAATAGAATTTTACCAAACTTCTCAAGCAAGTGGAGGCCGAAATTTTTTGTTCAGGAAGGAGGAAAAAAGATACGTGAAATGAAAAATGAAGTGGTCAGCTGAAGATGTGGAGATTTATGGCAAAAGACGTTAAGAGTTGTGTGGAAATGAAGAGGTGGAATCCAAAAAGGCAATTCAAAAGTCAAAACTCTTCATATTTCTTTATTTTATTAATATAACTTTATATTTCTGGTGGTAATAATAATACCAGATAAAATTTCGAAATTTTGTCAAAATATAGAAATATATATAATTTTTATCAATTATGTAAAGTTAAATTAAGGAAAATAGTTAAAAATAGTGAACTAGACTAGAAAATTTGAAATTAAATGAAATAAATTTTAGAAAATTCATATGAGCTTGTAAAGTATTTTTAAGCATAAATAATAACATAAAATAAAATACATTCACAAAATAAATACTTAAAATTTAATTTAAATACAATTTTTAATGAAGAAAATAGCAGAAAATAGGAAAACAGCCCTTAAAAATAGGAAATAAATACAGTAAATTTTGAAAAAATTCTATTATTATTTTAAAAGTATGTAAAGAAGAAATTTCACAATTAAAATAAGTTTAAGAAAATTTTTGAAAAGAAATAAGGTCAAATTCAATTTATAGTCAAAATCTAGGGTTGTTACGTTAACCAGGTAGGCAATTCCCTTCCCCTGGCTTTTTCTTTAATTTTTGGTCCAAAAATTCAACTCGGTACCTAGTGGTTCTTCTTGATACCAAGTAGTCCTACTTGTCACCAAGCACTATATAACCTAAGGACATAGAAAATTTTATTACTGAATTCATCACCTTTTGCCCATGCCCGAAACCTTCCCTGTACCAACCCTTTGCAAGCTCTACTTCTCTATCAAAACCGATCATCGTTGCTTCCTTGTCATTGTCATCGTCTATCAGTTGTTGTCGCCATCACCAGAAATCTGTGCCGACACAATCGTCGATTACTACTATCACCAACTTTAACAAGTCGCCACCGATCTCCTTTACTTCCTAGTGTGAACCCAGACCCAAATAATTCAAGGTTGGTGGTGTTCCTTGTCAATGTGATAAGAGATGTGGTGGTGATTCCAATGGCTCTTGATAGGGGATTCATTAGAGCAAGGTCGAGTTTCCTTGGAAAGAATTCAAAACCGATCTAAGATGAATTTGGGTTCAACTTAGGCTTTATACGAGTTCTTCCTTAAGAGTTCTTAGTCGCTTTTGCTTCGAGTTCCCGCATTTTGAAGTTCTTTTGCTAATCCCTATTGAGATTTAGCCAATCACCTATCACTGGTTGAACGCCAATAAGATGATTCTCTTCCCAAAGAACCGTCATAAACATGTTCTATCATTTACATAATCCTAGTAAATAACATGTCCAGTCATTGCACCTCATGTGTTCCAGTAAAAGAAAAACTTCTGAATCACCATAGAAAGTGGTTCCATTATCTATTATTCGATGATAATGAGTAGGATCTGATGCATGGTTCTGTCGTGCGGTGTGGCTCATTTTGTTAACATGAGCGAGCTATCTACATAGGATGGTCCATTCGTTGTATATAGGACACGGGACTTACACTGCGTAGATTAACAATTCCACTTACCGCAATGGACATATAGAATCCGATTGGTCAACACATACTGACATCCATTGGATTCTGGATGCAGCTCACACATGTTTAAATTTAAAATAAAATTCCGTAATCTAATGTGACTGACTGTGTTGAATGAAAAATTTTCTTATCCAAAATAACTCGTCACTCACCAAGATTTCTCGCTAGTTCTGGGCCTTCGACACCTCCCAAAGTTGTTGGGTCCTCCACAGCACAGGCTTCACCTCCTGTACATGTTGATTCAAGGTGCTCAATCACCGTCAAATCACAAGAGATGATGGCTCTAGCATAACCTATGAAAAATCTACCTCCTCCTTTCATTGAGTATTTCAGTTTGAGAATCCTAGATGATCCGTCTGAGTAGGTGCCAACCATACTTACATCCAAAATGCTTTAAAACGTTTTCTAACAACATGGAATTCATGAAGACGATATGCCACTCCTAATGCAAATCCAATGGGCACACAATCCTCCAATGGGCTATACAATGTGCAACCAATATATGTGCTTGCGCGGTGCCGTGTCGCCCTTTAATTCGTTATTCCATATGATTCTACTAGAATTTGGGTTAGGTCTGTCCCATGTTTTCCATAATGGATACACTATCAAGAGTTCCTTGATGTGCTATTCATGAACCGATTCCAACGGCCTCTATCTTTTAATGAGCTAGCTCATCTCCTGAGATTCAAGCATCCGCAAGACTCACCATTTTATATGATAATAACGGCATGGTGTCAATGCAAAGTCATAGAGAAGCTTAAAAACAAATGCTCATACTTCAAGAATGGGTACTTCTTCGCTCGGTGCCTATACGACTTCAATGGGCATCATCTTTCTAGTCATGGACTTGTTTTTTCTTCACTCTTTCCATAATGGATTCATTCCATCCAAATGATTAACTTCTTTTTCAATTCTTTCATAGATATTCATATTCGAGATATCAGTGAAGAAGATGCCGCAGTGTTAGAAAGTTTGACTGGAATTAGCTTCCTTCAACACACCAGCATGCAATTTCTAACCAATCAAAACCTTTATCGATGAGGTCTATTACTTCTCGATGGCTCCTCTGTTCCTACAACTAATACACCTAATAGCTCTAGAATGCCTACCCAGTCTTCGTTCCCCACTCATAGCTTTGGCGATAATCTTTAAGAGGAAGTTAAAGGTCCATCGTGTATGGAAAACATTAACGAGCCTACAAATAGGATAACTAAAGATCTTTACCGCTAATGAAACTCCTAGAAGAGAGGGTGAAGGAGATAGGATGCAAATGATCTCGAAAGAGAGCGAAGATAGAAAAATGAGAGGAGTAAAATAAGAGATGAGGGAAGAGGTGCAAGAAGTAAATAGCGATGGAGGCGAAAGTGACTTTAATGCTAGTTTAGAGAGTGGCAAGGAAGGCGACAACGACCTTCTTAAGGAAGGCTCCTTAGGATTCACTTTCCCTTCCAAAGATGTTGCAACCGAAGGAGGCAAGACTCTGTCTTTACATCCATGCGAACAACGCTTATAGAGTACTTAAGGGAAAACACTCTATGAACTAGGATCACGAACACACATCCCAGCATTCATTTCCAAAACTCCAAAACTTATACAATCCTTCTTCTCGTTTCAGGTACCATAGCCAAAGACAGACATAACAAGCTCCAATATGACATTGGATAATCGAGAGGGAAGACTGCGATCCATATCCGTCTTGTTTCAGCTATTGTAGAGGACAATAATCTAATGTGGAGAGAGCTAGACACAAGAAACGAGAACGAAGAGTAAATGACTACTGCCGTGAAGAAAGGGAGAGAGAAAAACGGAAGGCCGAAGAAAGGCAGCCTGGCTATCTAAGCAAGCGGCTAAAAAACTCACATGATCGATGCAACTGCTCTTCCAGCATTCCTTTGCCCCATTCTGTTCCCCATATTCATATGCACTAGCAAACTTCAAACTTTCACTCTCTAACTACTGTCGCACCCCTTCACTTGAAGGGAGTCACTATTTCTCCAACTTCTATCCCTTCTCCTTCATCCCGCATGTCGGCTTCTTTTCTATACCTTTTCTTGCATGATGTCATGTCTGACCATGATGTTCAAAATATTCCAAAGAGAGAAGCATATCGGGAAGTCCAGCGGATTAAATGCTTATTGACCAGGGCTACGAGTGGAAGAAGCTCTGATATACCCTCTCCAAGGTCAATTGAAGTAATCATATGTATATCTAATCTTTTAAGTCTGAGAAAAGGACTTATGATAGCCTTATTGAGAGATATGAAGGATACTTGGAGAAGTTAAAGGCAGAGAAAGACGATGTTGTGGAATCCAAGGCTAAAGTTGACAGTTTGTTGGAGGAGAAAGAGAGCATGCCAATTCTGAAATTATGCTAAAGGAACTATTGAAAACTGCACATCAAGAGAGTGCTGCTTTTAAGATGCAGCTTGTTGAAAAGAGCTTGGCCCTTACCGTAGAAGATGAATCTAGCTGCTTCAAGAAAAATCATAGAAAACAGGCTGCCGAGATTCAAAAGCTTCAAGAGAAAAATGAGATACTCGTAGACAAGCTGCTATAGGTAAAGACCAAAAATATGGATATGGAATTTGTTATTCCTTTGAAATGTAAGAACTAAAATACCTCATAGAGGAAAAAGCAAGAGAAAGGGAAGAATTGAACAGTACGCTCCAACAGTTTTTTCTAACGTGTTTCAATATAAAAATCTAAAATGACAAGCGAATATATATGTCGTCACCCTCGCTGATACTAAGGAAGAGGTGCCACGTAGTTCAGAAGTAGACAGTGAAGGCATCATTGAAGAAGAACTAATGACCAAGTACCTTGATGTAAATAATATAGCTAAATGTGAGGAAGGAAAGGCCATCATGGTAGAAGAAGATGCTGCTACTGGTATCGAGGCCTCCGCTTGCCTGAGTGCATCGGGTCAGCCTAAATTTCCAATTCAAAAATCCTAGGAGCCTTCGAAAGATATTCATATTACCATAAGGGGTAGCTTTGAAGCCCCCAGATCATTCCGGCATCCACAGCGACTACTTTTGTTGAGGCTTACATTCCCCGCCCCATCGATTAACCTATTCGACACTCACCAAAAAAGGTGAATTTTCTAAATCTCCTGCATGCCAAAGTTCGGGAAAAGGTATAAGGCTTACTTCTTTGATTTTTGAGAAACTTCAGTTCTCGGTCGAGTTTGTTTCTAACCTTTATAATTCTATTTGCCAACTTGTAGGTCATCCGCATCTTCCTCCTTCGCCTCTGGCCACCCAAGGCATGAGACCTATGACAACCATTACCGCATCGGCCTCTGTCTCCATGGGGCTTATCACTCCAACTACTACTCCTAGTTCTAACCCTATGTCTAATTCTGAGAAGATAGAAGCTCTGGAGAACCTGGAGGATATACGCCTGTCCCTGGAGGATGAAGTTGCTATACCATGCGCCATGGACTTGACTGGTCGATTATCATCGCGTAAAGATTGACCTTTCTAAGGTCAAGATCAAGAATGAGCCTAGAACTAAAAAATCTGTCAGCTTTGCATCAACAAGCCCTTCTACCGAACTTCCTCCTATCAAGCTGAATCCCCTTAAGGTCAAATCCACGATGCCCTATCAAAAGTTGATGAGTCATATGCTACAACCGTAGAAGTGACTACCTAGTCCAAGGGAGACACTCCCAAAAAGGGTATAATCAAGTGTGGATGAAAGCATAAGAGGAAATCTTGCAGTTCTAGTAGAAAGGGCCACAAAAGAGGTTAGAACAAATATAAATTTTACAGGACTGGCGGCCGAGGCAACCCATTTTGTTGTATTTTTATGCTTCTTTTTGTTGTAAGCAGGCTGTTTTTGTGCGGGAGCGGCCCCCATGATCGTCTGTATATAAATGGTTAAGTGATAAAATATCACTTATGCCCTATAATCTTTGTTCCAGTTTACTTTTCCATGCTTTAATATTATGTACCTACTCATATACTATTGGCTACAAATATAATATAACTACCTGCATTGCAATTTACTTATATACATGTTTATTTTCATACAACGTTTTTATTTACTAAAACTCTATGCATATAAATAAAATTCATGTGATTGCTTTAATTATATTATATTAGTTAGCTTCATTTAGAGCTTTCGAAGTGTTTGTGGAGAAACTAAACTATAGTTTCTAACCAACTCCATGGTTACTCCTGATTACATTAGGCTGAGTTTCCTTCGACCGTTTGTAAGTTATAAATAATTCGAGTTTCATGCTATCCTTATTTCTGAGGAATGGCGATTCGAACTTCTAACTCCTGAAGTCCACCATCTTGTCGATAACCAGGTGTGATCGTAGTTCTAATCATATGGGGAAAATTATGTGATTGCTCCCAATCAAACTATAACCTTTCGGCCCTGATCCTGGATAGGAGGAATCTGGTAGTACTTGTTTTCAACTTTCGATGACTATCCTGACTTATCCTTAACCAAACGTGTCTTTGTAGGTTGCAAGCATAGTAACAAAGGTTTTTAATCGTACATTAGTTCAAATATCGGAGAATCAATGCTTTTGGAAGCCTATCTCTGGACATCCGCTCCTAGTCTCACCTAGTTTCGGGTGTTGAACGAGAGTATCCATCGACCATCCTCGCCAAACCTAAGCCTAGCTATGTTACCATGCTGAGTTTTATCGATGCACCAGTTTCTATCTCCAAAAGCTAGAGCTTTGATTGTCCTATTTTAACTATTCCTTCTTGACATTGCCTAACTCCAACCAATGGCCGAAACCTGAAGATCGGGGTCAAATTATCCAATCTACCCCTATTTGGTTGTTTCTTCTTGACGCTACTTATATTCGAGCAATGGAAAATAACTGAAGGTCGGGACCAAAATATCCAATCGAACCTTATGCTTACTCTCCTCGGTCCTAATTCTGGACTAAAGAAGCTATTTATATAGGGTGAATTATCCGATCGACCCATCAAATTATATTTCTTGGCCCTGATCCTGGGCCAAAGGAACTATAACATTTTTCAAGTTTTGGAATAACAAGGTCGAATTATCCTATTAATCCAAATGATTATCCACTTTAGTCACGATCCTAGATCGAAAGAGTTTGTACCTAACTGTACTGCATGTAACATACAATTTTTGCTTACAAGAACACAATTCCATTGATTCAAAAAAGAAAACTGTATTTATAAAAAAAAGTTTGGCAACCCTTGCCTTATTACATTGTCCCCAGAATGCTTGGATGGCTATTTGTGAAAACTAAATAAAATTAAACAAAATAGTGTCGTATCAAGTCATTGTTTCATGCCCATGGAATTGGGATTCTACTAACACTAAGCCAAGTTGAACGTTCAATCTCCAAGCTTTTGTTCGGTTGCATATGGACCTTCCAAATTTGAACCAAGGAACCCCATACCTAGGAGAACTCATTTCAAAATAGGGTCTCCTGCCACGAAAGTATAGTTGTAGACCTTCATGTTAAAGTACCATGCTACTCTTTCCTGGTGAGCAGCTACCATTAATTCCACCCTTCCTATTCCCGTCAACCAAATCGAGGGACTCAAGCAAGAGTTCCTCGTTTACCTTTGAATCATAAAACCTTTTGTTATGAGAAGGGACTTTCAATTCTATCGAGATCATCACCTCCAATCGCGAACGGCGTATGTCCAGTCACAAACTTATGAGTCATCCTATAAGCTCACACTGCCAATAAAATCTCATCAACCTAGTTGCCTTTAGCTTTCGTTAACCATTTCTTCAAGGTGGACTTGTTTATTTTATTCATTGCCACCATTTGTTCGTTCGCCTACGGGTGTGCTACTGTTGAAACGATCTTCTCGATCTTATAACGGTTGTAGATATCCTTGAACTCGACACTTTCAGACTGAATCACATTGTCTACTATGATCTTCTGAGGTACTTCAAACCTGCAAATAATGTTCTTCATCACAAAGTCGATTACTTTTTTCATTGTAATCGTTGCAAGCAGTTCTACTTCATCCCACTTCATGTACTAATCCCCCATAACCATTACATAATCAACTCCTCCTTTCACTATCGGTAGCACTCTGATAATTTTAATTTCCTAAACTACAAATGGCCTTGGGATAACCATTTTTGTAAGCTCCATAAGTGGGGTTTTCGGGATCTTCGCAAATCTTTGGCAATGGTCACACATTTTGGTGTAATTAGTTGCATCTCGATTTATTATTGTCTAGAAATATCCATAACGAAGTACTTTCTTTGCCAAGGTCTTCCCTTGGGTATGATCACCACAGCCACCATCATGGATTTCCATGAGGATTTTCCTAGCCCCATCCTTGGTTACACACCGAAGCAAAGAGGTAGATAATCCTTTTTTTTACAACATTCCTCCTTGCGTCATGAACTGAGGTGTTTTTCGAAGGAGTTTCTTTCGCTCATTCCTATCTCTCTCGAGAGTTCCCTTGAGAAAATATTCCTTGATTGTGGTCCCATGACTCCTATTCCTTTAAAGTCTCCTAAATCCACTTGACATCCATTTGATCGATATTTGGGGCCTTTAAAACCTCCACCGAAACCAAACCCATCACCTATGCTAGCCAATGAATTAGCCTTTGCATTTTCCTCTATTGGATGTGTGTAGTCATATAACGCTCTATGTCATCCAACAACTCCACTGCTTTCATCAGGTAAGGAGCAAGCCTCAACAACTCCTCGAAGACGTTCTGACAGTCTTGATTCCATCCAAAATTCTCCTATCCTTTCTGAAAGCATCAAAAAATGGTATGCACTTATCTGTTGCCCTTGAGATAAACTGATTCAAGGCAGCAATCTTCTCATTTAAGCTTTGTAATTCCTTTTTCATGATCAGGGTTCTCACATTCCTTAAGGCGTCAATTTTCTTTGGATTAGCCTCTATGCCACTTTCATTCATGATAAATCCTAGAAATTTTTCTAATGCGACTGCAAAAGAACATTTTAACGCATTTAACTTCATTCCATACTTTCACAAAAATTTAAACATCTTCGAAAAATCATCCAAGTGGTTTTGCAATAGCCATGACTTCACAAGCATATCATCCATATATACTTCCATCGTCCATCCGATTTAACTCCTAAACATAGAATTGCCAACCTTTGATACATGGCTCTCGCATTTTTCAAACCAAACAACATCACTCGATAAAAATACGATCCTAAATCGATTATAAAGTTGGTGTGCTCCTAGTCCAGTATACACATCGATATCTGGTTATATCTTGAATAAGCATCCATGAATCAGTGCAACTCATGTCCAACAGTTTCGTCTACTAGTTGGTCGATCCTAGGCATGGGAAAGCTATCCTTCGGGTATGCTTTATTCAAATCTGAATAATCAATACACATCCATTGCTTTCCTTTTGATTTCTTGACCAACATGGTGTTTGACACCCACTTCATGTATAAAGCATCATGGATAAAGCCATTTGCCATCAGCTTATCCACTTCCTCCTTTAGCACAGCAGATGCTGTGGACCCAAACTATGCCTCGTTTGCTTTACTAGTGGAAACTTTGGATCCACATTCAGCGTATGACACGCTACCTCTGACGATATACCACACATATTCGAATGCATCCAAGTGAATATGTACAAATTCCCTCAAATGTAATTAACCAATTCCTTCCTTAGTCCAAAGCCGATCTGAGATCCAATTTTGAGATTCCGGGAAGGATCATCCATATCAATTGGAACATAGAGTATCAGTTTGGCCGGTGCCGCCCACACTTCCTCTAACATCTTCTTGGGACCTATAGACTTATCGAACCTACTATGGTTCTCCAGCCAGGGCCTAGGATTTAATTACTATGTTTGTAGATTTTAAATGCAGAGAGCCTTCTCTATTTTCTTGGCTTTCTCTCGTTTCTTTCCTTCCCTTAGCTCCATGACATTACATTCCCTTTCTACGCTTTGGTTTCCTCCTATCGATTTGACCTAATTTTCTATGGGGAACTTCAATATTAAACACTAAGGAACCAATGCAATTATAAAATCAGTTAGGACCGGTCAACCTAGAAAATGTTATACGTCAAATACTCTTCTACGATAACAAAGGTTTGGAACCACATAGCCTGGCGATCTCCATCCCCCAACTCAATCGATAAATCAATTATCCTAATCAGTTGCTTTATCTCGCCTATAAATTCTTAGATTTTTGTTTTACAAACCTTGACATCCTTTATGTTAATTTTCATCTGATCAGACGTTCTCCTGAATAAGATATTTACAAAACATTTACTATCCACCAAGACCTGATGTACCGTTGTTAGTTTAATAACAACCGTTATCATTATGGGGTCGAAAGTTGGTGCTTTGACTTCATCAGCATCTTAATTCCTAAACACTATATTACCTGTCACCATCCTTTGTTGCTTAGTTGCAGTTCCATCCTCTATGGCAAAGCAACTTTCCTATGGTGTTGCTTTAACGAACAAGCATATCGTTCCATTTCCTTCTAGCTTTTCTCCTTCGGATGAGGTACTCCTGTTATTAAATTAATAACTAATCTTCCGTCAGTTCACTTGGGCCTCTCTTTGCTTGGTCCATTCTGATTCCTTTGGGCAAGAAGCCCTTGGGGCCTTTCATTTTGACGATCATCGTACGACTCTCTCACATATTGCTGAAGCTTTTTCTTCCTTGTTATTTCTTCGATAAAGTCCCATAAAAGCTGACACTTGTTTGTTTTGTGTTTATGGGTTTCATGGAAACGACAGTACTTTTCTAAGCGCTTTTCCTCCTCGATCATCTCTCTCCTAGGTGACTTTTTATACTTTCCATTCCTTCCATAGAAAGGTATATATTATTCATCGTATTGTTCAAGGGTGTATATTCATCAGGCCTCATATTCCTCGGATGCTTCTTGTTTTAATTTCGCCTACCATTAAAGCCCTGACAGTCCACCATTGGTCTATCTAGTTGCCTGACTTGCTTCCTCCAAACGCAAGAATTGATTGGCCTTACGATGGAATTCCTCCATAATCATAGGTTGTTTCGTCTTCAACCATTAACCAAAGTCTGTGTCTGGATGTATGCCTCAGACCAAATTCATAAATACCAAATCTTCTTTCAGATTACTCACCTCCATATCCACAATATTAAACTAATTCAAGAACCCCTTTGGTGAACCCTTAGGTCCTTAAGAAAGGCATGACAAAGACATCACGTCCTTAGTCACGTAGCTTGAAGTTGGAACCGCTTCATGAATTTCTTGGCCAACTCATCAAACGTCGATATGGATCTTGTTGCAAGCTAGGTAAATGATGTTAACGCAACTTCTTCCAAGAAAATAAGGAAACACCAACGCTGTACAGTTTCCGTCACCCTGGCATCGCCCATGTGTCATTCATACTTAAATAAGTGCTACTTGAGGTTAGTGGTCTATTATACGATGGCATTATCGGCATCGTAAACTAATTGGAAAATCTTCCCTCAAATTGCTTTCCGTGAATGGAGTTATTCTTAATGCAAAACCGCAACCCTCATTCTTTCTACCTTTTCTTTCTTCCACTAACCATTTAATCATGTTCGATATGTGCTCCTCTCTATCAGGGTTGGTCTGAAGGTCGGCTATTAGGAGCTGGGCCGAGTGTATGGCTCTGCAAACGATCTCGGTATTTCCGTTAATGTTTAGGTTCTCTAGTCTCCGGAGAAACACTACTCCGGTCTATCGTTGACATCTGGCTAGTTCCTTTGCAGTTTTTTGAACTCTAGCACTATTAACTCCAATTTCCAGCTCATAATCATCTCTGTCATACTGTTGATCATCCACCAAGTCAAACAAGTCCATAGCCTCAGCTCCCTATCCTTCCTGTCCTCTAAGATCCTTCTCGGTAATGACCTGATTCTAGTAGATACTTAGTTGATTAATTCTAAGGGAGCACTCCAACTTCCTAAAGAAACTCCTTCTATTGCTCCAACAACCTTTTCCATCTATTTTTGTTTGTCATCTCCTCTTTTTTGACTAGAAACAGATGAGTTTTCCTCCTTAGATCTAGCAGGTGAAACCTCCCTCTAGCTGCTTCTGGTCCTTTAAGGCTGCTGGGTCAGTAGTGCTATGCTAGCATCCATCTGTCCCATCAAAGCTTTTTGACTGTCGATAAACTTCTAATTCAGCTCTTGCATCATCTTGTCAATTTCGACCCTAGTTACCATCTCTCAAGGAGTAGATGGTCCTAGTACTGCCTATTGGTTACTAACCTCCATATGATGAGTCGTTCCTTCATCTCCACTAGCTATTGCTCCTAATGATCTCCCGGATCTTCTAGGCGCCATGAATTCTTCTCTGCAAATCCTTTACATTCCTTGAAATAAATATTCTGGATTTATCCTCTGGACATTCCAATCCAAATAGAATGCTATATCTACTATGCTTGAGGATCTCGTTTCTCAGTGAAAGCACCAAAATGTTGATGCCAAAAGTAGTATAACGCCTAAAGTCATGTAGAGATATTGAGACCTAAAAGGAAATAAATAGAAAATAGATGGAACAATAAATTTTTTAAAGTGGTTCAACAATATCTAGTATATGTCCACTATAACTTATTGATTATTTGATTCAAAGTCACTAGTACAAGGGATTAACAAGTTCTTATAGCCCTGAACAGCCAACATTATCTGCTTTAGTGACTATAGGAGCAGAGATAGAAGATAAGAGATCCAAATTTCATTCTCCTACCGCTACAGGGTAATGTATTTATAAGAAAATCACTTAGTAGAGCCAGACGCCCATGAAATACCAAGTCCAAATCCAAACTCAAGAGTGTAAGAGTAGATATCTAGGACCAATAAGAAAGAAAATCAACTTGGCACTGATAAGAAGTGGTCGGTACAACTTGATTTTTTGTAAGGAAACCTCTACTTTTTCTTTACATCGATCTTCCATCTCTAATCCGTTGTGTTCCAAGACCTTTTCCTTGAAGATTATGTTATTTCTAAGAGGATCTGATACCACTAGTACTTGCCTCCTTTCCTTCAAAAAGTACTTAGGGTTGTTCGTATATTCCTTGAGAAAGGCATTCCATAATGATTACCATTATTCCATGTACCGATTTATTACCTTAGTCCCAATCCCTTTGCAACTCCTTGAGTGTCCTCTTATTGCTCTTTTAAGCATATTCCCAAGTGAGTGAATCATTTCGTCTTTATGCCGACATTCATATTCCAAGGATAAGCTACTTGGTCAAGAAGTCGGTTAACCATCTATAAACTGAATATGATGTAGATAAGCATTCAAATTTCATTAGTATATCAATTTAGGTTTTAAAATATGATTTTTAATCAAATGATGGTTTTTAGTGGATGATTTATATGAATTGAAATAATTGGAAAACTCTAGACAACGATTTGATAATATAGTTGATGGAATTTAAAGGGAGGAAGGATCGAATGAAGTTTACCTTTAAAACTATATAGACCTAATTTTATGAAATAGATTTGAACTAATTAGAATGAATAAAATCGAATATTTACATATAACTATGAAATCATACAGATATGACATTGTATAGTAGATTTGAATTAATTTAAATGAATAAAAGATATAGCTTTAGGATTATATAGATTAATTTTATGTAATAGATCTGAACGGATTTAGGTGAATAAAAGTAAATCAATGTATATATCATTTTAAAATCATCTAGATCTAATTCTATAAACCTTGAATAAAATTAATGCATGTAGATGAATCATTAAACAGTTATATACAGTCAATTGGATAAAATACACAAAAGTTTGGATATGATAAAAGTTGGAATTGTACATAGATACTTGTTTAAAAGTTGGAATATACAAAATATTTAAGTCCAGAAAGAAGAACTAATGGTAAACAATCAAAATCATATCAAAACAATAATTTAAACATGTTTAAATACCAAATTTCTAGAAATCTAATTGACCTAGTTATAGATAGATTGATTAAGTTGCGTTAAATAAAACATTCTACAAACTGAATTCAAACCCACAAGAAAACAACTCATTTACGGGGTTAGATGGTTGATTAACTTAAGTGACCAATCGATTAAATTACCCTTCGGCTGACTGGTAATGTTGTCTAATCGGGTGAATGCGTAGTCTAATGTAATGTGTATATATACATATAGAACCAGTCGGCTAACCTATATATTCAGTAGGCTTATAACCTATAGATAGCCCGGGTTGAACCTAGACCTGGTGTAGGCCAAGTACGTAAGTTTCAAGAAGTCGTTTCCTATTTCCTTGACTTTTTAAAATTCACGCAACCGCATAAAGCCATGTAACACATGGGACTTTGTTTCCCATGTAGCTGGAATATTGGAATCCACCATTCATGTTGCTATATAACGTGATATTCAGTGAGATGCACTATTGTATCGCAATTAGTTTCTCCCATTGTTACTATAGTAGTCATGGCCACTATTGGTGAGCTACACGAGGGAATGGAGGCATCCATATTAGTAGGGTTCAAAGCTATTCGATGATTGTACCTACGTAAGTAGTCGAATTGTTTATCGGTCCATGTATGCTATAGGTTGAATGATAATGAGCATAGGACATGGTTACACCGAGGCAGTGTATTCGATGCATTGGTAGGCAGTTTATCATTGAGATTATGTACTTGATGTGTGCCTTGACATTTTGATTTTATACTTAGTGTGTGTGACTTAAGAGGCTACCATTGAGATTGTTTACTCAATGCATAACTGTGTGGTCTACCATTGAGATTGTTTACTCACGTATTGTTAGATGGTTTACCGTCAAGATTGTATACTTTATGCATTGTTAAATTTATCTTGTTTCTGGATGTCCAACCTTTGGGTGGAAATATTTGTAGGTTACTACTGGATTTAGGCATATTATAGGTTGTTTACTTATATCATACCAGTTGGATAATTTGTTAGATATAGTAAACATATACAATTGAACACCCTTATGTAGTGTAGATTGTAAACGATAAACTAACTGCCTATCAACACCATACCCGTAGTGTTATTACTTACTCACTAGGCCTTGTTTAATCCCCTCTATTTTTCCTCTATGTATTTATTAAAAGATGATAGGCACAAACTGATATGACAAGGATAAGATGCAAGGAGGATGTGACCATGCGCCTTGGAGCTATATTTATTTATAACATTTCCTATGTTACTTGTCAGTTAGACATATATTATATTTATATTTAGAGACTTCATTTAGAAATTTCTTGTGTGGACCACTATTGCTTTAATGTAGTAATGGTTTGGTTATTTCAATTTTATATTTTTTTCCTTCTAATGTGTGATCTAAAAGTGTAGAATGTGTAAAGTTATATTTTTTCTATACCTTACAAACCATCAAAAAACTAACGATTCATATTTCTTGGCACAAAGCAAGTTCAAATGCTATTTTAAGGCTTTGGTTCAGTGTGTCCAAAGGTGCTGCTGTTACATATGAGGTCGATAAGATTCTTAAAGAAAAGCCACACATTACACTTCGTGGTGTTAAAAGCCCTTGAGCTATTTCTAAGGCACCTTACAATTGAGTCGAGAAGCCTTAGAAACGTGCTATAAGGAAACCGTTCGTGTGTCCAACATAGAGCACTGGGATGATCTAAAAAAATCCTTTGGCATCACCACTTACACCTGTTCAGAGTAACGATTCAAAAGAAAGTGTGTGGATGGAAGACTATTTAAGAGAATCAAGGAGTCATCAAGACTATCTAGCTAGGAGCTAACCAAAATAATACTCGATAAGAAAGAATGTGCTGAAAAGCGATTCATCGCATTGAACATGCAAAACCCGGAGAATTAAATCAAGACGTGAAAGACTTATAGATTACCCATAGATATGTGGTAGCTTCAAGAAAAAATCATTTTAAAAAAAGGATTACAACATGACCATATCAAACAAGATCAGATGGAAACATGAACTATAAGTGAGAAATAATAATTTTACTCAAAAAATGAATTCTAATAAATTTATTTTCTAAATATGCATGACTAAAATGAGTAGTACTAAAGAAGAAAGGAACCTTAAATGACCATAAAGCAAGGAATGATAAGATCATAGCAAGATAACTAACCAAAGAGTTTTCTTAAGCTAAAACATAAGCAATCTTTTTAGGGAAGTCAAATGTTATACCTAAAAAATTTAATCTAAAATCGAGGATAGAAAGGAAGAATGCCAAAAAGGATCCATTGCAAGTCTAAAGAAGGAGTAATGCAAGTCTAAAAAAGGGCCATCAGAAGTCTAAAGAAGAGTTATCGCAAGTCTGAAAGAGAGTTATCGTAAGTCTATAGAAGGGCTATCATGAGTCTAGAAGAGGAGTTATAACAAGTCTAAAAGAGGAGATATCACAAGTCTAAAAAGGGTTATTTCAAGTCAAAATAAGGGGCTATCTCAAGTCTAAAGAAGTGACATCGCAAGTCTAAAAGGAAGCTATCTCATGTCTATGATGGATAAGCTATTACATATCTCATATTGTTGAACCATCGCATATCTAAAAATGATAAGCTATCACATATAAAAGATTGAGGAGCTATGACATGTCTAGGATGGATAAGCTATCATATGTCCAAAATTGATGAGTTATCTGATGTCTTGAATTGATAGCTATTGCATATCTAAAGTTGATGATCTACTGCATGTCTAAGATTAATGGGTTATTGCATGTCTAGAATTGATGAGCTATCACTTGTGTAAAATTGATGAGAAATCGCATGCCAAAAGTTGAAGAGCTATCACATGTCTAGAATTAATAGGCTATCACATGTATAGAATTGATGAGCTATCACATGTCTAGATTTGATGAGCTCTGCTTGTCTAAATTTGATGAGTTGTCGCATTTTTAGAATTGTAGAGCTACCATAAGAGTAGAATTGATGGACTATCGCATGCTTAAAAGCTGTAGTGTTATCGCATGTCTGAAAGCTGCAATGTCATTGTTTGTTTGAAAATTCCATCGAAACTATCTTGATTGTCTACTTGTAAGCTTCCTTATTTTCCATGTTTGCTATGTCAGCATGAAAAGAGGAATGAAGGGAACTTTTTACCACATGTCGTCCCTATGGTTTGATATGTCATCAATATATTGAAAAAGTCTTATTCGTCTAATGATGATACCTACTATGTGTTAAGAAACTAACGATGTAATTTTCCTATAAATAACATGTACCCCCCAATTAAGAGAGGGTGAATTCCTAATTTCTTTTCTTTCCCAATTTCATGTATATGCAGATCATAAATGAAGAACTTAAATTGGGACTTTAATGGTCGATTGGTTCAAATTGAAATTGAATATTTATGGCAAGAGGATTTCCATATTTGCATACTTGCTTGTCCAAGAGAGGATTCTCTTGTCCAATTAACATAAGACTCTCTCGCATAAACATTTGAGTTGGGACAAATCTAGGCTTAATATTAAGTGATATAGCAACTAGGACTTTAGTTTGGCATATATGGCAGGAAAGTAACATAAGGTAATTTCAAAGCAAATCAATACCAAGAAAATTCAAATTATCACTTATAATCCAAGACACTAAAATCATAGTAAGAAACTTAGCAGATGTTAGTAATTATACTGACTTGGAAGGGAGACACTCCAGAACTTTGAAATCATATGGATTTAAGTTCAACTAGCTAGATCTAAATTATATGATTAGAGATCCAACCAAAGCCGACTCCCTTTTATACACACTTTAACAACCTGGCAACTTTGCACTGATATGAAATGGGGAGGTAGTAATTTTTTTATAGAGCAATTTACTGAAGATGGAAGAGAGCACTTAATGAGAAGAGGCATGATGATTTGCCTAGGGTTTTCATTTTCTCTCTCATATGATTTCCATTTGGTAGATCAAAAAGAGAATAGAGTAGAACAAAGCAATGAGTAAGTGAACAGGAGAGATGCATGCATCATAACTAGAGGGCGTTAAATGGAAGTTTTAGTGTTTTGTGTTTTGTCTAGTGGAGACTTTATCTTCAGAATATTTCTATTACTTTATTTTATATTTTTCTCTCTCATTTTTTGTTGCCTATCATATGAGTGATTTTTTTTGTAATGTTCGGTCTCCTTCCTATTTGCTATAGTCAATGTAAACTATCTAATTATTTTCTAGCAATAAAATGAGTTGAGTTCCCAAAAAAGAATAATAACTATTGTGACGACCCAGAATTTTTAAGCATTTGAAATTGGAATATTTAATTTATTTTAAATATTTAAAATTTAATTTTAACTTGAATTCAAATATCATGATTTATTTGATAATCAAACTATTGAATTAAATAATTTGAAGTTGGGTAAAATGTTGAATCTGGGATTTTAAGCTTGTTCAAATATAATTTGAAGGCGTATAAAATTTATATTGATAACACTGAAGATAATAGAAGTTTTAAAATTGAATTTAACATTGATTTGTTCAGTTTTAAAAATATATCGTTTAAATTGATATTTAAAAATAGCCTTCCGAGGCACAGTCTCGGAATTCAACGAAACCAGTTCCATTGGATCCGTAGTATTGTCTTATTATCGAATTTCAAATTTCGTATTGATCGGAGTTGTTGTGTGAGCGTACGATATATAAACGCGCTGAAAATTTAATTGATAATAATCGATTCGGAAAGCTATCTTCTCCATACGATCGAATTAGGACTCGGAACCTTTTCCATTTCGTTCGGAATAGGGGTTTAACATTATAAACGTCTAGCGGTATGCTTCGATAGGAGTTCGGAATTTTTGGCTTTGTTTTCTCAACAAATTTAAATTTGAATTTAAAGATGGGTAATGAAATTGCATTGAATACTGTAGCTAGCATCACGTATGGGGATTTTGAAAAAAAACTAGCGTTACCTTCTTCAATATGCTTCTTCGTTCAATAATTAAAAATAGTTAGATATTTTCTTCGTTCAAAAAAAACATAGCGAAACCCCTCTCTCTCTTCTCGCCCAAAAAAAATGGCTGCTGGCGATTTTTATCGTTCAAAACCCTAGATTTCGTGCTCGTCCCCTCCGTGCTCGTTCGTTCTTAGTGCAATGAAATCGGGGTTCTTCGATTCAGTTGTGGTCGCGTCTACGACCAGATCTGAGAAATCCATGTTATGCCATCTTCCTTGTCCTTGTCGTCCGCCGTTGCTTCGCGTCGCTTGAGCCTCTACCGAGTCGCCGTATAACTTCCCTATACCTGGATCGCTTCAAGCAACTTTCGATTTCCGTGGGCCATCGTTTGCTAGTGATAGTTGGCATCGTGCTGGTCCAGATGTCGTTGTCAGTAATCCAGGGTCACAGGTTGATGCACGCGTGCCGCTTGTAATTACTTCGTCTGCTGATGTCCCTCCAGTGGTTTGCTTGGATGTAGTTTCGAATCCATGCTCTAAGTTTGCTAAATCTAGCCCTGTGTTGGTAGCCTCCTACGACATTGTTTCTTCCGCCGATGTTGCTAACTCGAATTGCATTGGGCATTTCGTGATGGCGATTTACGTTCGAGGTAGCGATCTCATGAGGGAGTTGTAAGGCAAAAACAATTTATTTATTTATTTATTCTAATGTGATAGTGTATATATTTATAAATATGAGCATATGCAATAAAAAAATATATATAGTAGTGTAATATAAAAACCATTTCTGTTTCTATTTTAATATTTATGCTAAAATAAAATAAATAAACATATACTGATTTTTTAAATCCACTAACTTAAATTTTCAAATAATGTATTTATGGAGGTTGATTTATTTAACTAACTTATGTAATCATTTTATAAATTGTTAAAGGGAAATTAGGTTAAAAACTAAAAACTATTTGTTAATTAAACTTACTTATTTGTTTAGTTATCAAAAGATATTTTATTAAAGGAAAATTGATTTAAATAAATAATTAGGTAAGTAAATTTATCAAAAGGAAATTATTAGTTTAAATAAAATTATTAGTTACTTAATGCTTATTAAATGATAAAATAACAATAAATTGTTGATTTATTTCAAATATTAATAAATCATAAATTGTTTATACAAGGTCAAAAATTGGGAGATAATGATCGAGATGGAATTGGATTGCCAAATAAAAAGAAAAGGTGAGTTAATCTCACTCAGTTTTATTTAAATGGTTAAATTTAAATAATTGGATGATTGATTGATTTGATTGGATGTGTAATATTATATATAGTAGTATATAATATATCTTGGAATGATTGATTTTCCGCATGTTATAGCGGATGAGACCCTATGCGCCGCATAATAGCGGATGATATTTTATATTAATTCCATATACCGCGATATTCCACCTCGAAGTGGAATTGGTATTTTATGTTGTGCTAACATCTGTGGATGCAGGGAAACAGGTTGGAGGGATCCAACTGGATTCCTCAAAATTATTTATATTTTCTAATATTCTCTGTTATGAATATTCGATATTCTGTGATGAATATTATTGATAATTGGAATATTGAATGCTATGGTTTACTTGAATATATTTCGGTACACTGAGTTATCAAAATATATAGAATTGAATTTTTGAAAATAAAAGGAAGCGAATTTGAAGGTGAAGTAATTATAGAGAATTTAAATAAATTAAAATGAACTGGATAAGAATATTAGTGGTTTTAAAATTCTAATAAATAAATTCTGTATATGAAAAGGAAATTTTGAATAAACAGAAAGTTAATGAATTTTAAACTTCAGTTTTATTATTTAAAAGAACAAAGCATTTATTTAAATTTAAGATTTAATTTTTGAAAGAATAAAGAAGAAATTGGGAAAATCTGAAATATGTATATTTCAGTTAAAAGATTTAAAATCAAACGGAAAATAATAATAATAATAATAAAGTCTATAATTAACAAAATTTTGAAATGAATTGAGCGAGTAAAGAAATTTATTTCAAATGGAGTAAATTGAAAATCAATTTGGAAAATTGGCTTAAGTGATTGAAATTGGAAATTCTCCCTGGATAACCAAGTACGTTTTCAAAGTACATTTTTAAATATAAGTTAAAAGTTTTAAAGTTGTTTTAAAAAGCAAGTTTTGGAAAATTTACTATTTCTAAAATATTTAAATTCTAAAGTAAGTATTTTCTTTTAATCTATTATATTAGTAATTATTTTAAAGTGACTTGGTATTTGCTTTAAAAGAGAAAATCTAGTTTTATATTTTATAAAAGTAACCTCATTTAAAATATTCCTAAAGTGTATATTTTTAATAAAGTATTGAAGTAGTTCTCAATCTAAATGTTAAAATATATATTTTTTATTTATAAGGTGTTTTAAACTATTTTAAAAATCTAAAGCTTTGTACTTGGTGTTTTCAGTGGAAATAATTATTTGGAAATTCATTCCATGAGAAGAGTATGGTTTGAAACTATTTTTCAAGAGTTGAAAAGTGGAAATATATATGGTGAAGATAATTTGAGTCTAATAAATAATTTGGTGAAAGTATTTATGTTGGATAGTTATTGTGAATGTTAATTTATAGTTAAATAACCGACTATCAATATTAGCCAAATGCGTTGATCGTTTCGAAGAGACTGGGATCGAGATTTATTTCTCGAAAACCACTTCGATCCGGTTTGTACGTTTTCGTGGAAAACGAGTTTAGAGTCAAAGATGGAGCATTGAAATGAAAGGGCTAGCCGCTACTAATCCTGAGGATATTTCCAAAATGGATGTAGTAGGAATAGTGCCTTCGGTTCCGTTCGAACCCGGGACGGACTTGTATGGATGAATGCTTTCAGAACATCGTCAGGTGGACGATGAGCATTCTAAGTGAAACAATCTAAAAGGTAACGCTTATCCTCAAGCCTCATCAACCGAGAAGGATTGAAAATCAGAGGTTATGCAACAAGGCTTGGTAGGCAGCATCCATTTCCGGGTAAGGTCATCCCTGTCTAGATGTCCCTTTTTATTTTGGCTTAGTGGTGCGGTTGTTGATCCCAACCGTGGGGTGATCTTACTCGGGATTATCCAGTAAGGGATTTTCCGGGTCTTGTGTTGAAGGGGGTCGGGAGTGATCCTCGGTACGCTGATCTAGACCAGGTACTGTAACAGGTGGTACCCCAGTGCCTAGTCATTAGTTGGAAATCCATTCTCCCTACGCGCCTTTTACGAGTTTTGTTTGTATTACCCACTCTGTGGCTAGTAGCTGGAATTTAATAGATGTTACATTTTTGGCTATTTTAATAATTATTTGTATATAGACCCTATTATAATATCATATGATTTTAATAAAAAGTGTTTTAGCTATCGTAAGGTAAAAACCCAACATGTTTGTTTGTGGCGTGGTCTTACGAGATGCTTTTGATTTTTAAAGGATTTTTGAAACTTTAATAATCAATTTGAGTGTGATTTCTCATGCTGGTATTCCAGACTAACTCGGGTGTTATTTATCTATAATGCTCGAGTCAGACCAAGTGTTATAGAATATAGGATAAGGATGATGTGGAGCTCAGGAGAAGAGCTGGATGGCGATATGTACTTCAGTACTTGATTTATATTCCGCTGTGTATTCATTTGTGTGAGGACAGGTTATAATTACTGTCCAATTGTGTTATGTGATTGATGTACTCTGATGACGTATGTATAAACCGATATATTTGTGTTTTGTATAAAGATCATTGAATAGTTATTATATTTTATTCTGCTGCGATGGTAAGATTCTGTTGTTGTTTTCCGTTTTCTCTTCTTCTACCTCTTCTTCTTTAACCCAAATGGTTCGCATTTCTGTTCAGCTTGAGTCAATTTTATGTAGAATTGTGTTGACTCAAGGGGTACGGATTTGCGGGCTGTTACAGTTGGTATCAGAGCCAGGTTGGTGATAACCTTGGCTCTGGTGGGAATTACTCATTTAAATTAGAGTCCGTAGTACTCTAGAATGAGTTTGAGCATATTAATAGATATGAGCGCGTATTTGTTAGTGGATATAAAAATGGTTTTATATTGTGTTGGTTGATTTATTAAGTGGCATATGAACCTTCGTCGGCACAGTCTGGACAACTGTATCGAAGGGGTTTCTAAACACTTGAATAAAACAGTTTGACACGGTATTGTTTTAAATGTGGGTGAATGAAATAATTTTACCCAAAAATATATTTTGATATAGAGAAAAAGTTTTTGTAAACTATTTTAGCTAATATATGGTTGCTTGGATGTTAGGAATGATAATATTTAATTGTTATCATTGTTGTGTAACAATTTAACTAGAAATTGAAAATGTAACCAAAGGTTAAGGAAAATAAATTCATTTATAAAAGAAATTTATAAATATAAATTATCAATGTGATTTATAAGTTGGGATATGATCAAATGGTAATTTATACAAATGAATTATAGTTAAAATTGATTTAAGCAGGATTTGGAAATTTAAAATTATGACGCCCCACCTCTATACCCACGCTAGCCAAGGACACTACAGGGTAATGCCGTCAACTAACACGGAGAATAAGGCTGGTTAGGAGGGACCATCTATAGCATTTCTCTAACTATCTATTGAATACATCGACAAAAATCATACAAAGCGGATCGACATATCCAATGAATACTTAAAACAAAACCATAGGTGGTTGGGGGATCTATCAGAACAGAATATAATAACTCAAATGTAATAAACATCACAGAACAGAGATCATCTTATACACATATACAGATACATAACAGAGTATACAACTAAAACATGTCAAGTGGTATAGCAAACCACAATATAAAGATGAATCCAAAGAATACATATCAGAGTTACAACAAAATGGGACCACACAAAAAAAAACTATGACAAAAAGAAGCTAACGGAGTAGTCCATGCGGAAGCAAAATAGGCTAAGTCCAAAAGCACCTAGCCTGAAACATCTCGGTCTGACCCGAGTAATGAATACACGGGTCAGTCTAGCTAAACAAATCAGTTAGATAAACCGAACAATAATAAACCTGCAAAGTTACTAGTATAACAAATATCTCTAAAAGAGATAACACAATCATATAACAAAGACGAACATAATGAAACAAGCCTCATATCATCGGCATCTCAATAAACAAAGGATAAGAATATCCCAAAGCAAGCCAAAAGGCAAATAACAAATACCCATAAGGTATACAAGTTCCATAAGGTAATCGCTATACTTCATGCGGCTCAAAAAGACCAACATCGAAGGGCGATACCAAGGGAATATACATATCAAATGAAACATCAGAAAATTGCTCGAGCTCGGTACTGTATAAACAAGGATCCATGATCCCGAAGACTCCAAACCCAATATCACCTATACGACTCATAACGACCAATATAGATAGCGATACTATAGGGCAACAAACCCGAAGGCACAACCCCGAAGGCAATATACCCGAAGGCAACATACCCGAAGGCAACAAACCTGAAGGGGAGTCCGAAAACACTATCCCAAAGGCAACAAACCGTAGTGGTGAAGGTCCGAAGGCCCAGTACTGGACACTACTAACTGGCGGAATGTGTCACAACTCTCGAAAAGGAATCCGAAAAGTGTTAACATGAGTCCCATAACCACTCGTTCGCACTAAACGGTTTACTATCCGTCAGTCACTTTCACACTCAAAGAAGTACAAAGTTTACCTCATATCATCGGTAAACCAAACCAAAGGGCAAAACGTTCAAACGCATAAATTGGGAATTAACTGAAAAGATGAACGCACGTATTCATTGCACACATTTTATCTAATCATTTAATTCTCCTCCCACATCACTCGGAGTGCGAAGATGTGTGTGTTTTAAATAGAATTAATAAATTGGAGAAGGGAGATTTTAATATAATCCGAAAGATTATTTTATAAAAACCCGTGAATGAAGTCAAGGATAAGTTATCAAAGCCAAAGAAGCAATAACAACCACTAAGAACCAACATGAATCGATAAAATTCGAAAAACCAATCAAAACGAGCATAAATAGGCAAAACAGGAAAACAGGAGCAGGTCAGTCGACTGAAATTCCTGTTCAGTCGACTGAACACTGTCCAGAAAATTTCGGGCTTCAGCTCAGTCGACTGAACAGAGGATCCAGTCGACTGAACCCAATTTCCTGCATTTCCTACTTATTACCAATGAAGTGCAAACTCTCCCAACTTTAGATCGGACAAGCACGAATGCTAGGGGTTTACGCCTAGCGGCTACCCGGCCCTATAAGCACTTTGATTCATCACCAAGATAAGATCAAAACATCCATAAGAGAATGTTCATAAAAATTGACTTTGAAACTCAAGAATTGGAATATTCATTAAACCAATTCAAAACAAAAATCAAATACATATGAATAAGTTATAGGAGTTCATACCCATCACGCATGATATCAAGAGAAGTAGATGTGAGTTCAAAACTCACCTTTAACCCAAAAAGAAAGAAGAAGAAGCTCAATTTGCAAGGAGAAGACTAACCAATCTTCACTTCAACTCAACAAGCTTCAATCTAAGAATAAAACACATATTTCCCAATTTAGGTTTAGGAAATTTTCTGAAATTGAAGAAGAAAGAGTTGGAGAAGATGAAGAGGAGGCCTACCTATCCTTCTCTTTGAATTTCAAGCAAGAATTTGGAGTTTGCAAATGGAACTAGGGCTTGGAGTTTCTAATTCTCCTTCCTTTCCCCCATTTTTAGTTTTCTTAAGTTAAAGGAATGAAATGAGGGTGAATGGATGAAGAGTTAATGAGTTAGAGGGTTAAGAGGAGTTGGGGCTGAACCCAAACTCAAGCCCAAGTAGAAAAATGGTCAAAATTTCACAAACTCCAAACATATCAAAGATTATACTCAAAAAGATCGCAAACGTCATTTTGGAACCAATGGAGGTGGTTTCGAGCCCCAATTCAGCCGTTTGCAAAAAGTAACATTTCAGACCTAAAAATCCAACTAACGACACTATATTTAAATATACAATCGTTAAATATGCGGGTTGTTACAAAAATCCCGAAGATTTTAGAAGTGTTTGTCGAAGTGTTTTGAAGATAAATAATAGAATTATTGTTTTAGAGGTATTTCTGAAAGGAAATTTGTTTTAAAGGGATTTTGAAAGTGATATAGCATTGAAATCACTTGGATTATTGGGAAATAATTCTGATGATGACGGCCGCATCATCAGTATTCATTTTCGAATTTCTAAGTGACGGATTGCTGCCAAATTGATTTGTTCAGAAAAGCTAGTTGTTTTTGAAATTTCATAGGAAATTTGTTGGGAATAAAAACCAGGATTGGTTTAAATTTTTGAGAGGTGTGATTTAGAGATGTTGGAGATTTCAAAATGATTTGAAACCAAAAGCCGGGTGTTTAAAAATCCTGATGATATAGGTTATATGCTTATAAATTGAGATGATTTTTAAATCGGGAAGGAAATATGAGCTTTGAATGTTGGAATTTAAATTTAATATAATGATCCTGACTCGACCTTCGAAAACGGGCACCGAATACGACACTCATATTCAAATGCCACAGATTCAAACGTCAAATCCGAGTCGCCGGAGCTTATAACACAATTAAATATAATAATACAACGGAAGAAAAAGAATGATACATTGATACAATATCTGATACAATGATCAATATACAATGAATATCAATATACATCAGAGATATGATACAAGAAAATAGCAGCGGAAAGAATAATTATGATCTCCAATAGAAAGAATAGTCTTCAGAAGAGAACTCCAAAGCTTGAACTCCTTAGCTCCAAACATTAATCTAGAACTAGCTACCAAACCCGATTATCTGAAAAGCCCAATTCTAGACTGCCCGTGTGGAAAATAGTGAGCACCCAGAGTTTAGGAAAGGGAAAATAAACTCCCGGTCTGTCATGGGACTAGTATGAGTAACAAAAACAGTTTATCTTTAAAAACAAACGAAGAAATATTTTAAAATAGATCCGTAATGCTTTTAGAAAATGGAACTACCATAAGGCCTCCCGCACACACACTCACACACACAATGCAAACGCAGAATCGGAGGAGATTTCTCCTTATGATAGTTAAACATGCTTGATACGCAAATTTCTTTGATATTATTACTATAAGTGCAAAGTGCAAAAAATATTTTGAAAGTATAATATTAATCTTAGCCAACATAGACATTCCGAACTATGCCTACTATAGCTACCATCTAAACAGTGTGGCGCCTCCATAAGTAAATGACAGGTTATACAACTAAAACCGTACGAGGTGCGTACTGTTTCTTACGATTTCTAACAAATGATCAGGCCAAGGAACTTTCCATTGCCACATGGTACGCCTCTGGAAGGACGCCCCGAGAACCTAACCGGATCTCTGCCAACACAAGGCCGGGTTACCTCTAACTAGGTAACTACTGACACGAGTATGCCATCCCCCGGTTGTAACCAACCTTTATCCGGGGACCCAACAACAATCACAAAGTTATATATATATATATATATATATATATATATGCGATATCCACATAAGTTAAGTATCTGGGCTCCATACCATGATACCACTTCTATCCAGAAGGAAATGAACATACCTTCAGAGGGCGCTACCCTCAAATAACCTTGCTGCATCTTTTCTGTTTCGACCATTTTCGGGTTGTGAGGTTCGACGAAGTCTCGTCCACAAAGCTACGCTTTGATCAACAAATGATCAGCAGCACTCAGCATTGCCACATTACCAAGTTAGGAGTATATCGTTGATAACCTTCAACTACATAACCTCTGAGCTCGTACGTCTCAGAGAAGGGTGTTAAGCTAAGAGAATAAATTCTCTGCCACCAACAGAAATGTATTTGAAAGAAATATGCTTTATATCTCAAATGTAATGTCAGACATACAATCTATACAAGTCTGTTCTGGGTTCGAACAGAACCAAAAGCACTTTCGAAGAAGCCTTTGCAATCCGGGTATTCACAATCCCGATCGGACTTCCCATCACTTAGGGAATCTCTATATCGGCGCGACTCGGTGCAGAGACAATCGACGAGTTATCCTTTCGTTCTCGAAAATACCCGGTCTTCACCACCGGTCTTCAAATTTTATCCATATACGTCATATCACTATTCGGAATGGGTTACATGACACAAAGGTCCTTTCTTGGTTAAACCGAATAACGAGCGCAATATTAAAAAATCATATGGATACTGGGGTCTCAGTTAAATCACAGCTTATTACCCAAAACTTTTCTTCAAATGGTTTAAACAAATTACCATTTCCAAATCTTTTAAACAAAAGGGTTCATTTCACAAAGTTCACCCAGTTTCACAATCATAGATTTCAAAACAATTCCCATTCCAATTAGGATTAACTCGTTAAATCTTTACGTCAAGATTTAACCTATAGCTTTCAAACCAGTTTTCATAAGTTTGAAAATCAATTTTCATTTTTAACTTGAAATCCCTTTAACACAAATCGGAAGTTCATTACTTATGTGAAAGCTTTTATTATTTGAAAACAAATAGTTTCCATTTCAGAAAAATCCAATTATATTTGCACGAGTTAAAGCCCTTAAATTATATTCACATTCCAAAATCAATACTTTTAAAATAGTTTAACCCATATATAACTGGTATAACATCTTTAGTCCTTAGTTTCCAAACATAGAATTCAATTTCAATTTTTGAATTCAAATTTATATCCAATTATTTAAATGTCAAAATTTTATCAAGTTATCCAAAATAAATTTTATCCTGAAATTTCATTTCAAAAACTTTTCACATTTAACCCTATCCCATTTCAAACCATTTGAATTTAAAAATTCAAATTCAAAACTATTTTCAAAATCTGTGACTTAATCGATTTCCTCGTGAAATCCATATTTGTGTGTGTATAAGTGTGGCCCAGGGGTTTTACACAATAGTGCACAACATCAATCATCACGGATATATCAATATCGATAAGCGGTATAATTTTTAACGCTTATCTTCATTCACAAATTCATAAATAAAGTAAATTTATCAGTCATAAAGATTCATCATCACAATTTGATGTGGGTTTCGAATAACCAACTAGAGTCCGACTCCCTGAACATACTCCGATCGTTCGAACCTCTCCATCACCTTGAAATCAAAATCTGAGTTCAAGCTTAAAACCTGGAACCGCCAAACCATCACAACCCACAACTTGTCAACGCCACGCGCTCCAAGCTCCGGCCCTAGACGACTCGAGACTTCGGCCTTGACTTTCTCGACCACCGAGCCATCGTCCCCCAAAGCCACGCGCCACTCGACGCTGAATTAAGGCAGCGACGATCAAAATTTCGACCCCCATAAAAATTAGGTTTACCAACTAAAATCGTACGCCGCCGTCGCCGCCGTCACCGATGCTACCTCTACCTATTTTTTCCATCACCACCATAGGCTGCTCCACCTCCACTAGCAACCCCGACACCTCCAGTTCAACGTGTCGCCGGAATTTGATCAAAATGCCTAATTCGATCATCTACGAACTGCTCTCAAACCACCTCACTAAAACTCACCAAATTCATTTTAAAAATCATAGCTTTATGTAAGAATTCAAGTTATATTCGTGAATCACTGTTCTGTTAAATTCGAAATTTCTAAGTTTTAAAGTTTCATCTGTAAAAATTTTATTTTTCCTCCTTTATACATCTATACTTCATAAATTTTTTTTTATCATAGTTCTTACTTGAATACACATCTTTACTTTTGACATCAAATCTTAACACTAAGTAGATGATGAAAGATTGAATTTCTTGGTTGTCATCTACCCTTTGAATTAACAAAGAGGCTTTTGAATACTTTAGTACTGTCAAAATGAATATGTATGCACCCAGAGTTGAAACAAAGAAGATTACATATTAAACATAAACCATTCACTGATTATAGCTGACTTATATTATGTTTACTCACCTTCCACATTTTTGTTTAAGAAATGACAGAGTCTTCCTTTTCTTTTGAAACAGTCTTTTCAAAATGCAACTGGAACTTCACTTGATCTTTTGCTTGATTGTTGCTATTGTTGTTGGTTTAAATTGAATTTTGTTTCAGTTAAAGTTTGTCTCAGTTTTGAAATGGAATTTACTTAGCTTGGATAAACGAACAGAAATGAAGATGATATAATAAAACAAGTCTACAGGTTGATACCTAGGAAAAGTGTACATAGGATTAGGTATTGTACAATAGGCATGGCTGATATGGTATACATTAATTGCTAGAGATGGAAACATGTAATGCGTATGTACCTTATGTTCTTACTTCTTGCCTTCTTTAACTCGGCTGATAGATAATGTGTTGTGTATTTGTTCATGCTTGAATGTATCCTACCATCTTCTTTTATTTGTTTTATTTTCTTTTATAAGTGTTCATACTTATCATCTATATTTTGTTTAACTTGACTGCTCTTCTTTTATACTTTGTTTTGTAATAGAAATGACATCCTATTGTCAATATTGGCCAAATGCGCTGATCGTTTCGAAGAGACCGGGATCGTGATTTATTTCTCGAAAACCACTTCGATCCGGTTTGTACATTTTCGTGGAAAACAACTTTGGATTCGAAGATGGAGCAGTGAAGTGCAAGGGCTAGTCGCTACTAACCCTGAGGATATTTCCAAAATTGATGTAGTAGGAATAGTGCCTTTGGTTCCGTTCGAACCCGGGACGGACTTGTATGGATGAATGCTTTCAGAGCATCGTCAGGTGGACGATGAGCATTCTAAGTGAAATGATCTAAAAGGTAACGCTTAGCCTCAAGCCTCATCAACCGGGAATGACTGAAAATCAGGGGTTACACAGCAAGGCTTGGTGGGCAGCACCCATTTTCGGGTAAGGTCATCCCTGTCTAGATGTCCCTTTTTATTTCTGCTTAGTGGTGCGGTTACTGATCCCAACCGTGGGGTGATCTTACTCGTGATTATCCAGTAAGGGATAGTCCGGGTCTTGTGTTGCAGGGGGTCGGGAGTCATCCTCGGTACGCTGATCTAGACCAGGTACCGTGATAGGTGTTACCTTAGTGCCTAGTCATTAGTTGGAAATCCATTCTGCCTACGCGCCTTTTACGAGTTTTGTTTGTATTACCCACTCTGTGGCTAGTAGCTGGAATTTAATAGATGTAACAATTTCGGCTATTGTAATAAGTATTTGTATGTAGACCCTATTATAATATCAGAGGATTTTAATAAAAAATGTTTTAGCTATCGTAAGGTAAAAACCCGACATGTTTATTTGTGGCGTGGTCTTACGAGATGCTTTTGATTTTCAAAGGTTTTTTGAAACTTTAATAATCAATTTGAGTGTGATTTCTCACGCTGGTATTCTAGACTGACTCGGGTTTTATTTATCTATAATGCTCGGGTCAGACCGAGTGTTATAGAATACAGGATAAGGATGCTGTAGCTCAAGAGACGAGCTGGATGGCGATACGTACTTCCGTACTTGATTTATATTCCGCTGTGTATTCAGTTGTGTGAAGACAGGTTATAATTACTTTCCAATTGTGTTGTGTGATTGATGTACTCTGATGATGTATGTATAAACCGATATAGTTTTGTTTTGTGTAAAGATCATTGAATAGTTATTATATTTTATTCCGCTGCGATGGTAAGATTCTGTTGTTGTTTTCTGTTTTCTCTTCTTCTACCTCTTCTTCTTTAACCCAAATGGTTCGTATTTCTGTTCAACTTGAGTTAATTTATGTAGGATTGTGTTGACTCAAGGGGTACGGATTTACGGGCTATTACAACTATAATATTTATTTTATAGGGAAGATGACAAATTTAGTAATAATATATGTATTTTAAAATTGAAGCTTATATTATAAATATATGTGTGTGTATGTAATTTTAAATATTATTTAAATTTGAAAATAAATATAATAATTTATTATATTATATACGTACTTATTTTGATAAGGCTGGAAATGAGACATACACACATGTTTGTTGTGTATATATATGGATATATATGTTATAAATATTTTAACACTTATATATTTACATTTTCACAATGTCAACACATACACTCCTATATTACCGTAAGATTATATAGTAATATTTATATGCCGATTCTTAATAATAATCGCTACATATGAGATTTCAAGATGATATCAAATATTACTTATAATTTATTCAACTAAATTAATTATTCAAACAAAATTATAATATTACAAATAGTTTTCAATTCATTTCCTACTCAAATTCAAATTTAAATCCAATTATATTAATAACAAAAATAGGATTTAATGCAAATGAAAAATTATTTATGATAACACATTAATATGACCTGATGCATAATCAATAAAAATGTTGTTTTTTTTGAAAATTTCCCTCTTTTACCCTACAGCCTCATGCACCTAATCCAACAACATACTAGATATTGTACTATGTTAACATGACTAATCGGTCCACATTTATGTCATTCACTAGAATATTCCATTTAGATGGGTTTGTAGAAAAAAGATGTCAATAGAAAGAGGATATACAATTAAGGAACATACTTACAAACGGAAAACCTCTTGCCTTACTTATAACAACCTACCATGTTCAACCCTTTGATTTAATGTCTAAATCGACATTCAAACCACGAAAGCCGAAAACGATGGATCATAAGATTTAAAATAATAATAAATAGATTAATACACTAAATTAAACTTTTCAAACTAACAGTAGAAGGAGCAACATATAACACCAAATGTATAGAGATACGAACCAAACCATCATCGTGTGTTTGTACAATATCAATCCCAATCATTCACACATTATCTTACTTAATGTTAGATCTTATGTATATAATATATACATATGTACCATCTTCGTCATTCATGCCTTCAAATGTCACTTACACCAACACATCTACATACTCCATAAACCTAACAATGATAGGTGTGTAGATAAATTTATGGAGAGTGGTTGGACATACAACTATCTGATTGAATGAAACAAATCTATTCAACATATATTACAAATATACTTACATAACATTGTTAATGTCTAATACATATATAAACATACCTTAACCTTTGTTACCTGCATCTAAAGATTCAGAACAACATAAAATATACGATTGAATACTTAGCAAAGTCATGTCACAATGAACTGCACGATATAAATAACAATATAGTAATTATGTCCAACTTTCAGTATCTGTTCAATCAATGGACATTAATCACAGGTATACACACTGAAGATTATATAAGCTTGCACATGAACAAATTCATCTCTCATAATCCACATACTAAATTTAAGTGACTTGAGACGCTATGGTAATGCCATAGGAGTGACTAACATCAAATAATCATTTGATACAATCAACACATACACCTACGTACATCCACTCATCAAATACCATACATATCTCATCATACCAAGTTCATACTAGACAAAAAATATTTGATTTTGACCAAGGACGTGTACGAAATCAAATTCGTCATGCTCGTCTATTCGTATTAGCCCTGCTTAAGTCTAGGTTCAATCTGGCCTTGGATGGTACATTCGATCGACCGGCTGTACCAAAATGGTTGTCCAATTGCTGTTGAACAACAATCATTATGTTTAATTTTAATGTTGATTTACTCATTTTCTTTAAGTTTTCTTTACCGTTTCGATTTTGATTCACTGTTATGCATTACTAATACTTAATGCATGAATATAAACGTTAGTTCATCGCATTACTTCATCATAAAACTTATAGTTACTCCATATATTCATTGAACATGTTTACTACTTTATAACTTTAATCTTCACTTTAATTGTGAAATATTACTCTAAAATTCATTATTTAACCCAATTTGTCTCTAAAATGATATAAGTTATAATCCTTACATTTTCATATGCATATATATATAACCATTTCAAGCATCAAACGCTTTGATTACCTGGTTTATTTCGTCAAAACTTGGTCTTTCTCATTATTATTCAACCCACATATCAAATAACCCATATTATGGCTTAGTATATATATTCATTCATTGTTACACACTGAAACAATAATTAACCATGATTAATTTCAAAATCAATAAAGTCTATCATTTGTTATAATGTTAGAGGTATTAATAATAACATAAGAAAACAAGACTTCTAGTATGAAATATAACCCTTCAACACTTACATTATTAGGGAATAAATTTAATAATAGGAATAAACTCAATAATATATATTTTGAATTTTTCTCTACGCTTTCGGCAAAACAATTGAATGTTATATGCAATAATTATTTTGGAGTAGAAGGCATAGTTCGATATGGCAAATTTCAAGTAAGGGGTAGGTGGAGACGCTCGCCCTAGACCATCTAAGAGAGTCCCCTTTGGACTGTCTGAATGGGTCTAGGTCCTAACCATTTGAGTGGATGATTATTTAAGTGTAGATGTCGCCATGATGTTGAGTTGTCATTGACCTCACAACATTGGTCATCTTTGTCACCATATATCCAAGATCGTTTGGTTCACTGTCTAAGTGGATCGAGACTTTCCCACTATTTGAGCAGGTTATAATATGCATATATATTATTTTAGGATGTACGAATGAGCATGCACATATATTTCTGAGGACGTAGCCATGGGTAGGCATATATATCATTTTAAGGGTGTAACCATGAGTATGTGCATGATATTTTGGAGGTGTAAATATGAGATGGTATACCAATTGTTTTAAGGATGTGAATATGAAGAAGTTTACTAAAAGTTACAAGGATATACATATTACGGTTGATGTGTACTCAGTATAAAGGTTAGCACACATGTGTTATTTGTTGATATGTTATTGTGATGATAATACCTTGCCATTTTAAGTATATGTGTTTATTTTGTTGAGCTATACTAATTGTTGATTTTTAGAATTGTGTATGCATGTTTGAACCAACTTTAGTTTGTTGTAAACTCCTGTTGCAGACTACTTGTTGAGACCATTTCACTCTTTGCTGAAGGAGTGTTATTTTGCATGCGATAGTTTTTGATACATGGTTATGGAAATGTATGGATTACAGCAATATGTATATACAGAAAATTGCATTCATTATTGTGAATCAATTTTATTATGTCATGATTAATTGTTGGATGCGCTTATCGTGCACTACTTTAGAAGCGATATGTTTATGATTAGCATACTTCTCTATATTTTGTATGCTTAAGAATACGAGATAGTCTGGCGTTTTATGAGTGAGGTGGAGAGTTTATTCTTTAGGAAGGCAATTCTTTTAAGTGAGAAGAATGTGATGATCCAAAAATTCGGTGCATTAATTAGTTAGTAATAGTCTTCTAAATTAAATTAACGTAAAAGAAGATTTTGAACAGGGCTGTTTTTTTTCTTGAATTATGATATTTTCTTTGCATTTGGAATGTTTGAGAAACAAATTTGATATATAATATGCTACAATTTGGACACATTGGCCGAAATGGGTATTTTTGGGTCTAGAATTGCTTTGATCCAAATACATGAACCTTTGCTATAAATATGAGTCTTCCCTAACCTCAGCCAAAACCAGACCCAACTTTCTTCTCTAATTTTTAAATTCCTCTTAATCCCATTACATTAGCAGACAATTTTTCTTAATTACTAACTGTTCCAAATTTCAAAATGTGCAATGATCGAGTTATATGTCAAACCGCTCATCTCGAAAAAAACGAAGAGATAATAAGTATTTTTTTAAAGGCAGTGCTCGAGTCGATCAGAATTATTGAAAAAATTATAGATTTTGGAAACCCTAATAGGAATTAAGGACAAAATTATAGTTTCATGAACTTCTAATCACCATTACTTTTGCATACGACCTCTGTTTCTTTAGCAGTTTATTTCATTGGGTTCACGGCAAGATGCATAAATTTTGGCATATGGGTTGCTAGCTTTTGTCATATAGGTTGATAGCATTTGGAGCTACTTGTGAAAGCGCCATAGCTGTGACGCCTCACCTCTATACCCACGCTAGCCAAGAACACTACGATGTAGTGCTGTCAACTAGCACGGAGAATAAGGGTATTGAAGAGTGACCATCCATGTAACTTCTTTGTGCGACCACCGTTATGTCAGATGGTATAGCATGCATTTCATTTAAGGAGGAAGTCCGACACACCGATACAAACTCAAAGCTATCACATGGTGGCTATAAATAATCTTCGGAAACAAACATAGAAATAAGTATAACACAATCAGTCACAGATGTTATCCCAACTTTTAGCAAAGTTGAGATACCCATAATTTACTAGAAATCAATGATTACTATTCATGAATATCAACCATGCATTACAGGATAACCATGGATATCGATGAATTTTGTCCGAGTCCAGAATGGGTCACAGTTGATAGGACACGACAAGAAAGATCATAGGAATCTGCATTCCAAATTTCAAGACAATCCGAGGTCGTATGCTCAAGTTATGATGGAATCAAGATAAGAGGAATTGACATTGCTCGGTTCGAACCCATAGTGTTCGAACCCATCATATTCGAAACCATCACCCTACTTATGTTCGAACCCATCTGGTTCGAACCCACGAAATAAGTCTGCGCCTCGAATCCATAAGCATTTGCCCCAGTTCGAATCGATGGAGTTCGTAGCCATCGGTTCGAAACCATCTATTTCGAACCCACCTGCGTTCGAACCGATAGCACTGCCATACCAATCTCGAACCCATCGGGTTCGAGTCCATCTAGTTAGCCTTGACTCCACTTCGAACCCATCACAAAACCTAGCTTCGAACCCATCACAAAACCTAGCTTCGAACCCATCACAGAGCCACACTTCGAACCCATCCTGAGTAGCTTCATTCGAACCCACTGGGTCAACCAACCACGATGACGTGTCTCCCATCGGTTCGACTGCGCCGGGATATATGGAGTCGAAGCGGTCAACACGGAGAGAAGTCCGGATCGATTCGAAACTTGCGCTCCACGTCACCACGAAGTCGCGTGCCACACTGGTTTCGAAATCATCGTTTCAAGCAACAGGGGTTCGAACGCAACAGCCTCACCGTGAAGTCAATTTCGAACCCTGCATATCTCCTAACCTACTGATCCAAATGCCATGAAATTTTCACAGATGCTTGCATACATGATGAAGAATGTCCACGCCAAATTTCACCTCGATTGGATGAATTCTTGATCGGTTCGAATGGAGTTCGAACCGATGCCAAAGTGGGCCCAAACTTTCCGAGACCGTACGTGTGGGCCCCCTCACGTGCCAGAAGAGGTCTCCCAAGTTTTCAGCGAGATAGCAGCAGCCTACGCCTATAAATAGACCTCCAGGTCATTCAGAAAAGGGATCTTTCCGCCATTAAACGCCAAGACTCTGCCGGATTCAAGTTTAACTATCAGAACCACCGTTGTACCTGAATTTCCGAACTACAATTCATTGTAATCCGCTGTAATCGATTGTAATCAGCGAAGAACATCAATAAAAGGAAAAACCTTTGAAGTGGACGTAGGCCGGAGATAGCCGAACCACTATAAAATCGTGTGTTCTTGTTTACATTTACTATTTTGCTACTTAGATCTGCGATTTGTGTTTGGATATTGCTGATTTATATTCCAACACTGGTGCTTTCACTTTCATCGGGGTTTGTGACCAATTTTGGCGCAAACACTTTGGTGCTTTCACTGAGAAGAACCAGCACCCGCTACATCAGATTCAGAATTCAGATTCAAAAGTTTGAAGAAACTCCAATCCGGAAACAATGACTCGACATACGAGACAAAGAGTTGATAGGATCCAACAAGGAGGAAGCCAAGAGGCATCCTCCAGATCAGGAGAAGGACAAGCTTCCGTCTACATCACCAGAGACGAGATGGAGGCCATGGCTAATTCATTGCGCGAAAGCATAATGAAGAGTCAACAGGAGATGCTGCAGAATTTCCTCGAGCAGATGAGGGCGGCAAATATGCAAAACCTTGGACCAGCTACAACAGCTACGAGTACGGGACAAGGAATAAGGATTGCAGATGCAAATGAAGGACAGGCTCAAGGCCAGAATACAGGGATTGAAGGTGGTCAACAAGGCCTTGGGGGCAGACCCTCAGGGTCCGATACTGGAAGGCCAACAGACGGAGCCCAACAGACAGGAGCCAATGCATACGCCAACGAGCCACCAGAAGAGTACGTACCGGAATTCCCTTCAAGGCTCGGGGGGCAGGACAGAAACTTGACAAGGGGGCAACCCCTAGACGGAGATGAGAGAATGATAGGCCTAATGCGACGAATCATGAGAGGAGGATTGCCTAGCGGAGGCCTAGAAGAAGTCAGTCGGAGTCCATTCACTCCGAACATCCGAAATGCAAGGAACCCTCCAAAGTTCAAATTACCAGCGCTAGATCCCTATGACGGAAGATCAGACCCAACCGTACACATCACAAGATATATCAGGCACATGGAAGTACTGGGGGCATCCGAGGAAGTGATCGCACGATGCTTCCCTCTATATTTATCAGATTTAGCTTCACTATGGTTCAGACAACTAGAGACTGGATCAATTGGAACATGGAGCGAGCTCGTTGATTGCTTCATGAGACAGTTCAGGGTCCACGTGACGCGACCCAAGAGTGTGATGACTTTAGCAACAATCAAGCAGAGGACCGGAGAGTCCATAAAAGATTTTCTACTCAGATTCAATGTGACAGTGACTTCTGTGGATCGCCCGGATCCATCAATGATTTTGATGGCGGCGGTGGCAGGAGTCGCGGAAGGCACCAAATTTAAGGACTCTCTAACTAAAGATCCACCGCAAGATCTTGGAGAATTCTTCCATAAAGCTGAAAAATTCATTCGATTAGAAGAATCACGAGTCGAGAGTCGTGAAATAAATGCCACGAAAAGCATAGGAACCTCTGGAGAGCAGTCCGGAGCGGACAAGGGAAAAAGGAAACAGGATGACAGACATGATGGTCCTGATAAACGGAAGAAATTTCGAGAACCAAGATTCAGGCAGTACACAGATCTGAATGCAAGCCTAGAAAGAGTCTTCACTGAAACCAGGGGGCAACTTCACTATCGAAAGCCACCTGTAAGGGATCCCACCGAGCGGGAGCGCAGGACTGGAAAATATTGCCTATTCCATGAGCTGGATGGGCACACCACAGATGAATGCCGTCACTTGAAGGATGAGGTGGAAGAACACGCTAGGGGTGGTAGATTGCCGCAGTATGTCAGAGAACGGACAACAGCGACAAGGCATGAACAACTACCGCCTCCACCTTGCAGGAACGATCCTGGATCGGGATCACGACTCGTCATCAACTGATCAAAGATGGCAAGGGCCAAGTCCACGATCTGGACTTCGGTCGAATAATTTTATTTAGATTTATTTTCAGAATAAAACGGTTACTCCACTTACACATGTACGGGAACCGGAGAGATCCCTAGGCATGCTCTGAGATGGAGATGAACCGCTACGCCCGGAGAGGCAATCATTAGTTTTTTCTGATGTTTGAGATTGAACATCTAGAACTTGAATTTTAATAAATAAATTTGAACTTCTTGCAATAAACCTTTTGACCGGAGAGTCAAAGGATGAACATTGAACACCAGTATAAGCATGATCGCTTTATAACCCCATCCGGAGAGACGGGGTCCGAAGGCAAGAAGTGGGTTGCTTCGCCGGAGAGCGACGGGATCGACTCACTTATACAAGAAAGATCGCCTTCACCCGGAGAGGTGAATCCAGAAGGCAAGAAGTGAGTTGCTTCGCCGGAGAGCGACAGGATCGACTCACTTATCGTCGTTTCCCCTTCACCAGAGAGTGACAGGATGGGATCCGACAAGAGTCCGGAGAGACTATGATCGGCCGATGATTCAGGTCATGACATCGCTTAATGTTCAACTGCTTTGAACCGGAGTGCAAGAAGTGGGTTGCTTCGCCGGAGAGCGACAGGATCAACTCACTTAAACGCTGTTTCCCCTTCACCGGAGAGTGACAGGATGGGATCCAGCAAGAGCCCGGAGAGGCTATGATCGGTCCCGAACGACCATGATATCGCTATACGTCCTAACTGGGACCAGAGTGCAAGGAATAGAAGGCAACGCCGGAGAGCAATGGGATCTTTCTATTCAATCACTGAGTCTAGAGTGAGCTCAGTAAGGGTTTAGAGCAGCCAATAATAGTCCAGAGAAACTATGAAACTTCATTCTCAACTCCTACGGGAAGAACAAACATTGATTTGGCTTCGAACAGCCACATACTTGATCGATAATGCCACAGCTATCAACGAAACATGAATTTATTACACTTGATATAAGACCGTTCAAAACATACCTTTTACAAAAAGGCATGTTTTGGGGGGCAAAGTGTTATCCCAACTTTTAGCAAAGTTGAGATACCCATAATTTACTAGAAATCAATGATTACTATTCATGAATATCAACCATGCATTACAGGATAACCATGGATATCGATGAATTTTGTCCGAGTCCAGAACGGGTCACAGTTGATAGGACACGACAAGAAAGATCATAGGAATCTGCATTCCAAATTTCAAGACAATCCGAGGTCGTATGCTCAAGTTATGATGGAATCAAGATAAGAGGAATTGACATTGCTCGGTTCGAACCCATAGTGTTCGAACCCATCATATTCGAAACCATCACCCTACTTATGTTCGAACCCATCTGGTTCGAACCCACGAAATAAGTCTGCGCCTCGAATCCATAAGCATTTGCCCCAGTTCGAATCGATGGAGTTCGTAGCCATCGGTTCGAAACCATCTATTTCGAACCCACCTGCGTTCGAACCGATAGCACTGCCATACCAATCTCGAACCCATCGGGTTCGAGTCCATCTAGTTAGCCTTGACTCCACTTCGAACCCATCACAAAACCTAGCTTCGAACCCATCACAAAACCTAGCTTCGAACCCATCACAGAGCCACACTTCGAACCCATCCTGAGTAGCTTCATTCGAACCCACTGGGTCAACCAACCACGATGACGTGTCTCCCATCGGTTCGACTGCGCCGGGATATATGGAGTCGAAGCGGTCAACACGGAGAGAAGTCCGGATCGATTCGAAACTTGCGCTCCACGTCACCACGAAGTCGCGTGCCACACTGGTTTCGAAATCATCGTTTCAAGCAACAGGGGTTCGAACGCAACAGCCTCACCGTGAAGTCAATTTCGAACCCTGCATATCTCCTAACCTACTGATCTAAATGCCATGAAATTTTCACAGATGCTTGCATACATGATGAAGAATGTCCACGCCAAATTTCACCTCGATTGGATGAATTCTTGATCGGTTCGAATGGAGTTCGAACCGATGCCAAAGTGGGCCCAAACTTTCCGAGACCGTACGTGTGGGCCCCCTCACGTGCCAGAAGAGGTCTCCCAAGTTTTCAGCGAGATAGCAGCAGCCTACGCCTATAAATAGACCTCCAGGTCATTCAGAAAAGGGATCTTTCCGCCATTAAACGCCAAGACTCTGCCGGATTCAAGTTTAACTATCAGAACCACCGTTGTACCTGAATTTCCGAACTACAATTCATTGTAATCCGCTGTAATCGATTGTAATCAGCGAAGAACATCAATAAAAGGAAAAACCTTTGAAGTGGACGTAGGCCGGAGATAGCCGAACCACTATAAAATCGTGTGTTCTTGTTTACATTTACTATTTTGCTACTTAGATCTGCGATTTGTGTTTGGATATTGCTGATTTATATTCCAACACTGGTGCTTTCACTTTCATCGGGGTTTGTGACCAATTTTGGCGCAAACAACAGACATCCATATCACAAAGGCGGAAGAAGATATGGATATATAACTAACACATGAAAGTGTACATCAAAGTAGTGGTAAAAAAGATCCACAATAATACAAAGAATAGCAACATGTGCTATACAAAAGAATACAGCTATGAGTCTATATCTCAAGTGTATACAACAAAAACTACTAATCTATATAGTTAGCCAAAAGTCAGAGTAGCAAACCCCGGGAAGAAGTCAAGCAGAAGCACCTGTAACATCTCGGTCTGACCCGAGTATTATTTAAGAAAATAATAAATGGATCAGTCTAGCTATAAATATCAGATGACATGGTATAAAATAAAAGATATGGCATAACATAAAATATCCATACTGACATACTACTATAAGTATGAAAATGATGATCAACAGAAGATCAATCAATAAGAGATAAATCAACATCACAAGAATCTTCTCAAAGATCCAAAGAGGGCATCATACCCTAAACTTGTACTCATAACAAGTCAATGACATAAATTCCAGAAATCAACACAGGAAATCCAGAAATCATAAAAAAAGGGAAAGGGGCCTATCACATGACGGTCCGAAGACCATGGGGAGCTACCCCATATGGATGAGTCGGAATCACCCAGATGAGCTCTAGGCTAACCAAAAAGCAAAAAGGTATGTGTGAATGGAATCATACAAATGGTGTCTAGCCTGACCTCGCAACAAAAAGGTATGTGTGAGTGGAATCACACAAATGGTGTCTAGGCTAACCAAAAAGCAAAAAGGTATGTGTGAATGGAATCACACAAATGGTGTCTAGCCTAACCAGGAAGCAAACAAAGAGACATCGCACAATTGCTAGCCTAAATCACAAAATGATCGTCATGATCAACGAGAAGTGTCAATTACACTAAGCTAGTAAATATAAAAGTTTAGCTTCATGTCCCATAACCACTTGCTTAACTCAAATATTTACGAACAAACTATAGATCTTCACTAGAAAATTGTCACAAAAAGGTTCAATCGAACAAGTCCAAGAGTTAACCGACGAAGCAAACTCAAGCGTTTCATACCACTTGTTTTACTAAACCGTTTAATTCAATTTCTCATACGAGTGAGGTAAAGGTTTGTATATACTAGTAGAGTGGAAAATGGTTTAAGAAAAGAGCTTTGTTATTGAAAATAGAGTTGAAATCATTTTGTTGAAAGAGTTTTGATATTTACTACTAGTATTGAAACCTTCATATTTTAAGCATAGAAGTGATTGTAGAAACAATCAATCATAAAAAATCACATACGAAGATGTGAATAAAATCCAAAGAAACCGATAAAGAATCCATCGAAATAGATATTCAAAAATCCATAAAATCGATCGAGAAGCCCAAGATAGTTTGTCTCGAAGAATGATCAACTCAGCATCTCAACAAGGCAAGTTCTATTGAATGTTTTTCAGATAAGATCCCCTACGGAGGGGGGGTCCAAGGGGGTGGCAACCCCCCAAGGTGGGGGTGCGGGGGCAACGCCCCTGCTACGGGGTTCGACCTGCCCGGTCAGGCCGCGGGGGTCCAAGGGGCAGCACCCCCGGCGGGGTGCGGGGCAGTGCCCCGTCCAAAACGGTACGTCCTAGTAAAGACCCAAGGAAGGATAGGATCAAGCGACTTAAAGGGTTTCGACCTAAAGGGGTCATGAGCTAAAGGAATTAAGGTCATATGACCTAAAGAAATTAAGGTCATGCGACCTAACGACCTGGGTGAAGCTACTTAAGTACTCGCGACCTTAGGGCTCAGGCGACTTAAAATGGAATGGTCGTGCGACCTAAAAGTAAGCAAGGCAGAGCGAGTTAAATTGGTCAAGCGACCTAGTGGTTGCGCGCGACCTAATTGGACACGCGACCTAACGGCTTAATGCCGAGCTGAGGTGAGGTGCGACTCAACCAGGTAAGCGAGCTAAGGGAGGCGAGCGACCTAACATGGCCGAACTAAGGTGAGGTGCGACTCAACCAGGTAAGCGACCTAAGGGTCGAGCGACTTAGTGGAACAAGGTCATACGACCTAATACTTGTAGTAGGGTTGAGCGACCTAACGTCTTAACAAAGCCGTGCGAACTAGTGAGGGGTCATGCGACCTAGCGACTCAAGGCTAAACGACCTAATCAATATAAAAGCCAAACGACCTAACGACTCAAGCCAGAACGACCTAAAGGGTTAACACAAATATGCAGGCCGAGACTCCTCGAGGCAGAGCGACCTACGACCTACGACGTATCGACCAAGCGACCTAGCAACCTAATTCCGAACGACCTAAGAGCGAACGAAAATATGCAGGCCGAGGGTTCAAGGCAGTGCGACCTAAGGCGTTAACACGCGAGCGACCTAAGGCGTTAGCACGCGAGCGACCTAAGGCGTTAGCTTGCGAGTGACCTGATTCCGAACATGCACAAATGGCCAGAACGATCTAAATGCAGAAAATTCACCAAAACGCTAAAAATTGGAGTTTTTCGCCAATCCAATCCAAACCAAATGCAAATGTACATGCTAAAGTGATAGAAAATCATTCCCAAACATCCGTGATAGTTATAGACAAGAATCTGAGATAAAAATCTCACCTTTGCACCAAAAACCAATGAAAATGAAGAACAAAGCAAGCAAGAATCAATCCCTCTTCAATCCCAATGCAAGAAGCTTGAATCCAATGTCTTCTTGTTGAATTTGGAGTTGAATGATGGATTTGAAGTTGAATTTGAGCTTGGAGTTTTAATTTCCCATTCCCACTACCATTTTTGAAGAAGCTTGAAGGTTTAGAGCAATTAGAAAGTTATGAAGAGGAGAGGGTGGAGTTTGGGTTTAATAGGTTAAAAGCCCAACTATTGGTCTCAAGTGAAAAAGTGGTGAAATTCCACCAACTCCAAACATATCAATGCTTATACTTAAAAAAGTTGCAAACGGCGTTTCGAACTCAATGGAAGTGGTCTCGAGTCCTAATTTGAACATATGCAAAAAGTAGCTTTTCGGACTATAATCCGACTAACGATAAAATATTTAAATAAAGTATTTAAATATAAAATCGATAAATATGCGGGTTGTTACAGACTATCCTCCTTAAAGAAATTGCGTCCTCGCAATATATAAGATGGAAATAAAAAGTAACAACCATAAAAGCATATTATCACAAAATAAATTTGAAATAAGAAGTTCACCTCATTGAGCACTAGCAAGTAAGTCCGGATGTGTTCGCTCGATGAATTCTCTAGATTCCCAAGAGCAATCTTTAGGATTTGAGGACCATTGAACCTTCACAAGCGGAACATCTTTATTTCGAAGTCGTTTGACCTCCGAAGCAATAATTCGAATAGGATGCTGCTCGATAGTTAAATTCGGCGAAACTTCAATTTCTTCCACAACACCAGGCTCAAGAATAGAATCGGAATCTCGTAGGCATTTCCGTAATTGAGAAACATGAAACACGTCATGCATAGAAGAAAACTGAGCCGGTAATGTAAGGCAATAAGCCATAGAACCAATAAGTTCGGCAATAGAAAATGGCCCAATATATTGAGGCGCTAATTTTTCCCCATCGACAGAAACATATATAACACCCTACACAGGTGAAACACGAATAAAATCTAGACCTGAAACCAGCTTCTTACTGATCTTAAGCCAACAAGAAGAAGATCGGCATAGCCTCCCCTAGAGTGCCTCGAAAGATGCCATATCAATACTAGATTGGAAGCTATGATTATAGGAAAATTAAACAAGAGAATTATGATTTTTCCAACTTCCACAAAAATCAAGCACACAACACGAAGATGGTCTTCAAGAGTTTGGTTCACACGCTCTGTTTGTCCATTGGACTGGGGAAATAAGCGGTGCTAAAATTAAGCTTCGTTTCTAAAGCTTTTTGAAGACACTTCCAAAATCCACTAGTAAACAGTGGATCACTATCGCTATCAATAGAAGTATGAACTCCATATAATTTAACAATTTCTTTTAATAAAGAGTTTGGCCAAAAGAGGAACGATTCGGTTAAACCGAACGGGAATAAAATCGGCTGATTTAGTAAGTCTATCTACTATAACCCATAAGTTACCATGACCCGAATGAGAACGGGAAAGGCCATCTATAAAATCCATGGAGATTTGGTCCCACTTCCAAATTGGAATTTCTAAAGGTTGCAATAACTCATCAGGCCTTTGGTGTTTGGCCTTGACAAGTTGGCAAGTCATGCAACACTTAACAAAGTTAGCGATAACAGATTTCATTCACTCCCAATAATAAAGTCACTTCATATCTGTGTACATTTTACTACTACTGGGATGAATGGTAATTGTAGAATGATGAGAATCTTCTAAAATATTTTTACGAAGATCACTAAAAATTGGTATGATAAGTTTACCAAATTTTCAAATGCCGCTACAAGAATCAATATCAAAGTCTTTCAAACCTTCAATATCAATTTTTCATTCCAACAACTTTGGCTAAGAAGAGCCAATTCGGGATTTAGCCCCTTTTGAGCTATAAGAATGCAGTCTAAAAGAGAAGGTTGATCCTCTAGACTACATAAAACAAGGGGTGCACATAAATCAGATTTTGTGATCTCAAATCTCACAAGGGGTAGAGTCTCGAGATCGTTCCCTTCGGATATCATCATAAAAACAACTGCTTGTTGCTTACGACTAAGTGCATTGGCAACGCGATTTTCCCTTTCCAGGAGTATAAAGAATATCAAGATCATAAAATGCAAGAAATTCGAGCCAACGTGGTTGACACAAATTAAGTTTCTTATGAGAAAATAGATATCCCAATGATTTATTATCGAGGTAGAGAACAAATTTCTCCACCAAAGATGATGATGCCAAATATTGAAAGCAAAATCAATATCCACGAGCACCAGATCATAAGTGGCATACCTAGTCTCGATCGGCTTTAAAAGTTTAGAAGCAAAAGTGATTGCACGTTCTCTTTCGTAAGAGAACGGCATCCAAACCAATACAATAAGCATTGGTACTAAAGTTAAAGTCTTGGTTCCCTTCGGGAATCACAAGAATAAGAATATTGAAAAGAAGGAATTCGATCTTCTTTCCCAAAAAGCTAAAACTTTAAAAATCACAATTACCTTCATAGAAAAATTTATATTTTACAAGTCAATTTATTGTGTCTGATTGTCTCATCAAAGCGTTTAGGAAATCCCTATCGATAGCGTTGATCAAGCGCATCGACCAGAATTCTTAAAACACTAAATGGGCAATACAACACAAAATTATCTTTTTATAGGAATTTAAAATATCTTCTTAAAAAGATTTGCAAAATTTTAAATTTCTATTCTCATCCAAAATTAATAAATACAAGATTGGAATTATTGAGATATTCATAGAATACTCAATTTATAAAAGGGATGAAATAGACTGGATAAACTGAATGACACAATATGTCATTCATATAAATCATAACGAGTGCGGAATGCGGTATGTGGAAGGCTAACCTCCGCAACTCGTAGCGATTGAAATTCGGTGGCAAGGTCAAACCGGAAAGACCTTAACACCACTCAAAAAGGTTGCTTAGGTGATAATCCTGAGACAAACTACAAAATACCAGAAAATTCTCAACCGATAAGAATGAGAGAGATATCTCTTTACTCAACATGTGAGCTAAAAGAGCAAAATGATGCCATCGATTTGAAATCGAAATCATAAAGGAAAAATATGAATCTGCTTAACAGATTGAAAATATCGAAAATGAATAGTCCTTTCGGAAAAATTGGATATGGGCTTTGCAATAAGCCAATCCTTTCACGCAAATCAATTCTGAAACCTAAGCAATGCATAACATGCAAATTGGTTCGGAAAGAAAAATCACATGAAATAATTTTCGATATCAATAAAAAGCAAGTAGAGTGTTGCGGATCCACTAATCCGGATTCGCAATCCTCAAAGAAGTCATCGAGCCCAAAACATAAAAAGAAAGAGAATCAACAAGTTCTTTTGATATAAAAATGATGAGGCGAACTCATATAAAAAAGAACTCGAATCGGATAATCGAAAACAAATGAAATCAAGGATTAAATAAGAAGTACCTTGACCCAGAGGAGTTTCGTTAGAAGCTTTTAGCTTTCCTTCTCTTTTGTTAGGTCGCATGGGACATGTAGACAAGAAATGGCCCGAGCCTTTGCAATAGCGGCAATAGAGAGGTTCCAGGCACTTAATTACACAATGGTCTGTGGAACCACAATTGTAACATCGTTTACGACTAGAGGTAGGTGGCTTGGCTAACGAAGTTTCTGGTTCCACCCTCTTCTTGCTTAGAAGTATGGGGCAAACAGAAATATGATGACTGGAATCTTTGCAATAACGACAAAAGAGTGGTTCCAGACACTCCTTCGCATAGTGGTCCCTAGAACCACAATTGTAGCATCATCCATGATGAAGGATTGGAGTCTTTGCTACAAAAGCAGGTTGCTTCAACTTCTTATCGGGATAAGGGATTTTGAACTTAATATGCCTCTTCTTGGACATCCCAATATCACTATCAATTCCTTTATCAGCCTCTTCTTCTTGTAGAGTGATATCTACAAGTTGGTCGAAAGGAACTTCTAGTTTCAAAGGTAAGATCTTTGTGGGATTCTTACTCAAAGCACAGATAAACCTCTGATTCTGAGCAAGATCCGAAAGTTGTTGGGCATACATGAATACGCCATCCAGAGAAGGACTACTAGATTGACCAGCGCTAGGACTGCCAGAACTAACCATCTCTTCTTCCTTCAAGAAAGAAAGGAAGAAGAAGGAAAAGATTATTATCAGAATGAATATCAAGCAATCTTGATAGATAGAATAAGGAATCACAAAAGAAATTAGGATGAATCTGTACGAAGACTCGAATTAATCCTAAGGTAGGACTCCTAAGATGGACTTAGGACGATGATCCTTGTTAAGTTATTCTACATTGTTCCGAAGTTTGGCTTTGATACCAAGCTGTGACGCCCCACCTCTATACCCACGCTAGCCAAGAACACTACGATGTAGTGCTGTCAACTAGCACGGAGAATAAGGCTGTTGAGGAGCGACCATCCGTGTAACTTCTTTGTGCGAGCACCGTTATGTCAGGTAGTATAGCATGCATTTCATTTAAGGAGGAAGTCCGACATACCGATACAAACTCAAAGCTATCACACGGTGGCTATAAATAATCTTCGAAAACAAACATAGAAATAAGCATAACACAATCAGTCACAGACATCCATATCACAAAGGCGGAAGAAGATATGGATATATAACTAACACATGAAAGTGTACATCAGAGTAGTGGTCAAAAAGATCCACAATAATACAAAAGAATAGCAACATGTGCCATACAAAAGAATACAACTATGAGTCTATACCCCAAGTGTAGACAACAAAAACTGCTAATCTAAATAGTTAGCCAAAAGTCAGAGTAGCAAATCCCGGGGAGAAGTCAAGAAGAAGCACCTGTAACATCTCGGTCTGACCCGAGTATTAGTTAAGAAAATAACAAACGGATCAGTCTAGCTATAAATATCAGATGACATGGTATAAAATAAAAGATATGGCATAACATAAAATATCCATACTGATATACTACTATAAGTATGAAAATGATGATCAACAGAAGATCAATCAATAAGAGAGAAATCAATATCACAAGAATCTTCTCAAAGATCCAAAGAGGGCATCATACCCTAAACTTGTACTCATAACAAGTCAATGACATAAATTCCAGAAATCAACACAGGAAATCCAGAAATCATAGAAAAAGGGAAAGAGGCCTATCACATGACGGTCCGAAAACCATGGGGAGCTACCCCATATGGATGAGTCGGAATTACCCAGATGAGGTCTAGGCTAACCAAAAAGAAAAAAGGTATGTGTGAATGGAATCACACAAATGATGTCTAGCCGGACCTCGCAACAAAAAGGTATGTGTGAGTGGAATCACACAAATGGTGTCTAGCCTAACCAAAAAGCAAAAAGGTATGTGTGAATGGAATCACACAAATGGTGTCTAGCCTAACCAGGAAGCAAACAAAGAGAGATCCCACAATTCATGCCTAAATCACAAAATGATCGTCATGATCAACGAGAAGTGTCAATTACACTAAGCTAGTAAATATAAAAGTTTAGCTTCATGTCCCATAACCACTTTCTTAACTCAAATATTTACGAACAAACTGTAGATCTTCACTAGAAAATTGTCACAAAAAGGTTCAATCGAACAAGTCCAAGAGTTAACCGACGAAGCAAACGCAAGCGTTTCATACCACTTGTTTTACTAAGCCGTTTAATTCAATTTCTCATACGAGTGAGGTAAAGGTTTGTATATACTAGTAGAGTGGAAAATGGTTTAACAAAAGAGCTTTGTTATTGAAAATAGAGTTGAAATCATTTTGTTGAAAGATTTTTGATATTTACTACTAGTATTGAAACCTTCATATTATAAAGTGACAAATCATAGAAGTGATTGTAGAAACAATCAATCATAAAAATTCACATACGAAGACGTGAATAAAATCCAAAGAAACCGATAAAGAATCCATCGAAATAGATATTCAAAAATCCATAAAATCGACCGAGAAGCCCAAGATAGTTTGTCTCGAAGAATGGTCAACTCAGCATCTCAACATAGCAAGTTCTATTGAATATTTTTCAGATAAGATCCCCTACGGAGGGGGGGGTCCAGGGGGTGGCAACCCCCCAAGGTGGGGGTGCGGGGGCAACGCCCCTGCTACGGGGTTCGACCTGCCCGGTCAGGTCGCGGGGGTCCAGAGGGCAGCACTCCCGGCGGGGTGCGGAGCAGCGCCCCATCCAAAACGATACGACCTAGTGAAGACCCAAGGAAGGATAGGATCGAGCGACTTAAAGGGTTTCGACCTAAAGGGGTCACAACCTAAAGGAATTAAGGTCATGTGACCTAAACAAATTAAGGTCATGCGACCTAACGACCTGGGTGAAGCTACTTAAGTACTCGCGACCTTAGGGCTCAGGCGACTTAAAATGGAATGGTCGTGCGACCTAAAAGTAAGCAAGGCAGAGCGAGTTAAATTGGTCAAGCGACCTAGTGGTTGCGTGCGACCTAATTGGACACGCGACCTAACGGCTTAATGCCGAGCTGAGGTGAGGTGCGACTCAACCAGGTAAGCGAGCTAAGGGAGGCGAGCGACCTAACATGGCCGAGCTAAGGTGAGGTGTGACTCAACCAGGTAAGCGACCTAAGGGTCGAGAGACTTAGTGGAACAAGGTCATACGACCTAATACTTGTAGTAAGGTTGAGCGACCTAACGTCTTAACAAAGCCGTGCGAACTAGCGAGGGGTCATGCGACCTAGCGACTCAAGGCTAAACGACCTAATCAATATAAAAGCCAAACGACCTAACGACTCAAGCCAGAATGACCTAAAGGGTTAACGCAAATATGCAAGCCGAGACTCCTCGAGGCAGAGCGACCTACGACGTATCGACCAAGCGACCTAATTCCGAACGACCTAAGAGCGAACGAAAATATGCAGGCCGAAGGTTCAAGGCAGTGCGACCTAAGGCGTTAATACGCGAGCGACCTAAGTCGTTAGCTCGCGAGCGACCTAAGGCTTTAGCTCGCGAGTGACCTAACTCCGAACACGCACAAATGGCCAAAACGACCTAAATGCAGAAAATTCACCAAAACGCTAAAAATTGGAGTTTCCCGCCAATCCAATCCAAACCAAATGCAAATGTACATGCTAAAGTGATAGAAAATCATTCCCAAACATCCGTGATAATTATAGATAAGAATGTGAGATAAAAATCTCACCTTTGCACCAAAAACCAATGAAAATGAAGAACAAAGCAAGCAAGAATCTATCCCTCTTTAATCCCAATGCAAGAAGCTTGAATCCAATGTCTTCTTGTTGAATTTGGAGTTGAATGATGGATTTGAAGTTGAATTTGAGCTTGGAGTTTTAATTTCCCATTCCCACTACCATTTTTGAAGAAGCTTGAAGGTTTAAAGCAATTAGAAAGTTACGAAGAAGGGAGGGTGGAGTTTGGGTTTAATAGGTTAAAAGCCCAACTATTGGTCTCAAGTGAAAAAGTGGTGAAATTCCACCAACTCCAAACATATCAATGCTTATACTTAAAAAAGTTGCAAACGGCGTTTCGAACTCAATGGAAGTGGTCTCGAGTCCTAATTTGAACGTATGCAAAAAGTAGCTTTTCGGACTATAATCCGACTAATGATAAAATATTTAAATAAAATATTTAAATATAAAATCGATAAATATGCGGGTTGTTACAATAGTGGGATTCAATGGTTGTATTAATATTTCAAAATATTAAATAGGTATTCATCAATAAAAGTACACATCTGTTGATATACCTTATGCCTTTGATAATTGCTTGATTGTTGTGATGTTTTCGGATATGCTGTGTGTTCAAGTTTAATTGTTTACCTATTTAATTGTTGCATTATTGGATGATGTGATGCACCACTATTTTTAACATCTAAAACCAATTACAAATGCCACAAAATATGCTTGCAACTAATTCCAATATTAAAAGTAGTAGACCGTTTATTTTATAATTCAAACTTCCAAAACTACAAAAGGAAATGGAAACCTCACAACGGAATCAAGCATCACTATAAATGTACATTAACTCGATAATATAATTAATATACAAGATCATCACATCAATCTATATTTCAGTGCATTAATTATCACCAACTCATAGATAATATAACTATGGTATAAAAGCATATGCCAAATCAACTGTATGTAGTAAACCAACATCCACACTTTCGTTTCCTCCTCTTCTTCTATCTACAACATCATAACGCTGTGTATGCATGTATAATAAGAAGGGAAAGGGTATCAACTATATTTGCACCATGTCTAACCCTATACACTTAGCCATTAAACATCATACATATTTGACAAAACTCAATGTCAACCCCAAACATCAAATAAACTAATCATAACACTTGTACCCACATATATACTAATTATCAACTATTAGTAATGCATCACCAATGCAAATATACATCAATCAAATGTTACTAACATACTATATTACTACACAAATACCAAATCACTAAATATGTACTAACTCATTATATTAGTAGCACAAACACAAAATCACCAAATGTGCACTAAACCACTATATTTGTAACATAAACATCAACAAAATAAAACCGTTGTTAACTGCACACAATATAGCAATAATGGAAAAAATATCGTGCACACGTCCAAATACGATTTCTTCGTCATAAAACAACATATATGATAATTCAAATCAACAATCACTCACATATTTTCTGTTAAGGATAGTAATTTACATCAAATTACTTTTTAAAATGTAGTACTATTTTACAAAACAATATATATATATGTGTGTGTGTGTGTGTGTTTGTTTGTATGTATACACACTAAAACCTCTTTGATGTTATCCAAAACCAATTTATTACTATTTATTTCAAAGTAACAATATTATGTATTAAAGCTCAAAATCCATTTATAGCTATTTGCTTCAAAACATTAATAATTTAACCCAAAAAACTTTCGAAAACATTTATTTATTAATATTTTGAAAATATCATTTATTTTATTGCTTAAATAATAATGAATCTTCTTATAAATGCCATAAAATCCATCATACTATCAATTAAAACATAATTTTTACTAAGCCATATTATTATTTAAAAAATATCAATTTACATTATATAAATAATAAATTCCTCAAATTCAGTTAAAAAAAAAGTTTTCGTTATTATTTATGAATTTATCAGAAATTCATAAATAATAACATTATTACATTTCTTACCTTAATTTCAATTTAATTCGTTAAATCATTGTTATTTACAAATATCATTCAAAATCTGTAAATAACCTTCTTCCATTTATTTATTTCCCATTATCAAGGAACTTCATCCCTTTTATGCTGACTAATTATTTTTCCATACTAAAATTAAACATCCAGTAACACAATAGTCAATAACAATCAGTCCAATTGAGGCATAACACATCTAAAACATCATAACAACTAGTGGTCATCAATAAAACATAACACATCTCAATAAATATAAATTTTCATCCATCGATTGTATTTAATATATTTAAAACTTAATTAATTAGTATAAATAAACCGTACCATTATACATTTGCAAAGAACTCCAAAACTCGGTAAACCAAGTGCCAAATTTACCGAAATCTCTGTAGGAGTCCAATGGCATTAAATGAAGTACATATGAAAAAGATATTTATGTTATAATATTTTTATAAAAATGTAATGTTTTAAATGAACTCAAGGGCAAATATGTAATTCCCTCCTCATCCTCCCCATTGTGTTGCAACGTCACTCATAGAAAAATTGATATCCTTCATTTCGATCACCACTGCCCACCATTACCCTACTAATTAATGCCCGACCTCGACTACACTGCCCTGACCATTCTCGACTTCACCCTGATCCCCCACCATTACAAAACGCGCGGCCGCCACAAACACTTTTAAACCCTAATCCAATTTTTTTGCAATCTTAGCGACCATCTCCTCGAATCAACCACCATAGTGAGCTCTTCTCTCAGTCACTAACACAACAGTACCACCCCCATCGCTTGTCATTATCGTTTGTCGGCTACTATTTCAAATGGCTGAGACTTATTCATGAATTTCTGGCCACCTTGAATACCGTCTCCAAAAATGGACACTTGACACCTCTTCCACTGGTCGAGTGCTTTGAATCTTACAAGCTAGGGTTCGAGCACTTGATGCCAACCTCCACACTTCTGTTAACTCCTCTGCTCCTACCTGCAACTTCAAAACTATATATATATGTGTGTGTGTGTGTGTATAAAGGAAAGTGTATCAACTATATTTGAAGTATGCCTAACTCTATACACTCTAACCAAAGACTTGAGAGCTATTTCATAGGAAATGACTACTTATGTACCCTTTTGTGGATCAAACCCACATGGTTCTATTTTCCACTCTTCTTCTGCATCCAAATATTTGTTAGTACTAAACAACCATAACATTCACGTAACCATTGCGACCTATGTAACTAATGCAAGAAAGAAACACTACTCCTATTAATTCGTCACAACCAGTTATCATCAATACGAGGTAACAACAATGATACCTTACTTATCCATTAAACATCACACATTTGACAAAACCTAATGTTAACCCTAGAAATCAAATAAACTAATCATAACACATATACTCACTTATTTACTAATTATCAACTATTAGTAATACACCATTAACGCAAGCATAAATCAAGAAAATGTATACTAACTCACTATATTAGTAACACAAACACAAAATTACCAAATGTGTACTAACCCACTTTATTAGTAGCATAAACATCAAATCACCAAATGTGACTAAAGCACTATATTAGTGACATAAACATCAACAAAATAAAACTAGTTAACTTCAGACAACATAGCAATAATGAAAAAATTATCGCACACATCCAAATGCGATTTTATCGTCATAAAACAACATATGTGATAATTCAAATCAACAATTAATTGTGGTTTACATCCACTCAAAACATTGTATTTAGAATAATTATTTTCCCTTAAGCATAAAATACATTTACCATTGTTTATTAGAAATGAAACTTTATTTGTTGCAAACAAAACAATAAAATACTTCAAATAAATTTCATTATAATCTCATTACTTTATATCCCTTAAACATCATATTTTCCATAAAGAGAGTAATTTACGTCAAATTATGTTTAAAATAATAGTACTACTTTTTTTACATTAAAATGATAATATATATTGAATCCTCTTTAATATTTTCCAAAATAAATTTATTACTATTTATCTAAAAAATAACAATTATATTAAACTTCAAAACTTCTTTTATTGTTATGTTCTTCAAAAATAATAATATCTTCTAATAAAAAAATCCACTATATCGTCATTTACTCAAACAGCATAATTTCACAAAACTATGTTATTATTTGTGAAGTATCAATTTATTTTATAAAAATAATAAATTCCTCAAATTCTATTTAAAAATAGACCTTTGGTTGTCATTTACCAATTTTCCAGAAATTCATAACAATAACATTAGTACATTTCTTACCTTAATTCTAATTTAACACATTAAATCTTCATTATTTACCGATATCATCCAAAATATGTAAAAAACATTTTTTTTTTCATTTATTTGTTTTGTCCCACAATCGAGAAATTTCATCCAATTGATTTAAATTAATTATTCTATTCAAATTCATAACTAATTAAAATTAATCATCCAATAACACAACTATCAACAATAAAAAGTTTAGTCGAGGCAAAACACATCCCAAACATCATAATAACTAACAATCATCAATATAACATAGTATGTCTTAATAAAAAAAATTCATCGATAGACATATAATTAATACGTTTAAACCCTTATTAACTAAAATAAATAAGCCACAAAAACATGCTTTTTCAAATGACTCCAAAACTAAGCAGACCAAACACCAATCACTCGGAATCTCGCCACTAGTCCAACGGAATAAACCATGCACTAAACAATGCTTGTATGCAAAAGATGTTTACGTTATAAGACTTTTTTTATTGTTTTAGTAATGTAATAATGTAAAATAACTCAAGGGAAAAAAAGTATTTTCCCACACCATCTTCCTCCCCATCGTGTTGTAGCGTCACTCACAAAAACAACGATTGCCAAAGATTTCGATCGCCAAGCCCACCGCAACCCTATCGATAAATGCCCCAACCTCGACTACATCACCAAGGCCATCCCTGACCTTACCTCGAGCCACCGCCAAACACATAGCCATTGTTGCCACTTTTAAACCCTAATATAATTTTTTCGATCATCTCAGCCACCATCGCCCTTATTCGACTACAGCGATGAACTCTGCTCTTCCTCGCCAACACAACCGTACCATTCCTATCACTTTTCATTGTTGTTTATGGACTATAAAATCGGATGGTTAAGATTTATTCATGAATTTTTGGCCACCTCAAACACCATCTCCAAAAATAAGTACTTGACACCTCTTTCACTCGTCGAGAGCTTCGAGTCTATATATTATAAGCAAGAGTTTGTGCGCTTTGAATTTTGAATGATCTAATTAATTTGTTAATATACCAATATTGGGTGATTATGGAAATTTATGATTAAAAGAGAAGAATTGGGGTGATGGCTGCTCTCTAGGGTTTCTTAACATCATTTATATAGGCCAGTTTTTGTTATGTGAAACCGTTTAATCTTAAAGTGGCCACCCATTCTATTTCAATAATGTAATGCCTCTATTTTGCAAATTGAAAACCCAAATCCATCAAAATTATATACCAAAATGATTACTCGGAAAGACGTATGCAACTATTTTAAACATGGTAAAGATCCATTTTTAATTAATTTGATTTCCACGGTATCAAATGCAGGTCGTTAGATATGATTATATTTTATAGTAATTAATTTTATATTTGAGGAAAAATTAACTAATCAATAGAGACTAGGTAAAAGTTTATAATTTTAGCATAAATAAGTTTACTTACAAATTTTAAGTGATATTCGTAAATTACTGTAATTGAACAAATTGTGCTAAAATTATTGTAAAAATTTGAACAAGGTTATTTTATATGAAATTATAGAGAAATTTATAAATAATAATGAAAAATCTATTTTAAAGTGAACTTGGATAATTTATTATTATTTATATAGTAAAATATAATTAATAAATAATGATATGATATTTGAGAAAACTGTATTTTTTGAGTAAATAATAGTACGACCGCATTTATGGAGTTTATGGAAGAATATTATTATTTTATTAATAGTAATAAGAGATATTATTAGAATACAGGTATAAAGAGGTATTCTTTTAGAAATATCTTTGGTTAATTTTTCACTATTTTTGAGATAAATAACAATAACGTTGTTTTGAGAATTAATTTTGATTATTTTTATTTTTAGTTAAATGGCAAAAATGTGGTTATGAAAGAGAATAAGAAGGTTAAATAAATATTATTATTTTGGCATAAAGTAAAAATATATTGTTTTTGAAAATATTTGGGCATAACTTACTATTTTTGATTGAATAACAATGCTTGAGATATTTAAACGAAAATTTTGAAAATAAAGGAGTTTTTAAGTATATTTTAATTTTGAGGAAATATTATTATTTTAAGACAACAGAGACAAACATATTTTTGTAATGAATAATAATAATAATACGATGATTTTATGCTTCAATGGAAGTAATCGATGTAAATGGATTGTTTTGACATATGTGTTAGTTGTTGATTGGAAGCATCATATGTTTATTGTATTGAGATAGAATCGAATTAAGACGAGTTATAAGATTTTTTTTCATTATTACTACCTGGACATTGCTTAGTTTATAATGGTTATTGTTATATGGATGATGTTAAAGTTTGTATTGCTAATATTAAGGAACTAGCGCATATTGAGGAATTTGATGTTTGTTACCAATATGGAGTGGTTAGGACCCATTTAGTGGATTTGTACTAGAATTTATGCTATTGACATTGTTACTAATGGTGGCAAATAGTACACTTATTACGACGATATTTGTGATTGTTGATTTATTTGATTTTGGGGTTGACACTGAGTATTGTTAAATTTATATGATGTTTACTGGATGTTTAAACAGTGATGTTTTCTTCCTATATTGGTTTCATGGATCGATTATGGGAATTATTAGAGTGAGTTTACCGCCTTGTAGCTTAGATCAAATGGCACAAAAAGAGTTATTTTTTGTACATGCTACTTTGAATCAAATATACGTTACTATACCCGATTGCACTAAAACAATATATATCTCTCTTAACACAAAGCAACCAATACGAGTAGCCTAGATTGAATATTATGCTATTAGTGACAAAAAACAAAAATTTCCTAACTAACAAAAACCATGTGAATAATGATGAATTTCATATCATATCTAACAATCTTGATACATTATTTCACATATACAACTCATCACATAAGTATTTCATATGACCATACAAGGACCTCTTAATATAAGTATAAGCAAAGTGAATATACGTCGTCGTTGGCTCCATCTCCATGTCGTAGCCCACAGAGCCTATAAAAGTATAACATCAAACTATGTAACAACCCCAGTCTGACCTAAGGTTGTTAGTACATAGCAGACCTCAAGTTAGGATATAAATATGGCTTTAAGCATAAGGTGCTCAAAACATAACATAATGAGTGTGTATGTTTAAATATGCTACATACTATATAACTCTACTTAGTTATAAACACAAATTTATCAATATCGCCTATACCCATAAATAATTCCATATAAGCTATGTAATGAATAACGTTTAAAATATGTTTCCAAGTTCTTTGTCTTCCAAATCATTCCTTCAAGATGATTGCAAAACAAATTTCCAAATTACCTTCATAAAATCATTCATTTGAAAAAATCCTCATAATATAAAAGATTCACTTTGCACGTAATATTTAAAATACTAGTTTTGTACATAAATAATTTATCAAACATTTCCTAATTTCCATCAAACGAATTTTTGCAATATTCTTCTCAAATCGATTTACAAAACATGATTTATCCAAAACATCTTTCCAAACCATTGCACAAAATAATATCTCCGCTTACTTATTTAAATTACTACATTTTCATTTGCTAAAACCAGTTTCGTAATATTCCCATATTTTCTTCAAAACTAGTGTTCACAATAAAACACGGTTTCACCTAATCCGATACAACATAAATATCCTTATATGGTAAATGTTATTCATAATAAATCATCAGAATCAACACTCGATGAAGGACCATGATTCCAAACCCTATGATTCAAGATCTACACACACAAAGAGCTATATATATATATATATATATATGATTGTATGTATGTTTGTATGTGTGTGTGTGTGTGTGTGTGTGTGTGTATCAAAAGTAGCAAATACTAAATGGTACAAAAACAAGTAGCATTCCCTTTTAAAAAGGTAAAATCATTAAAACTATTTCCAAATGGGGAGATGCACATAATCACAATTTTAATCCATTCAATTGGGAAATTCTCAATAATAGAAAATATTATTAAAATTCCTTTAGTTTCCATAAATCACTTTATTTTACCAAATTAATCTTATTTGATCAAAATCAGGTTCATAATATTCTACAGTTTCCCAAATCTAAACTTCACGATAAAAATACCAAAATCTCAATTTCAATCTCAACCACATTTTTAACAACAAACCATATTTTAACAGAACTATTGGATGTGGCTGAATACTATTAGAACAATGTTGATTCTGCTTAACCACTAAGATATTGTTATTGTCAAAGGTTCATATCAACTCTAATCACACATTTTCACAATACCATAAACGAACACCTTATATTCTCAAATCCATAAGTAAAAAATATTCAAGAATAATCAAATAACATTTTAAGTGGTATGATGTTTTATTCCTCATAATTAATAAAATGCTGATTTCAATCATCCAATGTAATTAAATTTTAACATCTAATACAATCAATGGTATGCTATCAAACATTCCATTCAACCAATTTGAATAATATCAAGCTTTTAACAATCAAATCTTAGCTTAGTGATTCTATAACCTAACATAAGAAACAACCAAATATGAATTAAAACTTAAACAAGAAAATGGAAAAGTTTGTTTAGAAGTAGGAAAACTTATACTCACTCATAGAAATAATATTAGAATTAAAATCATATCCACAGTGGTTCATTGTAAAACTAAAAGGAACGATTATACTCACTTCCTAAGCTTGAAATTTTGTGATTTGATGAAGCAAATGGAAACCATTGTTGAGTTATAATAATTTATTATGGTGGCATAGTAGATTGTGATGTTTTTTGCTTATATTGGTTTCATGGATGTTAGTGATATGTAGTGTTATGTGCCAACAAGTACTTGCTGCCGGAGAACAGTAGGAAACAAAACTACGTGGGCTTGATCCAAAAAAGGTTTGTAGGTATTCTTTCCCTATGCAATGCCACTAGGTCCCTTAGGTTGGACTGGAGTATATGGGATAAGGCACGGTCCAAAAATATTTGATCACTTTTTGCTTTTTGTTGTACATGTCCCTGCATTGCAAAGCATGCGGTGGAAACAAAGGGTGGAAAAAAGGTCTAGATGCATGCTACATCCAATGGTTCTTACTTCGTATATTTCTCTTGTGTTAGGGCTGTGTTGTTTCTAAATTTAATAATGACCTATGTATATGAAGATGTAGTTGTTTATAGATGAACTGGGTTTTGTATGATATTCATTTGTTGAGAGAGTATATATATTATAATGTGGTTGTGCTATAAGGATTTTTGTTCATATATTTACATTTTGAATTACATAATCAATTACCCACTATTTTTGACATCTGGTATTAGTTCGCAAGCATACTTTGATGATGTTTATCACTTGTTTTGGACATTAAGAATAGTGGGCATCACAAAACTATTCAAAGAGAGCTAAAATAACTTTAATTGAAGTTTGCGCTTTAAAGGCTCCATCCAACTAAGGATAACTTAGTCAAAAAGAGAAATGAAAGGATCCTATCATAATCGGATGTAGAATATATTTCATAATATATTAGTCAACATATATTTCGTAAAGGTGCATCTCTTTTACTCATGTTTAAGAATTTATTAGACGGACTCAAATTAGATATAATATGCTTAATAACAGCCTTAAGGATTGTTAATCCCATAAGTGGGTATATAAAATTGAGAACGAAATGGAGTTAGTTTGAGTTTGGCTTATGTAAGTAAATATTTTTATATGAGTTGCATTTATTTGAATACATGGTCATTGGGACTATTTTAGGGATATGTTGGCTTGGACAATACGATGCATGACTATATTGTTCATAGAGAATATTAACTTTAAGGCATCCTAGCTCCAAAGAGCAGGTTCATTATACTCAAAGCGTCGGATTCATAGTTTTGAAGCCCTTTATGTTCTACCGAGCCTTTGTTTGGCATAACAAGGTTTTGATAATTAGAAAATTTGTTTATGTATCTAAATCAGTAATGGAATTATCATCAAACCGAGCAGTGGAATTTAGAATAGAACTTGTTTTATAGCATAACCAAGAGTAGACTACCTATTAGAATGTCCTAAAAATGGAGGAAAATGATAAACTACTTCAAGTGTTAAAAGGAATAGAATTTTTTGAAGTAGTAGTACCCAATGGGGTGCGGGGGTAGTATTAGTAATCTAATTAACAATTGAAAATGCATGATGGTAAATTCAAGTTGAACGAGCAAAGAATCAATGATCGGAATCCTTTACCAATTTTGGTGACTTATTCAACCAACTATGTTGTGCAAAGATTTTCTCATTAATACAGTCAGTGACTGGGTTTAATCAACTTAGAGTAATGAAAGATAATATACCTTATGAAGCACTTAAAATAGGAGCGTACATGTTCATTTTAGGGTTTCCTTAACGAATTGATTATTTATAAGCTATTTGAACAAGTTTGTTCAATTATTTATAGTACACATATTAGTCTATTCAAATAATGACTAGGAGAATGCAATTAATCTTCAAATCATATTAGAGTCACTAAGGTTGAATAAGCTTAAAGCAAAAATTTCTAAGGGTCATTTTTTGAAATAACAAGCAAAGTTCCTCAGGCATGTTATGTTGGAAAGGATAATTTCAACCGTTCATCAAAGATAAAGCTTACTAAGAACTAAAAAGGTAGGAGTCATGAACTAAGATTGAACGTCTTTTGGGTTTTATGGATTATTATTAAACACTCATCAAGGATATCTCCAAAAGTGGAACCTCATTTTCCTATATGACAAACCAGATTGTTAGTATGAATGTAAAGTTGCATTTGTGGTGTTAAAAAAGCTGCAAAAACCCACGAATTTATCAACTTGGAAAATAATATTTGATTTTAAAATATTCAAATATAAGGTTTTATTATACATATTATATTTTTTTGAACAATGATTAATAATGGTAATCCTATTTTGAGTAAGTAATTACAAAAATATACTCTTTCGTAAAAATATTGATAAAGTGACCAAAAATCGTTTTATTGATAAAATGCTTTTTAACCGTCAAACTCACGAACGAGTCTAGATACGTACACTTATTTATCCATATAAGTGTTAACCCACCTTTTTCCAAGGTAGTATACATGTGGATTTAACCTAACATACTTCACGATCATCAAGGTAGAAAGCTTGGAGAGATGGTTACTAGGATTTGAGATCGATTATATTTGAAACTATGGACTATATTTGAATGTAGTCGGATGAACATCACTCAAAAAATGGCTAAGTATGGAACTAATACATCCCTTAGAAGAAGGATTATAATTGGGGGATTAGAATAGAGGGATCAGAGTAAAGGGATCAGATTAAACATGATGCACATAACACAACTCAGCGATGATCGCTCCATAACTCAACAACCACAAGGCGGATTGAAGTGAAACTTTGGAAACCACAAGAGGGGACCCTAAGGAGTTGACCCTAAGGATTGCAACCCCAAAGGAGAAACTTGGAGGGACTATTCCCTATCTTTTTGCTTTACTTCTTCTTCCAACTAGGCTATGCTTTGCCTTTTTTATTTTTGGATTTCATGGGTTTGTGACTGTAATCATCGGTACAAAGGAATAAAAAGGAAAATCTTTGGGGTGGACATAGGTCAGAGTTATCCAAAACACTATAAATCTATGTTTCTCTTTACTTGCTTTCTGTTTTAATTTTGTTATTCTTCAATTTATATTCTCTACATTATACTATCAGAGATCTGTGACTGGATATTGGTGCTTTCATAACTGGGTGTTGGTGACCATTGTTGACGCCAACATTTTGGTGCTTTCACTAACAAAGCTAGCCCCCGTGGATTTGAAATCCAGATTCAGAGTTTGTAAAAGATCTAGAGCTTAGATTTGGAGCAGTTGTGAGACAATCAACAAGGAGAGTACTACTAGAAAGGAGCCATCATGGAGGGAGTCAGGAGGCTTCCTCTAGAGCTGGTGCTAATCAAGCATCTATCTACATCACCAGAGGTGAAATTGAAACGATGATGGATGCTATGCATGAAAGGATGCTGAAAAGACAAAGGAGATGATGTAGAATCTACTCAAATAGATTGGACAAGTTAGAGTGCAGAACCAAGTGAATAGACTGGCAGGAGCTAATAACAACTTAAATCAAGGAGTTGAAGAAGTAGGAATCACTAGAAATCAGAACCGAGAACATGGAGATAGTGCTATTGAACGAAGGAATGAAACAGAGCAGCCGGGGTCAGTCCCCGGCCATCTTAGAGGGATCGATCTCGATCCATCCAGAGGGATAGACCCCGATCCCCAAAGGCTTAGGGGCATACCCCCAGGTCGAGTCGATCATAATGATGGAGGACCTACAGTTGATCCCATGGAGCTTGGTGCAAATCAAAATTTGGATGCTCCTCTAGAGGAGTACATTTTGAAATTCTCTCATGGGCTTGGGAGGCAGTTTCGAAATGATGATAGGAGAATATCGTGGGATGATGATGATAGGATTGTAGAGATGATCAGGTGAGCTATGCGTGAAGGTTCGGTGAACATGGATCTTGAGGATGTAAATAGAAGTCCATTAGCTACTAATATCATGAATGCTAGGAATCTGTCAGAGTTTAAACTACCAACACTGGAAGTACGTGATGGAAATTTGGACCCAGCTATGCATATAATGAGATATATATGGCACGTGGAAGTATTGGGGGGGCATCGGAGGAGGTCATGGCAAAGTATTTTCCACTTTATTTGACGGAGTTAGCTGCGCTTTGGTTTAGGTAGTCGGAGAATGGTTCAGTATGGACATGGAGCGAGTTGGTAAATCGATTCACGAGGTAGTTTCGGGTGCACATCATGAGACCCAAGAATGTTATGACATTGGTAGAACTAAAATAGAGAATAGGAGAGTCTTTAAGGAATTTTCCAATACGGTTTAATGTGACAGTTGCTTTGGTGGATCAGTCGAATCCATTGATAGTTTCGATGGAGGTAGTATCGAGAATCGCTGATAATATGGATTTCAAGGTTATATTAGAACGGGATTGACCAATGGATCTTGGGAAATTTTACCACGAGGCTAAGAGGTTCTTACGGTAGGAGGATACATGAACCGATAAACTAGAAGTGAACTATGTGAGAGGTAAAGGACCGTCTGGAGAAGGTTCAAGTACGAATATGGGTAAATGGAAAATGGAAGACACATATGATGGATTAAAAAGGAAAAATAGAGAGCAGGGGCAGATGTTCTCGTCTTATTCAAAATTGATGGAAGGTCTGGAGTGGATTTATCTGGATACAAAGGGACAACTCCCCTATCGAAAATGGGCTAGGAAGGATCCTACGGAGCGAGATCGTAGGTCTGGAAGTACTGCCTATTCCACGAATTGGATGGGCATACCATGGATGAATACAGGAGTCTCTGGGGTACGATTGAGGAGCATTTTAGGGATGGCAGGATACCACTATATGTTGGACTCGAGCTATGACGCTGGAACAGGAGTGGCCACCATCTGTATCAAATGGAAATGGCCATGGATCGAGGCATCTGACTATCATCTTTTAATCGGAATGGCATGAATTAAACAATAATACTCCATAATAAAATGGCTAAGTCACTTACACATGTACGGGATCGAGGCCGGTCCCTAGACATGCTTTGAGATAATAATGAACCGTCATGCCCAGAGAGGCACCTTTTGGTTTTCTTGCTTTTTGGACTTTTGGTTGTATGAACTCTTATTTGTTATTTTATTTTTGATCTGCATTACTACGATGAATTTAAAAGGTTGTGGCTATTGTCCTGACCAGAGCCTTTGCCGGGGAGCAACATGATGGACTTGTAGAAGGATTAAGTTCTCGACCGAAAAGTGGAGGCTGGAGAAAGGAAATCAGTACGAAATTGATCGCTTTATGTCCCTAGCCGGAGAGTCAGGGACCGAAGTGTAGGAAGTGAGTCACTTCGTTGAAGAGAAACATGTTCAACCCATTTATCGTTGCTCCCTCTTTCACTAAGCCCGAAAAGGCTATGATCAGTCAAGGAAGGCCAGAACATCGCTTAAGGTTCAAGGACACTGAACCAGAGTGCAGGAAGTAACGCCGCTTCGTCGGAGAGCGACAAGATCGGCTTACTTGTCGCTACTCCCCCTTCACCGGAGAGTGATAGGATAGGGTCCAACATTAGTCTGAAGAGACCATAAGCTTGGATAATGATACAGAGAGATCACAGACTGGATTAATGACTTCTAGGATTTCGAACGGTTATGGATTTGGATAATGACTCGGGGAGGTCATAGATTTGGAAATCAGCCTCGAACGGTAGTGGATTTAGCTTCAGATGGAAACAAATTTGGACAAAACGATCCAGAAGGATCAAAAATTAAGAGTTGGATTTCCACTCGGAATGGTCCGGGATTTCACTAATGATTCGGAGAGATCATAGATTTGGATTGGCAACAGATTGGGTTCGAATTGGATAATATGGCTATAGATGGTTTATGGACTTCAGATTTTGGAATTATGGCAATTCAAAACAAACCTTTCTATCGCAAGACATGTTTTGGAGGGCAAAGTGTTAACCCACCTTTTGCCATGGCGGTACACAGTGGATTTAATCCAACAAACTTCACGATCATCAAAGTAAAAGCCCGGAGAAATGGTTACCAAGATTGGAGATCAATTATATTTGAAACTGTGGACTATAGCTGAATGGATTCAGATGAACATCACTCAAAAAATGGCTAAATATGTAACTAGTACTTTCCCTAGAAAAGGGATTGGAATAGATGGATCGAAATAGAGTGATCAGAATAGAGGGACTAGAGTAAAAGGATCAGATTAAACATGATGCAGACAACATAACTCAATGATGATCGCTCCATAACTCAACAACCACAAGGCGGATTGAAGTGAAACTTTGGAAAAAACAAGAGGGGACCCTAGGGATCGCAACTCCAAAGGACAAACTTACAGGTATTGTAACGTCACGGATTTTCGTTCTTCGAAAATTCAACATCGATACTCACTTTATCGACTGCCGAGAAATCGAAGGCCGAAAACACGGAATGTTATGGGTTTTAAAAAGAATTTAAGAAAAGAAAGAAGAGAGAAAAAGGTAGAAGATAGAGGGAAAAGAAGATAGAAAATTTAGAAATAGAAAGAAAAAGAGAATAGAGAAAAAGGAGAAAAACAGAAGAAAATAGGACGAGACAGAAAACAACAGAACAACATCAGAATCTCACAATTCGCAGCGGAACAACATATAATAATGAATGAATAATCTTTAAACAAAGAACTATATCGGTTATTACATTACATCACATTTCATTACATCATATCATCAGAGTGTACAACAACATACAACAACAACAGTGCAGCGGAAAAGAAATACTATATAAATAATACGCCATGCCATCCAGCTTGCCTCCAGCAACTCCAGAATATCCTGATAAACCTAACTCTTCACTGCCCGTGTGGAAATTGGTGGGCACCCAGAGTTTAGGAAGGAAAACAATAAACTCCGAGTCAGTCATGTGACTGGTGTGAGAACTCAAAACAGTTTATTTAACTTTAAAATCAAAATAGAGGAATATTTTTAAATTCAATTCGCAATGCTTTTAAAAATGAGACTACCATAAGGCCTCCCGCACACACACACATGCAAACGCAGAATCGGAGGAGATTTCTCCTTATGATAGTCAAAGATGCTTGATACGCATTTTAAAATAACATTTGATATTATTACTAGTGCATAGTGTAATAACAAATCATTTCAAAAATAAAGATATAAATCTTAGCCAACATACGACCATTATCGTATGCCTACTATAGCTACTATCCAAACAGTGGTGACCACCATAAGTGAATAGCAGGTTCTACAACTAATACCGTAAAAGTTTCGTATTGAGAATTGGATTTCCAACAAATGGTCAGGCCAAGGAACTTCCCATTGCCACATGAGAATGCCTCTGGATGGACATCCCCGAGAACCAAACCGGATCTCTACCAACACAAGGCCGGGTTACTCCTAACTGAGTAACAACTGACCGAATATGCCATCCCCCGGTCCTTTGGGACCTTTATCAACCGAGCGCTCGTAATCAATTCACACAATCATAAAGTGTTTTCAACATGAGTAAGTATCTGGGCTCCATACCATGATACCACCCTTTTCCAGAAGGAAATGGACACATCCTAAAGGGTGCTACCCCTCATAACCTTGCTGCTTCTTTCCTGTTTTGACCATTCACGGTGTGTGAGGCTCGACGAATTCACGTCCACAAAAACATACTTTATACAAAAGACATGCTTTGGGTCAACAAATGATCAACACAATGATCACAAGGATAGACGATCAAATAAACGATCCTATCACAAATAATCAACACAATGATCATTTCAGCATCACTCAGCATGTCACATTACCAAATTGGGAATATATCGCTGATAACATTCAACTACATAACCTCTGAGCTCGTACGTCTCAGAGAAGGGTGTTAAGCTAAAAGAATAAATTCTTCGCCACCAACAGAAATATATTTGAAAGAAATCGGCTTTATATCTCAACTTGTAATGTCAGACATACAATCCATACAAGTCTGTTCCGGGCTCGAACAAAACCGAAGGCACTTCTTACGAAGCCCTTGCAATACGGGTATTCACAATCCCGATCGAATTTCCCATCACTTAGGAGATCTCTATACCAGGAGCTACCCAGTGCAGAGACAATCGATAGGTCATCCTATCGCTCTCGCAAATACCGGTCTTCAACGCCGATCTTCAATGCAATTCACAACGACGTATCACATATTCAGAATGGGTTATACGACCCCATGGTCCTTTCCCGGTTAACCCGAATAGTGAGCGCTTATTCAAAAATAAGTGTGCATTCAAATTCAAACAATCATATCAAATACCCAATCAAAGGGGAATATTGATAGTCGGCTATTGAACTATCAATTGATATGCATACATCACCAGATTCCAAATAATTTTCCAAATTATTTATTTTCCAAAATATCTTTACAAGATATATAATTTCAACACTTCAAAAATAAATCAATATTTATTTTCAAACTAATTTCACTTATTATTTATAAATTCCATAATGAATTTATATTCCCAAAATATCTATGAATAACCGATTTCAATTATTCATTTTCAATTTATCTTTTCATATTGGAAAACATTTCCATACTTATTTATTCATAAGTAATTCACAAATCTTTTATTTTCAACCTTGGAAAATATTCAATATACTTAAATCAAATTAAGTATATATTTCATTCTTTAAGGAAATCATTCACTTAACATATTTATTTGGGTCAAAACGAATGTTACGTAAAACATCGTTACGACAACCCAAAATCACTAGTATAGGGATTCAAAATTAAAATAGATATATAAATCCCAATACTACCCAAACCATTTCCTTTCGGAAATCATTTACTATAACAACAGTGTTATAGTCCACCATTTCCTTTTATTTCACGAAACATCTATTTCAACAATGAATGTTGAAATCTATGGTTTCGAATCTCAACACCTTTTAAAACATCGTTAGATCGTTTTAATTCTATTTAAAATATCACATTCAAAACATTTTCTTTAACGTATTATTCACTATTCAAAACGTGAATATACTACGTTCACAAATTCCATTATTTCTATTCTTTTTAACTTAAAGGATTATTCACTGTTTACAACATGAATACAACTCCATTAATAGGTTATAACAATTAACTTATCAAAATAAGTCGTTTGCGAATTTATAAAACAACGTTTATAAATTCCATATCTATTTATTTATAAAAACTTCCTTTTTATAAATTCCTTAATTAACCTATTCCAGTTTACAACTAAATTATAAACTAAACGTTCACATTATAAGTTAATTACTTATAAACGATTATTTTACAAAATCGTTCTTTTAAAGACTTTCCAAACCATAAATCTTATAACTTATAAGATTCATTTATTTAACAAAATTTATTCTTCAAATAACTTCACAAATTTATAAATCTTACTATTTATAAATTTCATTTATAACTTCACCATTTATAATTCTATAAATTTCATTCTTTAATGAAATTCATTTTCACTTCATTCAAACACTTATAAAAACTCGTTTTATAATGTCTATATTTCAATTTATAAATATCCATTTATAAATCTCTAAATATAAATCAGTTTATATTATTATTCTGAAACGTCTTTAATTTCCTTTATAATTTCACCATTTTGATTTATAAAATAATCAAATTTTATAAATCCTATATTTAAACTTTTTATAACAAATTTAAACATCCCAGTTTAAACTATTTTATAACATCATTAATCCATATTTCTCAAAAATCAGCTTTTAACTATATTTCACAAAATCATAATTTTTAAAACTTTAAAAATTATAACGTTTATTTATTTAAAACTGATCAATTCCAAAAATATAGTATATTCTCAAAAATCACTTTAAAATTATTTTAAAATCCCAAAATCTGGGTCCAATGATGCTACACATCAAATAGTCAATCACGACTACAACGATATCATATATCGATATGATAATCCATCAAATATCAAAATATCTGAAAATCAAATAAAAACTGTTGAGGAATCCAGTTGGATCCCTCCAACCTGTTTTCCTGCATCCAAAAACATTAGCACAATACCAATTTCGCTCCAGTACGAAATTATCGCGGTACATGTTTTTAATAAATATTATCCGCTTACTAACGGCGTAATAGGGTCTCATCCGCTAAACAAAAAATGCGGGAAATCAACAACTGCAATATATACATATGCCAATATATATATATTGATATTATATATAATACCAATTTCACTGTTTATGAAATATTCGCGGTATATGTTTTTACTAAATAACATCCGCTTACTAACGGCGCATAATGTCTATTTTAACAATCAATAATTTACAATCATCATTCAAACATGCATTCAAATATTTTAAATCTAACTATTTAAAATAAAATCGAAACCCATTCGATTGAGTGAGAAGTTCTCACCTTGGTTTTAATTTCCGTTTTAGCGATTTATTTCGAATAAAATTAAACGCGCGTTTAATTTTACCCAAAATTCTCACTAACTCCAAACGATTCCAAACCAACTCCATCGCGTAGTGCTCGTCCATACGATTCCAAGCAACTGAGTTTGCATTTTTTCGACCTCGTATGAAAAAGTTATGATTTTTACAAGATTGTACACGATTTTAAATCAACTAATTACAACTAAACTTTATAATTTTAACCTACAGCTCATCCTAGCCACTAGATCCAGATCCAACGGCCCCAGGTTCATCTTCCCCAACACCTAACTCACGTTATCATCTCCAGGCCGTGCAAATTGAGGCCGAACCCAAACATGTAGATTAGGGTTAAATTATTCTCCTCCAATGCTCGATGAAAACTCGATCGGGGAACTCCGTTGCGAAGCCCATCACCTCCACCATGTTCGGCCCCCACCCTATGAAGCTCGGCCTCATGTGCTGCGTGGAAATGCGTGCCAAAACTGAAGAGAACGGCCACATCTAGCTCCCCCTACGCAACTCCAAACTCGATCATCACCGTATGAAATTAAAGCTCTCTCCATGCTCTTCAATCTTCGTGTTGAACACCTCGCGTGAATGTGAATGGATTTGGAGAGATTGATGAATGAAATTGGGAAAAATCTGGCCTTAGAAATAGAAAGTGGCGGCTACAACAATTAGGGTTAGGGTTTGTATATTTTTTCTAAATTATGAAGAGTATGGTGTATTTATAGAAAAAGCTAGCGTAAACACTATTCATCCCGGGAATTCCGAACTCCGATTTAGGCGCCGTAACCAGCGTTTCTAAGGTTTACCCCGCGTTCCGAACACAATGGAATAGGTTTCGGAAGCTAATTCGGAAGTATGTGCGAGTTATGGCAACAAACGCTCAATTTAAATTAAACCGATTTAAATCGATTTCTAGGCGTTTTAATTTGTACCGGACAAACGGTAAATCCAATTGACTTGAAATTTGAAATCTTACAATAATATCACATTACGGATCCGATGAAACTGGTTTCGTCGAAATCCGAGACTTTTTGAAAAATGGCTATTTTGACTCGCCAAATTTAAATTAAAAATAATTCGATGCGTTTTGAGCTGCCACGATCAAACGATAGCTCCGATTGACACGAAAATTGAAATCCGGTAATAACTAACTATTACGGATCCAATGGAACTGGTTTCGTTCAATTCTGAGACTGTTCAAAAATTGACTATTTTTACTAGTCGATTTTAAATATTAAAATATTCAATTTTCACAAATTAACTTTTAATTCGATTTTAAAAGTTCTAAAATATCGTTCTAACTTCAACATGATAAAATAAAATTTTACAAATCATTTTCTATCATATTTAACTCAATTTTCAATTATTTCCATAATTTAACGTATTAAATTATTGATTTAATTATCTAATTAAATCCAATAAATCAAATAAAAATTTATTCGACTTAAAAATTCACTTTTTAATATTTAAAATAAATTAAATATTCAAATTTTAATTAATAAAATTCTGGGTCGTTACAATCTTTCCCCCTTAAAAGAATTTCGTCCTCGAAATTAACAAGTAAGAAAAGTTACAGAATCTATTAATTTTCCCTAAATTCATAGTTAAACTTCTTACAATAACTTTACTAAGTTTTCAAATCATACTTAGTTATCTTTTCAAAAACAATTACAATTGTTTAACTTTCAATTCCAAAATCAAAGTTAAAGTTTTCAAAAATTTTCCAAATTTTCTCAAATTTTTTCTAACGCCTTAAATTTTCGGAAAAATTCGCCATAGTCTCCTTTGCGCGGCTCGATCCGAAAAAAAAATGACAGTATATATATCACAAATATACATCTCATCAAGTAATGAGGCATCCCGCAAGGAAAAAAGTGTAAAAGTACGATATTTAATCCGAGATATGTACCTTATATTTTATTAGCAAGCATATACGGCTAATATAGCGCTAAAGCGAGCTCCAAATGCGAAGCAAACGCGATCCGCACCTACTAAACTCAACAAACAACATGAGAATCATGTATATAAAGCATAGTATCGATATACAACATATATCAACATAACTACTACATAATATAGCAAATGCAACTAAAGCAACAAATGCAACCATCAACCAATTAACATTCATAATCAATAAATATTCATATTCTCATTAATTTTCAATGAATTGGTTTTCACTTTAAATCACATTTGATTTATTCACATTGGATTTTATCAACATTCCTTCTCAATTTTAATTAGTTTGCATTTACTAATTAAATCCAATTCACGTTCAATTCTATTCAAATTTATTTACTTCTAATTTGAATTCAATTTCATAGCTTTCGATTTCATTAACACTTAATGAATTTTATACAATCAATCAACAATCATATAACAACCAAAGTATATTAATTATAACCAAATTCCTTTGCTTATATTCATTCTCATTCAATTTATTCAACTTCTAATAACATTTGATTTCAATGAATTAATACTTTCATTCATTATTCCATATCAACTTAAATTACATTCAATTGATTAACATTCAATCCATTCATTCAATTCAATTACAAAGTTGAATTTCATTCATATACTCAAGTTCACATTCATTTAATCCACTTGATTATTTACAACTCATATTCATATAATTTCACTTCTTACATATATAAGTTTATTTCACAATTGTAAATCACTTTAATTATAATTCTATTCTTATAATTCTTTTACTTATACAATTACTCTTTTATTTAGATTATTCAAACAACCTAACAATCAACTTACATACACTTTAATAATTCTGAAAAATTATTCCTTTACATATAAAAATATAATCAAGGCAAAATTATTCCATTTACCCAATTTAAAATCAATATTGTGCCGAATTGTTCTATTCAAGTGTTTAGAAACCCCTTCGGCTCAGTTTCGAGGCTGTGCTGACGAAAGTTCATATGCCACTCAACAAACCAATCATCACAATATAAAACAATTTTTATATTCACTAACAAATACGCTCTCATGGCTATTATTACACTCAAACTCATTCTAGAGTACTGCTGACTCTATCTCTAATGAATTATACCCAACAGAACCATGGTTGTCGCTTAACCATCAGCTCTGATACCAAATGTAACGTCACGAAAATTTTCGTTCTTCGAAAATTCAACATCGATACTCACTTTATCGACTGCCGAGAAATCGAAGGCCGAAAACACGGAATGTTATGGGTTTTAAAAAGAATTTAAGAAAAGAAAGAAGAGAGAAAAAGGTAGAAGATAGAGGGAAAAGAAGATAGAAAATTTAGAAATAGAAAGAAAAAGAGAATAGAGAAAAAGGAGAAAAACAGAAGAAAATAGGACGAGACAGAAAACAACAGAACAACATCAGAATCTCACAATTCGCAGCGGAACAACATATAATAATGAATGAATAATCTTTAAACAAAGAACTATATCGGTTATTACATTACATCACATTTCATTACATCATATCATCAGAGTGTACAACAACATACAACAACAACAGTGCAGCGGAAAAGAAATACTATATAAATAATACGCCATGCCATCCAGCTTGCCTCCAGCAACTCCAGAATATCCAGAATATCCTGATAAACCTAACTCTTCACTGCCCGTGTGGAAATTGGTGGGCACCCAGAGTTTAGGAAGGAAAACAATAAACTCCGAGTCAGTCATGTGACTGGTGTGAGAACTCAAAACAGTTTATTTAACTTTAAAATCAAAATAGAGGAATATTTTTAAATTCAATTCGCAATGCTTTTAAAAATGAGACTACCATAAGGCCTCCCGCACACACACACATGCAAACGCAGAATCGGAGGAGATTTCTCCTTATGATAGTCAAAGATGCTTGATACGCATTTTAAAATAACATTTGATATTATTACTAGTGCATAGTGTAATAACAAATCATTTCAAAAATAAAGATATAAATCTTAGCCAACATACGACCATTATCGTATGCCTACTATAGCTACTATCCAAACAGTGGTGACCACCATAAGTGAATAGCAGGTTCTACAACTAATACCGTAAAAGTTTCGTATTGAGAATTGGATTTCCAACAAATGGTCAGGCCAAGGAACTTCCCATTGCCACATGAGAATGCCTCTGGATGGACATCCCCGAGAACCAAACCGGATCTCTACCAACACAAGGCCGGGTTACTCCTAACTGAGTAACAACTGACCGAATATGCCATCCCCCGGTCCTTTGGGACCTTTATCAACCGAGCGCTCGTAATCAATTCACACAATCATAAAGTGTTTTCAACATGAGTAAGTATCTGGGCTCCATACCATGATACCACCCTTTTCCAGAAGGAAATGGACACATCCTAAAGGGTGCTACCCCTCATAACCTTGCTGCTTCTTTCCTGTTTTGACCATTCACGGTGTGTGAGGCTCGACGAATTCACGTCCACAAAAACATACTTTATACAAAAGCCATGCTTTGGGTCAACAAATGATCAACACAATGATCACAAGGATAGACGATCAAATAAACGATCCTATCACAAATAATCAACACAATGATCATTTCAGCATCACTCAGCATGTCACATTACCAAATTGGGAATATATCGCTGATAACATTCAACTACATAACCTCTGAGCTCGTACGTCTCATAGAAGGGTGTTAAGCTAAAAGAATAAATTCTTCGCCACCAACAGAAATATATTTGAAAGAAATCGGCTTTATATCTCAACTTGTAATGTCAGACATACAATCCATACAAGTCTGTTCCGGGCTCGAACAAAACCGAAGGCACTTCTTACGAAGCCCTTGCAATACGGGTATTCACAATCCCGATCGAATTTCCCATCACTTAGGAGATCTCTATACCAGGAGCTACCCAGTGCAGAGACAATCGATAGGTCATCCTATCGCTCTCGCAAATACCGGTCTTCAACACCGATCTTCAATGCAATTCACAACGACGTATCACATATTCGGAATGGGTTATACGACCCCATGGTCCTTTCCCGGTTAACCCGAATAGTGAGCGCTTATTCAAAAATAAGTGTGCATTCAAATTCAAACAATCATATCAAATACCCAATCAAAGGGGAATATTGATAGTCGGCTATTGAACTATCAATTGATATGCATACATCACCAGATTCCAAATAATTTTCCAAATTATTTATTTTCCAAAATATCTTTACAAGATATATAATTTCAACACTTCAAAAATAAATCAATATTTATTTTCAAACTAATTTCACTTATTATTTATAAATTCCATAATGAATTTATATTCCCAAAATATCTATGAATAACCGATTTCAATTATTCATTTTCAATTTATCTTTTCATATTGGAAAACATTTCCATACTTATTTATTCATAAGTAATTCACAAATCTTTTATTTTCAACCTTGGAAAATATTCAATATACTTAAATCAAATTAAGTATATATTTCATTCTTTAAGGAAATCATTCACTTAACATATTTATTTGGGTCAAAACGAATGTTACGTAAAACATCGTTACGACAACCCAAAATCACTAGTATAGGGATTCAAAATTAAAATAGATATATAAATCCCAATACTACCCAAACCATTTCCTTTCGGAAATCATTTACTATAACAACAGTGTTATAGTCCACCATTTCCTTTTATTTCACGAAACATCTATTTCAACAATGAATGTTGAAATCTATGGTTTCGAATCTCAACACCTTTTAAAACATCGTTAGATCGTTTTAATTCTATTTAAAATATCACATTCAAAACATTTTCTTTAACGTATTATTCACTATTCAAAACGTGAATATACTACGTTCACAAATTCCATTATTTCTATTCTTTTTAACTTAAAGGATTATTCACTGTTTACAACATGAATACAACTCCATTAATAGGTTATAACAATTAACTTATCAAAATAAGTCGTTTGCGAATTTATAAAACAACGTTTATAAATTCCATATCTATTTATTTATAAAAACTTCCTTTTTATAAATTCCTTAATTAACCTATTCCAGTTTACAACTAAATTATAAACTAAACGTTCACATTATAAGTTAATTACTTATAAACGATTATTTTACAAAATCGTTCTTTTAAAGACTTTCCAAACCATAAATCTTATAACTTATAAGATTCATTTATTTAACAAAATTTATTCTTCAAATAACTTCACAAATTTATAAATCTTACTATTTATAAATTTCATTTATAACTTCACCATTTATAATTCTATAAATTTCATTCTTTAATGAAATTCATTTTCACTTCATTCAAACACTTATAAAAACTCGTTTTATAATGTCTATATTTCAATTTATAAATATCCATTTATAAATCTCTAAATATAAATCAGTTTATATTATTATTCTGAAACGTCTTTAATTTCCTTTATAATTTCACCATTTTGATTTATAAAATAATCAAATTTTATAAATCCTATATTTAAACTTTTTATAACAAATTTAAACATCCTAGTTTAAACTATTTTATAACATCATTAATCCATATTTCTCAAAAATCAGCTTTTAACTATATTTCACAAAATCATAATTTTTAAAACTTTAAAAATTATAACGTTTATTTATTTAAAACTGATCAATTCCAAAAATATAGTATATTCTCAAAAATCACTTTAAAATTATTTTAAAATCCCAAAATCTGGGTCCAATGATGCTACACATCAAATAGTCAATCACGACTACAACGATATCATATATCGATATGATAATCCATCAAATATCAAAATATCTGAAAATCAAATAAAAACTGTTGAGGAATCCAGTTGGATCCCTCCAACCTGTTTTCCTGCATCCAAAAACATTAGCACAATACCAATTTCGCTCCAGTACGAAATTATCGCGGTACATGTTTTTAATAAATACTATCCGCTTACTAACGGCGTAATAGGGTCTCATCCGCTAAACAAAAAATGCGGGAAATCAACAACTGCAATATATACATATGCCAATATATATATATTGATATTATATATAATACCAATTTCACTGTTTATGAAATATTCGCGGTATATGTTTTTACTAAATAACATCCGCTTACTAACGACGCATAATGTCTATTTTAACAATCAATAATTTACAATCATCATTCAAACATGCATTCAAATATTTTAAATCTAACTATTTACAATAAAATCGAAACCCATTCGATTGAGTGAGAAGTTCTCACCTTGGTTTTAATTTCCGTTTTAGCGATTTATTTCGAATAAAATTAAACGCGCGTTTAATTTTACCCAAAATTCTCACTAACTCCAAACGATTCCAAACCAACTCCATCGCGTAGTGCTCGTCCATACGATTCCAACGCAACTGAGTTTGCATTTTTTCGACCTCGTATGAAAAAGTTATGATTTTTACAAGATTGTACACGATTTTAAATCAACTAATTACAACTAAACTTTATAATTTTAACCTACAGCTCATCCTAGCCACTAGATCCAGATCCAACGGCCCCAGGTTCATCTTCCCCAACACCTAACTCACGTTATCATCTCCAGGCCGTGCAAATTGAGGCCGAACCCAAACATGTAGATTAGGGTTAAATTATTCTCCTCCAATGCTCGATGAAAACTCGATCGGGGAACTCCGTTGCGAAGCCCATCACCTCCACCATGTTCGGCCCCCACCCTATGAAGCTCGGCCTCATGTGCTGCGTGGAAATGCATGCCAAAACTGAAGAGAACGGCCACATCTAGCTCCCCCTACGCAACTCCAAACTCGATCATCACCGTATGAAATTAAAGCTCTCTCCATGCTCTTCAATCTTCGTGTTGAACACCTCGCGTGAATGTGAATGGATTTGGAGAGATTGATGAATGAAATTGGGAAAAATCTGGCCTTAGAAATAGAAAGTGGCGGCTACAACAATTAGGGTTAGGGTTTGTATATTTTTTCTAAATTATGAAGAGTATGGTGTATTTATAGAAAAAGCTAGCGTAAACACTATTCATCCCGGGAATTCCGAACTCCGATTTAGGCGCCGTAACCAGCGTTTCTAAGGTTTACCCCGCGTTCCGGACACAATGGAACAGGTTTCGGAAGCTAATTCGGAAGTATGTGCGAGTTATGGCAACAAACGCTCAATTTAAATTAAACCGATTTAAATCGATTTCTAGGCGTTTTAATTTGTACCGGACAAACGGTAAATCCAATTGACTTGAAATTTGAAATCTTACAATAATATCACATTACGGATCCGATGAAACTAGTTTCGTCGAAATCTGAGACTTTTTGAAAAATGGCTATTTTGACTCGCTAAATTTAAATTAAAAATAATTCGATGCGTTTCGAGCTGCCACGATCAAACGATAGCTCCGATTGACACGAAAATTGAAATCCGGTAATAACTAACTATTACGGATCCAATGGAACTGGTTTTGTTCAATTCTGAGACTGTTCAAAAATTGATTATTTTTACTAGTCGATTTTAAATATTAAAATATTCAATTTTCACAAATTAACTTTTAATTCGATTTTAAAAGTTCTAAAATATCGTTCTAACTTCAACATGATAAAATAAAATTTTACAAATCATTTTTTATCATATTTAACTCAATTTTCAATTATTTCCATAATTTAACGTATTAAATTATTGATTTAATTATCTAATTAAATCCAATAAATCAAATAAAAATTTATTCGACTTAAAAATTCACTTTTTAATATTTAAAATAAATTAAATATTCAAATTTTAATTAATAAAATTCTGGGTCGTTACAGGTATTGGCCCCTATCTCTATTTAGGGATCAGCCCCTATCCCTATTTAGGGATCAGTTTAATTGAATTTGCAGTAATGATCGGTCAATAACTCAAAATCTACATAAGCTGTCAAGATGAGACTTGGAGTAAAAGCATATTACAACACAAGGAACATACCATTGAGACTGCGAACCCAAAGGAGAAACTTGGAGGGATCGGCCGCTATCCATCTTCATGACATAATGTGGCAATGATCGGTTAATATCTAAAGATCCGTAAGTGCGAACGATATGAAATTTGCAGAGCAAGAAGATAACATTAGGAGGACCCACAATAGGGACTTCACCCCATGGTCCCCCTAAATAGAGATTGGCATCGATCCCTTTTATGGCCTCTAGGGCCCCAAACATTCTGGGCAGGCTCGTTTTGGCTTCAAGGTTTCAGATCTGGGTTTTGAGTGAGATATTTTCACATCTTCTCCTATAAATACAGGGGGTATGACATCAGCAAAAGGATCAGAGGATCTTCTTTCTAATTTACTTCATCTTTTACCTAGGCTATATTTTGCCATTTTATTCTTGAATTTCATGGATTTGTAACTATAATCTGCAGTATAAAGGAATAAAAAGGAAAATCTTTGAAGTGGACGTAGGTCGGAGTTAGTCGAACTCTATAAATCTGTATTTATCTTTACTTGCTTTTAGTTCTAGTTTTATTATTCTTCAATTTATACTTTCCACATTATATTATCTGAGATCTATGAATGGATATTGGTGCTTTCATATAACTAATAAAATGCTTTTATGACATCATCAAAGATATCATCATTCTCAATTAATTGGTTTTTGAATTTAAATTGAGTTTAAAATATTTAATAATTATTTTAAAATCAAATGAGGCTCTTTAGATTATTAAATAATAACAAAAATATTATTTTCAATTTTTTTACCAATATACATAGTTTAACTAAGAAGTGATAAAATATGACCGAAAATTGGAATCGAAATTCATGACGATTTGACGTAGAGAAGTTGTGCAATGTTATATGTTATATATGACATACATACACACATGTACACATCCATGAACATATGAAAACACTTAAGAATTTCCATTTACATTTCATATCTACTAATAGTAAAATAAAATAAATATCATGATATTTCCTAACCAAAACAAATAAAACTCTCCATCACTTGTACACACATAGGTAGTACATAGGTATGGCATATAGGGGGTATGGTTTGGCCGTGAGGATAATGGAGGAGGATGATGAAATGGTGATGCGTGGAAAAAGAAATATCAAAATATCTTTCTCACATTTTTGCCTATAAACACAAGCCATCCATCCTCACTTTCATTCATGCTATCTTCTCTTTTTTTCTTGAGCTCTTCGTCTTCTTCATCCTCTACATTAATGGTTACTACAACCTCTTTGAAAAATTAAAAATTAGTGTCGAAGTTCTATCAAAATAAGTCGTAAAATATAGAAAGACATACCACTTCGAGTTCGAGATTGAGTTAACGATCTTCTCCTTCTTCTCCTACCAAGGCTGCACCTATTTAAGCATCCCACCACCCTTGTAAGCCAAAGGCCAAACCCTTGGAGCCTAAGTGCAAGATTCGTAAGCTCTAGCTCTGGAAAAGCTGAGCTATAATCGACTTAAAATCAGATCAAAAGGATATCAAGTTAGAAACTCTACTTATTTTTATTATAAATTATATGGTGAAATGATATGATTTCTATGCTTGTTTTCTATGGTTGCTTATCATATTTGAATGGGATGATATGTTTGTTTGATTGTGGAAAATAATCACGTTAAATACGTGTCAAATTTACACAAAGGAAATCACTTTCCTATATGAATTATAAAAGTGTTACGGCTTAGTCAAACCTATTTAAAATGATTTAAAATGGTTTATGAATGTTTTATAAACATTAATATTCAATTTGAAAAAGTTTTTACAATACATGAAACTGAAGTCGAAAATGGGTACATCCCGTAACGGCAGTTCACGATTTCACGCCATGAAAGTTAAATCAATGTGTAAAGTAGAGATCGAAATGATTCAAAATAAGAACTTTCCAAACTCTTATAACTATGGTTTTCAAATAAAGGAGAAAAATCAAGATTTCATAAAATAAATTTTTAGATGTGTCCAAACAAAGTTTTCAAAAAAACATTGCGCTTTGGTAGTTCGGAAACAAAAATAGCAAAATATTTAAAATGAATATTTTAAATCTTTAAAAACATAAAATAAATTATTTGAATATACTACAATTTTTTAAAAGGGGTTTGAGTTATAAAAATGGAAATATGTAGACAGAAGTTAATGTTTTGCTCAAAAAAGTTTTTAAAAACATTATTCGTAGCACTTTTTGTAGCACATTATGGTAACTTTTGAAATTAAGATTTAAACTTGGGATTTTCTTCCCAAATCTTTTGCAAATTTTTTTAAAATAATTAATTAAGTATTTTAAAGTGTTTACAGCTGATCAAATAACTTGACTGTCTTATGGATGATAGAGAGACAGTCTTTGGGCTTGAGTTTGGAAAACCAGTTGTCTGCTCTCCCTAGCTATCTAGACTGGCCCAATGGAAGGGATAATAAATTTGATTTACTCGAACCAAATTTTCTTGAGATAAAAGGAGATTTGGAGATTTCAAAAAGTTAAATAAGATATTAAATAATAAGATTTTGGTGATATATGAAACGTATTGGTTAAACTTTATATTAAATTTCAAGGAGGGAACTCATGCCATCCGTATGAATTTAAAAGGTGATTTCACCGTTATTCGATGAATAGTACATGTTGAATATGGCAATTAGTATTGAGTATAGTTAATATAACTCCTATAGATCCTATTTACTCAATAATAACTAGTTTTGAATTTACCATCTTAGATAACATGGTTTTAACCCATTTAAAAGATATGTTTTGAAAGTACAAACCTCTATTAAATTATGGAAACGTTTTCCTTTGTAACTAGTGAGAAATTATTTGGTGTTTCCAAAGTTAAAACGAGGTTTAATGATTCCGTATATACTAAAAAGGGAACGGTTTAAAGATGTATATCTCTAGAAGATATTTTATCTAGATAAAAGATATTGATATATTGAATAATAATCACCCACATACATAACATCTTTTATCGATAAATTGGCTTGGAGGAAGCGGGGCTGAATTTGGGCGATTCCTTTCCGAAAACCACTTTGAACCAATATATGTTCCAAAGTGAAAATATATTTAAGACAATAATTTTGAATATGGAGATCTTCATAATGTAGGGATGCTTGCCACTAACCTCTAGGGAAATTCCCTTTTCATATATATGGCGGCAGTGGTTCCTTCAATTTGAAATCTTCAATGCAAGGACTACTCGCTACTGGTCCTAAGGCAGATTCCAAAGTAGGATGTAGTATTATAAGTGCCTTCGATTTATCCTGTTCTTACACAACTTGTATGGATGAATGTCTAAAGTTACATTTGTAAGACCACATATATTGATCTCTAAAAACATGCGTCTGTTGGTGGTGTAGGAGGCAACCCTTCCTATACTTAATATCCTTCTCTGAGACGTACGAGCTCAGAGGTTGTACGTTTTTGGAAATCAGCGGGGTGTAATTTGAAATGACAATGTGACATTAAAAGTAGGATTTGTTCCATGAAAGGTAAAATGTTACCATATCGGGAATGACAATAATAAGGTAGATGCAACAGGGCTATGGGGGTTGCACTTATTAGGATATGCTCATCACCTTTCAAGATTACCCTCTATATTTTGGGTATGTTGTGTATGCTTTGGGATCCCGAAAGGTCAGTAATGACTGAGGTGATGTCATATTCGGTTCTATCTATGGTAAAGATAGGTCGGTTCTGTGTTGGTAGAGTTTGGAGCCTCAGATGCATCCCACTTGAGATGTACTATCGGAAGGTAGTCCCTTACCTTGACATTATATGGAATCTTTTCTCCAATACGAGCCTTTACGATTTTAGTTGCAAACCTATTATGCTGGAATTTAATAAATGTAACAATTTCGACGAAGATTATACATATTTATTTGAAATAATTTTCAGAGATTGTCATTAAAAATAATGTCTCTAATTTTGCGTATGAAATGGGTTGGTTATCATAAGGTTAAAAGCCGTTCGTGTTTATGTGCGGCGTGGCCTTCTGAGGTACCCTTTGTTTTCAAAAATTAATGTTTTGAGTTTTCTCACACCAGTCTCATGACTGGCTGGGATTTTAATTTCTTTTCCCCTTAAACTCTAGGTGCCCTATTTTTCTAGGTAGCCAATTAGTTAGGTAGCTTGAAGCATTCTGGGAGGATCATAGAGCATGAATTTGGAGGGTCTATATAGATAGTTATCTATTTCTATATTCGTTGTATTATGTGTAAGCATCTACCAGCACCTATAGAGATAGGCAGTTATAACTTTCCCTGGCTGGGTTAGTACTTGCTATGACTTTGATATCTCATTTTGAGAGTGATTGTATGTACTATCTATATGTATAATTACAAGTTTTTAAATGTGATATGAAAATCTATTTTTTCTTTCTTCTATCTTTATTTTCTTTTACACCCGATTATCTACCTCTCCGGCACTTGAATTTGCAGCACGTGAATACCGAGGATGTATTAGTGTCGATCTTTGAGAGTTGATTTGGCGGGACGTCACATTTGGTATCGAAGCTTAGGTTGAGCAAACACCTTAGCCTTGATGGGGTCAACTCATTAGAGGTGGGGTTAGTAATGCCCTCGAATGAGTTTTGTCAGTGAGAGTGCGTATTTAAAATTGTTATCCAAATAAGTATATTCGATTTTTATGCCCATTCATTAAGATAATCTCGTCTATATTCTAAATTATCTCTTTACTATATCCAGATAGTGAGAAACGAGTAGCCGAAGAGGACATAGAAGGGAAGGTGCAGCATAACGGCCACCAATGTTCGAACTCCAAATGCTGCGGTAATTGAAGAAGTAATGGTTCCTGTGCATCCTCAGGTTAACTTTTCCAATCTTTACAAAGATTATATTAGCTTGGGAGGAAAGTCATCCAAGGGAACAAAGTCTATTATTGAAGTTTAGGCTTGGCTTCGATACTATGAGAAAATATTTAAAGGATTGGACATCAATGATGATCGAAAGAGGTTCTTGGCCTCCTGGCCATTGAAGGATGGGGCTCCAGCTTGGTGGGAGTCTATTACTCTTAATTAGTTAGAAGATAATTTCTCTTGGGCAAGGTTTAATGAAGTTTTGAAGAACAATACATGTCCGCTACTAGGAAATCCCGCCTCTATAGAAGTTGCATTATCTGAAATAAGAAGAGAAGTCCATGGAAGAATATTTGCATGAATTCAATGAATTATCTTGCTTTGGACCAAAACTGATAGACACCTCTAAAAAAATGAGATGTTCATTTCTAAGATGAAGGCACGGTATCAAGATAGGATGACCGCTCATGTAAAAGGAACCTTTGCGGATTTAATAGATACGGGTTTCCATTATGAAGCTTTAGACAAGAAGAATCTAACCTCGACCCAAAACAACAATAGAAGCAACAACAAGAGGAAGTTCAATAATAATGAAAGAAGTAATGGCAAGGAAAGCCTAAAGGAGGATCTTTGGAAAACCCTTTTAGAGACGTTGAATGTTTTAACTGTGGAAAGTAAGACAATTATTCAAAGTACTTTAGGAGTCCCAAGGTTCAGGAAAGAACCGTCATTCTTATGGTTCATAATAGTCTCTGCCACAACTGCCATCAACCTAGACACCGGAAAAAAATCCTGTTAATGAAGAAAGGAGAGCAGGTTAAGGTCTATGCTATCAAAATGAGCCTTCAACCTCTACTAATGTAAATGGCAAGGGAGTTCTTGAAGGTAATATCTATGTCAATGATGACTTAGTTAGAGTATTATTTGATTCAGGGGCTTTTCATAGTTTTATTTCTTAATGATTGGTAGATAAATTAAAATAATCACAAAAATAGTAGATACCCCTATTTGTGTGTCTAATCCCATAGGCAGTACAACTAACCTTTGTATAATTTGTGAAGATGTTTGAATTACTTACCCTCCCTATCATTTTCCATGTGACCTATTTTTGCTCGATTTTATCGGGTTTGAAGTTTTGCTCGGTATGGATTGTTATCCAAGAATAAAGCTTTCCTTGATTGCGTTAAAAGGACAATATCTTTATGGACAGGTTTTATGAAATTTATAGAAATATCTTGTGAAGGACCTTGTTCGGTAAGGGATAGTTTCATGTATGCGCTAGATTCATCCTAAAAAGGTTTATAGACAATACCGATTGTTAAAGAGTTTGAAGATGTTTTTGAAGAGGTAAAAAGTTTGGCCCCACATTGGGAAATTGAGTTTGGTATTGACTTGATTCCTAACGAAAGACCTGTTATTCACTCTATTTGTAGGATGCTTCCGAAAGAAAATAACGAGCTAGCAAACCAAACTGATGAATTGTTAAAGAAAGGACTAGTTAGACCAAGTCACTCTAGTTAGGGTGCAACAGTAGTTTTCGTTGCAAAATATGACATCTCCCTAAGACTTTGTGTGGATTATCAAGACCTGAACAAGCAGATAATTAAAAACAAGTATCCTATACCCTGCATAAATGACATGTTTGATCAACTTCATGGTGCTCGAGTGTTCTTGCAAATGGATCTAGCCACAAGATTCCATCGGCTAAGGATAGCTAAAGATTGCATTTCATTAACTGCATTCAGAGGTCCGGATTGTTTTTATGGGTGGTTGGTGATGCCTTTTGGGCTGACCAATGCGCTTGCTTATTTTGTGGATCTCATAAATAGAGTACTCAGAGATGTGCTCAACAAATTTTTTTGAGAGAAATGTGTGATCCTCTAAAGTAGAGGAGAGCACACATGCACATATATATTACACCAAAACTAAAGAAGTTGCCAACATACCTGGCTTGTAATAGTATCATTACATAAAATTATACAGTGTGAAATAACAACTCTAGAACTAAAGGTAACTTCTTAAATGGGATCCGGCAATGCCACCCCCATTACACATCAGTACAGAACTCCGGCAAGGCCACCGTCTGATACTGAAGTGTTAGAAGTACCCTAAATAAGGCATGATGTATCAAAATGAATATGTGAAATCGACCAGCAGCTCCAGTAGTGAATGAACACTTCTCAACTAACTATGACAATCTGGATCCAAAAATCTCTCATACCAAGAATCTTGCAAAAAGCGACTCTGAAACTCTGTAAGCAACTTACCTACGAACCTGCGAATATTTGTCCTACACAACCTCATCCAGAACCTATACCTATAAAGAAACTAAACGAAAATGCAAGAATAATAAAATGCATATACATGTATATAGATAAAATTTATGTACATATATATGCGGTGATGACAAATTATTAAACTATTACTTATACTATTGAGCAACTAGGAAAATATATGCCAGATAAATAAAAGTCAATCTCAATAAAAAATACCAATTTTCTTTAATGTAAAAAAACAGAGGTCATGATATCAAAAGTCTTATAATTGTATAAAATATGAATTTTAATACTATTATATCTAATATAATGACAAAATAATACTAACTCTATGTTCCATTGATCAAAAGTACATTAGAATATTCTGCAAAAACATCTTTGGGATTCAAATAAATGCTAATGCTAGATTTATAATTTTTAAAAATATTTATTTTTATTTTAAATAATTCAATGTTTATTTTAATCTTATTAAGATATTTTCTAAAATGTTTATTATTAGACAATTTATATTTTGGATTTGATATCCAATTAAAGTAAAATAAAGCAGTTGTCATAACCAAATTATTAGTATGGCTATTATTATTATTAAATAATCTTTGATTTATTTCAAACCACCATCAAATTATAGAAAAAAGAGTGTCAAGTAAAAATCTATATTCACCTTTTACTTTAAATCTTAATTATTCCAGTAAAAATGACAATCATATACCTTAGCTGTAAAAATAAAGTTGAAAATTTTAAGAGTATTATTATGTAATGAGTATCCTTATAATCGTAATATGTATATGATTAATATTTTTTAAGTGAAAGATACATAATGTACATTTATTATCAAATGGAAAATTCTTTCTTTTTAGAAGTTCAATAGCGTTTAACTTCCCAAGAATGATCATCCACATATGAATCTTAGCTTTTGGAGGCGTATTAACTTTCCAAATAAGATTAAAAGCATTATTAATAACGCCCGATTAATTTAGAAATTTATATAATTTTTCAGAAGTGAGTCTTTTACTTGTATCCCACTCTCAATCAATAATATTATTTTCATCAAAAATATTATAAAAATTTAATCTTGCACATAATAAAGCATATTGTCTTAGTGTTGTACCTTCTAGTATTCTATTAAAGCAAAGGTTCTAAGGAGGATCATGATCCGGTGGAAAAACATCTTTAATTAAAGCATTTTTAAAATTACCAGTTTCAAAAATTTCTTTGAGATGTGCACAACAAATTCATTTTGGTTTTTATTAATGATATTCTTATCTATTCAAAGACCAAGGAGGAACACGAAAGACATCTGGATATTGTATTAGGGATATTAAGGAGACATATGCTTACATCCAAATTCTTAAAATGTCACTTATGGGAGAAAGAAGTAAGATTCCTTAGACATATTGTGTTAGAAGATGGAATTTCAGTAAATCCAAGAAATATTTCAACTATACAAGATTGGAAGCAACCATAGACTCCAACGGATGTCCGTGGTGTCTTAGGATTAGCAAGATATTACAACATGTTTATTCAAGACTTCTCAAAGATTTCCTCCCATCTAACAAAGTTGACTATAAAGAATGTTAAGTTTAACTGGACACCGAAACATGAGGAAGCATTCAATGAGTTGAAGAAAAGGTCAAATGGTGCTCTAGTCCTAGCTATTACTGATGAAAGTGGCGGTTTAACCGTATATATTGATGCTTATGGAGAATGAATAGGTGCTGTTCTGATGCAACATGAAAAAGTTATCGCTTATTCAAGCGGACAACTAAAGCCTCATGAAAGGAATTACGGAACAAACAACTTAGAATTATTGACCATCTGTTTGCATTAAAATTATGGTAGCATTATTTGCTGGGTAAGAATTCCTTATGGTTTATTTTAATAAACTTTAATTGAACTTAGTAAATAATATTCCTTCTTTAAACAGGTGAAAAGTTTGATCTCTTCACATATCACAAATCTTTGAAGTATCTTTTCACTCAGAAGGACTTAAATATGAGATAACAACGTTGGTTAGAATTTCTCGTGTCATATGATCTTGATATTTTATATACACCTAGGATAGCTAATGTAGTAGCAGATGTGCTAAGTAGAAGGCATGCCGTTATAGCTTATTTAGTGGTACGTCCAACCTTGATCAATCGTATAAAGAAGAACCCGCTTAGGGATCCGCTGATTACAAGGACGGCCAAGGAAGTTGAGGAGAACATGATACCGGGAAGATGGACGGGATTCAATGTGGATGAGCAAGGAATTTTAAGAATGCATGATAGAATTTGTGTTACAAATATTAATGGGATTAGGAGGAAGTTCTAAAAGAATGCTATAATTCTTGACTTACAATACATTCAGGAGTTACCAAGATGTATCAAGACATGAAGAGGACATTAAGATGGGAAGGTATAAAGAGGAACATTTACATCCATGTTAGTAGATGTGTAAATTGTCAGCAAATCAAAAGCAATCAACAAAAGACTGCTGGACTACTTAAACTTCTTGAGATTCCAACTTGGAAGTAGGACCAGATATCAATAGATTTTATTGATGGCTTGCTTCAAACGAGGAAGGGAAATGAAGGCGTTTGGGTTATCATAGATCGATTGACCAAAAGCGCATTCTTTATTCTAGTAAGGCCAACAAGGATAGCTTAGTGCTGAAATATACATGAGAGATATTATTCGATTACATGGAGTTCTGAGTAGCATAGTGAGTGATCGGGATCCAATTTTACCAATCAGTTCCGGAAGGCATTATAGTCAGCTTTGGGAATGAAGCTAGATTTAACCATTGCATACCATCCCCAAATTGATGGGAAAACTAAAAGGGTGGACTGAGTATTAGAAGATCTTTTGATAGATTGTATCTTAGATTTTGGAGGTTCATGGGAAAATCATCTTTATCTTATGGAATTCTCCTACAACAATAGCTACCAGGCAAGTATTAATATGGCACCTTATAAAGCTTTATATGGTCGTCCATGTAGATCACCAGCATGTTGGATCGAAACCGGAGATTGGTTAGTACTTGGTCCTAATATGATTCGAGAAACCTCAAAGAAGGTAGAAATGATGAGAAAGAAGATTAAAGTAAGTAGAAGAGTTACGCCGATCAGAGGTGTAGGAATTTAGAATTCTCAGTTGGAGATTTTGTGTTTTTGAAAATCTCTCCGATGAGGGGAGTAGTGAGATTTGGAAGGACTAGAAGTTAGCATCTCGATATATTGGATCTTTTCCCATTCTTGAGTGGATTGGACCACTAGTCTATCGACAAGAATTACCAGAAAGGTTATCGGGTGTACACAATGTTTTTCACGTATCTCATCTGCGAAAGTATGTGTATGACTCAGAACAAATCAAAGAGACAGCTACCCAAGAAGATTTATAAGTGGAACCAAAATTAACTATTATCAGATAACCTAATGGATCGTGATGAGAGGCGATTAAAAAGAAAGCTTGTAAGATTAGTTAAAGTTCAGTGGAGTGGTGATGTTGAAGACTGCGCTTAGGAAAATAAGGATAGAATGAGAAATGCTTATCTTGGGATTAGCATCGACGCATAATTTGCATATTGTATCGATGTAGTGTACTCACCACCTATGGTGTAGTCACTTATCATATCTTTGTATTCCATCGTGTCTAATATATTCCTTTTTGAATTATCTACCTTTTGTAGGAAATTTCGAGGATGAAATTCTTTTAAGGGGAAAGTCAGTAATGACCTGTTAATTTATCACTTTGGAAAATAATATTTAATTTAAAAATATTCAAATATAAGGTTTTATATCACAAATAATATTGTTTTGAACAATGATTAAAAATAGTAATCCTATTTTGAATAAGTAATTGCAAAAATATACTCTTTGGAGAAAATATCGATAAAGTGACTAAAAATCATTTTATCGATAAACTGCTTTTTAACCATCAGAAATCGCAAATGAATTTAGATACGTACACTTATTTATCCATATAAGTAAGAATACGTAATAAAATTATTTAGTCTATTTTTGAAAATAAAATGTTTTTATGACATCATTAATGATATTATCATTTTCAAATAATCAATTTTTGAATTTAAAATGAGGCCCTTTGGATAAATAATAATAGAAATATTATTTTCAAACTTTGTTTAACAATATATATAGTTTAACTAAGAAGTGAAAATATGACTGAAAATCAGAATCAGAATTCGTGACGATTTGACATAGAGAAGTAGTGCAATGTTATAGGTTATATGTGACACACATATACACATAAGCACATCTATGAACATATGAAAACACTTAAGAATTTCCATTTATATTTCATATTTTCTAATGGTAAAATAATATAAATATCATGATATTTATTTACAAATATCATGATATTTCCTAACCAAAGCAAACAAAACTCTCCATCACTTGTACACACATGGTGGCACATGGGAAAGGCACTTAAGGGTGTATGGTTCGGCCATGAGAATGATGGAGGAGGATTATGCTATGGTGATGTGTGGCAAAAGAAACCTCATGATATTTTTATCACATTTTTGCCTATAAATGCAGCCATTCATCCTCACTTTCATCCGCACTCTTTTCTCTTCATTTCTTAAGCTTCTTCATCTTCTTCCTCCTCAACATTGATGGCTTCCATAGCCTCTTAGGAATATCAAAAATAGCAACGAAGTTCTGTCAAAATAAGTCATAAAATAAGAGAGATATACCACTATGAGCTTGATATCGAGTTAGTGATCTTCTCCTTCTTCTCCTACCAAGGCGTACCCATCTAACCATCCCACCAAGCTTGCAAGCCCAAGGACAAACCCCTAGGAGTCTTAGTACAAGATTCATAAGCTCCGGTTTTGGAATAGTGGAGCTATACTCGATCGAAAGTTAGACCAAAAGGACATCAAGTGAAAAACTCTACTTATTTTTATTATAAATTATATGGCGATATGATTGATTTCTATGCTTGTTTTCTATGGTTGCATATCATATTTGGATGGGATGATATGTTTGTTTGATTGTGGAAATAATTCACGTTAAATAAATTTCAAATTTACACAAAGTAAATCACTTTCCTATATGAATTATAAAAGTACTACGGCTCAGTTATACCTCTTTAAAATGACTTAAAATGGTTTATGAATGTTTTATAAACATTAAAATTCAATTCAGAAAAGTTTTGACAAGGTATGAAATTAGAGTCAAAAATAGGCGCATTTTGACAAGATATGAAATAAGAATTTTCGAACTCCTATAACTGTGGTTTTCAAATAAAGAATAAAAATCAAGATTTCATTAAATAAAAATTTAGATGTGTCCAAACCATGTTTTCAAAAACGTCGCACTTTGGCAGTTCGAAAACCAAAATGGAAAAATCTTTAAAATGGATATTTGTAAATCTTTAAAAATATGATATGAATTCTTTAAATATATTAAAATGCTTTAAAAAGGATTTGACTTATAAAAATGGACTTATATGGAATGAAGGAATGGCGCATTCCACTATAAAATCTTTTTTTATATTTTGATCAAAGAAGCTTTTAAAAACACTATTCGCAACATTTTTGGTAAAGTTTGAAATTAAGATTTGAACTTGGGATTTTCTTCCCAAATTTTTTGCAAATGTTTTCCAAAATCAAGTATTTTAAAGAGTTTAGAGTTGATCAAATAACTTGACCGTCGTATGGCTGACAGAGAGTTGCCTCTAGTATTGAGTTTGGGAAACCAGTTGCCTGCTCTCCCTAGTTATCCGGACTAGCTCGACGAAGGGATAGTAAATTTGATTTACTCGGACCACATTTTCCTATGATAAAAGGAGATTTGGAAATTTCCAAAAGATAAACAACATTTTAAATAATAAGATTTTTGTGATATATGAACGTATTGGTTAAACTCTATATTAAATTCCAAAGAGGGAAATTGGTACCGTCCGTATGAATTTAAAAAGTTATTTAACCATTATTCGACGAATATTACAGGTTAAATATGAAAATTAGTATTGACTATAATTAATATAATTCCCATGCATCCTATTTGCTCAATAATAACTGGTTTTGAATTTATCATCTTAGATGACACGTTGTAACCCATTTAAGAGATATGTTTTGAAAATATAAACCTCTATTAAATTATGGAAACATTTTCCTATGTAATTAGTGAGAAATGATTTGATGTTTCCAAATTTAAAAAGAGGTTTAATGATTCCGTATATACGAAAAAAGGAATGGTCTAAAGATGTATATCTCTAGAAGATACTTTATCTGGATAAATGATTAAAAAAATGAATAATAATCACCTACATACTTAATATCTTTTATTGGCAAATTGGTTCCAAGGAACCCGGTCGGATTTGGGTGAATCCTATCCAAAAACCACTTCGAACCAATATACGTTTGAAAGTGAAAATATATCGAAGACAATGATTTTGAAGATGGAAATCTCATAATGTTGAGCTACTTGCCACTTACCTCTGGGGTGATTCCCTTGTTATACGTATGATGGCGTGGTTCCTTCAATTTGAAATCTTCGATGCAAGGACTACTCGCCCCTAATCCTAGGGGTGATTCCCAAGTAGAATACAGCAGGAGAAGTGCTTTCAGTTATTTCTATTCCTAGACAACTTGTATGGACGAATGTTTGACATTGCATTTCTAAGACCACATACATTGATCTCTACAAATATACATCTATCGGCGTTGTAGGAAGCAACACCTTCTATACTTAACATGCTTCTCTGAGACGTACGAGCTTAGAGGTTGTACTTATGTGGAAATTAATAGTGTGTGATTGGAAATAGCAATGTGGCATTTAAAGTAGGATTTATTCTGTTAAAGGTAAAACATTATCTTTAGCCTCGCACGTCGAGAATAACAATAACTTGATAGATGTGGCAGGGTTATGTTGGCACACTCATTAGGATATGGTCATCACCTTTCAAGATTACACTTTATATTTTGGGTATATTGTGTATGCTTTGGGATCCCGGTAAAGGTCGGTAACGACCGAAGTGATGTCATATTGGGTACTACTTATGGTAAAGGTAGGCCGGTTCTATGTTGGTAGAGGTTGGAGCCTTAGCTGCATCCCTCTAGAGATGTACTATTGAAAGGTAGTCCATTACCTTATCATTGTATGGAATCTATTCTCCAATACGAGCCTTTATAGTTTTAGTTGTAAACCAATTATGCTAGAATTTAATAAATGTAACAATTTCGGCTAAGATTGTATATATTTATTTGAAAGAGTTTTCAAAAATGTCATTAAAAATAATATCTCTAATTTTTCATAGCAAATGATTTGGTTATCATAAGGTAAAAAACAGTCCATGTTTATGTGCGGTGTGGCGTTATGAGACACCCTTTGTTTTCAAAAAGCCATGTTTTGAGTTTTCTCACACCAGTCCTATGACTAACCAGGAGTTTATTTCTTTTTCCCTTAAACTCTAGGTGCCCTATTTTTTGGGACAGCCAAGTAGTAAGGTAGCTTGGAGCATTTTGGGATAAGCATGGAGCATGAAGCTAGAGAGTCCGATGTAGATAGTTATCCATTGCTATTTCCGCTGTATTATGTATAAGTATCTACCCGCACCTGTAGGCATATGCAGTTATAACTGTTCTTGGCTGGGTTAATACTTGATATAACTTTGATATATCGTTTGAGAGTGATTATATGTACTATATATATGTATAATTACAAGTTGTTAGATACGATGTGAGAATCTATTTTGTTCTTTATTTTTCTTTTTGCTTTTACCCCTAATTATCTGCCTCTTCGGCACTTGAATTTGAAACATGTAAATACCGAGGATGTATTAGTGTCGATCTTTAAGGATCGAAAAGGTGGGTTATCAGATAAGCTCTTGATGAAAAGCACATACACACTTTGCACTAGAAAGAAAGGTCTATAATTGAACACATGCACATGTAAAGAACTCAATGATTCTGTAGCTATAGAATAACAAAGTGATATAATGGGTAAAGCAAAGATATAGTGGAAAACATAAAATTTACAAAAAAAATTAGAGATAAGTTCTAATTACAAAAATGGATTTGTTAATATTCCCACATCATATAGAACAAAACGTAAGAAATCAATGCATTATCATATTTAAGGGCTTGAAATATTTCTGTAAGTTGTGTTAGGTACATAGGCTAGCACATGGTTTTATTTTGTTGCTTTTTAAATTAATTTGAAAAGATAACTTTACGAGCTAACTTCTTGTATTAAAACTACTAAAATGAATGCTATAAAATCTAGTGGTTTGAGTGATAAATAGCGGGGTTTAATTGGATCCACTATAAAGGGAGTTGAATTGTAAAAATGTAGCAACCGAACAATGCTATGCGCTTTAGACGTTCTTTATCAAGGCTTTAATTACATAGGTTTATCCAGATGCCTTTTTTATAGTTTAGGTTTGGAAATAATGCAAAAGTTAAAAGTATAGCCTTATGCATCAAGACAACTTTGTCATAGAATTAGATATGCAACATATGACTTGGAAATATTGGCCATATTGTTTGCATTAATGAAATTGTAGCATTATATTTTTGGAGAATATATTCCCTATATGTTGATCTCACATTCTTAAAGGATTTATTCACTTAAAGTAGCTGATGCATTTAATGGAAGCATCAAGCATTGGTGACAATGATGATAATAAGTAGAGTGATTCAGAAGCTATGATTATTTATGAAATAAAATCAAAACAACTAGTAGTTTTCCTAGAATGAATTTGGCTACCTTAGAAGATAGGCCTAATCAAATCTAGAGGATATAAGCACCATTAAGGCAATATTGTAATTTGGCTGATAGGATCAATTAATTAGAAATTGGTGAAAGTTTATGTTTTAACTAATTCGGAAGGAGATATTAGTCGATTGGAAAAGAAGGGAAGATGATGACTTATAGAATTTCATGATAGATTTTAAGGGTTGACTTAGGTCAAAGAGAAGATTATTTATGAAAATTTAATGGATTTCAAATGGAAGTACTATATAAACTTCTTTGGACTTAATAGATTATTCATCTTTGAGGTACGAAGACGTATCAAGATGTGATGAGGACTTCCTTCTATGGAATGTGGGAAGGGAAGAAGTGTGACATCGAAGAACATAAAAATTAATATTTGATGTGTTAGCAAAGTCAAAGCATAACACCAAAAACTTTTCTTATTACTCTGACCCTTAAAAGAGATGCTATAACAAATAGATCAAGTGTCGATGGAATTTACCAATGGATTGCCAAGATTGTAACATGGTAATGAAGTATATTGGTTATCATTAAAAAATTATTGAAAAGTCCAATTCATTTTTGTTGGAGTTGACAGAATTATTGCATGTTTGGTGTAGTTTTGTACGATGAAGATTTTATGCCTTTATGGAGAACCAAGTAGTATTGAGTGTGATTAAGACATGATCTTTAAAAGTGAGCCAAAAAAGTTTGAATGAGGAAATTGGTACAAGGCTGAATTTGAGTATTGCTTATCACCAACAACGTGACATATAGTAAAAGAAGGTAAATTGAGTACTCAAAGATATGTTAACAGCCTATATTCTTAACTAAGATGGATCATTGAGGTGACAATTCGTACCTAGTCAAGCCTTCTAGTCTTCTTATATTAAGAACATTTGAATCAACAAATGCATGGAACATTTCAAGGCATTATATGGAAGATCATGTAAACTACCTATATTTTGGTCGGAGATCGAAGATAAATTTGTTTAAGTTCCACTATTGTTAAAGAGGCATATGAGAGGAATGAGATAACTCATGGTAGAATGAAAGGGGATCGAGATAGATAAAAAAATTAAATGAATATAAACCATAAGGAGTTAGAGTTATCTGTAGATGACATGGTGTCTGTAAATGTTTTACAAACAAAGGGCATTATGCAATTCGTGAAATCTAAAAAGTTGGCATTCGAGTTTGTTGAAATATTACCTGTAACTAGAATAATCAAAGATTGGTTTATCATGTAGGCTTGATCGATATTTTAGCAGAGGCGCACAACATATTTCATATCTCATATCTAGGAAATTATATGCATGAACCAAAAAGAATATTGTAATTTAGGAAAGTGGAAGACCTTGGGATAGAATCAAACATGACATATGTACATAAGAATTATTATGCACTATCTAAGTACACATAGAAGCTTTGAAATAAGTTCTTTAATTTTGTCATGGTCCAATGGAGTCACTATAAAATGATTTTATTTGGGAGATTAAAAAGAAGATGCTTCGGCATCATTTGAAGTTGTTTGAAGTTTGATTATGCAAAGTCAAGTATGTACAACTTAAGGTACGTAATGAGTAGTAAAGTGTATTATTTCTTTAATAACTATGTGAATTGCAATGAAGCAGCTTATTTAAGGGCGACGCTGAAACACTCCTATAAACACGACATCAAAATCATAATTATTCACATTCACCTATATGTATCTTTTATGTTGGATGTTTAATTATATTACACATTACGTTGTAAACTTTAAATTTAACTAGAGCACTAAGAATTAAAGAGAAATGTAAAGGGAATGGACAGTAAGTATGATGATTGCTATTTTTAACATTTAAAAATAACTATAAACGCCAATAAAATATGATTCACACTAGTTTCAAACGTAAAAGATAGTGAACGGTGGGTGTATAAAATTAAAAAGAGCCTACAGAAATGAACATAAATAAAAGACCTTGCATTGAAATAAGTAATGTACATATCACTATAGAATATGCAATGTATATTAAATAAATAAATCATCTCAATACATTAGGCATTTTGTAACAACCCCTATCTTGAGGCCCGAAGTTAAGCGCTACAAATGTTGCAGCCAACCATAATATTAACTTCCGGTGAAAAAAAATATGGCAATGTTAATGATATTCATAATATTAGAAGCATATGAATATGAAATAAAATCAATACAGATTTCAAAAAAAAACCTTTCTTATTACATTTCAAATCCATATATTTCATATTCAGTTACATAATCCCAAAATGATTTCCATGTTTTGATTAAATATAATTATTACAAATTACGCGACATATGAAGATGCCCTCTTGGATTATCAGAGTACAAGATAGACATATCAGCCATAATTCATCACAGCAGATATAATATAAATAGCTCCTACATAGCTAGTTTTGCCTTATGCATGTATTCGTAAGCTTATTCGTCCAACCTACTAAGCTTGAAAAGTCCTTAACTCTCAATCTACTCAAATCAAATTTTGAGAACTCGAGAGTTTAAGGGGAAAACATAAACTTCGAGTCAAACATAAAGTCTGATGTGAATAATACTATTCAATCTTGATTTACTGATATTAAGTAAGGCAATGTGGCTTAGCGGAATAGATTTCCCCTCACTAATATCCTTTTAAAACGGATGCTTTGCAAATCAAAATCCTACAATCAAACTATTTATAACAATAATAACAAATACATATATGCATAATAATCAGGAAATTAACAGACTATCTGTCCATGTTATATTTTATCTGGATATCTATTAATCATTGCGTAAATCAGGCCTACCAGACATAAACAATAATCTAACTTCTATTAGACACAATGCTAAGCTGACTCCCTTAACTTTCTTCTTCTAGGGTCAACTGATCCTAATGGTTTTACGGGCTCATTACCTATCTTTACTCTGTATATTCCCATCTTTGCGTAATATTATTTTAGCCCCATCTGTGATAAAGCCCTACACATTGGAATTTTAGACTAATATTAGCTAGGGGATATTAGCTAAAGATATGGCATGACCCAACACCAGTCCCATCTGGTCTTCTAATATCTGAGTCATAAACATAGGGTTGACTAACCTACTCATGTTTCATTCCTGTCATATACTTAGCTTTTCTCAAAAAACTTATGCCACGATATATGCTTTTTATGAAATAATGTCGATGAAATTTCATCAATGGGATTATCCAACCCTCCATAATAAGTTAAAACCTCTTTTTAACTTAGAAAGCTTTAGGCTACAAGGCCAAGACAGTACCTTTGAAACCATTGTTTAAAACTTTAAACAATCTCTTTCAAATTCATTGAAAGTACCTCTTCCAAAATAAGTTAACTACTTTAACCTTGAAAACATTAGGTCGATAGGCCAAAACATACCTTTCGAACGTATTGAAAATAGGCTATTCGAAATCATTTCAAAAAACCTTAGACATCCCCTTTCGAAACTATTTAAAGTTGTCTTTCGGAAGCATTGGAAACCTTTGTTTCAAAATACTTAAAATAAACCTTTCGGAACGCTTAAAATATACCTTTCGAAACACTCGAAGCATACCTTTCGAAAACACAGGAATCCTTCCCCTTATAAACACTTAAAACGTTCCTTTAGAAAGTATTGGGCTCAAGTATGAGTTTGTGGAAACATAGCTTTGAAACAATTTAGAATCATTCCTTTCGAAAGCGTTGGGTTTAACATATAATTTAACTATATAGTCATAAAGAACTGGGGCGAAAGCATTACTTTCGAAAGCATTAAATTTAAGTAAAAGAAAGATGATAGTTTCAAAGCCTACCCTTTCGAAAGCATTGCCTCCAAAACCATTTTGAAAGTGGCTGTACGACCCTTTCGAAAGCATTGAGAAGGCAGCTTTAAAGAAAAAGGCGAAAGCACCCTTTCGAATACGTTGTTCTAAGGCTATGAAGAAAAATGACCTTACCTAGTTTGAAAGGTATGAATGCGGCAACATGGGTTTCGAATGGATTCAAAAGCGGCTATCCTTTCGAGAGCTTCTTCTTAAAACATAAGTAAGCGGCAACTTATTAGAAAACTCTTATCTAAAAACAAAGGCAAGCAGCAAGTAGTTCAAAAGCTTCCTTTTAAAAACAAAGACAAGTTAAAACAACCCCTTCGAAAGCATAGCCTTCGACAACATCATCCCTTCAGCCTTTCTCCAATGCGCTACATATCAACTACTTGATACCATGTGCATTGGTTTTATATGCAACAGAAGTATGGTGACGAAAGCTAGCTATTGGAAGTAGAAAAATGGTAAATCTAAGCAAAATTAATTTTATGCCTTCAAAGTAATTTCTTTTCACCTAATCTGCCTAATTTGTCAAAATGTAATTGGTTCCATTTATTTATCAAAATCCTTTTCTAAAAAAGCTATCGAACTCAAAATTATCAATTAAAAACGTTTAACATATAGGCCCTTCTCCTTGATAAAACATTGAAGTCCCTTAACTTAAATAATTTTATAACCATAGGAAATTATTTAGAAAAATTCCTCAAAAATCATAATAATTCATTTCAAAGGCATTTTCTAACATATTTTGAATTTCAGACCCAAAATCATTATATAATTGCTTTGAATAATTCAAACAAAATATTAACTATTTTCTTTTATAGAAAATTCATAATAAATCCATAATAATTTAAAAAATTATGAAACTTGAAGCCCCCATTTAAAATAAAGTTATTTTGATCGTATATCAAAAATGAAAATCATTTGGATGTCATTTAATAGGTTTTCCAATCTAAACTTATCATAAAATCAATATAAATCATCAACAAGCATATATATATATATATATATATATATATATATATATATTTAAACAAATATAACATGGCATATTATTTGCAAATTAATCTAGATTCAACCTTGAAACCGAAATCGTTAACAAAAGTGAGATGTAAATCGAATTATTCACCTTAGCTTAATGTTAAGAAGGTTGAGATTTACCCTTTGATTAATTTCTTCAAGCTTTCTACTTGATTCTTAGCTTATCTTCTTTTGATTCTTCTTAATAGTCGCCAGGCGAGCTTACAAGTGTTGTGGTTTTGTTTGTAAATGTTGAAATGAATAAGAAATGAAGGTAAGAAAGTTTTAGGGTATAAGAACAAAGAATATTCCTATTTTTCCCTTATCATATGCCTCCTACTTATTTTTTTATTCTCTTTTACTTACATATTCATTAAGGGCCACGACCACTTATTAATTAAAAAATCTCAATCCCTTAACCATCTACATTATTTCATTTAATTTGTCTAAATAAACGTCCTAAATAATATAAGTCAAAATTAGGGTCATTACAGACTCCCCTCCTTATAGAATTTCGTCCTCGAAATTACGATAAGGTACTCATAGTAATCAAACATAAAGGTAAAACATACCATGTAACAAGTCAGGATAAGTATCTCTAATCTTGCTCTCAGTTTTCCAAATACAGTCTCTCTCATCGTCCCTCCACTGGACTTTGACTAACCTGACCGTCTTGCTCGTTAGTCTCTTCTTATCTCTCACAACTATACGAACTGGTTTTCTAATTATAGTCATATCCTGTTCCACTACTAGATCATCTAATGCAATCAGTGTAATAGTAGTCTCTGGATCCCTAATACACTTTCTTAGATGAGAAATATGAAGAACATTGTGACTTCTGCCAAACTATTCGGTAATTCTACTCTGTACGTGAGTTTCCCAATCCTTTCTATAATAGGAAATGGTCCGGCAGATCTTGGTGAAATTTTCCTGACTTTCCAAATCCGATTCACCTTTCATCGGTGACACCTTGACGAAAATATGATCTCCAATTGAAAGCTCTAAGTCTTTTTGTCTTTTATCGGCATAATTCTTCTGCCTAGATTGAGCTTCCTTCATCCTAACTCGAACAAACTCAACCTTCTCTGTAGCTTCTCTAACCAAATCTAGACCAAGAACTAACCTATTCTCGGTCTCTCTAACCAACAAACTGGAGATCTGCATGGCCTTCCATACAAAGCTTCAGACGGTGCCATCCCTATACTAGTCTGATAACTGTTGTTATATGAAAACTTGACTAAGTGTAGATGATCTTCTCATGATCCCCCGAAATATAGTGCAAAAGCTCTTAACAATTTTTTTAAGACTTTGTTAATTCTTTCTAGTTTGCCATCTATCTGTGGATGGTAAGCGGTACTTATCTTGAACTTAGCACCTAAAGTCTCCTCTAGACTCTTCCAGAACTCGCTTGTAAATAAGGAATTTTTATCACTAGCTATATTACTAAAAATTCCATGTAGTCTGACTATATTTCTCATGAATAACTTAGTTAAATCCGGTGCTGTCCTGGTGACTTAACCGGAACAAAATGGACATTCTTGGTCAATCTGTCCACTATAACCCATATACTCTCATTTCCTCTATTCGACCTTGGCAACCCATCTATGAAATCCATTGAGATAGAATCTCATTTATAGATTGGAACATCCTAAGGCTGAAGTAACCCATTCGGTTTCTGATGTTCACCTTTTACCTATTAGCAGTTCAAAAACTGCCTCACCCATAAGCCTATATCTCTCTTCATACATTCCCAGAAGAAACTTCTTTTCATATATGATACATCTTAGTTCCTTCCGGATGAATGGTGAACTTTGAACGATGGCATTCTCCAAGAACTTCCTTCCTAATGTTTCCCACATTAGGAACATATAGTCATCCTTTCTTCCTCAACCACCCATCCTGGTCAAGACTGAAATCTTTCAAGTCATCGCTCCCCATTTTATTCCTTAACTTTCTGATCCATTCAGCTAATAATGGATCCTTCCCTTGTTTAGAAGAAATCCTTTCGATCATCACCGGTCGACCTTCTAAACATGACAACATAGCAGTTTCTAGATTACAACTACTCTTAGATCTCCATTGTACTCCGCATGTAGTCAATGCTTCTAAATATTTCCACTCGGCTATCATTGCCAATACTGCATTTTGATATTTTATGTTAAGTTCATCTGTAACCTTATTTCCTTTTCTTGGTGTGTACTTAATACCAAAATCATAAGCACTAAAAACTTTAACCACCTCTACTGTCTCATATTCAACTTTCTTTTGAGAGAATAAATATCTCAGTGACTTATGATACGTATACAACCTGAATCTTTCTCCTGAAAGGTAATGTCACCACACCTTTAATGCGAAAATTACTGCAGTGAATTCCAAATCATGAGTTGGATATCTAACTTTATGTGGTCTGAGCTGTCGAGAAGCATAGGAAATAACTTTACCTCTTTGCATTAACACAACTCCTAACCCCGTTCCACATGCATCCGTATACACCACTAAGTCCTGATTCCCCCTCATGAACAATTAATACAGGTGCATTAGCCAATAAGTGTTTTAGATTCTTGAATACCTCCTCACACTTATCAGTCCAGACGAACTTTACATCTTTCCGAGTTAGCTTAGTCATTGATGCTGCTATCTACGAAAAGTCCGTAATGAATCTCTGATAGTAACCAGCTAATCTAAGAAAACTCTTTATTTTAGTCACTGTCTTAGGTCTCTTCCAACTATTCACTGCCTCGATCTTTACCGGATCTGCTAACAACCCTTTTTTGAGAATACACGACTAAGAAACTTTACTTCCTTCTTCCAGAAATGACATTTCAAAATTTCGCTTTCTGATGCTCCTTCAATATCTCAAGCACCACTCTAAGAGGAGCTTCATGCTTTTTTTCATCCTTAGAGTATATTTAAATTTCTTCTATAAATACTAAAACAAATCTGTCCAGGTGCTTCCAGAATATTCTGTTCATCAAGTCCACGAAAAATACGGGGGCATTAGTTTGTTCGAACGACATCACTAACCATCCGTACGATCCATATCTGGTCCTAAACGCCGTCAAAGGAATACTATCCTCTACTATTCTAAGATAATGGAACCCTATTGCCAAATCCAACTGGGAAAATACTTTGGCCCCACTCAACTGATCGATCAAACCATCAATTCTAGGTAACTGATATCGATTCTTTATTGTTTTCTCATTCAGTTTACGATAACCGATACACAACCTCAATGATCCGTCTGGTTTCTTTGCAAACACTACGGCTGCTCACCAAAGCGGACTGCTTGGTCTGATAAAATTCTTACCTTCTAAATCCACCATTTGCACTTTTAACTCCTTCATCTTAGTAGGTGTCATTCTACTTGGCGGTCTACTCATTGATTCTGCTCTTGGTACTAAATCTATCTGAAACTCAATGGCTCGTTTCGACGGTAGTCCTATCAAGGGCTCAAAACAATTGCGAATTCTCTAACCACAAAAACTTGGTTTAACTCATCTTCTTCGTTCATAACACCCAACAAAGCATTAACCTAAAAACTAGGATTTTCTGTAGAGTATATAATCTGATCACTACAACTAGAGTGTCTAAATGATATTTTCCTATCATGGAAAAATATCCTAGCATCGTATTTACTTAACAATCCATACCCAAAATAATTCCAAATCCTACAAAATCAAATACATGCATACTGTAAGCAAATACATGACCTAACAATTCAAACCCTAAGTGGTCACATCTCATCCCAAGAGTCGCATACCCTCCTATCGGATTCGCAACCCTTAAGTAACTAGGTATGAGGGTTCTAGATTAAGCTTATCCATCAAAAAATGAGATATAAAAGAATGTTGTTAACCCAAAAAAATGGATCAACACCCTGGTTTGAATATGAAAGCACTAGCCCTGTTTGTACAAAACAATAATACAGACAATATGTATAGAAAAGAATAGTAAAAGAAAGAAGACAAGAAGATTTTTATAGTGGTTCGGCTGTTAACGAGGCCTATGTCCACTTTATAGTTTTATTATGACTGATTTCTATTACAAGTAGTATTTGATTACAAGAATGTTGATTATCCTTAGCTTGTCAAATCCCTAAAGTTGGAATCCACTAGAGAATCATAATGAATCCCTTTAGAGATTGTTGTGAGGGAGATGAAGAGTGAAGAAAGTTTCCACCAGAGCTTCAGCAACTAATTTGGAAAAGTTCCTCTTTATGTTGCAGGTAGGATGGTATTTATAGAGATTGGAGAGCTTCTGGGCCCGGCCATTTCGCCAATTGCTTGCAAGTGGATGTAAGAGGACCCATAAGAGTTTAGCTCACGACCCTAGCCAAAAGCATGGATCGCTCGTGATCCATAGATTTAGCTCGCTTGTGAGCCAATGACTTAGCTTCTATCTCCATCATTTCACCATGCTAGGTCACAAGTGCATCGTGCCTTCATATGGATCACTTGCGATCCATACACTTTGTATATTTTGTATTTTTTTCTTCTAGGCTCCTTAGCTCCAGTTTCTCTCAGCGAACCATCATGTTGCATGCATCACTGGCGATCCATAGAGTATGGATCACTAGCGATCCAAGTACTTGGATTATTTTAGGAGTTTGAAATTTGAAATGCTTTCATGGCCTTGTACTAACGTTGTTCGTGTTGTCTCATTGCACATTGCTCTGTTTCGATGATGATCTACTTGTTGGTTGTGCTTAGCTGTTGATTGGACTGAACGAACGTAAGTCCCTTGGTTTAATCAAATTCAATTGATGCTTTAGTAATATGATTTGTCCCTCTTTAACCTGTTCCTTTAACCCTTTTGGATGAGTTACGAGCCAATCTAACTTCATCAACTTATTCTGTCTCCTCTTGGATCCTACTGGGTCAAAAACCTGGATAACAAATGCGATGCACCTGTTGAATATGCGGTTATATGTTTTTGTTTGATGATAATAAACATATATATTCATTTAAATGTATTTGTTAATGTACTATTTTGTTTTTCATAGATTAAATAAATATTTGTTGAATAAAATAAATTACACAGAATTTGAATTCAAACAGAAATTTTATTCAAACAAATATTTATTACAATCTTGAATAGTACAAATTCGAGGTCTCACTATACATATACATTTTTGATTACATCACAATTCAATTTACATTAATAACCTCACTACATATCACTCATACTCGTATTTTGTCTTCAACTGCATTCCAGTTTGAATCGAGCATCTGAGAAATCTGCATAAATATTCACTAACGCAGTAAAATTGAAAAAGAAATATTTTTGCAATATAAAATGAAATATTATTTTTGAAAATATTATTTGCCTCGGTTATTTGGGTTGTTCGTCATCATCTACACTTGAATTCATCATACACGAACAATGTGACATGCACAGTGTATCACTGTACATGCCACAAGGCCGTGCACATCGATATACACTTGATAATGCTACAGGGACAGGTGAGCACAGGTCAAACTCAAATATAAAGACAGGTTCAACTCAGGTGCAATATATTTAAAATCACGACACGAGCACAAGGTCAAACCCGAGTTTTTTAAAAACTGGATTCAACTCAGGTGCAAATCAAAAGTACACATGAATGCTATGTTCAAACATGACAGCAAACAGAAGTGCACCAGTACAAAACAAGTCGATGCAACATGAACAAACTAAATTCAATATGACTTCAAGAAGTGCCACAAGACCACCAAGAAAAACCAGTGACAATATAGATGCAAGTGAATGCAACATTTACAACATACAAACAAGCAACTAAGGGCAACAGGTCCAGTTATAACAAAAGACCAAGTGCAACATCAAGTCAGGCATGAAGGAATGTCAAAGAACAGAATTACTCACATATATGCGACATTTTTTTTATGTACCAATATGCTATGCAGTGTAACCAAATCAAAACAGAGAATACAATATGAAGACCAAGGCTACAAATGTGCAAATGCTCAAACTCAGGTGGACAACATATCAAATGAACTAATGAATCAACTACAAGTGTACAACCACTCCAGAGAGTAGTTCAAATACAAATGAACTCGACCAGTAACCAAGGCTACAAAGTGCGCAGTGACCATAATAAGTACAGTAAATAACATAGTTGCAGCATGAACAAAAGATCAAAGAAATGCACAAAGGTGCTCAGGGATAAACACATAGATGGTCAGAGCCGTAGTATACAGAGGTCACAAAATCAAAACCGTGGTCATGCCGAAGTCAACAAGAAAGGCAAGGCAAAAATCAGAGCAATGGTCAGATATTATCAAACAAAGTCAAGGACGGAGCAAAATGAAACCAAGTCAGAAATTAAACAAGCCGTGGTGGCCACGAAACAAATTCGAAGCCGAATAATTCAAACCGTGTCAACCAAGTAACACAAGTATACACGAATTGAAGAAGTCAGAGATCAATCTCAGTATCAAAACAAAATCAAGTGGCCGAGATGAATATTGGACAAATTCAAATAAGTTTATACGAACGAAAATAAAGGAGATCGAACGCATATATAACCCAATCATCATCGACAATCAACGCATCGAGTTCAAGCAAGCATTAAACCAGCAACGAAAGGGAAGTAAAGTACATAACGAAATCACAGAGGAACTCGATCCAAATTGGAGAAGCCGTGTGGTAAAAAGGAGAGCATCGATCGACAAAGGAAGCACGTCAATCATTATTCGATCGAGGAATTCAACCGGCGCTTCAATTTGTACAACCCTAATTTTGAAAGCAAGGAGCGAAAGCACCGAAGCCCTAATTTCAGAAAGACGACGAAGTCGCCATTATTCTCACAAGCAAAGGAACGGGCCGAGCAAAAGAAAAAGGAATGGGTTATAGAAATTAAAAGGGCCGGCCTTTATTATCAAAAGGGGATTTAGTTTTTTATTAGGGTTTATTTTTTAAAAAGGGGTTTTTTTCCAGCAAAAATTAGGGATTCAAGTTTATATTTTAATTTTTGCTCCAGCTTGTATTTTTGAAGTTGATTTTCTTTTCGATTCAAAGAATTTGTAAATCACCACCTAGGTTGTAGGTAGTGTCAGATTGTCTAGTTAGAATTAGTTCAGTGAGCAGGGTGTGCGAGTTTGCAAAACTCTATAGGCGGGAGCAGAGTTTGCAAGTAAGCGAAACTCTATAGGCGGAGCAGGGTGTGCGAGTCTAGTAGAGTGTTTGTGAGCGGGAGCAAAGGTTTACGAGTCTAGTAGAGTGTTTGTAAGCGGGATACTGCTTAATTCTAATAAAAATCTGGGAATGCAGCAGTAGGCAGGGGTTGCCGAAGCTGGGTAAATTTTGTGTGTGATTTACTTTTCAGCATATTTATTTTTGCAGTTTGTTTTTACGTTTAAATCGAGAAAATTTGCTATAACCCTATTCACCCCCCTCTAGGGTTAATCTAGATCCTACAAGTGGTATCGGAGCTCGGTATTTTTCTTTAACTCTAGAGTGATGAATTCATCAAATAATGCTTTTTCTGAGGGGCAATCTATTGCTAGGCCACCCATGTTTAACGGGAATGATTATGCTTATTGGAAAGTTAGGATGGGTATTTATCTTAGTTCTGTTGATTATGATGTTTGGGATATTATTGAAACTGGTTATAAACCTCCCACTATAACTATTGGTGGTACTGAGATTCCTAAACCTAAGGATTGGTGGGATGCTAACGATAAGAAATTAAAAACTACAAATGCCAAAGCAATGAACGCTTTGATCTGTGCTCTTGATAAAAATGAATTTGATAGAATTTCTCATTGTACAACAGCACAGGAAATTTGGTACACTTTGGAGGTGACACACGAAGGAACTTCTCAAGTCAAGGAGTCTCGTTTAGCCCTATTCAGCAATGAATACGAAAACTTTGTGATGGACAAAGGCGAGAGCATAAAGGACATGTTTGGACGCTTTTCAACCTTGGTATACAATGCTAGAGTGCTTGGGAAAGTATTCAAAGAGGTAGAGCTTGTGAAGAAGGTGCTACGAGTTTTACCAATGAACTTTGAGGCAAAAGTCACGACAATACAAGAATCGAAAGATCTGAGTAAGCTAAGCATGGAGGAGTTGATTGGCAACTTGATGACATATGAGCTTGAGCTAAAAGCAAAGGAAGAACGCAACAACTCCGAACCAAAGAAGAAGATGATTGCCTTAAAGAGCAAACAAGAGAGCGATGAAGAAGGAGAAGATCCAATTGAAGAGCTTGCAATGGCTGTCAATAATCTTAGAAAATGGTCAAGATTCAAGCCACGCAAGAAGAAAACAAAGGGTAATAGGTCAAAAGATTCTGACAATTCTGATAATGAACTGACGTGATATAACTGCAACAAGTCTGGCCACTTCAAACAAGAATGTCCACTTCTCAAAAACAACAAAGGAAAGAAAAAGAAGAAGAAGGCCTTTGCAGCGACTTGGGATGATGAAGAAGGAGAGGAAGTTTCGGATAGCAACTCAGAGGAGGCTAACTTGTGTCTAATGGCAAAATCGGATTCAGAAGCAAGCTTAGAAGAATCTAGTGAGGTAAGTGACTATTCTTATAAAGATCTTGTTTTTATGTGTCTTGATCTTACAAAAGTAGTTGATACTCTTGAATCTAAAATTGAAAAACTGAAAACTGATAGGAGAGAACTTGCTCGTGAAAATTTTAGGTTAGAAACTGAACTTGAAAATATTCAAAACCTAGAATGTAAAAGATGTAAAGTTTTAGATTCAGAATTATCAAGACTTAAGAATAGCTTTGACAATCTTGAAAAAGAAAACTTGAGTCTTAAGGAAATCATTGACACTAGGAAAAAGGATTTTATAAATAGATGCACCTCACTTGTAACTGAAAACACAACATTAAAAACCAAAGTCCAAAATCTTGAGAAATCTCTGAATAACTTTTCAAAAGGAGAAAAATCTTTCAAAATGTTATTGGAAAATCAAATTTTTGCTAACAACAGAAAAGGACTAGGTTTTGGGAAATCACAAGATGATGATAATGCAAAAGGTAAAAGTGTCTTTGCTCGATCTGAAATAATTGGACATCATGTTGAAAATTGGAGTCATAGGAACAAGAACACAAAATTATACAAGTTTGGGTTTCTAAGAATTCTACAAACAAATTTTATGTCTATTGGAACAAGAATAAAAGGTCTAAACAAATTTGGGTTCCAAAGGGTTTGTTTACTCACAATGCTTCTGCCACTAACAACCATGGACCTATAAAAACAAATAGGTCACAAAAATCTTTCATCGTGTAGGTATGGTGGCAGGCTAAGGAACAACAACAGTGTTCTCTGGATTTTGGCTGTTCCAGAAACACAACGGGCAACAAAGCAAAGTTCCTTAGCCTAGTATAAAGGTGACAGAATCACAATGGACAACAATGAAAAATTATCGTAAAGGTAAAACAGGTAAATTTGTTTTTGAACGATATATTAAATGTGATAATCTACACCGTAATCTTAATTAAATCAGCCAGTAATGTGATGATGAAATGAATGATGTCTTTAATTTTGACTTATTCTTAATTGATATGATTTCTTTTGACTTGTTCTTATTTATGACCTTGATTTGTGCTTAAATGATGACCAATCAAATTTTCAACTTTGAACTAATCCATAGAAATTTGTTCGGTCAAATGATGGTATTTTATTGATCTTTGATTACTCATGCTACACGTAGATATATTTGTTTTGACATTTTGGTCACTGCTTGTAAATTTGCACGATTTCAAATTTCATGTGAAAGCTGTTAAAAAGGATTTTAGGAAATTGTTGAAACTTCAAGAAATTGTTTTTTAAATAATTATGATGTTGATTGACTATTGATTACTCATGAATATAACTGTTTATCCAACGGTTTTTGAAATTAACACTATGATATTTGTTTGAGTGTTAACATGGCTTCATTTCAAATTTCATTCTGAGATAGTTTGTTGAAATTTCACAAATTTGGTCTTTGACATCCAACGAGTGATTATTGAGTGAAATTTAAATTCAGATGCAGATTACACTGGTAATATAGTTGATAGAAAAATTACTAGTGGAACATGATTAATCTTTGAAACATTCATTTGCTGCATCATTTTTCAAAGAAAATATCTGCATATTTTTCACTTGAAATAATTTTTCAAATAGAAGATTTTTTTTTTTTTCATATAACCCCTTCAAAAAAATCATTTTTGACCATATTTTCAGATTAGTCATTTTTATTTGATTTTAAATGACAAATTTTGACTAAACTAATGATTATCGAAAAAATCAATAGTGATTGAAAAAGTAATGAGCGTCGATATTTGTCATACATTACTCAAGACAATATATTTAGAAAAATTTCTTTAGAATTTCATAACAAGAGTTATATAAACTTTTTTGTTGGGTAAAAATTCCATGATCATTTCTATTTCTATCATCTTTCTATCGACCATCGCTCATCAAAATCATATATAGTATGTAAATTTGTGGTAGTTTACAAAAGAAATTATTCGTTCTTCAATTTATTATATCTTCAGATTTATAAAGGAAATTATCTGTGCTTCAATTTATTATATTATTCAATAAAAATAAATATCCAAAGTATTCACTCACATTTAAAAGTCCTCACGGTTATGCATGGGTGAATTACTTGGATTTTTGATTATGTGCTTCCATACTCATTTAAAAGTCCTTACGGTTATGCATGTATGGAACGCATATCAAAATTAATTGATTAAATAGACAAGTTGATTCTAATCCCATTTAAAAGTCCTCACGGTCATGCGTGGTTAGAAGATACTTGAATTACTTTTAAACAAAAATTGTGAATACTACTAATCTCATTTAAAAGTCCTAACGGTTATGCATGGTTAGTAGATATTCAAATTTCCTAAAATAAATATACCACAAATAGACAGAACTGTATGATTTTTGATGATTTTATCCCCATCACTTCTGAAAGTGGAATATACGCCTGACAAGGGTAATTATGATTTTTGTTTGAGTTTTATTGAAATTTGATATTTATATTCAATTGAGTTAAATGTTTGGTTCATGTCTGTCACTTCATCCCTATTTTTATAACACTGTTATTCTTTTGCTGATAACAAATGGGGGAGAGAAAAGTTAAGATTTTGTCAAATAAAATCAAGCACAGGTCAAATAATTTTACATTTGCATCTAGGCTCATTTATATATTTCTATTTGTATGCATATATGTAGAGGGAGCATCATGTAGAGAGGAAGCATTTAAATAGGGGGAGCAAGTAAAGTATATCATTGATCAAATACATTTAACACATGTACAAAATCTTAAATATATGTTTGTTATCATCAAAAGGGGGAGAATGTTGAATATGCGCTTATATGTTTTTGTTTGATGATAATAAACATATATATTCATTTAAATGTATTTGTTAATGTACTATTTTGTTTTTCATAGATTAAATAAATATTTGTTGAATAAAATAAATTACACAGAATTTGAATTCAAACAGAAATTTTATTCAAACAAATATTTATTACAATCTTGAATAGTACAAATTCAAGCTCTCACTATACATATACATTTTTGATTACATCACAATTTAATTTACATTAATAACCTCACTACATATCACTCACACTCGTATTTTGTCTTCAACTGCATTCCAGTTTGAATCCAGCATCTGAGAAATCTGCAGAAATATTCACTAACGCAGTAAAGTTGAAAAATAAATATTTTTGCAATATAAAATGAAATATGATTTTTGAAAATATTATTTACCTCAGTTATTTGGGTTGTTCGTCATCATCTACACTTGAATTCAACATACATGAACAATGTGACATGCATAGTGTATCAGTGTACATGCCACAAGGCCGTGCACATCGATATACACTTGATAATGCTACAGGGACAGGTGAGCACAGGTCAAACCCAAATATAAAGACAGGTTCAACTCAGGTGCAATATATTTAAAATCACGACACGAGCACAAGGTCAAACCCGAGTTTTTTTAAAACTGGATTCAACTCAGGTGCAAATCAAAAGTACACATGAATACTATGTTCAAACATTATAGCAAACAGAAGGGCACCAGTACAAAACAAGTTGATGCAACATGAGCAAAATAAATTCAATATGACTGCAAGCAGTGCCGCAAGACCGCCAATCAAAACCAGTGACAATATAGATGCAAGTGAATGCAACCTTTTCAACATACAAACAAGCAACTGAGGGCAACAGGTCCAGTTATAACAAAAGACCAAGTGCAGCATCAAGTCAGGCATGAAGGAATGTCAAAGAACAGAATTACTCACATATATGCGACACTTTATTTATGTACCAATATGCTATGCAGTGTAACCAAATCAAAACAGAGAATAAAATATGAAGACCAAGGCTACAAATGTGCAATGCTCAAACTCAGGTGGACAACATATCAAATGAACTAATGAATCAACTACAAGTGTACAACCACTCCAGAGAGTAGTTCAAATACAAATGAACTTGACCAGTAACCAAGGCTACAAAGTGCGCAGTGACCATAATAAGTACAGTGAATAACATAGTTGCAGCATAAACAAAAGATCAAAGAAATGCACAAAGGTGCTCAGGGATAAACACATAGATGGTCAGAGCCGTAGTATATAGAGGTCACAAAATCAAAACCATGGTCATGCCGAAGTCAACAAGAAAGGCAAGGCAAAAATCAGAGCAATGGTCAGATATTATCAAACAAAGTCAAGGCCGAAGTAAAATGAAACCAAGTCAGAAATTAAACAAGCCGTAGTGGCCACGAAACAAATCCGAAGCCGAATAATTCAAACTGTGTCAACCAAGTAACACAAGTATATACGAATTGAAGAAGTCAGAGATCAATCTCAGCATCAAAACAAAATCAAGTGGCCGAGTTGAATATTGGACAAATTCAAATAAGATCATACGAACGAAAATAAAGGAGATCGAACGCATATATAACCCAATCATCATCGGCAATCAACGCATCGAGTTCAAGCAAGCATTAAACCAGCAATGAAAGGGAAGTAAAGTACATACCGAAATCACAGAGGAACTCGATCCAAATTGGAGAAGCCATGTGGTAAAAAGGAGAGCATCGATCGACAAAGGAAGCACGTCAATCATTATTCGATCGAGGAATTCAACCGGCGCTTCAATTTGTACAACCCTAATTTTGAAAGCAAGGAGCGAAAGCACCGAAGCCCTAATTTCAGAAAGAAGACGAAGTCGCCATTATTCTCACAAGCAAAGGAACGGGCCGAGCAAAAGAAAAAGGAACGGATTATAGAAATTAAAAGGGCCGACCTTTATTATCAAAAGGGGATTTAGTTTTTTATTAGGGTTTATTTTTTAAAAAGGGGGTTTTTTTTTGGAGCAAAAATTAGGGATTCAAGTTTATATTTTAATTTTTGCTCCTGCTTGTATTTTTGAAGTTGTTTTTTCTTTTCGAGTCAAAGAATTTGTAAATCACCACCTAGGTTGTAGGTAGTGTCAGATTGTCTAGTTAGAATTAGTTCAGTGAGCAGGGTGTGCGAGTTTGCAAAACTCTATAGGTGGGAGCAGAGTTTGCGAGTAAGCGAAACTCTATAGGCGGAGTAGGGTGTGCGAGTCTAGTAGAGTGTTTGTGAGCGGGAGCAAAGGTTTGCGAGTCTAGTAGAGTGTTTGTAAGCGGGATACTGTTTAATTCTAATAAAAATCTGGGAATGCAGCAGTAGGCAGGGGTTGCCAAAGCTAGGTAAATTTTGTGTGTGATTTACTTTTCAGCATATTTGTTTCTGCAGTTTGTTTTTACGTTTAAATCGAGAAAATTTGCTACAACCCTATTCACCCCCCCTCTAGGGTTAATCTAGATCCTACAGCACCAGTATCAAATAGATATCTAATTGACACACCATGAATCAAAATCGTCCCTCCTAACAATGGGATTATCCATTCCTCATAATAAGTTAAAACCTCTTTTTAACTTAGAATGCTTTAGGCTATAAGGCCAAGACAATATCTTCGAAACCTTTATTTAAAACCTTAAAAATCTCTTTCGAATTTATTGAAAGTACCTCTTCCAAAACAAGTTAACTACTTTAACCTTACAAACATTAGGCCGAGAGGCCAAAACATACCTTTTGAATGTATTGAAAATATGCCTTTCGAAATCAATTTTTAAAACTGTAGACGTCCCCTTTCGAAATCATTTAAAATTTTATTTTGAAAGCATTAGAAATCTTTCTTTCAAAATACTTAAAACATGCCTTTCGGAGCGCTTAAAGTATACCTTTCAAAACACTCGAAGTATACCTTTCGAAAACATTGGAATCCTTCCCCTTATAAACATTTAAAATGTTCCTTTCAAAAGTATTGGGCTCAAGTGTGAGTTTGTGGAAACATAGCTTCAAAACCATTTAAAATCATTCCTTTCAAAACAATTAGGTTTAACATATAATTTAACTATAAGATCATAAAGAACTGGCGTGAAAGCATTAATACCAAATAAAAGAAAGATGATAGTTTCAAAGCCTACCCTTTCAAAACTGTTGCCTCCAAAATCATTTTGAAAGCATTGAGAAGGCGGCTTCAAAGAAAAAGCAAAAGCACCCTTTCGAATATTGTTGTTCTAAGGCTATAAAAAATGGCCTTAACTAGTTCGAAAGGTTTGAATGCGGCAATGCGGGTTTCAAATGGATTCAAAAGCGGCTATCCTTTCGAGAGCTTCTTTTTAAAACATAAGTAAGCGACAACTCATTTGAATTTTTTTCTAAAACCAAAGGCAAGCAACAAGTAATTTGAAAGCTTCCTTTTAAAATCAAAGACAAGTTAAAAACAATCTCTTCGAAAGCATGGCCTTTGACAACAACATTCCTTCCGCCTTTCTCCAAGGCACTACATATCAACTACTTGTTACCATGTGCTTTGGTTTCGTTTGTAACAGAAGTATGGTGATGAAAGTTAGCTATTAGAAGTGGCGAAACATTAAATCTAGGAAAAAATAATTTTATGCCTTTCAAAGTAATTTCTTTTCACCTAACCTTCCTAGTTTGTCAAAATGTAGTTGGTTGCCATTTCTTTATCAAAATCCTTTCTAAAAAGGCTGTCGAATTCAAAATAAAAAATTAAAAACATTTACAAGTAAGCCCTTCTCCTTGATAAACATATAAAACATTTAAGTCCCTTAACTTAAATAATTTTATAACTATAGTAAAATACTTAGGAAAATTCCCTAAAAACAATAATAATTCGTTTTTAATATGTTTTCTAACATTCTTAAATTTCAGACCCAAATTCATTATATAATTGTTTTAAATAATTCAAATCCAATATTAACTATTTTCTCTCATAGAAAATTCATAATAAATCCACAATAATTTAGAAAATTATGAAACTTGAAATCTGTTTGCGCCAAAATTGGTCACAAACCCCAAATACAGTGAAAGCACCAGTGTATGAACACAAATCAGTGATATTCAAGCAAAAATATCAGATCTCAGCAAATATCGAACAGCAATTCAGAAGTAATGAACAAAGACACAAGATTTATAGTGGTTCGGCTATCTCCGGCCTACGTCCACTCTAAAGTTTTATCCTTTTATTGATTATCCTTGCTGGTTTCAGATGATTACAGCAGTAATAATGAAGAATTTCGAGTACAATAGTTGTATTGAAGTATAGGAATGAATCCGGCAGAGCCTGGACATCCAATAGCCAAAAAGATCATTTTTCTATAGGCTCTGGGGCTCTATTTATAGGCGCGGGAGGCTCAGATCTCGCTCAAACTTCGGGAGACTTCTTCTGGCACGTGAGTGGGCCCACGCGAGAGGCCTCAAGAAATTTGGGCCCACTTTGGGATCGATTTGAACTCCATTCGAATCTATCATAAAATCATCCAATCAAGATGAAATTTGGTGTGGACATTCTACAACATGTAAGAAAGCTCCTGTGAAAATTTCATGGCATTTGGACTTGTAGATCTCGAGTTATGATCGATTCGAGTTTGGGTTGTCCGCTGGCTTGCCATCTTCGAATCCATTGCTTCGAGTCCATCTTGTTCGACTCCACCCAAAGCGCGTGCGCATCGATGACGTGGTGTTATTTCCCTGGGTTGATCCACCTTTGTCGCCGTGTTGAATGCCTCTTTTCCTGAAGCCGCGCTCGTATCCATGTTCCATGCTTCGTCCATATCCATAACTTCATAACGGTCATGCTCGCATCCATCGATTCGTGTTTTCCTTCGCATCGATTCCTGGAGTGTACTTCGTATCGATCAGCCACGAATCGATCAATACGAAATGACGATGGAGGTTACCGATACGAAGTGGTTGTGATGAAGGTTGGATACGAACTAGACCGTACCTAATGGATATGAAGGAAGCTCTTACCTGATGGATACGAAGGAGCCAAAGTCCATCTTCTATCGATACGAGAGTATCGATTCGAAACATGCCGCCTCTTCCCATCTGAATGATACGAAGCAATCGAGTCAAACCAACACCTGACCGACGCGAACTTCACTGAGCCGAATCCATACTGATCGATACGAACGGTATCGATACGATGTCCTCACTTTCTGATCGATACGAAGTATATCGATTCGAACCTTCATCCGATTGGTGCGGAGCCGATCGATACGAAGTCCCAAGTACCTGATCGATACGAACTGTATCGATTCGAACCATCCTTGCATGCCGATTGATACGAACAACATGTTCTTACTACTTTGCATCGATCATATCTCCTTCATACGAACTCCGATTAACATGAAATTTGAGACATAGCCTTTCATAGTCCTTATCATCATCTCCAATCAATTTCGTCCCGATCGGAGCTCGACCAAATTTTGACTTCATCGATTGTAGCCTTGTTTCCAAACAATCTCTAATCTTGATATCCATCATTCCTTGCCAATTTGTTGATATTCCAGTTTTGGCTAAAAAGTGGGATAACACTTTACCCCCAAAACATGCCTTGTGATAAGAAGTCGTGTTTTGAATTGTTCTGATTCCAATATCCAAAGTCCATAGCCATATCGCTAGTGTATGCCATCCTTGACTGCTCCGAGTCGATGCCCAATTCCAAATCCAATAACCAAAGCCTTAGCCAATTCCATATCCATCCGAACTCGACAATCGAGTCCTAATCCATCCTTGTCCAATAGCCAATAACTGAATCCAGGACCTCTCCGGGCTCTTACCAAGCATAATCCACACTTGATGACCTTGGTCCAGTGTCCCTGGACGTTGGGTTAACCTCTCTGGGTTCTTGCCAAGCGCAATCCACACCTGGCGACCGTGGTCCAGTGTCCCTGGACGTTGTACAAAGCCATGGCTTAAGTCCTAAGCCGAATCCTGGTCTCTCCGGACCCTTGTTGAGCATAGTCCATACTCAACGACCTGAAACAACAAACGATAATATGGGCCTAAGTCCTAGGCCGAATCTTGGTCATTCCGGACCCTTGCTGAGCATAGTCCATACTCAGCGACCTGAAAATAACATTTGGTAATACAGGGCCTAAGTCCTAGGCCGACTGGTCACTCCGGACCCTTGCCGAGCACAGTCCATACTCGACGACCTGAACGAGTCAATTTACCACGTTCGGGCAAAGTGACTCACCCCTTGCCAGGCATAATCCATACCCGACGACCGTTTATCAAAAACCAGATAAAAAATCCATTCAAAATCCAATCCAAAATCCAAATCCAAAATCCAGATCAAAACTAGAAAACCAGAAATCCAAACCAGCATCCAAAACCGAAAACAATTATCCAAAGGAAAATCTAAATCAAAAAGAAAGCAAAACCAGGAGCTCAATCCAAACTCCAAAACCGAAATCCAAAAAGAAAAGCAGTGCCCAATCCAAAAGCAAAAGATAAATTTCACAAACTATAGCATCGCAGTTTATCATCATTCAGAGCATGCCTAGGGGCTATCTCCGTCCCCATGCATGTGTAAATGACTTGGTTGCTTGCCAGTAGTTTGCTACTTATTTCACATTATCCTGGTCAATGGATGATCAATTGATCATCATTCCTGGGCCTCCCACGATCGTGGCTTAAGGTAGGTGATGGTTGCTCCTACTCCGCCGTTGCATTCCGAGTTCTGATATATTGTGGCAACTCTTTATTCCTTACATGCTCCTCGATTAAATCCTTTAAGTGCCTGCAGCTTTTGGTGTCATGTCCATCTAAATCATGGAAGAGACAGTGCCTTCTTGATGTCCTCTCCCGTTCTGATGGTTCTCTCCTAGCCGGCCTTCGGTAGGGAAGGCAATTTCGAGTATCCAGGTATATCCGCTCCAGCGTCTCGTTCAATCCTGTGTGTGTGGAAAACTTTGGATCCTTCCATTGCTTCCTAGCGTTTCCAGAATCATCGTCCAACTTCCTTTTTCCTTTGTCTTTATCCAAACCTTTGTTGGATGGTCCTCCACCCTCAGTTGCATTAACCTTTTTCAATTTTAAATCCTTACTTGCATCTTCTTGCCGAAGGAACCTCTCTGCCTCGTGAAAGAATTCCTTGAGATCCTGTGGGGGATCTCGTATCAGAGATACCTTGAAATCTGAATCCTCCCTAACACCTGATACTGCCGCCATTAAAAGCATCGATGGATCAGGTCGATCCACCGAAGCTACTGCCGCACTGAATCGAGTTAGAAAAGCTCTAAGCGATTCATCTATCCTTTGTTTTACCGATGTCAGTGTCATCACGTTCTTTGGTCTCTTGACATGAACCCGAAACTGTCCCAAAAACCTTTCCACCAATTCCCTCCAAGTCCTGATAGATCCTTCTCCCAGCTACTTAAACCACATTGCAGCTAAGTCCGTCAAATACAGAGGAAAACATCATTCCATTACTTCCTGCGATGCCCCCAGCACCTCCATGTGTCTGGTGTGCCTCATCAAGTGATCAGTTGGGTCTGCCTTACCATCATACACATCCACGCTAGGTAGCTTGAACTTAGGTGGATTCTGAGCCATCCTTATTTCCCGAGCAAACGAACTCCTATTCACTCCTTCCAAGTCTCTGTTGGTCAAACCACCTCGCACAGTTTTCCTGATTATCTCTACCAATCCAGTATTGTCTGTTAGGGGTTGCCCCCATGCTCTCGAGGGAACTCTGGCACATATTCCTCATGTGGCTCAGCAACGTTGGCCCTAGCTTGTTGAACTCCTTCCAAAGGTCCTCCTGTGTTGGATCCTACGGGCCTGCCCCTAAGCCCTTGTTGATTGCCTTCTGGCTCTATATCCTGTTCTCCATTGGGTTCCACAACCCTAGTTCCATGTCCTGCATCCACATCCTCTGTAGCTGTTCCTAAGTTCTGCATCCCTGCAGCTCTCATTTGCTCAAAGAAAGTCTGCATCAATTCCTGTTGGCTCTTCAACAATCTCTCTTGCAAAGAATTTGCCATAGCTTCCATTTCATCCCTGGTGATGTAGACGGAAGCTTGTCCTTCTCTAGCTCCAGAGGATGCCTCCTGGCTTCCTCCTTGTTGGCTTCTCTCAGCCCTTTGTCTTCTACTATTTTGTCTAGTCATTGTCTTCAAGTCAAGACTCCTCAAGCTCTTTAAATCTGAACTTCTAATCCGATGTAGCGGGTGCCAGTCCTTCTCAGAGAAAGCACCAAAGTGTTTGCGCCAAAATTGGTCACAAACCCCAAATACCGTGAAAGCATCTGTGTATGAACACAAATCAGTGATATTCAAGCACAAATATCAGATCTCAGCAAATATCGAACAACAATTCAAAAATAATGAACAAAGACACAAGATTTATAGTGGTTCGGCTATCTCCGGCCTACGTCCACTCTAAAGTTTTATCCTTTTATTGATTATCCTTGCTGGTTACAGATGATTACAACACTAATAATGAAGAATTTCGAGTACAATAGTTGTATTGAAGTATAGGAATGAATCCGACAGAGTCTGGACATCCAATAGCCAAAAAGATCCTTTTTCTGTAGGCTCTGGGGCTCTATTTATAGGCGTAGGAGGCTCTGATCTCGCTCAAACTTCAGGAGACTTCTTCTGGCATGTGAGTGGGCCCACGCGACCGACCACAGGAAATTTGGGCCCACTTTAGGATCGATTCAAACTCCATTCGAATCGATCATAAAATCATTCAATCAAGATGAAATTTATTGTGGACATTCTTCAACATGTAAGCAAGCTCCTGTGAAAATTTCGTGGCATTTAGACTTGTAGATCTCGAGTTATGATCGACTCGAGTTTGGGTTGTCCGCTGGCTTGCCATCTTCGAATCCATTGCTTCGAGTCCATCTTGTTCGACTCCATCCAAAGCGCGTGCGCATCGATGACGTGGTGCTATTTCCCTGGGTTGATCCACCTTTGTCGCCGTGTTGAATGCCTCTTTTCCTGAAGACGCGCTCGTATCCATGTTCCACGCTTTGTCCATATCCATAACTTCATAACGGTCATGCTCGCATCCATCGATTCGTGTTTTCCTTCGCATCGATTCCTGGAGTGTACTTCGTATCGATCAGCCACGAATCGATCAATACGAAATGACGATGGAGGTTACCGATACGAAGTGGTTGTGATGAAGGTTGGATATGAACTAGACAGTACCTAATGGATACGAAGGAGGCTCTTACCTGATGAATACGAAGGAGCCAAAGTCCATCTGCTATCGATACGAGAGTATCGATTCGAAACATGCTGCCTCTTCCCATCTGACCGATACAAAGCCATCGAGTCAAACCAACACCTGACCGACGCGAACTTTACTGAGCCGAATCCATACTGATCGATACAAACAGTATCGATACGATGCCCTCACTTTCTGATCGATACGAAGTGTATCGATTCGAACCTTCATCCGATTGGTGCGGAGCCGATCGATACGAACTCCCAAGTACCTGATCGATACGAACTGTATGGATTCGAACCATCCTTGCGTGCCGATGGATACGAACAACATGTTCTTCCTACCTTGCATCGATCATATCTCCTTCATACAAACTCCGATTAACCTGAAATTTGAGACATAGCCTTTCCTAGTCCTTATCATCATCTCCAATCAATTTCGTCCCGATCGGAGCTCGACCAAATTTTGACGTCATCGATTGTAGCCTTGTTTCCAATCGATCTCTAATCCCGATATCCATCATTCCTTGCCAATTTGTTGATATTCCAGTTTTGGCCAAAAAGTGGGATAACAAAATCCACTTCTAAAATAAAGTTTGTTTGATCATAATCATTTGGATTTCATTTAATAGGTTTTTCCAATCCAAACTTATAATAAAATCTATATGAAACAATATAAATCATCAACATGAATACATATCCATTTAAACAAATATAACATAGCATATAATTTGCAAAATAATTCGGATCCAAACATGAAACCGAAATCATTAACAAAGTGAGATGTAAATTGAATTATTCACCTTAGCTTGATGTTAAGTAGGTTCATATTTGCTCTTCGGTTAATTTCTCCAAGCTTTCTACTTGATTCCTAGCATATCTTCTTTTGACTCTTTTCAATGGTGGCCGACTGAGCATACAAGTGTTTTGGTTTTTTTTGTAAATGTTAAAATGAATAAGAAATAAAGGAAAGAAGGGTTTAGGATAAAAGAACAAAGACTATTCCTATTTTGCTCTCACCATATGCCTCCTACTTACTTACATTTGTTCTCTTTTACTTACATATTCATTAAGGCACGACCTTTTATTAATTAAAAAAATCCCAGTCCCTTAACAATCTACGTTATTTTATTTAATTTGTCTAAATAAATGTCCTAAGCAATGTTAGTCAAAATTAGAGTCATTACACATTTATAATGCAATACAACAATGATGCATAAGAAATAATCTTAGGTAAACAACCTATGGGTGCATCATACATCCTAAGCCTCTTCCTTTTCCTTTGGCTTTTGCTTTCTTTTACCCACTAACTTCACAAATATGTATAAAAAGAAAAAAGTTTCAACAACATTTGTGCTACGCCTAACCCTAAGCACCCCAGCCCAACCTAAGGGATCTGGCGGCTTTTGCATGGGAAAAGACTACCTACGTACCCCTTTTGAGGGATAAACCCATGCAGTTTTTATTTCTTGCTCATCTTCTGCATCCAAATACTTGTTTAGTATGTTGCATCCATAGCATCTATGGAACCACCGTCACAAACAATGCAATTAATGCAACCATCACAACTAATGTATAGAGTAAAACAAGAAAATAATATTCCTACTCATTCATTTCAACAAAACATCATATGAGGTAATAATGATAGCACATAACCATCAATCATCAACAAGATTAAATGTCAATATCAATCTTCAAACAAGAAGATAACAATAAATATATACTTAGACACATACTAATCATCCATTTTAGCAATGCATCACTAATGTAAGTATAAACCATCAAACGTATGCTAATCACCGCATAAAGTGACATAAATCAATCATCAATGTGTACCAATCCAATCAACATTAGTGCCATAATTTCCGTCATCATATAATCATAATTAACTACTCATCAACTAGTAGCAATAATGGTAGAGTGCGTCCTAGCTCAACTCCAGAAGTTTGCATCCTAGAACTTGTCCTCGTGGATCATCATCATGACTCTATCATCATCTTATCATAGAGTCATCTTGTTCCAATCCTTTTGTAGCAATGTCTCCATCAGGTGACTGGGATAATCCACTCAAATACTAAAGAGGGACATACTAGCAAGGAGGGTTCCACTTATCCAAACATTTACCAAAATATTTTTATTTTCAAATCAAATTTTCCATCTCCATATTAAAGTAAATCTTTTTCTTTCCAAAAATACACTATTTAAAAAAGTTTCTCAAAATATTTTTCTTTAATTTGAACCAATTCCAAATAAATTTTGAGAAAACACCGTTTTATTTAAGAAGCCAAATCATTCTTTGAAATAAAAACCTTTTATTTTTAAATATTTATGGAAGCCAAAGATAGGTTTTGAAATACATATTTTAAAATCCTATATAATGAAACACCACTATCCTTTATTCCTCGGCGGTATCCGTTAAGTCCATAGTCACTAAAATTGTAACAATCTATCCTTTGTAATACCCTGAAATCAACATCGATTGATGATGTTTGACTTTCGAAATACCACAAAAGGCAGATAGTCGGAAAGAAAATTAAAACAAACATTATAAGGCGTATTGACTGAATCTTAGAGCAAAATGATAATATATAATATGTTGAATATATATGAGCAGAACAAGATTATATATATAAGAGACTGCATTAGTGGAAATACCTGATAAATGAATATCAATACAGAAAGTCAGAATACAACAAACTCTATATTGGCAGAGTCTTGAATCTAATATTTGACACATCAAGTCTCATATATAAATACATATATGTCATGTACTACTATAATATCAAGTATATATACAAAGTATTGACATTACCTCTATAAAATGCTCCACTGTCCTGAAAGCATATCCTAGAAGCGCTTGACTCCCAAACTACTCAATTAAGTACCCAAGAGTTGTCATTACATAAACAAGCAAAGGCAAAATGTAGGTCAGACCTAAAGGCTGGTGTAAGGGGAATTATCTCAAAATACTATATATTAAAACTATATACAAATAAATAGGAACTACTAAGGTACAATCGGCCTTCTCCACAATCATTTCTTAGGGGTAATCCAAACCGCCCATAGACAAGTAAAGTAAACCTGTCCAAAAGATAGGGATACCATTACATACTCTTCTCTTGTAACAATAAGTCCGCACAACTAATATAATGTGACTAATACGTAATGGTATACCATGGTAAAATAACCCAATATATAAATGTCGAGACAATATAAGTATCATAATATAAGCATATCCTAGAATACACAACAATATTATCACCTAACTAATATAGCATGCACAATCATAACAATACATAATGAATAGGGTGTGTAAATTGATACTCATCATTGTTGATGAGTGAAGTCTGAAGTGTACATTAACCATGATTCAACGATTCCTATGTAGAGTCCAAAATAAGTAAAGTCAATACCTAATTGTACAATAGACCCCGAGCCACATCCAGTATGATCGAACTCGTGTAAATATCACCGTAGCCCATATCGAGCGTATGTGATATATGACCTACTCTAGATATACTACACCTATATAGATCTAATGATAATCCGTTGATTCCCATTGAGGATCCAAAATAAATAGAGTCGGTGTCTCATCGTACCATAGACCCTGATCTGCATCATGATTGATTGAACTCGTATTGATCTCATCGTAACCCATATTGAGCATAAGTGATATACGACCTACTTTAGATATCTAAAACTTATATGAACCTCACTATATACCACATGAGCATAAGTGATAAATGGTCCACTCGTAGATGATCGTCGTCATTTCCTCCTTAGCCTTCATGGATTTCTAAGCAAATTCACATAGCTCCTCTACAAAAAAGAACGATGGTTGTGTACCATATAATACGCTATCGGGACTATAAAGGAACACTGACACCGTATTGATATATATCAAAATATAATGTCACGTAATCAAATATGCCTATGACAAACAAAGATTGGTATCTTGTCATCATCTATCTATACGGATGTTTACTACTGAAAGGCCAATAATATGCAAGACCGAAAATATAAGGCCAATATGATATATAATCACTAACATAAGATCAATACTATGTATGGTTGCTAATATTAGATCGATATAATTTATCAAACTATACGTACCTCGAGGACAGAGTCTAGAAGTACAGATTTACTCCACTCGATCGTACACTCTAGTCAGACATGATTGTGTAACCAATCATTGTATTGATCGTGTGCTCGATCGTTGTAGTTCCCATAAGAATCACTTAACATCACATCCGGATCTTGAGCTTTGCTTTGCATTTTGCCTCCCTAAGTAGCCCAATGTCTTCCAAAAATTTGTGCAAAAGCTCCACATGAACCCACATCCAAAATAGCGGAAGAAACCAATGAAATGTCATCTGACCTTGACTTTACCTCCCAGGTCAATGCACCACCGGTCGACCGGTGGTAGCCTGTCCCAGGCAATAAAAACTAAGGTAGATGCCACCCGATCGCTACGGCCTCCATTTCGCGTGTTGTTTCCTCCGCTATTTCTCCCGATGAGCTTTCTATCTCCAAAAGCCTACCTCCATCCTATCGGACCCCCTCTAGATTTCATTGGTTGATGTTTTGGAAGTGGTTCCTTATGTGTTCAAAAACCAACTTTAAACATAAAATCACTTTTACACTTGTAGAGTTCAACGGGTGAATAAAGTGACCCGGCCTCCTCTGACATGCCAAAATAACATAATCAGCCTTCTTACCTTGTGTGTTTCTTACATATACGCCAATATACCCATTGTGTATGAATATACACACACGAACATACAACCACATTTCAATTATATAAATTACATTTTTGAATTCACCAAAAGCGATTACCCGGTCCGATAACTTCTCACCTAACTTAGCTTACACGATAGTCGCTATGTCTATAAGAAACGCTCGCCACATGGTGTGCAGTTAAAGCGCTTAGCGGTTATATAGAGGTAGAAGAGCAAAAAGTTATAGCGGGGATATAGCAGAAAATAAAGGAGCTGCGAAAAACTTCACTATATATTAAGCCAAATATTTAAACTTGATTTATTCTCATTCTCATATAATTTGTGTAGTAAAAATAAATATTGTTTAATCTTATAAAGCAAAAGCAAAGAATATCATGATTTATGCAGTTCAGATTTGTGATTACAATGGATTTCTAGCTAATATTGAGCACGTATGCCTTAAAATTAGGTCTTTACTATAAATTTGTTGATTTGGTTTAAAAGAGAACTAGTCAAATCAACATTATTATATTAATTTCGCTTAAGTAGATACTAAAAAGTCCTTATTTAGCGGACGTAGTAGAAAATAGCGGGGCTTAAAGTGGATCTACTGTTTAATAGCACTATATTGAAAAGGCGTAGCTGTTGAAGAGTGTTATGCGCTATAGCCGGGATTTTTGCAGGGCTTTAGCGGGACATTAACTACATAGGCCACATGTTTACATACAAATAAAGATGTACACATACATATACATATATATAATTATATATATGCTGATTACATGAGTCAATTCTAGCTACAATACAAGAATTGTCTTGACTAATGTATAACTTCAAATACATGTGTATGCATACCTGTGCATGCACATATACGTTCACATATATTTGAGTAAGTAATTAAATTGTATTTAAATCAAAAATAACCTTTTTTACTAAATCTTTTCAATAAAAGTAAAACATCATTTCACATTATTTTATATAATCTCGTATATTTTATATAAAATCTTATTCATCGTATTTTACAAAAATCACTATTTTATAAAATACCACTTTTACACTATTTTATAAAATCTTTATTTTAAAAATATCATTTTTATACTATTTTATAAAATCATTATTTTTTAAAATGTCACTTTTATACTATTGTATAAAATCACTACTTATAAATATCACTTATATATTATTTTATAAAATCACCAGTTTACAAAATATCATTTTTATTTATAAAATTAAATACTAATTATAAATAAACCATTCACTTATAAAAATCATTCCTTTGCTTTGAATAATATTTATAAGTAACAATTAAGCCTTATTAGGCCTCTAATTACTTTAATGATAAGTGTAATGTCCTTAAACAACTTAATTAGATACTAACGTTTCAAGTATTAATTCAAATGGTTTAATCTTTACTAATTGTTGGTATATAAATCAATGTCACTTAATTAGTCTCTAATCTACTGTAACGTCACTCATAAACATCCAATTAAGACCAAATCAAATCTCCAAGCTTACTAACTTTTATAAAATTAGCAACTAAGATCTCAAACAAATAATATGGTGATGTAATCATGTTTACAATTTAAACATAAGCCTAAATCACTATATATTTTCTCTAAATTACTACACATAACCTTATAATTATTAATAAACAAACGTATGATGTATAGCATGTAAATAAGTTAGGAGAATCATCCCACTCACCTCATCTTCTCTAAAAAAGGCTCAAAATCATCAAGACCCATCAATTTGCTCTCTTTAAGTTCATGATCTCCACCAGTACTTCGATTTAAGCTAATTCCTTGGAGGATTTTGTATAGATTTGCATGAGAGGTATTATGGTGATTTTTATTTGAATCAAGGAATTTTATTTTGGCTTGGATTAACTAAATAAAGAAAGGGGATTAAGAGAGTATTAGGGAAAAATTAGAGAAGAGGAAGAGGAAAGTAATGTGAATGAAAAAGTGAAATGAAATAATGAAAAGGGGTAGCCACTTATATGCAAGGATAGGCTTATCCCAATTCCTTTCTTTCTCATGAAATTACTATTCACTCTAAAAATTCATCGACTCTAAACGTAGTCAAATTTGTACTCATTTTTCTTACATTGGAAAAGCAATCTCAGCTACGGGTGTCTTGAGACCTAATTCATCCGTCGCTGAAAAATCATATATAACGGGCGTTCTGTTAACTAATGATTACATATTTAAATTAATCATTTACATATCTGATTGTTACAATTGAGGGGTGTTACATTCTATCCTCCTTAAAATAATTTCGTCCACAAAATTCCTATAAGTACGAGAAAGTAACAGGATTAACTAAAATTCCTGAATCTCAACTTCGGAAAATTTCAGCAGTACTTTCCTTTATGCCATCAACATTAAAAATCCCATATAGAATACATCTCATGAGTAGGAAATATGCGATAACCTATATTAATCCACATTTTCCAAATGTACATACCTCTTTTTAACACTTCACACCATTTAAATGCAAATCAAGGCAATTAAGCATTTATACTACAACTCTCAAGTACTAATTGTACTATACAAAGAGGATTATGTACCGACATAATAGCAACACAAAATTCAAACATGTATAACCTTAGAGTACTAACTGACACTACCAAAATCATACGTGATAATTAATTAATGGATAAACTCAAATAATTCAGTATCAAATACCATAAACTCCGAGTCACATCAAAGGCAAAATAGACTCATATAGATCTCATCTCTACCCCACTTTGGGCATGGATGATATACGACCTACTGTAGATAGTTATCGCTATCCCTCTCTGAACATACTATAATTATGAAATTATAACTACTATACAAGCAATCAAACACACAAAATAATCAATAATCAATAACAATAAACAATAAGCCACCACCGAACGATAACTAACAGTAACAAACAACAAGCAATAATAAGAAACAAGCAACAGTCAATCAATAGCAAATAACGATAAGCAACTGTAACTTGCATAAGAACTACCAAACATGTAAATAAGCAACAAAATCAACAACAATCAAAATCAGTCAACAACAAAATCAAACAACAACAGACAACATCAAGCAGTAGTAAGAAAACATGAGCAATGACAAACAACAGCAGGCATCGGCAACCATCAACTATCAATAATTAAACAGTCAACATACAAAAAACCAATCAACAAGCAACAAAAAAACGTGTGAAGCAATGGATAATTTAAAAAGAGTCTATACATATATGCACGTAACCAATCAATAATCAAATGCGCATGTCAAACCATATACTATAATGAGCCCACTCGACATATGATGAAAAAATGCCTAAGTAGCGCAACCCCTTTCACGTGCACAATAGATGAAATCCTATTACACCCCTCATTATAGAAAGGAAAACTTATGTGGTATGCTTAATCCTCAAGTCGCAAACAATCAAATAGACCAAGCACTCTAAGTCCCCACTTTCCATTTCTTTCCAAGAGAACTCACTCCTCAAAGGAGGAAATTCTACAAATTAAATCATCATTAAGTGAGTACAAATGCTTGAGTTTGCTCGGTTTCAAACTCACCTCAACTGCACAATGCCAATAGGGATAATATACTAAGTGCACTATGACGCTTTCCTAGGCAAATATCATCTTGTCACTTAGAAGATTATTTGAATCATCATAAAACTAGTCAAGAAATCATTCCTCGAACTACCCCAAGAAACCTTAATTATACTATGTTATACTTAGAAATTATAATGACTAAAGATCACCTAGAACAACATGACACATGTTCCAACCCATCTTTTGCTCGCAAGATTTCTTTGTTACATTAGGGTCGAACATTTGACACTGCCCAGCCAAACTTCGATCCAGTTCCTTGATCCGACTACCAAAATCTGCCACATGACAAAGGTCATGCTTTAAAAATCTCTTGGTCACCTCAAGAATCTGACTCAAGTGCTCGCATATGAGAATCAAGTGAAAACCCTTTCGTAACTGGTGCAAATCATCTAGAGACTCTATGATTAAACTAATGGTTACTGGCATGTGAATGGACTAATCCTTAGAAAATAACTTTTCATCACATGATGATTACTCCCATCGACTAAGGTTCACAAATAGAAAGAATTTTTTTTTAACACAAGCGACTTTATGCAAGAGCCTATAAGTCATCCGCTCAGTCTTTGCTTATTACTGGACATCCACCATACCCTGGTGGATGCAAATCCAAGTCACACTTCATCGACCAACCCTACTCAACTTGAAAGCTCTTGTATCAAGTTTGAATGATAGTACTTTCGACCGCTTCACCTTAGATTTGCAAGTAGAATTATACATACAAGATTTATCTTTACAAAAAAAAGTTACCTACAGTGAAAGGTGTCTACCGAGTAACTAGTAATATATAAATATGCCGCTCAAGTATTGGAAGGAACAGAAGTGAGTTCTATAAAAATAAAGCATACATTAGTACATAAGCTTCTTCCTTTTTTCCTGAGCAGTAGGTCTGTTATGACCCAGTAATGTCTATAAGGCATAAGTCATCACCACTTACCCACCTCACAGCAACATACGACAATCCTTCTTAAAGTGATCAAGCCAACCGTAATGGAAGCACTTACGTTTCACTTTAGCTGGATGGCATTTCGTAGCTGGATGCCCTCATATGCCATAGGAAAGACATACTAGGCCAGCTCTCTTCTTCATATAAGCCCGATATTCCCTTGTATCTTAGTCTTTGTGCTTCAATTAAAGCTTCGGGTTGCTTTCCACTTTTGCTATCAATAATGGTACCTTGCGGGTGCTTCCATGAAGAAGAACAATCTCAATGAGACTTTCTAAAGTGTCCCCAAATATAGATAAGGTTAAGCAGCAAATCCCTAACTGATGATTTCAAGACCTAAGGAAGACTCCTTTGCCCACACCAATGGAGTACCAACACTCTAATTCCCAAGATACAAAAGATTGAATTGGTCAACATACTCCTTCACTGACAAGCTACCTTGCACAAGAAGGATGGAATGCTTAAGCAGCATGCCCTTTTCGATACCAAAAAAGAATTGAGAAACAAAGCGACGTCTTAATTCATTCCAAGTAAGAGGCCTACTTATCATCTACACAAACACTTTGTCCTACCCAGCCAAAGTCTCGCCTTTCCAAATGCCAAGAAGCGATCTTCCTTATGAGAACATTCTCTATCCTATATCGTTGGAAGCCCTCTCATGCACTTGTGCAAGGATGTGTCCCAATAATAGTCTCAGGACTTAGATATGGCTTCCCTCTGAGGCTTAGGAAATCACGACATAACTTTGAAGAGTCTAAAGCTAGTGGAGCTAGAAATACTAGTGCCATTAGGGCCACACCATCTGTAGCGCCATTCGTCTCCATGGGGAAATTTTTATAGGCACCTAAACATCCCTTATGGTAGCTAAATATCCTTTGAACTAATTAGTCATCTCAGATTGCCCATCTGTAGTCGCTCATGTACTTTATTTTCTCATAGTGATAGTTTGACAAAGATACCTTAGCAACCATTGATAGAAATAAATCAAAGTGCAAAAGACAAGTGGTATATATAGCATAATATAGAAGACAACATATCACTTTTTACTAGATTAATTAACTAAAACTGGTCTACATGGTTCGAGTGTTGAGCCTAAGCTCTAATACCAAATATAAGAACCTACCCTTCGTGATACCCTGAAATCAGCACCGAACGATAATGTCCGACTTTATAATACTACAAAAGACAGATTGTCGGAAAAGAAAATAAAAATAAAAATTACTCTAAGGCATATCAATGGAATCTCATAGCGAAATGATAACATATAATTACTAAATATACTTGAATAAAACAAGAATATATATACATATATGACTACACTAGCGAAATAATCGATAAATGAATATCAATACAGAAAGTTAGAATACATCAAACTCCATATAGACGGAGTCCTGAATATGATATCTAACACATCAAGTCTCATATATAAATACATATCTTTCATGTACTACTACAATATCAAGTATATATTCGAAGTATTGACATCACCTTTATAGAATGCTCTAGCTATCCTGAAAGTGTATCCCCAAAAGCACCCTAACTCCTAAACTACTCGTTGGAGTACTCGAGACTTGTCACTATATAACATACAAAGACAAAATGTGGGTTAGACGTAATGCCTAGTGTGAGGGTAAACATCTTAAAATATTGCATATTAGAACTATATACAAATAAATAGGAACTACTAAGGCAAAACTGGTCCTCTCCACAATCGTGGCTCAGGGGTAATTCGAACAGTCCATAGACAAGTAGAGTAAACCTATCCAAAAGATTGGAAATCGTACCATAATTTTCTCTACTCTTGTTATCAATGAGTCAGCACAACTAATGTAATGTGACTGATACGTAATATTATACCATGATAAAATAAATCAACATACAAATGCCAAGATAATTTACGTATCACAATAAAAACAACTCCTAGAATACACAATAATATTATTAACCAACTAATATAGCATGCATAATTATAACGATACACGATAAATAGTATGTGTAAATCGATACTCATCATTGCTGGTGAGTGAATTCCAAAGTGGACATTAACCATGATTCAATGATTCCTATGTAGGATCCAAAATAAATAGAGACGATACCTAATTGTACTATAAACAATGAGCCAAATCAAGCATGACTCGTGTAAATCTCACTGTACCTCATATCGAGCATAAGTGATATATGACATACTCTAAACATCTGACACCTATATAGATCTCACTTTAATCCAATGATTCCCGCTAAGCGTTCAAAATAAATACAATCAGTACCTAATCATACCATAGACCCTGAGTCACATTATGATCGATCGAACGCGTGTAGATCTCGCTATATCCCATATCGAGCATGAGTGATATATGACCTACTCTAGATATCTAAAACTTGTATGGACCTCACCATATCCCACATTGAGAAAAATGTTAAATGATCCACCCATAGATGATCATCATCATCTCCCCTTTAGTAATCATGAATTTCTAAGCAAATTCACATAACACCTCTTCAAAATAAAATAACAGGCGAGTCCCATATAATACATTGTTGGGGCTACAAAGGAATGACGATACTATATAGATATTCATTTATCAAAACATAACGTTACGTAATCAAACATGCCTACTAAAAACGAAGATCAATATATCATCATCGTCAATCTATACGAATGGTCACTACTAAAAGACAATAATATGCGAGTCTGCTAATATAAGGCCAATATGATGTATGATCGCTGATATAAGATCAATACTATGTACAGACATTAATATAAGACCAATATGATTTATCAAACAATACGTATCTCGAGGACAAAACCCAAAAGTACTAATTTACTCAGTTCGATCATACACGCTCGTCGAACGTAATCGTGTGACCAATACCGTACTAATACCGTGCCTAATCGTTATTGTTCCCTTAGGAATCACTTAAATTCGCATCCAAATCTCGACCTTTGCTTTACATTTTTCCTCCTCGAGGAGCTCAAAGTCTTCCCTAATGTTGCGTCAAAGCTCCGCACGAACCTGCACCTGAAATTAGGGAAGACCCCGATCAAATGGTTACTGCTAGGTCAGTGCACTACTGGTCCACTGGTGGTAGCCAACCTAAGAGATAAAGCTTGGGGCAGGTACTGCCAATTCACGTGTCGTTTTTTCCATTGCTTCGCCTGATAAGCTTTCTAGCTCCTAAAGCTTGCCTCCACCCAATCAGGCGTGCTCCAGAGTTCACTGTTTGGTGCATTGGAAGGTGTTTCTTATATGTTCGAAAACTATCTTTGACACAAAATCCACTCTTTGCATATGTAGAGTTCAACGAGTTAATATAGCAGCCAAGTCTCTTTTAACATGCCAAAACAACATAACCGGCCTTCTAACCTTGTGTGCTGCCTACATGTATGTCCATATACCCATTTTTGTACATTTGTACACACGTGGACACACAACCACACTTCAATCATATAAATCATGTTTTGGACTTCACCGGAGTGATTACTCAGTCCGGTATCTTCTCTTGCAACTTAGCACATGTAGTAGTCGCCATGGCTACATGAGATGCTCACCATGTGTTTATATACAAATAAAGATACACACAGAGATATGTACGTATATACAATTATATATATACATGACTACACAAGTTAATTCTAGCTATAATACAAGAATTGTCTTGATTCATATATATAACTTCAAATACACATATATGCATACCTTTTCATGCAAATATGCATTTACGTATTTTCGAGTAAGTAATTAAATTGTTACTCAAATAAGTACTTATTTTATTTACTAAATATATCATCTTTTATGTTTTTTTATAAAATCCCATATACTTCATAAAATATCTTATTCATTCTATTTTATAAAGTACCACTTTTACACTATTTTATAAAATCGCTATTTTATACAATATCACTTTTATTATTTTATGGAATCATTATTTTATATAAAATATCACTTTCTTTTATAAAATTATTTCTTTGCATAAACAATATTTACAAATAAACCGTTCACTTATAATAATCATTCCTTTCCTTTAAATAATATTTATAAGTACTAACTAAGCTCTATTAGGACTCTACTAACTTTAATGATAAGTGTAGAGTCCTTAAACTACTTAATTAACTTATTAACTTCTCTAAGTCAATTAAAATGGTTTAATATTTACTAACTAGTGATATACACATCATAATATCACTTAATGAGTCTCTAATCTATCAGAACATCACTCACAAACATCCAATCATGCCCAAAAATCTCCAAGCTTACTAATTTTTATAAAATTAGTAATTAAGAACTCAAACAAATAATATGATGATATAATCATGTTTATAATATAAACATAAGCCCAATCGTGATATACATTTTCTAAATCACTATACATAACTCCATAAATATTAATAAACAAATATATGAAGTATAATATGTAAATAAGTTAGAAGAAACATCATACTCACCTCTTCTTCTCCAAATCAAGCTCAAAATCACAAAAACTCATCATTTTACTCTATTTAAATTTGAGACTCCACCAATACTTCAATTTAAGCTTATTCCATCGTGGGTTTTGTAGAGAATCGCATAAGAAAAATTATGGTGATTTTTATTTGAATTAAGGAATTTTATATTCTCTTGGATTAGCTAATTGATTAAAATGGATTAAGACTGGATTAGGGAAAGATTAGAGAAAAGGTAGTGGAAATTAATCTAAATGAAAAAGTAAAATGAAATAGTGAGTAGGGTTAGCCGCTTATAGGTAGGTAATTTGTTTAACCCAATTCATTTCTTTCTCAGGAAAAAACTATCCTCCCAAAAATTCACCGACTCCAAACGTAGCTAAGTTTATACTCATTTTTCCATGTCGAAAAAGCGGCCTGAGCCATGGGTGTCCCGACACCCGATTCATACGTCTTTGAAAAATCGAGTATAATGAGCATTTTGTTAATTGATGACTAAATATTTAAATTAATCATTTAAATATCTGATCGCTAAAATTATGGATGTTACGAAAATCCTCTAATCACTACTACTTGTCATTAAGGAGCATCTTCACATCCCTTAGTCAATCTGAATATCTAGTCGTCGTCTACTTAGGAAACAATGTCATTCCACTGATGTAACACCCGTAAAAATTAATAATAAAGTAATTAATTAATATTAAGGTTAAAAATATTTTTTTTGTAAATATTGAAATTTAGCCATGAAAGTTGTTCCATTAGATTTGTGGTGATTTTTCAATTAATTTTCATATATAAAGTTTTGTAATCGGAGCTTAAACGAAAAAGTTATTAATGTTTAAAGTTTTATAATTCGAAATAATTCAAATGAAATTCAAATTCAAGTTTATAATTATGGTTAAGAACTTCAATTTAAAAAATTAAAGTTAATTAGAAAATGGGGATAAGAAAACGTTATAATAAATGGTAAAGTTAAAAGTTAATAAGGAAATAAATTAAAAAATAAAATAAATATGTTCCAAATATAGGCTACCGATCGACCGCCTTCCTTGCGAAGGGCGGTTGATCGATGGTGTTGTGGCTGCTAGGGTTTTATATGGAACGAACAGCCTAGATTTTATTATTTTAAACCGACTTAAATCGGATGGTTTTGGTGCTTTCTAACCATAAATAAGAGGCTAGCCACTTTACTTTTATTTATATATTATTTGAAAATGTAAGTGGAATTCTTTCGGTCTCTTTCTTCTACACAATTTAGAAATCTTAAAACTTTCAAGGATTTTAGTTGCTAATATTCAAATCCTAATTCTACCCTCCTATAATCCCTAAAATTATGAATCTAATTCATGTACAATCTAATTATTGAATATTTCAAAAGGAAGAGGTCTAATAAGAGAATAGAAAAGCAGACATAAATAAATCCAAAGGAGAAAGCCGGGAAACATTTATGAGTGAAAATCTTAGTTTTTCCCATTGTAGTAATTGTATAGTATATTTTGGATTTGATATGCACCTTGGGTAATTTTGTTCATGAAAACACCCAACTAAACCCCCAAAATTCCTCCAAAGTGAAATGTCAATTTTTTTTGTTTTGGAATCTCAATTATTCTATATTAAAATAGTAGAATTTGTGTAGTTATTGTAATTTTAATATTTTACATTATATTCCACTTTTCACTGTTATCTTTTGATGTGATTAAGGATTTAAAAAAGAAAATAAGTTAGAAAATGGTGTATAAAGTAAGGATTCTCCTATTCGTGATTTGCATTGCCTATTCCAATAGCTAAAATATGAATCCCTATCATTTTATATGCAGAAGTTGAATAGAGTGTAAAAAGATTTGAATTGTAAATTATATTGATGTTGATTCTACTATTTTAAGATAAAATAAGTTTGGTGCTTGATTCTATTTTCTTGTACAAGTCTATTGTTTGGCAAAAGATATTAGCTAATTTTTAGGTTATGGTATGGAATTAGACTTGTATAAGTTGGAAGTTTTGATATTTAAACGATTAGTATAGGACGTAGACTTCGCACTCTTAGGAATATGTGTGTATGTATGTATGTATGTGTGTATGCGTGTGTGTGTGTATATATATTAGCATATAAATTGCATTGCAAATAGATTAGTGGTTAACATTAAAACCAGCTTAGGAAAGAGGTCAGGATTATTATGGGAAATAATTTAGAATTAAAGGCGGAATAAGAAGATTTCCTTACAAGGTATTAATGTAGAATGTGGTGAGGTATATATGGTAGTATGTTAGGGGAGTGGAAATTATGACTAAGTTATAGACATGTGGGGTCAGTCAAAAGCACACAAAAGTCTGTCTACCTAATCTGGCTACTGCAACGTGACTTTACGGTTGATGTGAAACATCACCTCTAATAAGTAACCATGGGGGATGCGAGGTTAGTCCCAATTATATAGGGTAAGTTTGCTAAGTTAATCTGGCTACCAGCTCCTACGAATAGTCAGACTAATATGAGACATAATAGTTTATGTTACATGTCAAAATACGTAGGACCTGCTTTGGGGATCAGATGTATAAGTGGCTATTGTAAGGTCTGCCTCCTCTCTAATTGGGAAGTATTAAATGTTCTGGGTTAGCATTTTGGCACGATAGTAGGAAATCTCAGGAAGGGTCTACTTTTGGTTTGAGGTTTTAAGTGCCTATTGTAGGCTCCACCTCTTCGATAAAGAAGTATTAAGTGGCATGATGAAATTCCATGTGATGTCAACTAGAGGGTACTAGAGGAGTCTACCCAGGATCAGGTATAAAATAACGAGGACCTACCTCAGATATAGGTATTAAATGGTCAGAGTCTACCTGATTCCTATTGAAAATATATTAAGTGGCTTGGGTACTTTTCTTACATCGTTAGGACACGATTGATGATAGATGCGTGGGACTGTGAATAGCCTTGGGCCTATAGTTGAAAGTAAGTTATAGAGTTGGATTAAAAAAGTGTAAGTTATAGGATTGGACTGGGAAAGCCTTCGGGCTTGTGGTTAGAGGTATTTATATGAAATATAATCTGGATGCATAAGACATATTCTGATCTAAGCTATACTACCAAATACAATTATGGAAGGACTAGAGATTTTTATTCACCAGATATTGTTTTTCTGATTTCCTCCTCATTAAAACATAGGTTAGAAAAGACGATGCTGATTCCAGAGATGAAGGTGGAGATGGAGTCTTGTGGTAGTTATTTGTGTACTTATGTTTATATATTTTGATATACCCATTTCAGACATGATTTTATTGTATTTTGAGATATTGTACTATGGATACAGGGATGTTATGTTTTGCTTTGAGGTTTGAATTTCTAGCACATGGGTACTATTTCTTATATTTTATCCTTTCTGTTATGGGATTCTGATAGCATTAGTAGATAGCTCGGTGTATTGTCCATTATATGAATTATACTAACCAACAACCAGTTTTGCAATGGATCTAATGTTAGATGGGCCTTTCTTATATGTGTGTGTGTGTGTGCGTGCGCTATTTTGAATACGCAAACGCACTAGGTAAGTCTTTTATTTTAGCATATAATACTATATTAGGAAATTTTAATTAAAAGTTTGAACCTACAAATTGTTGATAATGCCTAAAATCATTCCTCTAAGGCTAGGAACCCCTCTACCCAAGAGATACCCACTATCTAAGGGATACCTAAATGGTTCAAGCAATACTAAGGCATGTAGGGAAAATTCCCATTTTTTAGCAAGCTGCACTAGCAGTACCCGCTACCTCACCTACTAAAGAAGCACCCCGCCCTATAGAATTCTCTACAATGTGTAAGGACTTCTAAAATATGGGTGGAAAGGTGTATATGGAAGTTGAAGGTTTTATGGAGATGAAGATTTGGATTAACAATTGTGAGCATTTCTTTTGGGAGCATGGTTGGGAGGGCTAGATTAAGAGGAGAATAGTAACATGACATCTTAAAGGAGAGGATTTAGATTTGTAGACTTTTGTAGCTAAGGAGAATGCTGAGAGAGCTATCATTTGGGCTATGTTCATAAACCGCTTTGAATCATGATTTATGTCTAAGGCTGAGGTGAATTTGCAATTAGAAAGGTTTATACAACTTAGGTAAGGAGAATCCACTTTAAAGGTATATATCAGTAGGTTCATAGAACTAACTAATTTTATAATGAGTTTGATCGATACCCCAATGAAGAAGGCCATGAAGCTTGTGAAAGGCCTAAATTCTCTACTTAGAGAGGTGCTTTTGACTGAAGTACACACTGGCGCAACATATGAGACGTTAGTTGAGATGGCTTTAGTTTAGATGGTTGGCTTAGAGGAGAATAAGAAAGAGAAAGTAGGACCCGTGCAAAACAATGGTGGAGTTAAGAAGGGAGGATTTTGTGCGAAAAAGAAGGCCGAAGGGAAGTTCAAGAAGGAAGTTATAACACGTCGGAGATGCACAAAGAAAGGACACGTCGCTAGGGATTGTTAAGTGAATTTGATGAGGGAAGAGATCAATGGGAAGTACTATCACTGCCATGAGGAGGGGCACTTCAAGAATCGATATCCAAAGCTTCCAAATGAAAGGCAGGGTGGGTAAGCCTATGCTATTGAGGCTATTCCTATCTCAAGTAGACCTCCCCTTAGAGATCAAGGAAAGGCTACAATGGAAGGTACGACTATTATTTCTAGGTACACTATTCATACCCTATTTGACTCAAGAGCATTACATTAATTCATAGCTATAAATGTAGTTAACTCTTTGAGTCTAAAACCCTCATTGTCATCGATTTAATAGTAGTATAAAATCCTATTGGAGGGTTGACGCATCTTTCTTTAAATTGAAAAGACGTAGTTATGGATATATGTATCGTCGATTTTACATGTAATGCATAGGTTCTTAGTTTTGAGGGGCATGGACTTATCTTAGGGATGGATTAGTTATCTTACTACGAGCTGTCTTGGATTGTGATAGGAGGATTGTATGGCTAAGGATTTGTAACAAGCAAGATATAGAGGTTTTTTATACACCTTAAAACTTAGTTAAGTTAAGCTATTTATACTTACTAAGCCTATCACAAGATGAGCTCTCATCTATACCTGTAGTTAGAGAATTTCCCCTTTTTTGTCTTGGGTCTTCCACCTTGAAGGGAGATAGAGTTTAGGATTGACTTGAAGAAGGACGCTAGACCTATTACTCTTCCATTAAGGCACATGGCCCTAAAAGAGAGGTGAGGGTTGGATAAGTAGATTTTGGAGTTTCTGCAGAAGGATTCGTTCATCGAAGTACTTCTGAATGGGGAGCACCTATTGATTTTTCCACTAAGGCAGACGACTCATTAAGGTTATACGTCGACTATAGAGAACTCAATATGGTGATTAAAAAATACGTACCCCTTTCCTAGAATAGATGATTCATTTGATATGCTTATGGGAGCCAAAATATTTTCCCAATTAGACTTAGCCATTGGATTTCATCAATTGTAGATAACTGAGGAAAGCAAGAAGAAGACCGCATTTCACACTCAAGATGGAATGCATGAATAGGAAACGATGCCTTTTGGATTGATAAATGCCACCGCATATTTTGTAGATTTGACGAGTAGATTTTTAAAGGGCGGCTGAATAAATTCATCGTAGTATTTGTAGATGATATCCTAGCATTATCCAAATGTGAAGTGAGCATGAAAATCGCTTAACAAAGGTACCAGGGACTTTGAATATGCAATTCATAGTCAAATTCTCAATAGTCACTTTTGAAAGAAGGAGGTAAGATTTCTTGGACATATTATTTTTGAGAAGGGACTGTCTGTGATCCTACAAAGGTGGAAGCTATTCTAGATTGTTTCGTAGAGCGCCTCTGAGGTTAGGAGTTTCTTGGGTTGGCAGTTTACTATCAAGAACTTTGTGAAGATAGCAGTCACACTAACTCTCTTAACCAAGAAGAATCCGGTATTTGCATGGGATAAGAAATGCATGAAAGCATTTGAGAAGCTGAAGGAGCTATATACAACGTGTCGGTATGAACTATTCTAAATAAGATGAAGCCTTTTACTGTTTACACCGACGCATATAGTATGGGATTAGGAGTCATTCTTATGCAAGAAGGAAGGGCGATAGCTTATGCCAGTAGACAGTTGAAAGGCCATGAGAAAGATACCCAACTAATGACTTGGAGTTAGCTGCCATCGTTTTTGCCTTAAAGATTTGAAAGCACTATCTTTTGGGAGAGAGGTTTGAATTGCTCACCGACCACAAGTAACTCAAATACCTATTTTCCCAAAACGACTTAAATCTTATACAGTAGAGGTTGATGAAGTTTATAGCATCATAAGACTTTGGGATACAGTATATCTTCGAAAAAGGAAATGTTGCCGCTGATGCCCTTGGTTGGAGGTATTATACTTTAAATGCTATATATCAGTAGAGGCAGTTGGAGTTCCTACCCAATTTCAATTTCTAGCTGCCAATTGAAATAACTCTAGGCCATTTGGCAGTAATCATTGTTAACTCGGCATTATTGGACATCATTGGACTAGAATAGAAGAGGGATGAGGCGATAATGGAAATTTTGGACAAGATGAGGAGAAGGGATCACATTCCACATGGTGGTAGGTATGCAATAGATAAAAAGGATGTTTATGGAGAGATGGAGGCCTTTGTGTCCCTATGGTTAAGGATGTTTTAGAAGAAGTAATAACAAAATGTCACCATTCTAGTATGACCATTCACCTCGAAGGAGATAAGATGTATAAAGATACTAGGCACCAACTCTACGAACTGGGCATCCATGAAATAATCCGCACCAACTCTACGTACGTATCCTACCAATCAGGTACAATGGCTGTGATCCTGCCCAATCCTCAAATCTGAAGATAGAGTCAGTAACGGTTTTTCTTTCATGCTAGATCATCCCTATTCTATAATTAGGATGATCGGTCTCTCATAAAGAAAACTGCATCTATAGCGCTTATGTGTGCACCCAACTCATATACTATATATACTACTATATAGTTTTGAAAACCAAAATATATAACAAATACAAACTCTTTCGTATCTATACACTTTCTAGATCCAGTCTAAGGCAATAACTCATACCCTATCTCCACTAGATTGCAATATTAACTAAGGTTAATCAAGTAACTATTTCTCTGATACCAAATATAACACCCCATAATTACGGTGCAAAACGGTAGATAAAGGAAGGAAAAAGTAATAGGATGAAGAAATAGAAGAGAAAAGAATGGGAAAGAAGAAGAAGTGCATCAAATAGCCAAATTACCTACCCTATATCTCACATCACATCAGAGTAAATATAATAATCAACATAGGTATAAAACAAGAGAGACAGTAATAACAGTGTGAAATAATCATCTGAATAAAGATCCACAAAGTTATACAACACCATAATAGAGTTTATATAGTGGGAAAGTATACTCAACCGGTACACTGTCTCATATTAGTAAATCAACACTGTCAAGGCACCATTGTATCACACTATTGAAATATAATAAAAAATACACATATAAATATAGATAATCGTCACCTCCTATCGGTCCACCTGTAGAATTTCATAATCATCCACCTTCTCTCAATCTACTCATTTAAGAGTACTCGAGATAATAGGAAGCAAAGCATAAAACTTGGGATCAAACAACAGTCTAGTGTGAGCGATATCAAATATCAAAATACTATAATAGTTGATAATAAGCGGAACGAAGCGTATATAAACCATACCCGACTTCTCCCTTCAACGATAGAGTCATCACATAAACATAAGTTATATGCTACTCAATAATGTCATAAAAAAGGTATACCATACTCAGTATCAGCCATGGTACCTTGGTATCTCGACCTACAATGCCTACTTCATACTAAGTAAACTTTGGGTATCTACAATCCCTACCACAATACCTACCTAGTGTGACATCTCTAAGTTGATTGGTGACAAGTGAGCAACCATAATGAACATAGCAACCATCATAAAATACTAACTGTCACCCAATGCCAAATATATGATGACCCATATGATCAACTGTCAAGGACTAGTGGAAATCCTAGTTCTCGATTATGTTCCACCGTACGATCAGGTCCAAAAACCCATACAGTTATCTCCTAGGTACCTCTGCACTACCTGACCTAGACCCTCTTGGAGCGGTCCAGGGTACATGACTATCTCTACTAGCCCTCGAGTACCCCCGTAAGTAGTTGGCTGCTTTGAACACAACCAGAATACTCCGAGTCATCAACGATCCCTAGGCACAGACACATCCCCGAGCCTTACACACTCGATACGGATTTGAACCCTACTGGCTCATCTTAGTTTCTGGGCATGATCCTTAACACTCAATCCAGTCCACTATCTACAACAGTACTCCAATCCAAGCTGCTATCCTCGATCCCGATCACTGCCTAAGCTCTTGATCGAAGAGCCCTACCATCATACCATCCAAAGCCAGAGATCTAGCATGATCCATACAGTTTTGGTACTATCATCTCGGAGCCTACTCCATATATAATCTAGTCACTATCCACAGTATAAGACTACCAGGTCGAAGCACCACATCCCTGCCTCACCATCAAAATCACAAGGTCGCAGCACCACATCCCTGCCTCACCATCAATATCATTGGTCTTAGGGTTATAACATCGTATCTCTAAACTGTTCGCACAAACAAACCACCACGTCGCGCACCACGATATCCTATCAACGTCAAAGCCACATATCGGCCAAATCACCAATCGACAATAGTGATGGAGATTTTTCACTCTACTGTGGTCAATATCATCCACCTTGGTCTTGTACTTAACCGAACCAAATGGAAACATCTGGCATCATCAACTCTAAAATCTAGATCTGTTGGCACGTATCCTAAACCCTCTTCTATAGCTTGTCTTGTTCATTATATTTCCACGTATGCGGAACTTCGACGTACAAGATGCTACCTAAAGTCAAATCACCAAAACTTCCAAATAACAAACAAGCTAAACACTCAAACATGCATTCATACATCCATATGTCCAAACAATCATACATCCATCGAAAACGTCAACGACATAAATAATCCATCAATAACAATCAATGTAAGAAATAATATAACAACCCTGACTCGACCTTCGAAAATCGGCACCCGTACTTCACTTGTACTCGAATCCTGTAGATTCAAACGTCGAATCTGGTTCACCAGAGCTTGTAACACATTAAGTACAACAACACTGCGGAAGAAAATGAATAATATCATTGATATACAATAGTATTTGATATAACACATTTGATACAACTGACTATCAATATATCAAAGATAGATACAAGATAATAACAGAGACAACAGCAGTGGAAAGACAATGTCTTCAATGCCAAACTCCAAAAACTCCATGTCCAATCCAAAGCTAGCTTGAACCCCCATCTAGTTGTACTAAGCAAGGCCAGTCATCCAAAGAATAAAGAAGATTTCCAAAGACTGAAGGCTACCGAATATACTCCTACTATTCGACTATCTGAAAAACCCAACTCTAGACTGCCCGTGTGGAAAATTGTAGGCACCCAGAGTTTAGAAAGGGAACAATAAACCTCGGGTCATTCATGGGACTGGTATGAGCAATCAAAACAGTTTTATCTTTAAAAAAACAACAAAAGAATTTAAAACATTGAAATCCGCAATGCTTTTTGGAAAATGAAACTACTATAAGCCTCCCACCGCACACACAATGCAAACGCGGACTTGGAGGAGATTTCTCCTTATGATAGTCAAACATGCTTCATATGCAAAATCCTTTTTATATTATTACTATTGCATAGTGCAGAAAAATCTTTCGAAAGTATAATATTAATCTTAGCCAGCATAAAACCATTATTGTATGCCTATTATAGCTGCCATGTTCAATAGCAGGTTACCATCATATTCCATGGTAGGTTTTACAACTAAACCGTACAGGGCTCGTATTGTTTTGTTTGGATTTCAAACTAATGGTTAGGCAAAGGAACTTCCCACACGAAATAGAATGCCTCTGGAGGGACGTCCCCGAGAACCTAACCGGATCTCTGCTACACAAGGCCGAGTTACCCCTGCCCAGAAGTAACTACTGACATGAGTATGCCATCCCTCGGTCGTTACTGATCTTTATCTGAGGCCTCAACACCAACAACCACAGAGTAAAGTATCTGGGCTCCATACCATGATACCACTTTCAAAATCAACATAAGTAAATATCTGGGCTCCATGCCATGATTCTACTTTTTTTCCAAAAGGAAATGGTCATACCCTCAGGGGGAGCTACCTCTCAAATAACCTTGCTGTAACAATTCCTGTTTCGACCATTACCGGGTTGTGAGGCTCGACGAAGTCACGTCCACAAAGCTACACTTTTTCACAAAGTCATGCTTTGATCAACAAATAATCAACATCACTTCGTATGCCACATTACCAAATTGGGAATGTATCACTAGTAACCATCAACTTCATAACCTCTAAGCAGCTCGTACGTCTCAGAGAAGGGTGTTAAACTAAGAGAATAAATCTCCGCCACCAAACAGAAATGTATTTGATAGAAACTGGTTTTACATCTCAAAGTGTAATGTCAGACACACATCCATACAAGTCTGTTTCGAGTTTGAACAGAACCGAAGGCACTTCATAAAGAAGCCCTTGCAAATTCGGGTCTTCACAATCCCGATCGGACTTCCCATCACATATGGAGATCTCTATACCGGCGCGACTCAGTGCAGAGACAATCGACGGGTTATCCTTTTGTTCTCGATAATACCCGGACTTCACCACCGATCTTCAAATGCTATCCATAACGTCGTATCATTATTCGGAATAGGTTATATGACACAAGGTCCTCTCTCGGCTAAACCGAATAATAAGTGCAATATTTAAAAAACATATGTATATTGAGATTTCAGTTAAGTCACAACTTATTACCCAAAACAAATGGTTTAAAGAAATTACCATTTTAAATCTTTTTAAACAAATAGATTCACTTCACAAAGTTCACGCATCTTTCACAAAGATTCATTTATAGCGTTCAAAAACATTTTCTTTTCAAATTGGATTAACTCATCCAATTATTAAATCAAAAACTCAATTCATAGCTTTCAAACCCATTTCAAAAGATTCATTCACAATTCCCATTTCAAATCTTTTATATAAAGATATTTATTTTAAAATCCTCTTCAATTTCAAAACAACGTTCAATAATCTTTCACAAAGATTAATTCATAGCTTTCAAAACAATCCTATTTCGAATTTGAAATCTTTTCAACATAAATCGGAAATCCTTTCTTTATATGAAAGCTATTATTATTCAAAAACAAATAGTTTTCATTTTGGAAAAATCCGATTACATTTACATAAGTTAAAGCCTTTGGGTTAAATTCAAATTCCAAAACAATACTTTAAAATGGTTTTAAAACCCATATAAACCCATTTATAACTTGTATAACCCTTTTAAACCATAATTTCCAAACATGGAATTCAATTTCAAATCTTGAATTCAAATTCAAATCAAATTATTTAAATTTCAAAACTTTATCAAATTACTCAAAATAACTTTTATCTTTAAAACTCCTTTTCAAAAGCTTTTCACTTCTAACTCAAATCTATTTCCAAAACTATTTGGATTCAAAAATTCAATCTTTATAATCATTTTTTAATATTTAATTCAAATATTTGTGACTTAACTGATTTCCTCATGCAATTCATATTTGTGTGTGTATGGTATAGTTCAGGGGTTTTACACAATAGTGCAACATCATCAATCATCATAGATTGAATCACATTAACTATAGATAAGCGATATATCTCTATAATTCTTATCTTCCATACACAGATTCACAGATAAATAATATACATTCACCACAGATAAAATAAATTACATTCATCATAGCTTGAATTAAAACAATGCATACCACAAAGCACCACACAGTAGAGATATCAAACAATTCACAGCATTCAATAAAATACAATCATCCATAAGGAAGATTAATTGATCATCAGATTAATCACTAATCCAGGTTGATTATCATTAATTAATTACAATTTATGTTTACTATTTATCCTTTAACCATTTATTAATTAACCTTTAAAATAAATAAATCAATCTTTAATTATTAATTAATCATCCTTAATTAATAAATCAATTAACTTTTAATTACTAAATTAATCAACCCATAATCATTAAATAATTAACCTTTAATTATTTAATTATTCTTAATTAATCACATTAATTAATTAACCCTTAATTGATTACCATGTAATTAATTATCCTTAATTAATTACATAAATTAATTCTTCCCTAATCACTTTTATTAATAGATTAGCCTTTAATTAATTAATTAAGTAATTATTCTTTTATTTAAGTAATTATAAATCATTTATCTTGATTAATCATTTAATCATTATCAAATCTTTAATTAATAAACCTTATGATTAATCATTATTAACACATTAATTTATTCAAGAAATTAAGGTAAATCAAAACATCGTTTTTTCTTAATTAATTACATTATTTATTTGAAATAACTAAATAAATAAATAAAGTCACAAATTATATAAATTAAAACTTAATTACTTTAATCATGATCCTTTATTTATCCAAATTTTAAACCAAAACAATTATTTAAATATTACCTTTAAAATTAAATCCTTAAAAATTTGTCAAACCTGTTAACACTTTGCTTTGAAACTTGTTTATATATTTTGTTATTTTAAAACTTTATTTTCTACCAAAATTTGGTTTAAACATAACATTTTAAAATTAAAAACTTGTTGACTTTTTTAAACCTGGTGACAAAGAATAAAGACTCGAGCCTGCTTTACTTCTTCCCCAAGACCAAACTTCGTTTTCCCGAGAAACAACCCGAGTCTCTCGTACTATATTTTGAAACTTTGTTTTATTATTTTAAATTTTTAAAACCTGTTATACAGTTTAAAAACACTCGCATTCCAACCCAAAAATTACTCGAGCCATAAACCCAAAATCCCGAGCTCGAACACGAGAATCCATCTTCCCCTTCTCCTGCTTTTAATCCTGACATAATGGATATGTTGTGCATATGTACAAGCAAGCTGGCCATCTTCGACCATTGCCAAGATCGTCGACCAGTCACCGATGGCCACCTCTCCCTAAGCAAACACCCAAATCCTTAAATTGGTGATGAACTCAAAATCGAGCAATACGAAACCCATTGAGACAAAATCGACCACCCAAATTACTCTCAATTGGTGCAACCTCACCGAAGGGTCCAACTAAAAGAACATCCTCATGCTATAGAGCTGATCGAGCAAGTCATAAAACAAATGGGAGTACAACTTGTTCGTCATCTCATCCAGCTCACAACAACCAACAAACAACTCTAAAGAGCCATCCGTCCTATTGAAAAACACAACAAGTGCCTCCTACCTAAAATATACACCCATGGATGAACCATCACCTAAACGGGTCATCTGCTTGCACCTCTAATCTCCTAAGCTCTTTGGACACTCTAGGCCTTAAAACCATAACTACTGGTCTAACCCTCTGACCAGACCGATACGAAACTCTATCCCTATACGCTGGTAGTCTGGTCATCTCCTCGAGTATGTTTGAACACTCTCTGACTATAGGCATAAATGACATCCTATCATGTGGAATATCGAGTGAATATATAAGGCTCCCGTGTTGGTAGCCAATCACCATTGTTAGCTTGTCTAAAATCTTGATCGTCATCAACGGCCTCTCACAGCCCACCATTATTTTTATCCCCTTCAGCCAGTGCATTGTTAAGATATAATTCCAAACTAACTAAACCTTAAACAATCAATGTCTAACAAATAAACAACCATGACTCAAAAGTGCAAAGCTCGACAAACCATGTATAGGCTGACTGAGCCCCTAACTAGGTATTTCACGATCAAAGATCGATAATTATCTCAAGTCTCTATCCTAATATATCACCATCGGATCTAGATATAAAGGAATACGAAACCTCATCATTAAATAAAAAATGAATGGAACCATCACATATGAAAAGCATATCTCAGACGGTGATGCCACTTCCCTTCTCTTCTGTTGATGGAATATTCGACGAAAATGGAAAGGTAATCAATACATATGCTTCCTAATCTATCCTTACTTAACTAGTACGGGATAACCCTTCAATACTAGGTACTCCTCGATCATCCTCTTGAAGCCCTTATCAATGTGATGAATCATTCGACCTCCAAGATGATCTCTCTACCCAATGCTAAACTTCAATTCTTTCTATATGGAGTATCAATGGGGATAGAAGGTACCTCGATATCCTATCTAATCTAACCTCATACTCTAACAAAGAAATATCGTCGTACTTTAAGTCGATGAACTCTCTAACCATCCCCGACTTCAGTAAAGTCGAGATAAATCTTCTTCAAAGCGGACTATAAACTAGTTCGAAGGAAATCGGTCCTCGGGAATCAATGCAACAAAAATACTCCACCAGTTCATTGTCCATCCTTTGAGTCATCTAGAGGGTAAATTCTACCTCTTGCGTCATCTAACTCCAAGTCATCGAAGATCCTTGCAAGCAACCAACCAATCTTGCTTCCCAAGACTCCATTCCAAGGAACAGCTTGCCTCCTAGACTCTCATAGTCTATTTACAGCTCAGCAAAGTCGACTCTAGTCAATTGCACTCGAGCAGCATAACCATACATAACAAACTAGGCGCCCAAGAAATAAACCGCACCATCTCTACGAACATATCCTATAAATCAGGCACATTGCCCCTTATCTTGCCCAATCCTCAACTCTAAAGATAGAGTCAATAGCAATTTTTCTTTCAGGCCAGATCATCCCTATTCTATAATCAAATAATCAGTCCCTCATAAAGAAAACTGCATCCATAGTAATCATGTGTGCACCCAACGCATATACTGTATATATACTACTATATAGTTTTGAAAACCAAAACACATAACAAATATGAACTCTATATATATATATACACACACTATATAGTTTTGAAAACCAAAACACATAACAAATATGAACTCTATATATATATATACACACACACACACACTCTCTAGATCCAGTCAAAGAAAATAACTCCTAATCTATCTCTACTCGATCATGGTATCAACTAAGGTTAATCGAGTAACCTTTGCTCTGATACCAAATATAAAAACGCCCTACACCTATGGTTTAAAACGATAGTTAAAGGAAAGGAAAAGAAATAAGATGCAGAAATAGAAGAGAAAAGAATGGAAAAGAAGAAAAAAGAAGCATCAAATACCCAATTTACCTGTCGCATATCTCACATCGCATCAGAGTAAATATAATAATCAATATAGATATAAAACAAGAGAGACAGTAATAACAATGTGAAATAATCATCTGAATAAAGATCCACAAAGTTATACAACACGATAATAGATATTATATAGCGGGAAAGTAAACTCAACTGGTACACTGTCTCAAAGTAGTAAATCAACACTGTCAAGGCTCATAGTGTCACAAAGTTGAAATGTAATAATAAAAAATGCATATATAAATATGGATAATCATCACCTCCTATCGGGCCAACTGTAGAACTTCATAATCATGCACCTACTCTCAATCTGCTCATTTAAGAGTACCCAAGATAATAGGAAGCAAAGCATAAAACCTCGAGCTAGACAACAGTCTGCCATGAGCAATATAAAATCTCAAAATACTATAAAAGTCGATAATAAACGGAACAAAGGGTATATAAACCATACCTACCGTATCCCTGCAACCCTAGATTCAGCACATAAACATAAGTAATATGCTACTCTATAATATCGTAAAAAGGGTATAACATACTCAGTATCAGTTAGGGTACCTAGGTATATCCACCAAGAATACCTACTCCATACTAAGTAAACTTCGGGTATCTAGGTATCCCTACCATAATACCTACCTATTGTGACATCCTTAGGGTGACAGTTGACTAGTGAGCGACCATAACAAACATAGCAACCATCAAACAATGATAACTGACATTCAATGCCAGATATATGATGACTCATATGACCAACTGTCAAGGACTAGTGGAAATCCCAGTTCTGATTGTGTTCTGTCGTACTTTTAGGTCAAAAACCTGGCATGGTTGTCTCTTGTGATACCTCTGTACCACCTGACTTAGACCCTATCAAAGCGGCCTAGGGTACACTACCATCGCTACCATCCCTTGGGTGCCCCTGCATATAGTACCCTTGCTTTGAACACAACCAGAACACTCCGAGTCATCAATGATCCCTAGGCACAAACACATCCATCGAGCCTTACACACTCGATACGGATTTGAACACAACCGGATCTAGCATGATCCATACAGTCCTGATACTATCATCCCGAAGCCTACTCCATACATCATCGAGTCACTATCCACAGTATCATACAACTAAGTTGAAGCACCACATCCCTGCCTCACCATTGAAATCACTATGTCGAAGCACCACATCCTTGCCTCACCGTCAATATCACTCGTTGTAGGGTAATAACATCATATCTCTAAACTTGTCGCATGAACAAACCATCACGTTGTGCACCAGGGTATCACATCAACATCAAATCCACATATCAGCCAAATCACCAATCGACAACAATGATGGACATTGACCACTCTACTATGGCCAATACCATCCACATTGGTCTTGTACTAAAATGAATGGTTAAGACAGACCAAATGGAAACGTCCAGCATCATCCACTCTGAATCCAGATCCATCGGCACGTGTCCCAAACCCTCTTCTACAGCTCATCTTTTTCATTAGATTTCCGCACATGCGGAACTCCAACGTACAAGATGCTACCTAAAGTCAAATCACTGCTAATTAGCATTTTCAACCAAAATAGCTAAATAACAAACAAGCCAAAAGTCAAACAAGCATCCATACATCGAGACATCCATCCAAAATGTCATACATATGACATAAATAATCCATCCATAACAATCAATGTAGGAAATAACATCAATAATAAATCTAATCAATTAATTCCCTAACTATGGCATGACGATGGAAAATATACGATATTCTTTATAAATCATTTAAAAATAATATATATGCTTTTATAAAAATATAGCTGCTGCATATATATAATAATATAACGTGTTGAAATCAAAAGTCATTCTCGAGCATCAATATAACAATAAACAACCCATCATAGTAAAGTGAGAGACAATATCACTTACCTCAGCCAAATCTGTCCGGACCTATTTTAAAATGTAGATCTCGCCAACATGAGCGCAACATAAGAAATGCCGTCCAAAACGGACCTCGTATGCAAAAGGTATGATAAAGGTAAGATCAATGTTAATTAAATCATTAACTATGCAATTTAAATAATTAATTACTTAATTATTTCCCAACCCCTTCTCCTATATATGCCTATACACGAGAAATAGTATAAGGCTATGCACAATTGATTCCCTTCTCCCTTGATTTCTCACTTGATATTCGATTAAATCGAGATCCGTTTTCGCCAAAATGTTCCACTACTAAATCTCCATGCGTTCAACCTAAAGTGACGAAGCTCGATCGAATATCCATGCCCCCAACTTGTACGACCTGAAGCATGCATGATGATGGAAGGGGAATGATGCATTTTGATGTTCTTGACAACGATCGACGAGCTTCGACGGCGAGGTGTTGTTCGTGGAGAGAGATCCAAGGACAATATCTGTTTTGCTTATCGTTTCCTCTATTTTTGGCAAAGTTCAACCCTAATCACGGCCATGGGGGACTAATTTCATCCAAACATCATCGATCCAAAATCCGCCATAGTCATCGTGTAGCCTTCGTTGATACGATCTCAATGAATTAAATGATGTGATTTATAATTGAGTAATTTAGGAGAAATTAATTTTCGAGTAGCAAGAAGTGGGTTCAGCCATGCATTTTTAAGGAGTAGGTATGAATAGTGAATGGCACTGCAAAAATGGTGGGGAGATCTAGATTCGAGATTTATATAATATTATATTTGAAAGTGACTACTGTGTTGCTAGTTATAACTTAGGATCGTGTAATATGGAATGTAATATAATCTAAATGCGGAAACAGATAATATTAGTAAAGTAAATAAGAAAAAGAACACCAGGAGTTTTTGTACTGGTTCGAACTTCCCGTTCTACGTCCAGTCCTAGATTTTCCTCTGGAATTTCTCACAAAAACCCCTTACTTAACCCGAAGAAATAGGTAAACCACACCTGAGCAACAGATCAGGATTTTTCCACCTCTAACAACCGAAAGAGGACTTTACCCACCTGAACAACTGAACAGTACTTCAATAGTTTCAATAAAATTGCTTCGACACTTTGTGTTCTTGATAACACTGATTTGTCTTTGATAGTACAACCTTCCTATAATCTTTTCCTCGAGTATATATGTATGTGTAAAGATTTAGAAAGAAGAATATTGCTTTGAATCGAAGAATAAGTTAATTGATTCAGAGATTCAAGCAATATATGTAAGTTGTGATTTCTTTTCAGAATGCAGAGATAGTAGAGAGTATGATCAGAAAATAAAAAGAAATTCGATGATTTGTGAAGTGAATCTTAGGTGTTTATATAGTAGATAAATAGTTGCAACCATTCACGAAGAATTCAAATCAAAGGAAGCATCCATACCTCTTCAATTTAGATCGTATCTCTTGGAAAATGGAAATGTCTATTCAGAAAAATAGCTGTTGAAAGAATTCGGTCGACTGACCCAAAATGACCAGTCAACTGAATGTTCAAAGTAGGTGCAAAACAGAGAGTTTCTGTGCACCTGGGAAGATTCAGTCGACTAGCTATTTTTGGTCAGTCGGCTGACCTAATATTCAGTGCACAATTCTCATCTATATAAAAAGTTTAAAGCTTAAAACAAATTTGTTTTGAGTGAAACTACTTGAAGATAGATTTTAAGAATTCTAAGACTAAAAATTATGATAAATAAACATACTATACTCAGTTTTGTAGCCTTGTTTCCTTTGTAGTTTTAACAGCATATTTCTTTCTCTTTTTGTCGATTGCCTATGTGTCTCATTCACTGATTTGTTTAAGCTCTTTGTCACGAACGAAAACTTACGATTCAACATTCTCCCCCTTTTTGATTGATGACAATCTGTTACGGATGATACTATATTTTGATAAATATATATCAGGAGTTATATATATCTCCCCGTGAATATATGGCGACATATTTAATCCCTATAAGAAATGGTTAGTCATACAAATTTCTCCCCCTTTGTCATCGACAAAAAAGGAAATAATAATAATTTCATCATTGAACTAATTAAAAATTGCAATCATAGAAAAAACATTGATTTGAAATTGTTACTAATACAAACTCATAAATAGAATGTTTGGTACTACTATCAAGAGATAATAACATAAATCAGAGTCAGACCCTGTCTCTTCTTCTTGTTCCACTTGCATTGGACTTTTTCCTTTGGATCTGCCACCCCCATTGCTGCTTGTGTCAGAACTTATGTGTTCTTCTGATGTTGACCAAGTAAAGCGAAGAGCTGGTCGTTTGCCTGGATCACGTTGAGAAGTCTCCATAGTGGTGGAAGAGGAACAAGATATCTCATCCCATAAAATCCCAAAGAAACTTTTAATTTTGTCAATTTTTTTATCGAGATTTTGATGCGAGAATCCAAAATGACTTGACTTCTTACAATTAAATCAATAGATTCCCGAGTGCTTTAGGGTAGAGTTGGTGTTCGAATGTCATTTCTTGATTGTTGTTGCTAGGGGGTAGAAGTTTGTTGACGAGGTCGAGATTGCCATTCTTGAAAAGTCATGATAGTTAGAGGTCTCGGTGGCAATTTCACAAGGCTTATAGTGCGGCTATTTAGAGTTTTGGGAATTGAAGTTTTGGATTCCAAAATCGAAACTAGGAGATTCATAAGTAGCCGCATAATACATTCTCCATAATAAACAATGTTCATACGACCTTGATTAAATGAAAAGAATTCCTCTAGAATAAGTTTCGGCCAATTTATTTGGAATTCTCCCCAAATAGCATACAATGCCTTAAAGTTGTTTGGATCGACAAGCTTATAAGAGCCGATACGGGGAAGAAGCGTGTGCATTAAAGCTCGATGCATAATTCTAGCTGTAGGTCGTAATGTGATTGACTTAAGTTCAGTCATGTCATCTTCTAAGAACCGATGACTTACTTCGTCTCGCTCGTCTATGGGTACATTTAATTCTTCTAAATCAATACCATTTGTTGAAGTATGATGAATATAACCAATTCTATCTAAATAAAGAAATACTTGTCGACCACATACTGAACTCCAAATGCAATTATCACGATTACGTGGGTTTTGATGGCCTAAATTCAAATTAACATAGAAAAGTTTTACCAAGGTGTGATTTATCTTGATATTATTTTGATTGTGATCTAGGAGTGACTCTAGATGACTTCTCCTTGCTAGCTCTTGTATCCTATACGGCGCAAAATCGAGAAACATAACAAAAGAACCTTCAAAAAATCGTTCTTCTTTCATCTTATTCCACCTTTGGACTGCTATAGCATCGTAAAGCCATTGAGCAAATTGAGAATCAATCGGCTCAGAGAAAGAAGAGGCATGTCTAGATCTCTTGGGTTGACGAGGAGCCATTTAAAAATAGTAATGTAGTAGAGGAATTTGAAGATATTTGGGAGCTAGGGTTTTAGAATTCTGAAATGAGAAGGTAAAGGTAAAAAGTGAAAGAGGATATAGAGGATTGAAGTGTTAAAAAGGTAAGTAAAAAGGTGAAAAGTAGGCTTAGTTTTCAATTCAGACGACTGGTCGAATATGGTCAGTCGACTGAACCAGTATCCCGAAACTTTCTATTTCAGATTCAGTCAACTGGCCATATTGTTTCAGTCGATTGAATATGGAAAGAATGCTTTCTGTTTAATGATTCGGTCCACTGGATATTTTCTTTCAATCGACTGAATATGGTCTGAAAACTCTCAGTATTCAGATTCAGTCGACTGGTCGAAAAATTTCAGTCGATAGAATTATCTATTTTGCAGCATTTACAATATTTTTGAAAAAAATAATATATTCAATATAATTTTAAATGATGCATATATAGGAAAAATAAAAAAAATAAAAAAAATATTTATTTGGAAGAAGGAGTGGATGGAGACTTGGAGTTGGTTGGTTCATCCTTCGTCTTCTCTACATATGGTTTCAATGGTGACTAACAGGTTCCATGCTTCCATGAATTTAGAGAGACAGGTGGAGCCTATGGCGACCGATCCCATGGATTTCGAGAGGAAGATGGCATAGGTTGATGAACCGCAGATGAAGATGACCCGCCGAACTTCTATCCAATCTGACCTAGATAACTTAGGCGTCTTGAATTCACTTTCTATTCGTAGTACATCTCGCGTTGAATTGCTATAGATTCTCTCTAGTAATGATGTAGATCATCAATTTTTTGTTTGGTTTGAGGAGAACCAAAGAACAGAAAATGTCTCGCGTTCTTTTTCTCGAGAGTATAGCCTATGTGATAATTTGACGGTCTGGCCGGTTGATGTGTAGGTGTAGGTGTATGTAAGCTTGACGAGCTAGATGATGGTGTTGAAAATCGATAGTAGAGTAAGCAGATCCATTTGATGAATCTTGTGAAGACATTTTGGTTGAAAGAAGACTAGAAATTTATGTAGAAAATAAGAATTCGTTTGAGACAAAGTTTTTGATGTTGAATAAAAACAAAGTTTTTAATGTTGAATAAAAAGCAGAAGTTTGAGATATATATATATAGGAAAATATGTAGTAAGAAGTTGATGGTTTTACGTACAAACTGAAAAAAAAAATTAAGGACGAAAATTAAACAAGAATTTTTGGCTGAATATTTTTCATAAAAAGTTTAAAAAAAATATAAGGAGAAAATTGTATAAGAAGTAGATGTGAAAAATTGAATGGTCAAGTGGAAGAGACATAGGGTTATTAAACTCGAGGTGCAGAGTTCGAGCACCAGAAAAGAAATTTTTTAAAAGGATTATATATATATATATATATATATATATATTTTAAATTAACTTTAACAATTTTATAATTCCTTTAAAGAAATTATTCCTAGTTATCTTCTTAGATTTATAAAACAATTTTCATTGAGTTGTTTAGTGAAAATATCAGCTAACTGATTTTCAGAATTTACAAAAATCTAAATTTATTATATCTTTTTCAATATTATCACGAAGAAAATGATGACGAATATCAATTTGTTTAGTTCGTGATTGATTGACAGGATTTTTAGATAAATTTATTGCACAAGTGTTATCACAATATATTATAGATTTATTTAATTTTATATCAAAATCTTGTAATGTTTGTTACATGTAGATTACTTGAGCACATACTAAAGCTGCAGATATATATTCTGCTTCACATACGATAGTTAAACGCAATTTTGTTTCTTGCTGAACCAAGATACTAAGGATCATCCAATGAAATGATAAGTACCACTTGTACTTTTTCTATCTGTCCGACTTCCTCCAAAATTAGCATCACTATAAGATACTAATTCGAAAGGACATTCTTTTGGATAAAATAATCCTAAATCTTTGGTTTTGCTAAGATAACGAATTATAGCATAACTGCTCGCATATGTGATTCTTTAGGATTTGCTTGAAATCGAGCATATAAACAAACACTCATCATGATGTCAGGTCGACTAGCAGTTAAGTAAAGTAATGATCCAATCATACTACGATATAGTTTTTGGTCAACACTTTTACCATTTTCATCTTTATCGAGATGTATAATTGTACCCATAGGAGTTGGTTTGGCTGAAGTGTTTTCCATACCAAACCATGATTGATAAAAATGCCATTTTGATTTGCAATCCGGGAAAATATGATAGTTCTCCCATATGTGACATTTCAAATTCATTTGTAATGATAGTCAAAAATTCCTGACATAGTTTTCATTTGTTGAACCAAAAATAATATCATCAACATATATTTGTATAATTGAAATATCCTGTTTAGTTTTCTTAATAAATAATGTTTGATCAACTTTTCCAATCTCAAAACAAGATTCTAGTGGATAGCTTTTAAGTCGGTTGTACCAAGCACGAGGTGCTTGTTTTAAACCATATAAAGCTTTTTTAAGTTTATAAACGTGATCTGGAAATTTTTCATGAGTAAAAAGAGGAGGTTGTTCAACATAAACATTTTCTTTTATATATCCATTTAGAAAAGCACTTTTAACATCCATTTGATATAATTTAAAGTTATGACAACATGCAAAAGCAGTAGAATACGTATAGCTTCTAGTCTTGCAACTGGAGCAAACGATTCTTCATAGTCTATTCCCTCTTCTAGATTATAACCTTGTGCTACTAATCTAGCTTTATTTCTAGTAATGTTACCTTGTACATTAGCTTTGTTTTTGAAAACCCATTTTGTACCCATGATTGATTGATCACTTGGTCCAGGAACTAATTCCCAAACTTCATTTCTTTCAAGTTGATTTAGCTCTTCTTGCATAGCTATAATCCAATAGTCATCAGTAGAGGCTTCCTTAATTTTTTTAGGTTCTATATTAGAGAGAAAAACTATATGGCCCATTTGATTTAATTGATGTATTGTTCTTACATTTGAATTTACTTCTCCAATTATATTTTGAACAGGGTGATCTCTAAGAATTCTTGGAGAAGATCTTACTATATTATCATTATTAACAATGTTTTCATTTTCTATAGCAATATCAGAATTATTATTTCGAAAAAATAGTATCATCATCTTCTGAGTTATTTGTCAGAATTTTATTTGATTATTTTCAAAATTTATAATCTTCGAAGAAATTTTGACATTTTCACCGAAATAAACATGAAGAGTTTCTTCGATTACTTTAGTTCTTATATTAAAAACTCGATAAGCTTTGCTTCTTTCCGAATATCCTACGAATATTCCTTCATCGGATTTTGGATCAAATTTGCCAAGCTGATCTTTAGAGTTAAGTATAAAACATTTTGAACCAAAAACTTTGAAATATGATATATTTCTACCATTTTAAAGTTCATATGGAGTATGTTTTGTTAATGATTGAATAGAAACACGTTCAAGACATAGCAAGTAGTTGCAACAGCTTCTGCCCAAAAGTGCTTAAGTAAAGTGCTTCCATTTAATAAAGTTCATGGACATTCTTGTAATGTTCTGTTTTTCCTTTCTACAACTCCATTTTGCTATGGGGTTCTAGGAAAAGAGAAATTATGATTAATTCCTTTCTTGTTACAAAAATGTTCGAAAACTTCATTTTCAAATTCACCTCCACGATCACTTCTAATATATTTAACTTTTAAATTCTTTGTATTTTGAATTCTTTTTACAAAAATTTTAAGATTCTCAAAGTATCACTTTTATGTTTCATAAAAATAGTCCATGTATGTTTTGAAAAATCATCTACAATAACAAACACATATCCATTGTGATCAATAGATTGAACTTGAGTAGGTCTGAAAAGGTCCATATGTAGTAGTTCAAGTGTTTGTGTTGTAGATATGACTTTCTTAGATTTAAAGGAAGATTTTTTTAATTTTCCTAACTGACAAGCATCACAAATATTATCAATTTTGAATTTCATATCAGGTAGTCCTTTAACAAGTTTATTTTTAGCTATTTTATTAATAGTATTAATATTTATATGACAAAATCTTTTATGCCATTACCAAGAATCATTTTCTGCAGCTACTAAACACATATTTGCGTTATGATTTATATCAATATTTAAAATTTAAATATTTCTATCTCTTATACCTTCAAAAATAAATTTTTATTTTTATCAGAGATATTACATTTATTTTCTGAAAAAGATATAATAAAACATTTATCACATAATTGACTTATACTTAATAAATTATGTTTTAAATTTTTTAACTAATAAAACATCAGTAATGAGAGGTGAGTTAGAGATACCGTTATTGCTCACATCGCCTTTGCCGATGACATAACCTTTTGAATTATCTCTAAAAGTGACTGATCCTCCATTTGAGTAGACTGTGTTTGTTAACATATCTTTATTACCACTCATGTGTTTCGAGCAACCACTGTCTAGAATCCATTTTCCTCTCTTTTTAAGTGGTGCACCATCATTTTTAGCCATGAAACATACATTTGCTTGCTCTGTGTCACTGTCACTGTCGCTTTCTGATGATGAAGAATCTGAATCATCCCATGTTACAGAAAAAGCTTTCTTCCTGATTTTGTTCTTCTTGAATTTATTTTTTCGTTTCTTTGGACAATCTTTCTTCATATGACCCTTTTTATGACATTCGTAACATTCCATGATAGAAGAAGATGGTTTATCGCTATTATTGTTATTAGAGTTATTTTTGTAACTCTTGATCTTGCTATTCTTTTTGAATTTCAAAAACTTTTTGAAATTCTTAGCAGTAAATGCTATATCCTCTTCGTTCGAGTCAGAGTCATCTTGTTCTGCTTTAAATGCTATATTATTCATATCCTATGCTTGAACTTTCTTTGCCTACAAATTTACTTCATATGACATTAGATTTCCTATTAACTCTTCTGGTTTCATAGTAGAAAGATCGTTTGTTCTTCAATAGCTAGGACCTTTCTCTCCCATTCATCCGTTAAAGAGTTTAAGATTTTTGATACTATATCAAAATCAGAATTTTTTTCTCCTAGTGCCAATAGTGAATGACATATATCTTGAAATCTAAAGTACATGTCATTTATATTTTCATTTGATTTCATTTTGAAAATTTGAAACTGATTTTTCAACATAGAAATTTTGCTTTGTTTAACTTTGTTAGTTCCTTCATGAGTTACTTTTAGAGTTTTCCATATCTCATAAGCATTTGTATACATACTAACTCTATTAAACTCATTTCTATCTAATGCACATAATAACATGTTCATAGCTGTAGCATTTGAAGTAGCATCACCTATCTGTGCAGCAGTCCAAGTTGAAAAATATTCTGTTGGAATAGTATATTCGTTTTGAGTAATGTTCCAAGTTTCAAAACCATTAGATTGCATATATATTCTCATTCTAGTTGACCGGTAATTATAATTCATGCCATTGAATAGTGGAGGTCGTGAAGTAGATTGACCTTTAATAAAACTAGTCTTAGTGACAGTGTTTGTGATGGTGTTATTTTCCATATTAGCAAAAGATTATCAAATAACTGTGTTACGGTTATAGAATGTCCCGCGCTGTACCAAATGAAAGTGACTACTGTGTTGCTAGTTATCACTTAGGACCGTGTAATATAGAATGTAATATAATCTAAATACAGAAATAGACAATATTAGTAAAGTAAATAAGAAAAGCACACCTGGAGCTTTTATACTGGTTCGAACTTCCCGTTCTACGTCCTGTCCCAGACTTTCCTTTGCAATTTCTCACAAAACCCCCTCACTTAACCCGAAGGAATAGGAAAACAACACCTGAGCAACCGATCAGGATTTTTCCGCCTCTAACAACCGAATGAGGACTTTACCCGCCTGAACAACTGAACAGGACTTCAATAGTTTTGCTTTGTCACTTTGTGTTCTTGATAACACTGATTTTTCTTTGATAGTACAACCTTCCTATAATCTTTTCCTCAAGTATATATATGTGTGTGTAAAGATTTGGAAAGAAGAATAAGTTAATTGATTCAGAGATTCAAGCAATGTATGTAAGTTGTGATTGCTTTGCAAAATACAGAGATAATAGAGAGTATGATCAGAAAATAAAAAGAAATTCGAAATTTTGTGAAGTGAATCTTATGTGTTTATATAGTAGGTAAATAGCTGCAACCATTCACGAAGAGTTCTGATCAAAGGAAGCATCCATACCTCTTCAATTTAGATCGTATCTCTTGGCAAGGAAGTGTATATTCAAAAAAATAGCTATTGAAAGAATTCAGTTGACTGACCCAAAACGACCAGTCAACTGAATGTTCAAAGTATGTGCAAAACTGAGAGTTTCTGTGCACCTGGGCAGATTCAGCCGACTGGCCATTTTTGGTCAGTCGACTGACCCGACAGTCAGTGCATAGTTCTCATATATATTAAAAGTTTAAAGCTTAAAAAAACTTTGTTTTGAGTGAAACTACTTGAGGATAGATTTTAACAATTCTAAGACTAAAACTTCGACAAATAAACATACTATACTCAGTTTTGTAGCCTTGTCTCCTTTGTAGTTTTAACAGCATATTTCTTTCTCTTTTTGTCGCTTGCCCGTGTAGTCTCATTCACTAATTTGTTTAAGCTCTTCGTCATGAATCAAAACTTACGATTCAACAATATTATTTATTTAATTATTCTCTTAAATAAATGACTATGCATTTCGAGTCCGTACGATCAAACGATGCGTCCGATCACTATGAAACTCGTCTGCGTGCATCACCTCATTTTCTAAGTCCAATGGCAATAACTACATCTCCATAGAGATTACGCTCCGGAAGGCTAATTTCGCATATTTCGAGGTCAATTCGGGCATCGAATTGTCTGATCTCAAAATATATGACCATTATACTCATTTTAATTCACAACATTAATCCGAACTCAACGGAAGTGATCTCGAGTCCTGATTCGACTGTATGTAAATATCTTATTTCCGGGCCTTTATTTAATTAACGATTAAATATTTAAATAAAGTATTTAAATATCCAATCGTTAAAAGTATGTATCGTTACACATGACAACTCATCCTAGTACATTCAAAAGGTGTTGATGTGATGGAGATGATGGGAAGGGTGATGGTAGACGTATGGAACAAGGGAGAGGGTATAAGGGGATGTGAGGTGGTAGCATAATGTAGCCGGTAAATGGATAAGGGGTAATAAATTAATTTTCTTATTCAATTTATATAAAAAGTTCTTTTTATTTTTTCATTTTACTTCACTTTTATTCATTTCAAAACACTTCTCCATTTTCAAAACTCCATTACTCTTTCTCGTAGCTTTCTTAAATTTTTTAAATAAAAACCTTTCATTTTCCATTTTCAAATCTTAAACAATGCTAAAAGATACTTCTTTACTACCTTACACCTTCTCTCTTCCAAAAACAAGACCCAAACCCACCTTTCAAAACAAGGCCGAACCCATATTCCCTTAGGCCACTTTAGGCTTCCAAAAATCAAATTTTTACAAAGAAAAACTAAGATCGTGTGTTAGCTCAAAGTGTGGTGGTTGTTTCATTGGAATTAGGTTGATTTTTGGTGAGAAAATCTCACCTTTAAAACCAAAGTTTATAACTTTATTATTGTTGATAATAAATATTGTTAGTTGTTCGGTTTAGAAAGTAAATGTTGCTTGTGTTTTACATATATGCATTTATATGTAATGTTTTGTTATAGACTTAAGAATCAAGTCGAAATGTTAAGTGATGGTTTGAAAGCGATGATCTATACTTTATGTATGGATGTTAGTGCGTTAGTACATATGTGTGAGCTTTTGTGCATAGATGTTGTATGTAAAAGGAAAGTTAGCACTTGGACTGGTTTTTGTTGTGACGTCGAGATCCCATGTGTTTTAAACTAGTTTACTTATTTATTTTCTATAAATGTTTCATAAAGTTTTCAAAAATTTTACCTTTTGTTTTCAAAGCTTTATATAAGTTTATAAATTAATTTAGTATGCAAGGAAAGGATTTTTAAAATTTACTTTGATTTCTAAAACAAGTTTTTAAGTTTATGGTATCCATAGCGATAGTCGCTATGGATGTAGTTCGTAAAACAACCATTTTTCGTGTAAACTAAAAGAGTTTTCACTCTAAGTATTTTTAAAATGTATTTTAAAATATATTATAAGTCTTGAAAAGGAATTTTAAATTATTAAAAATATTTTCAAAGATTAATTATTAATTAAGTAAAGATCAATTATTAATTAATTAAGTAAAGACTAATTATTAATTAATTAATTAAAGGTTTAAGTTATAATTAAATTATTTATTAATTAAGTAAATAATTAATTTATTTTTATTTAATTAAGTAAGGGTTAATTATTAATTAATTATTAATTAAGTAAAAAGTATAATTATTTGAATTAATTATTAGTTAAATAAGGTTTAATTATTAATTATTAATTTATCATGTAAGGTTTAATCATTACTTAACCATTTATTAAGTTAAGATTTAATTATTATTAAATAAAAGATTTAAACATATTATTAATTAAATAATGGTTTTTTATTATTTTTTTATCACTTTATTTCCTAGGATCGAGTTTTGTTTAAAAAGCAACTTTCTTTTACAAAAGATGGGTTTTAAATACAAAGGATTTCTTTGTCTATACCATTAAGTAGCCAATAAATATGAATTAGTTATGCTAAAATGTAAATACATTTTATTGAAAGAAATTCATCTCATATTTAGCACTTAAAGCCAATGAGTAGACATTGCTCCATATGGTAGATCTAGAACTTGATTTTCTTTAGGAGGGATAGAGAAGTCAAAATGTCGAAAACGTGATAAACATAAAGGAATTAATTTCGATAAATGGGTCATGATAAATTAAGTACATGGAAGATACATCATTATATGCTTAACATAAAATTCCAAGGTATGGAAAGCCGTCTCTATTCCAAGAAGTAAGAATGTACGTTGAGTCAAAGTTAGTTTTCTAACTTGTCTGACCTCATTGTTAATCAAGGGAAAATACAATTTGAAATTGGAAAGTAGGGATGAGTATAGGATGTCTTATTTTTCGTATGCAGATCTATACACACCTTAGACGGTGGATTTGTCTACTATCGATAATTTGACCCTTTTAAAATTATCAAATATTGGTTCGGAGATAATTGGACCAGGTAACAAGTGTTATTCGAAAGCCACATAGAACCAACATAAGCGTTCGAATTGGAAACATCTAAAAGATGATGGGATCGAAGAAGTAGATCTTTGAAGTGCAAGGACTACCTGCTACTAATCCTAAGGATGATTCCAAAATGGATGTAGTAAAGGTAGTGCCTTCAATTTATTAATATCCTGAACAACTTGTATGGACGAATGCTAGCATTGCATTATCGCCTGGAGGGCAACGTTAGCATTCTAAGTGGGATTGCTGTATGAAAAGTTAAACATAGCCTTAAGCCTCACAATCAGGAACGATAAACATGGGATTGGTTGCAAGGCTATATGGGTCGCACCTATTAGAGTATGGTCATCACCCGATCTAGATCGATATTTCTCAATTTTGTATGCTATTGACCCAGGTACGGTTCTTGATCGCAATTTGGATGGTGACATATTTAGTACTATCCAGTAAGTGGTACGCCGGTCTTGTCATGCAAAGGGTCCACGCAAAGCCCTCGGTACATTTTATTTAAAAGGTGTACCATAATAGAGGGTACCCTAGTAGGCTTGTCATTGATGGAATCTATTCTCCAATAAGTGCCTTACCGACTTAGTTGCGTCTCAATATGTCGAAATGTGAGATGAAAGCATTTCAACTATGTTCGATATTTATTTTAAACCCTAGACATTATTATAATTTCACTAGAATTTCCATTGAAATGTTTTGGTTATCGTAAGGTAAAAAATCGTCTGTATTTATATGCGGCAAGGTCTTATGAGATACCTTTATTTTGAGAAGAGTTTATAAGTTTAATAATTCAGTTGTTTGGACTATACTCACACTAGAACCATGTCTGACCCATAGTTTTTCTTTCATTTACATAAAACTCTTGAATATTCAAATTTGTATGAGTAGCCAAGTAGTCCAGTTCATACGGATGGATTTTGGAGGAGCATGGAGTAGGAGGCTTCGCGTTAGCTAATTATCTATTTTATTTCCACTACATACATACATTTTGTATTAGCGTTGTGGAGGCAGGCAGTTATAACTATCTTTGGCTGAAGTTAGTACCTGGTGTGACTGTGATGCATCACTTTAGAAGTGATAATATGTACCATCTTATATTTTAATATATGTGATTGCCTTGCATTGTGAGATTCTGCATTTCTTTCTTATCTTATCTTTTCTTTTTATCTTAATAGCTTTCCTTTCAGACACCTAGATGATCGACACATGAATATCGTGGATGTATTAAGTGTCGTCTTTGGGAGTAAGAAAGGCAGATCATTATAAGTGGTATCAGAGCTTAGGTTAAGCAAACACCTAGGTCTTGGATGGGGTCAACTCATCAGAGATAGTGTTAGTAATACCCTAGAATTTCTTTAGTCTATAAAAGCGTGCAGTTGTAATACACACACACACATACATACATACATACATACATACATACATACATACATATATATATATATATATATATATTTGAATTACTTTTGTCAGCTTTGATATGTTTGATTTAGTACCATTTTTCCCTTAAGAATATCTCGTCTAGGTTTCTAAAGTTATCTTACTATATCCAGGTAGTAAGAATAAGTAATAGGGTAAGACGAGGTAGAAGAGCTAGTAGTATCACAACCACCAATGGTCGAGCTATGAATGTTGGAAGAGTTAGAGTAATTGAAGACGCAACCCCATGAAATTTTGTAGCTTTGTATAAAGACTATACTAATTTGGGAGGAATGCCATTTAAGGGCACGAAATCCATCATCGAAGTGTAAGCTTAGTTTCGTTCTTGCGAAAAGATTTTCAAGGGGTATATATTTCAAATGGGCAGAAGCATTTCTTAACATGTTGGCATTTGCAAGATGGAGCTGGAGCATGGTGGGATTCTGTTATAGTGAATGTTCCTGAAGATGGTTTTTCTTAGGCTAGATTTAAGGAGGTATTTGAAGACCAGTTTATGCCCACCGCAGGAAAGACTCATTTGTATAGGAGTTTTTTGATCCTATGCAAGGTTATTTATCAACATTTAAATATGAAACCAAGTTTATCGAGCTATCGTGATTTGGCCTGGCGTTGATTAATACCCACTTAAGAAGAATGTGATGTTTGTGGTAGGAATGAGTGAAGGATTTTAAAAGAAGATGCCTGCCCATCTGAAGGGATCTTTCGTGGATTTGGTAGATATGGTTTAAGGTATGAAATTATGGAGAAGAAGACGGAAATAGAACCAAACAATAATAACAGTAACCCGAACAAGAGGAAGTTCAATCCGTAATGGTAGAAGCAGTGAAAGGGAAAGTCGGGAGGAGATCAAGGGAACAAATTTAAGATTTTTGAGTGTTTGTAGTGTATACAGAAGGGCCATCTGGCAAGGTTTTGCAAGAATTTAAGGCTTCAAAGTAGCAGGCATGACCTGTCGCTCCAATGGTTTAGAAGACGCTTTGCTACAACTGTCAGCAACCAGGACACATGGTGATGGATTGCCTGCTAATGAAGAAGGGTCAGCAAGTCAAAGTTTATGCTATCATGGATGAACCATCGACCTCAAAGGAAGTGAAAGGGAACGGAGTTCTTGAAGGTAATTTTGTTATCAATGGAATTTTTGTTCGAGTATTGTTTGATACTGGGGCTTACCATAGTTTCATTTCCATAGAATTGGTAAATAGATTGCAACTTTCCCTAAGAATTGTAGAAACCCATATTTGTTAGTCTAACTTCATAGGAGGTACAACTAATTTATCCACTGTTTGTGAGAATATGCAAATTACTTACCTTACCCACCATTTTTCATGCGACTTCTTTGTTTTGGATTTTATGAGATTTGATGTTATAGCCAGTATGTACTAGTTATCAAAGTGAAAAGCTGTTCTAGATTGCAATGAAAGGATAATATTATCACAAAATAAGAGAGGGAAGCATGTGGAAGAATCCTGTGATGGTCTAGAGAAGCAAATGAGTAGTTTTCTGTATGCCTTAGAATCGTCTCAAGAAGAGCTACGGTCTATATTAATTGTTATGGATTTTCCTGATGTTTTTGAACCAATTAACATTCTGCCTCCACATTGGGAGATTGAGTTTCGAATTGACTTAATTTCGGGTCGGAAGTCTGTTATTTAACAAATCCATAAAATGGCTCCGGGTGGGAAGGAGGAGTTAAGGGATCTAATATATGATTTGTTGAGAAGAGGGCTAATTAGACCAAGTTGTTCAAGTTGGGAGTTGTTGCAGTTTTTGTCGCAAAGTTGGATGGTTCTTTAAAACTTTATGTGGATTATAGAGAGCTGAACAAGCAAACCATTTGTTATAAGTATCCATTACCCTACATAGATGACATGTTTAACTAATTTTATGGAGCTCGAGTATTCTCCCAAATGGACCTTGCTATAGGATTTCACTAGCTAAACATAGTGGAAGATAGTATACCCCTAAAGACATTTAGAGGACCAGATTGTTTCTTCAAGTGATTGGTTATGCCTTTCGAACTAACCAATACACCTGATTATTTTGTAGATCTGATGAACCGAGTTTTTAGTGATGTGCTCAATAAGTTTGCATTGGTTTTCATAGATGGTATCCTTATTTACTCTAAGATCGAGGAAGAACACAATAACCATTTGGAAATGGTGATAGAGACATTAAGTAAGCATGTTTTAAAAGCAATATTTTTCATGTGTCAATTTTGCAAGTCAAAAGTAAGGTTCTTCAGACATGTTGTATTCGGGGATGACATTTTGGTTGATCCGGCAAAGGTGGCAGCTATTCAAGAGTGGAAGTCACTGCAAACTCTGATGGGGTTAGAAGCTTTTTAGGCTTGGCCTGATATTATAGAAGGTTCATCCAAAATTTCTGTAAGATTGCCTCGCACCTAACAAAGAAGACGAAGAAAGATGAGAAAGTTTGTTTGGACTTCAAAGTGTGAGGAAGAGTTCGTTGAGTTGAAGAAGAGGTTTACTAGCACTCCAGTTCTAACTATTTCAAACTCCAGTTCTAACTATTTCAAATGGGGGTAAATGGTTGACTATGTATACCGATGTTTATGGGGTAGGATTGGGTGCAGTTCTGATGCAGCATGATAGAGTTATTACTTCTGCTAGCAAGCAGCTGAAGCTTCATGGGAGGAATTATGCAACATATGTTTTAGAGTTAGTGGCTGTTGTGTTTGCATTGAAGATGTCGAGGAATTACTTATTAGGTAAAAAGTTCGAGCTCTTTACGGATCATAAGACTCTGAAGTATCTTTTCACGCAAAAGTATTTAAATATGCAGCAGCAGCGGTGGTTGGAATTTCTGACGGGCTACGACTTGGATATTTTATATACACCGAGAAAGGAAGATGTGGTAGTGGATAATTTGAGCAGTAATGCCATCTTGGCCCTTTTGGAAGTTACTCCGACCCTACTGGAAAGGATTGCAGGTAAAAAAATGGATGATAGCCTTTTGGCAGAATTTATGTAAGGAGTTAAAGAAGGTAGAAGTTTTGATTTTGAGATGGATAGTCATGGTACTTTGAGAATGAATGGAAAGTTATGTGTTCACGATGTTGATGGTCTTAGACAAGAAGTTTTGACGGAATGCCATAAATCTAAGTTGAGTATCCACCCTGAAGTTAATAAGAAGTACCAAGATATGATATGAGTATTTTGGTGGTCCTAGATAAAGAAGTATATTTCAATCTATGTCAACCGATGTGCGAACTGCCAGCAAATCAAAGGCTATCACCAAAGGATTGCTGGGTTACTTTAACCATTGGAGATTCCAAATTGGAAATGAGAGCAAGTATCAATAGATTTTATTGATGGTTTGCCCAGATCAAGGAAAGGAAATGTAGGTATTTAGGTCATTGTGAACTGGTTAAACAAGAGTGCTCATTTTATTCCAAAGCCGACGAAGACTGCAGCGACTTTGGAAGAGATTTATATAAGGGAGATCGTCCGACTGCACAGAGTTCCAGTTAGCACTATAAGTGATTGAAATCCTATCTTTACCAGTCAGTATTGGAAAACGTTACAAGTAGCTTTGTGAAGAAAGCTAAGTCTAAGCACAGCATACCATCCTTAAATAGGTAGGCAAACAGAAAGGGTGAATAGAGTCTTGGAGGATCTGTTGAGAGCATGTATCTTGAACTTTGGTGGATCGTGGGAAGATCGTCTACACTTGTTGGAATTCTCTTACAACAACAATTATCAAGCAAACATTGGCATGGCACCCTATGAAGCTCTTTATGGACGTCCATGTAAATCACTAGCATGTTGGGTAAAAACCAGGGGTTATTTAGTGCTTAAGCCTGATATGATTCAAAAAGCTACATAGAAGGTTGTTATGATCAAGAGGAGGATGAAAGAAGCTCAAGATCGATAAAAAAGCTATGCTGATCGAAGAGGAAAGTGATTTGGAATTTGTAATCGTGAGACTTTGTGTTTGTGAAGATTTCCCCGATTAGAGGAGTTGCTCGATTTGGAAGAGCAGGGATGTTGGTGTCTAGATATGTTTGAACTTTTCGAATTCTTGAGTGGCTTGAGCCACTTGCCTATAAAGTTGAATTGCTAAAAAGATTATCGATAGTTTATAATGTATTTCATGTGTCACATTTATGAAAGTATGTGCATGACCCATCGCTGATTGTGGAGTCATTTTTCAAGAGGATTTGGAGGTGGAACCAAACCTAACAGTGATATCACATCCAGTTCGCATTATGGATCACAATGTAAAATAATTATGGAATAAAATGGTGAGATTGATTAAGATTTAGTGGAGTGAAGACCCTCGAGACTACACTTGGGAGACGAAAGATAACATTAAGGAAGCTTATCCCGAGTTGATGATAGAATAGTAGTTTGCTTCTTGTAGGATTGTATACTCACTATTTGCGATGTGATTGCTTAGTATGCATTTCATAATATATGATATATGCCCTTTTGAGTGACTTTGAGTTATCTATTTTTGTGATAATTTCAAGATGAAATTCTTTTAAGGAAGGGAGAATGTAACGACCCAAAATTTTATCACTTTAAATAGGAATATTTAATATAGTTTTAAATAATAAAAAAGGGTTTTATAACTCAAATAAACCACTTTTAAATAATAACTGATAACAATGAAGTTGTTTTGGAATTTAGTTTACAAAAATAATTTGTTCTAAGAAAAATCGAAAATGTGATTGAAAATCATTTTTTGGATTTTTGACTTTTCATCATCTAAAAGTTACCGGAAAACATTGTGTACACAAGAGTATATACACACACTTATGTAATAACATATGAAATGGTTAGAGTTAAAATAGGTTTAAATATTTACTTAAGGAAATAAGGTAAGTTGAGTTTTCTTTACGAATTTGACAAAAAAGAAAAAGAAAACGGAAATGTCACATAACATGACAACTCGTCCAAGTACATACAAAAGGTGGTAATGTGATGGAGATGATGGAGAGGGTGATGGGAGACCTATGGAACAAGGCAAAGGGGATAAGGGGAGCTAAAGTAGCAACTTAATGTGGAGGGTAAATGGATAAGGGGTAATAAAGTAACTTTCATATTTCATTTTATATAAAAAACAAAATTCTCTTTTTAAATATCCATTTCACTTCACTTTTGTTCATTTCAAAACACTTATCACCTTTTTCAAAACGTCATCCTTCTTTCTCATTGTTTCCCTAAAGTTTTTAAATTAAAACATTTCTTTTCCATTTTCAAATCTTAAACAAAGCTAAAAGATATTCTTTTCAAACTTACACCTCCTCTCTTCCAAAAACAAGACCTAAACCTACCTTTTAAAGCAAGACAAAGCCCATATTCCCCTAGACAAACCCTTTAGGCTTCCAAAAATCAATTTTTTACAAAGAAAAACCAAATTCATGTGTTGGTTCAAAGTGTGGTGGTTGTTTGATTGGAATTCGGTTGATTTTTGGTGAGTAAATCTCACCTTTAAAACCAAAGTTTTTAACTTTATTATTGTTAAAAATAATTATTTTTGGTTATTTGGTTTGGAAAGTAAATGTTGCTTGTGTTTTATATATATGCGTTTATAAGTAATGTTTTGTTTTGGACTTGAGAATGAAGTTGAAATGTTAAGTGACGGTTTGAAAATGATGATCTTTACTTTGTGTATTGATGTTAGTGCATTTGTATATATTTGAGTGCTATTGTATATGGATGTTGTATGTTAAACGGAAAGTTAGTACTTGGACTTATTTATGTTGTGACATCGAGATCCCGTGTGTTTTTGTAACATCCCGCCTTTTCGCACGATTTAAACAGGCACACATGTCGATTCAAACCATACGTAAGGGCGGATGGTTATGAGATAAATAAGAAAAACAGAGAAGAAAGAAAACTAAACAGAATCTCACAGCGGAAGGATAAAATATAATAATCAAAATATACAGTTCATGAAGCTGTTTTACAAAACCTTTGATTTTTATCTATGCAATACATATCAGAGTACACATACCATATAACAATGCAGCGGAACCATATGAGTGTAGTGGAACCATATAATCTATAGTAATAATAATAAAATCTTCGTCTTCTTCCTCCAGAAATAAAATCTTCCAATCCTGAAACGCTCGGACTGACCCGAGCGAATTGAAAAGACAAAACACTCGAGTCAGAACTAAAGGATCTTATGTAAGTTAAATCAACAGAAAATAAATATGAGTGCAGTAACTCAAAAGATGCTCGGGATTTACATCTCTTAAGGATCCGTTAAACTATTTACTATGTAGTATATTTCGCTATATACAGTAGTGTCTAATCAGTAAAGTATAATCATATAGAAAATAGCGTTAAGGGGATGGTGAACCTTAACGCGGTCGGATCTTTAAAACCAAAATCGTAGTGGGCTCGCTATAAGGAGATGACACGGCACGCGAGGCAATGCCAGGGTGGATACACCGTTTGCACTCCCGGACCGGTGGTGACGGCAAGCCAGCAGCTTCCGCCCACCTCGAACAATACCCCCGAATCAAAGTTGCGCCACTGAATCGAATCACAACAGTAATAGAATGGTTTCCGATGGAGCATGCTCGATGAAAGGGTGCGACCCTTTGTGTAGCCCGGTATAGCTCCTGTTTTAGTCATATATGCCAACTCACGGGAGTTGGGTCCACGTAATATACCTCGAGAACGTCGCCACCATCCTGCTTCATTCTGGAATCTCCACCGCGTACACAGTTGTTAAAGTGGTTTTCGGTATAGGCCGGCTATAAGACAATATCCGATCCCGGTCTCTTTAACAACCAATCGTTATATTTTTCACACCGGATGGTTCTTTTATATTTCAAAGGTCGATTTACAATTTATATTAAAATATCATATTCGATTTCAAATCATATCACTTCAAATCATAGTCATTTTCAAATCATATTCGCTTTCAAACCCTATTCACCTTGAAATCATTTCCAGTTTCGAAACCATAATTTCTTCCAAATTTCATATTTCCAAACAGGTTACATTTTCACTTCAAATCATCAATTCAGTTTATTCTCTTTTAAACCCATCATTTAATTAACATTTCCTCTTTACGTAGACTGGAAATTTAGAAATAGTTTAAATAAGTATAGTAGTTATGAATAGTTAAATTACTCTAGAATAGTTTAACTATAGATTAAAATATCGTTTAATTGATCTAAGACGGTTAAGTAAATTTATAGTGGATTAACATAATTTAAAAATAGATTTATTAGCTTTAAAATAGATTAATTAGTTTTAAAATAACTTAAAAAGGGTTAACTAGTGTAATCTAAATTAAATGGTTTTAAAATCTAGGTTAAAATGATTTGATATATAGTTGAGATAGGTAAAATAGTTTAATAGTTTAAAATCTTAATAATTACAGTCTTTATGGCAATATATTTTAAAGTAGTTTATATTAAAATGTGAATTTTAAAATACTATCAATTTACTATTCATTTCATTTCCACACAAAAATCATTTCAAATTTTTTTCCAACAAAATCCACTTTCAAAGCTCCATTCTCATTCCATAAATAAAACATTGCGTTTACATCGATTTCAATTCATGTTTGAAATATTAAATTACATTATTTCTATTTTTTAAATACACTTCAAAGTTATATTTCAACAACTCAAATTTCTCAATTTTGACAACTTTCACTTTTATTCAAAATTTCAACTTTGAAATTACATATAATTTCTTTTTACAATACCTAAAACCAATACAAATTTTAGCATAAACTCAATTTCCGATAATAATTCAATCCGTAGAAATCATATGTTTCTCAAATTATCATCTAAATTCAGATTCAAAAATTTAAGCTTTAAAAAGAAATCATTTAATTTAACCCATCCGGTGTCCGTATAAAATTTTCTATCGTAGGGTCAAGTGGTGCGGATATTTATCATTTCAATCCGCAATTTAAATTTTTACGGTTATATATCATTTCAAACCGCAATCCCGAATTAATAAAAATAATCCATAACGAACTTGCAGTTTATATTTATATATAAAATAAACATTCATTTATCCAAATATCAACCATCAACCATCATTTGCAACCATCATCCAATTTAAACAATCATCGATATAGAGCATATAAATTATACAGGTAATAAATAACATGTACTAACTAACAGTTTATATTCAATAATAAATCTAATAACTGTTAAACTAGCAGTTTATATGCAAAATAAATGTAAACTTAACTGGCAGTTAATATGATATAAAAATAAACATAACTATGACAGGCAGTTAATATGCAAATAAATGAATTCTAACTGTCAAATTATATGCAATAAATAAATAAATTTACAGTTTATGTTAAATAAATGCGTTTAAACAGAAATAGTAAATAAAACACGCCAAACAGTCATAAGCAAATTTCTACTCATATTTAAATTCAGTTTAACAAACATAAGAACTTTTAGAAGTTGTGAGTGGGTTAAAACACTCACCTTTTGAATTTAAATCGAATTTAAATCCGATTTAAACTCAAAAATTCGACGGTCTCCAAATCTGCCCAAACCAGCGTCAATAGATCCGGAATTTTATTACGATCCTAACAAAAAAAATCTCGCGTGAAACGGATAACGTATGAGAAAGTTATCATAATTAAACGATTTGCAATCTAAATTAAAATAAACAAACAAGATAAAATATAACCCACTTGTCCACGTCAGCTCCTTTCCCCCCATCTTCCTCACGCGTTATCTCCAAACCATGCCCAGATACAACCCAGTCAACCACCCCTTTGACCATGCTTCTCTCCCTCCACCAGCCGCCGATAGCGTCGGCACCACCGCCGCGAGGTTCGCCTGCCACCCCTCTCTCGACCGCACCACCTACGGTCCCCCACGGTGCCGCGCGCCGCCGCTCCATCCAAGGGTGCTGAAACCCTAATTCGAAAATCTACGACGATCTAGCCGTAAACCAACCATGAAACTCGCATGGATGCGATCCCCTCAGCCCTCTCCACAAAACCCAGAAATCGTTTGACGATTTGACGAAGTTTGTTACGGCGGTGATGTAAGGCCGAAAATGATTTGAATTTTACTGGACGAACGATAGCTCCATCCGAAAAACAAATCACACCAGCAGATTACGAACACTGAGGACTATGACATATATTTTTGTGGAATTTTTCTGGAGAGTTTGAATTTTCATTGAAATTTTGAACTGTAGATAGATCTAGGTTTTTGCAACCATTGAGAAAGAGAAAGAGATGAAGAAAATGAACGTACAGCCAAATGAAAATAGAAAGGAGGCTAGGGTTTATCACAGCATATTTATAGACAAATAGAAGAAGGCTAGGTGGGCACGAATTACGAACGTGCTAAACGGAAGTTGGTCCAAAAAGCCCGTTCTGACCCCGGAACAAAATTTATTAAACCCATATATCCAAATAGGTATTTTAAAATATTCTGAACGCGATGGAAAAAGTTTTACGTCCAAATTCGATCGTATGAAGAAGTTATGCTGAAAACGAAATTTCCAAATTGATTTCAAATTGATTTTAATTAAATCGATTTCACGGCGTTTCGCGTTCGTACGGTCAAACGATAAGTCCGATCGCTACGAAACTTGAAAACCTACAATAATTCACTGATACGGATCCGATGAAACTGGTTTCATCGAAATCCGAGTCAGTGGCCAAAATGGCTATTTTTATATTAATTAAATAAATTAAAAATTAGTGAAAAAATTCAATCTTTCATATTTAAGTTTTAGTATTGAATTTTTTTATCACTTTATAATTCTCAAATATTTATAATGATTTAACAATTTTTAAATGTCAAATTATTAAAGATTAATCAATTAATCATTGAAAATTTCCAATTTACAATGTTAAGTATAAATTTTAATTTATCCAAAAATTAAACTTAATTTCCCACGAAATTCATTTATCACCAAGTATAAATTTAGTATTGGTTCATGGTCTAATATTATTGTTATCCTAAATTGTCAACTTAAACTCCGCTAACGTAGAATTCAACATTTAATTCCCATTTAATTGCAATAACGCAATTTCAAAAATTTTATTTCTTCTAAATAAATTTTAAATAGATCTTATTTCAATGACAAATTAAATTAACAAAAATTACGGGTCGTTACACTCTCCCCCACTCAAAACTTTTCGTCCCCGAAAAGGAAAAAGAAGGGAGAAGAAAGAATTTAAATAACGATACATCTTATTCAAAATATAACTTATAAACAATAATTTACTAAATTTATTGCCTTAAATAAAATATACCTGTTTGATAATCATTATACTTTTTATACTTAAATAAATAAAGTTTGGAAAACATTTTCAAATAATCTCTAAGTGGTTTCAATCACTAACAACAAATCAATCCAACAACCATCCATTTCAACAAACAGTATACACAACAAATATAAAACAACCATATAATCAAACAAACAAATAGTTATCCGTGTTCAAAACTTTTAAATTGTACGGAATGAAGAATAAACTACTAGCGCATCATTAACTCAACAGTCTTAGATAAAACTAAATAGATTATTCATTCATCCCAAATCCAAATTTTTAAAGCACCCTTGCCCTAACAACCATCAGCAACCAATTTCAAACAACAATCAACTTATCTTATTAATAATTTCATTTCATACATTTGTTATCTGACTTTCTCTTTTTATTCAAACCACATAAATTTTCCTTTCATAATTTACATTTATTTCTAACAACTTCAAATTTTATTTTCTCATTCAGTGATTGTTTTCCTTTATCTCAACTTATTAATTACAATTATTCATTTTTATTGATCCAGGTCATGTAAGTTTCTTTTATTTGTATTATATTTAATGCACTTCTCAATTACAATCATTTAGTTGATGCTTACATTTCTATTGTATTTGATTATAGAAATCCTTTTTAATTTCACTTAAATTCTTAACTTATAACATCTATTCTTTTAAACAAAGGATTTTATTAATACATTTACTAGGGTTGGCAGTCATTTATTTGTCACTTACTTCCTATTATATTAACTAGTAGCATTTAATTCATACTTAAGTTTATGACTCTACACATCAATCCTTATTTATTAAAGAATTTCTTTCATTTACTTAAGTTTAAAATCACCTATTTATAATACTTACCTTTAATTTTGGTAAAATTTCCATTTATAACTTAAGTTTACAACATTAAATTCTCATTTATAATAGCAAATTTATGGAATACTTCACTACCTACTTTTACTTGTACAAATTTCTATTACATCACTTATTAACATTCCAACTTTTAAATGTTTGGTAAGTTATATATATATGTTACATAAGGGTGTAATTTGGAAGTTATACAAGTTTTCTATTTACCTATGATTAATTAAATGTTCAATAATAATATTCTTTATTTCGTAGGTTACAAATTTCAAATTTCATTTAATACCATTTATAACCTATCATAAAATCTCTTATTTCCTACAGAGAGTGAAATTTATTAATTAGCTACGTTCCAATTCAGTACAGTCATTGAAACTATTAATTAATTCATTGTTCCATAAGTTTTACAATTTCAGCTTACCTTTAATTTATTTAATGCTTCCATTCTATTGTTTTAATTATATAAACATTTTAATTAAACTTACATTTACAACTTTATAGCATCAATTCTTATCAATAAAGAATTTCATTAATTCAATTTCTAAGATTTACAACACTTATTTACATTTTTCTTATCTATCTATTATATTAAATTTCTACTTCAATTAAGGGTTCCAATTATTTATTACTAACCCTTCATTTCACTGCAATAATTGAAACAATTAATAAATAAAAATTTTAAATTAAATACCGGGTTAAATTTCGATTTATTTCAAAGTAATAGATAAATATATTCTTATAACTTATATACCTCTAAATATATTTAAAACAATTAAAATTTAGATATTTTCAAAATAAATCTGCAGTAAAATTTAGTACAGTGGTCTTTCCCCTTCGAAACTCGAAAATGAAAGTCGATGATGCGGCCGCCATCACCGAAATTGTTTTCCAGCGACAGAGAGGAAAGTACAAAATTTATTTTCTCCAAAATCTTCTTTAAAACAATTCTTCCAAAATATATTGAAATATATATCAGAAAATACTAATAAACAATATTATTTTCCAAAAGGTTTCGAAAGAAAGTTTTTCAACCCCGGAACTAAATTCTAAACTCCCAATTTTATTTATTTTATTTTTCAATCTCATTTCTAGTATTGTTATACACTTTACTACCTAACAACCAATCTATTGCAGCCAAATATAGATATCCCTTGAAAAATATTATGTTATATATATAGAAAATATAATAGGCAAAATTATTTCATTCACCTATATTAAAAACAAATATTATGTCGGTCTGCCCTATTAAGTGTTTAGAAATCCCCATTGATGTCACAGCGTCCCGTGCATCAACCAGAATTTTTAAATACAAAACGGAACAGATTAACACAATATTAATATCTTTTTATAACACTAACCATTACGCTCTCTCATACATATACACTCAGCGACTCCCATAGGGTATTACTACCCTATTAACAAAGAGTCAAATCCCACAAAGCCAAGGTTTATCGCTAAACCAAAGCTCTGATACCAGCTGTAACATCCCGCCTTTTCGCACGATTTAAACAGACACACATGCCAATTCAAACCATACGTAAGGGCGGATGGTTATGAGATAAATAAGAAAAACAGAGAAGAAAGAAAACTAAACAGAATCTCACAGCGGAAGGATAAAATATAATAATCAAAATATACAGTTCATGAAGCTGTTTTACAAAACCTTTGATTTTTATCTATGCAATACATATCAGAGTACACATACCATATAACAATGCAGCGGAACCATATGAGTGTAGTGGAACCATATAATCTATAGTAATAATAATAAAATCTTCGTCTTCTTTCTCCAGAAATAAAATCTTCCAATCCTGAAACGCTCGGACTGACCCGAGCGAATTGAAAAGACAAAACACTCGAGTCGGAACTAAAGGATCTTATGTAAGTTAAATCAACAGAAAATAAATATGAGTGCAGTAACTCAAAAGATGCTCGGGATTTACATCACTTAAGGATCCGTTAAACTATTTACTATGTAGTATATTTCGCTATATACAGTAGTGTCTAATCAGTAAAGTATAATCATATAGAAAATAGCGTTAAGGGGATGGTGAACCTTAACGCGGTCGGATCTTTAAAACCAAAATCGTAGTGGGCTCGCTATAAGGAGATGACACGGCACGCGAGGCAATGCCAGGGTGGATACACCGTTTGCACTCCCGGACCGGTGGTGACGGTAAGCCAGCAGCTTCCGCCCACCTCGAACAATACCCCCGAATCAAAGTGGCGCCACCGAATCGAATCACAACAGTAATAGAATGGTTTCCGATGGAGCATGCTCGATGAAAGGGTGCGACCCTTTGTGTAGCCCGGTATAGCTCCTGTTTTAGTCATATATGCCAACTCACGGGAGTTGGGTCCACGTAATATACCTCGAGAACATCGCCACCATCCTGCTTCATTCTGGAATCTCCACCACGTACACAGTTGTTAAAGTGGTTTCGGTATTGGCCGGCTATAAGACAATATCCGATCCCGGTCTCTTTAACAACCAATCGTTATATTTTTCACACCGGATGGTTCTTTTATATTTCAAAGGTCGATTTACAATTTATATTAAAATATCATATTCGATTTCAAATCATATCACTTCAAATCATAGTCATTTTCAAATCATATTCGCTTACAAACCCTATTCACTTTGAAATCATTTCCAGTTTCCAAAACCATAATTTCTTCCAAATTTCAAATTTCCAAACAGGTTACATTTTCACTTCAAATCATCAATTCAGTTTATTCTCTTTTAAACCCATCATTTAGTTAACATTTCCTCTTTACTTAGACTGGAAATTTAGAAATAGTTTAAATAAGTATAGTAGTTATGAATAGTTAAATTACTCTAGAATAGTTTAACTATAGATTAAAATATCGTTTAATTGATCTAAGACGGTTAAGTAAATTTATAGTGGATTAACATAATTTAAAAATAGATTTATTAGCTTTAAAATAGATTAATTAGTTTTAAAATAACTTAAAAAGGGTTAACTAGTGTAATATAAATTAAATGGTTTTAAAATCTAGGTTAAAATGATTTGATATATAGTTGAGATAGGTAAAATAGTTTAATAGTTTAAAATCTTAATAATTACAGTCTTTATGGTAATATATTTTAAAGTAGTTTATATTAAAATGTGAATTTTAAAATACTATCAATTTACTATTCATTTCATTTCCACACAAAAATCATTTCAAATTTTTTTCCAACAAAATCCACTTTCAAAACTCCATTCTCATTCCATAAATAAAACATTGCGTTTACATCGATTTCAATTCATGTTTGAAATATTAAATTACATTATTTCCATTTTTTAAATACACTTCAAAGTTATATTTCAACAACTCAAATTTCTCAATTTTGACAACTTTCACTTTTATTCAAAATTTCAACTTTGAAATTACATATAATTTCTTTTTAACAATACCTAAAACCAATACAAATTTTAGCATAAACTCAATTTCCGATAATAATTCAATCCGTAGAAATCATATGTTTCTCAAATTATCATCTAAATTCAGATTCAAAAATTTAAGCTTTAAAAAGAAATCATTTAATTTAACCCATTCGGTGTCCGTATAAAATTTTCTACCTTAGGGTCAAGTGGTGCGGATATTTATCATTTCAATCCGCAATTTAAATTTTTACGGTTATATATCATTTCAAACCGCAATCCCGAATTAATAAAAAATAATCCATAACGAACTTGCAGTTTATATTTATATATAAAATAAACATTCATTTATCCAAATATCAACCATCAACCATCATTTGCAACCATCATCCAATTTAAACAATCATCGATATAGAGCATATAAATTATACAGGTAATAAATAACATGTACTAACTAACAGTTTATATTCAATAATAAATCTAATAACTGTTAAACTAGCAGTTTATATGCAAAATAAATGTAAACTTAACTGGCAGTTAATATGATATAAAAATAAACATAACTATGACAGGCAGTTAATATGCAAATAAATGAATTCTAACTGTCAAATTATATGAAATAAATAAATAAATTTACAGTTTATGTTAAATAAATGCGTTTAAACAGAAATAGTAAATAAAACACGCCAAACAGTCATAAGCAAATTTCTACTCATATTTAAATTCAGTTTAACAAACATAAGAACTTTTAGAAGTTGTGAGTGGGTTAAAACACTCACCTTTTGAATTTAAATCGAATTTAAATCCGATTTAAACTCAAAAATTCGACGGTCTCCAAATCTGCCCAAACCAGCGTCAATAGATCCGGAATTTTATTACGATCCTAACAAAAAATCTCGCGTGAAACGAATAACGTATGAGAAAGTTATCATAATTAAACGATTTGCAATCTAAATAAAAATAAACAAACAAGATAAAATATAACCCACTTGTCCACGTCAGCTCCTTTCCCCCCATCTTCCTCACGCGTTATCTCCAAACCGTGCCCAGATACAACCCAGTCAACCACCCCTTTGACCATGCTTCTCTCCCTCCACCAGCCGCCGATAGCCTCGGCACCACCGCCGCGAGGTTCGCCTGCCACCCCTCTCTCGACCGCACCACCTACGGTCCCCCACGGTGTCGCGCGCCGCCGCTCCATCCAAGGGTGCTGAAACCCTAATTCGAAAATCTACGACGATCTAGCCGTAAACCAACCATGAAACTCGCATGGATGCGATCCCCTCAGCCCTCTCCACAAAACCCAGAAATCGTTTGACGATCTGACGAAGTTTGTTACGGCGATGATGTAAGGCCGAAAATGATTTGAATTTTACTGGACGAACGATAGCTCCAATCGAAAAACAAATCACACCAGCAGATTACGAACACTGAGAACTATGACATATATTTTTGTGGAATTTTTCTGGAGAGTTTGAATTTTCATTGAAATTTTGAACTGTAGATAGATCTAGTTTTTGCAACCATTGAGAAAGAGAAAGAGATGAAGAAAATGAACGTACAGCCAAATGAAAATTGAAAGGAGGCTAGGGTTTATCATAGCATATTTATAGACAAATAGAAGAAGGCTAGGTGGGCACGAATTACGAACGTGCTAAACGGAAGTTGGTCCAAAAAGCCCGTTCTGACCCCGGAACGAAATTTATTAAACCCATATATCCAAATAGGTATTTTAAAATATTCTGAACGCGATGGAAAAAGTTTTACGTCCAAATTCGATCGTATGAAGAAGTTATGCTGAAAACGAAATTTCCAAATTGATTTCAGATTGATTTTAATTAAATCGATTTCACGGCGTTTCGCGTTCGTACGGTCAAACGATAAGTCCGATCGCTACGAAACTTGAAAACCTACAATAATTCACTGATACGGATCCGATGAAACTGGTTTCGTCAAAATCCGAGTCAGTGGCCAAAATGGCTATTTCTATATTAATTAAATAAATTAAAAATTAGTGAAAAAATCCAATCTTTCATATTTAAGTTTTAGCATTGAAATTTTTTATCACTTTATAATTCTCAAATATTTATAATGATTTAACAATTTTTAAATGTCAAATTATTGAAGATTAATCAATTTATCATTGAAAATTTCCAATTTACAATGTTAAGTATAAATTTTAATTTATCCAAAAATTAAACTTAATTTCCCACGAAATTCATTTATCACCAAGTATAAATTTAGTATTGGTTCATGGTCTAATATTATTGTTATCCTAAATTGTCAACTTAAACTCCGCTAACGTAGAATTCAACATTTAATTCCCATTTAATTGCAATAACGCAATTTCAAAAATTTTATTTCTTCTAAATAAATTTTAAATAGATCTTATTTCAATGACAAATTAAATTAACGAAAATTACGGGTCGTTACAGTTTTAAACTTGTTTACTTATATATTTTCTAGAAATGTTTCATAAAGTTTTAAAAAACTTTACCTTTTTTCCAAAACTTTATACAAAATTTATAAAGTAATTTAATATAAAAGGAAAGGGTTTTAAAAAGTTACTTTGATTTGTAAAACAGGTTTTTAAGGTTATGGTTCCATAGCGATAGTCGCTATGGATGCAGCTTGTAAAACAACCATTTTTTATGTAAACTAAAAGAGTTTTCACTTTAAGTACTTTGAATTATATTATACGTCATAAAAAGGATTTTAAATTATTAAAAATATTTTCAAAGATTAATTATTAATTAATCAAGTAAATATTAGTTATTAATTAATCAAGCAAAGATTAATTATTAATTAATTAAGCAAAGATTAATTATTAATGAATTAAGTTAAGATTAATTATTAAATAATTATGTTAAGATTAATTGTTAATTAATTTTTTTGGAAAAGCCAACCAGCTTTATTGTAGGTTGTGCCACTGTATATAAATAAGGAAAAAGTGTTCTGCACATGCATAGAATAACTGTATATGGTTTTATAGTGGCCATACCACTTAAGCTAAAAAATTGGTGAGAAGCTAAAACGCCTTTGCAACTATACAAATGACCTAAGGAAAATCGGCACCTCCTCCCAGAAGGAGGAAGAGTCACATCCATCAGGACCTAACACGTGCAAGTAATCCATAAAGCGAGACGCAGGATCCATAACATACCCATGATAATCCTTGCCGTAGATAAATTTCCTATCCCAACTATCATCACGAAGAAGAGCTCCAATCCTTGCACCTTGGACACCTTCCACAGACAGTATAAGGCCATCACCATCAACAAAATAATGGAGACGCCTGGATTCACCATAATCATCACTAACAATCAAGTGGAAATCATGTCTAGCAGGGTCATATCTCATCTCAGATTGAGCATGTATCCATGCTTTCTCAAAAGAATCTTACTCAATAGATTCCACCTGGGGTTTTTTAGGAACAACAGTGGTAGGGGAAACTACAACGTCATGATCAGAAGGAGACAGTAAAGGCTCAATAAGAGGGACAATAGAGATGATATGATGAGAAGGCATCGAAGGAAGAACAATGCGCTCTTTCGGGATCCACCCCATGACCAGAGGCCTTGGTAGAAGGGACAGAGAAGAGAGAGGACTAGCAGTTCGGGAAGCAATACAAGCTGATGAGAGATGTCCAAATGACCGACAGAGCGTATACATATCTGGTTTCCAACCATACCGAACCACAATCTCTGCTACACGATCTCAGATACTCGCACTTTGATTGAATTAGGTAAAGGCTTATCCAGAGGTATTTCAATCAAAGCTTTAGCATAAACTAGTTTTTCCCTAGCAACTGTGTTAGCATCAAAACATTTCACTTTTCCAACAGAACTAGCTAGCTAGTTTAAACCTAGCATAAGTTGCAAAACAAAGAGGATATAGGAAAATACGTCCAAATAGGAATAGGTAATACCTACTCTCTGGCACAGTCAACAGATGGGCTACAGGGAGTGACAATAAAAGGCTTGCCTCTAATAAAAATGGGTTCCTTACTAAGGATGCAGAGACGCTCATCAAACCTTGAGAATTTAAAGAAAAACATGGAGTTGTCCATGTGGACAAGGAGACTACCTTTCGGCAGCCATGCTCTAAAGCAGTATTCTTTAACTACGGAATAAGGCGGGTTAGTATCAAGAAAGAAATCGACAAGATACTCCGACCAATAATCAACACCCGCTTGAATAACTTTCGGAGGAGGAATCATAACCCCATTAATATTGACCATGTCAAAAGATCGGGGAACAATTGCACCCGTGTTTCTTAACAATGAAGAGAATACCGAGGACCATGTAACTCCCATATTTGGATCATTAGAAACTTTAGCCGCAACTGATTTACTAGGAAGTACAACCCCATTATCATTTATTACATTTAGCACATTGTGAAGGTTAATTGGGCTCGGCTGGTCCACAAGAGAAACAACAGGAGATGAACCACCAAGATAATCATCCTTATTCCCATACAACAGAGGAGCAGAGTCTAGATCAGTAGGCTTAACAGCAATATTAGAAGGCAAACCACTCGAATTCAAATCCATTTTCAAACTGTTACGATAATCATTATATAAGTCTAGCGATGTATCATTCCAACTATTGATAGGATAAGACAATTTAAGCATTTCAGATAAGTTGTGCTTACCGTTCAACACCAGACGATGGTTAGAAGCAGCAGGGAAAGATTCAAAATCAGTGATAAGAATACATAGGGGACTAACGACAGAAGGACTCGATACTTGACCTGATATATGTACTGCAGCTAATAAGCACTGGAACCATTCCCTACTTGCAAAAAACATACACTTGGTTCCTGAACAGAGAGTTCCTTGATAGGGGAATTTGGTAGACGCGATGGGGGAGAGGACAACGTACTAGGCTTGGGAGGGGATTCAACTCTGACCAAAGGGGTAGTTGTGTTGAAGAGGCAGCCCAAGCGAGTTAAAGAAGCAACATCGATTTCTAGATCTGAGACCGATTTAGGTATCCGGAGTTTCTTCTTCAGCATGGAGAAACGTGGAGAAGGTAAACAGCGGCACAAAGGGTTAAGTTATAATTGAATTATTTATTAATCAAGTAAATACTTAAGTTATTTTTATTATTTAATTAAGTATGGGTTAATTATTAATTAGTTATAAATTAAGCAAAAAGTATAATTATTTAAATTAAATATTAATTAAATATGGTTTATTTATTTATTAATTATTTATCAGGTAAGGTTTAATTATTCCTTAATTATTAATTAATTTAGATTTAATTAAGATTTGATTATTATTAAATAAAAGGATTAAATACATTATTATTTAAATAAAGGTTTTTAATTTTTTATCACTTTATTTCTTAGGATCGATTTTGTTTAAAAAGCATCTTTCTTTTCAAAAGATGGGTGTTAAATTCAAGATATTTCTTTGTTTGTGTCATTATGTAAAAATTATTTAGGATATTAATTGGTTAAATAAAATAAAATAATGAAATGATTAGAGGATAGAGAATTGTGTAAACTAAGGGGTAGCCATGCCTTGTTAATGAATAAAGTAAAATGAATTAGAATGAAATAGATAAGGGGTAAAATAGGAAAAGACACATTCTTATACCCTAAACCATTACACTCATTTATTACATACGTTCATTATCAAAAATCAAAATATACAAACCATCCACATTAAGCAAGAATAGAAGGAAGATAAGCTAAAGGAAGAAGCAAATTAATATAACCCAAGATCAAATCTCAAACTCCTTAATCACAAAGCTAAGGTGAATAATGACTACATCTCATGTTTTCTAATTGCATTCAATTTTAAGATGAACTCCAAAGTATTTTTGCAAAGTTATTTGACATGTTTTAATTGTTAAAATGGATATATGTGCTTGTTGATGATTTATGATATTTCATATGGATTTTGTGATATGTTTTATTGTGAAAACCTTATTGAATGACATCCAAATGCCTTTGGACTTTAGGTTTAGATAGAAATGATATTTTAGAGATGACTTTCAATTTTCATAATTTCCTGAATTAATGTGGATTTTATATAAATTTTCTAGTGAGGAAAATGGATACTTTGGTTCAAAATAATTTACGGCTAAATTACTTGTTTTGGGTTTGAAATTTATGTATGATAGAAAACATATTAAAAATGATTTATAGGAGTTTTTGTAGAATTTTCCTAAATGTTTTAATAGATATATAAAATTATTTAAGGTATCAGACTTAAATGTTTTATATATTTATAAAAGAAGAAGGGGTATTTTGTAAAAAATTAGTTAGTTATTTTGAAAATTTTGGTAGCACTTTTAGAAAAGAAATTTAGCAACCAATCAAGTTTTGACAAATAAGGCAGGTTAGTTGAAAAGATCATTTTAAAAAGCTAAAAATTAGTTTATACATGCTTTTTACATGTTTCACCACTTTCGACGCCAACTTTCGACCAAGTACTTCTGCTTCCATCTCCGTTGAAACCAATGTGAATGGTACCAATACTTAGTATGTAGCGAATTAGGCTAAGGCGGTAGTTATGAGGTCGAAATATGGGGTTCCGAAGGGGTCGAAGCTTTGTTTTGTGTTTAAAAGAGAATGCGCCTGCTTTGCTTTCGACTTAATTAGATTTCAACTTGGTTAGCTTTTGACTGGGCTAAGTTGTTTCAAATAAATGGTTGCGCCTTTGTTATAAGAAATTGCTTTCGCTAGGGTCAAAACTCCTTCTGTCGCCTTTTTTCCTTCGAAGCTGTGCTTTCGGAAAATTCCTTTTTTAAAATTAAAGCCACTTCTCTAGTGCTTTTGAAGGATTGGTTTCAACACCTCACTTCTTTACTTAGGAATTGTTTTTGAAAGAGTACTTTCGACTTAGTTGTTTTATAGCCCTTTATTCTATTGAAGGTAAAATCCAAAGGTTTTGAAAGTAAAGGTTTTTAATGCTTACGAAAGGTTTGATGTTTACAAAGGAGTTTAATGCTTTCGAAAGGTCTAAATGAAGATTTCGAAGGGTTGGTTCCCCAATGGTTTCAAAAGGTTTAAAAGGAAGGTTTCTAATGTTTACAAAAGGCAATGTTAAGTGTTTTGAAGATAGGATGTCTAAGGTTATAAAGCCTTCGAAGATGTTGTTTTTCAATGATTTTGAAGGGTCTATTATGAAGGGATTCAAAAGGGTATGTTTTGGCCTTTCGGCCCAAGGTTTTACTTGTATCGAAAGGGGACTTTCAATGTATTTAAAAGGGGTACTTTCAAAGGTTAAATGTTTCCATCAAAAAAGTTTTATGTAAAGTATATATAATATGGCAAGGTGATCTGAGTAAAGAATAGAGTATATTTTCCTTGTTTGAAGAATATTTTAATGGTTTAAATCAATTTGGGAGAAAAGGTTTTCAAGCGAAATTTTATGGGTAGCTAACCCTAACTGAAATGACTTAAATAGTTTTTGGTTTGACTTGAACATATTAGACCATGTGAACTCTAAATCGAACGACATGCCATATATGAGTCACATACTTGAACTAGCATATGTTCTTGAATCGGATGTTTACCACCTCAGACTTGAATAAATTAGAATATTTGTACTTATACGGATTGTAACATGAGCCTTGAATGAGCTTGAATATGAACGCCAGATTCTTATATGCGATAGCCGATTGCTGAATTTGAACGCAATAACCATCAACGTGAAATCCGGTTAGAATGAATAATGATAACAATCACTCTAGTGAAACTCCTGAGTTTCTCCATAACTGCCATATAGTATTGAACTGTATTATACTGCACATCACTACACTACATTGCAGTTAGCACGAGGGGATGTCGGAATTTGGTTTGCAAAATCACCTACATGATCGGATCTGTGCCGACCTCTTGCCTAGGCAAGTCTTATAACTTCAACACTTTGGTAGTGCATGTAGGCGCGGAGAACGGAAGTTGGATTTGATGTCAATCTCCATGTTTGAGAATCTCTTTAATGCATAGTTAGTGGCACGATAGCCGATTAGGATGACATGTGATGACGGTCGCTCCAATCAAACTTCTGAATCTCATCATGAGTTAATGGGTCTGATAATGACGGATTTTAGATGCTTTGAACGATTATCTGTAAATGGCCAAAGACCAGGCTTAGAAGCATGTCGAATCAAATGTTGAGTAGGTTTCAGCCTTGTGTTACGTGCAACTGCATAACTGGCTCTTGCTTTGCGTTTGAATCCACTTGTGTATCCGAGCAACTTGCTTTCCATTCAATGTACTCGCGATCTATTGCTCGTTATTCTAGTTGGAATGATAGTCAGTCGCCCATGAGCCTGGGCATCGATCCGATGATTCTATCTCTAAGCATCATTTTGGTCATAGCCTTGAGTCATTGCAAACACTAGGTATAACTCACACTATTAAGCTATCACAGTCAGTCATTAGATTATCAAACTTCTACTATCGGTCTTGGGTTGATAATTGTATTGCATGGACGGTCGAGTCTCGTCGTAATCGTGTTTATACTCCTACCTAAACTCTAAAGACTTCGAGTTGATCGATAAATGGTCGGTTCAATTTCATCTTGAATCTCACTCGTACCCCTCAAGTCAGGGGTAAATGTCGATAAGTGAACGGGCATGTCACATCTGTTTTGGCTTTACACTCTTTCTCGTCGATTAGTAGGATCGAGTGATTGAAGAATGAGTCGCGCCTATTCTGGATTGTATTTTGGCTTTTCCTTCCGAGGGGAAGACTTCAATGCCCCATCAAATTTCGAGCATGAGCTAAGTACTAGACGGTCAAACATATCCACTTTTGATGCAGATGTTACCATACTCTAGGCAAGGACCGAAGAATGGATGATTAAGTCACATCCAATCTGTGACTATTTCTCACCTTATCAAACAATAGGCAAGGATCAGTGTGTAAGCAGTCAACTGACTTCCGTTTTGAACCGCTCTTCTAGTCGAATCATGGTTAGAGCTAGCGAATGAATGGTCGTATCACATTCATTCGAATTTGGATGGTCAATCACGTCTATTTTGATTTATTTTCTCCTATCGGACCAAGGAATAGAACTAGCTTAGGAGTGGTCGAGTCATGCTAATCTGGTTTCATACTCCTCCTGACAGATCAAAGGAAGGCGATGGAGAATGAACGGTTAAGTTACACTCATTTGTGGTTTGTGACCAGAGCTATTTAATGAACGATTAGGTCATATCCATTCGTCTTTGGTGTGGATTGATACCGACCTTCGATCCAACGGCATGATATAGAAAGTTTGAATCGATATTTACTATCGATTCGATGGCACGATAAAGTCGGTTACCAATAACTTCAGATATCGTTCTGATTAGTTTTCTATTAAGGCCTCCCCGTAATTGTTGTCTTGAGTCGTAAAGAACACCAAGCCGGAGCTATAATGAGCTATCATTTTCATCTTTCAATAGTTTGTACTCCTACCCCCATTCTCGGGTTAGCAGAGTTAGTTCGTGGATGGTTGAATTCCATCCGTAGTGATTTATACTCCGTCTATCAAGTTTACGTCAGAGTTTATGGAATAATGATTGGTCGAACCACACTTATCTATTTTTTTATACTCATATCCGCACTCTGGGGATAGGAAATTGTTGGCAAGTGGTCGAATCGCTCCCAATTTGTGTTTATACTCTAATACACACTCTAGGGACCTTGAGTTATTCCAAAAATTAATCGAACCCCATTTTCCAAAAAATATTCGAACCACATTTTCCTTAGTCATTTCATCCACCCCCAAGTCAGGGGTTGGGGACTGAAGAGTGGTCGGTCATATCGTGTTTACTCTTATTTGAAGTTCTTCACATCGAATAGTGGGAAGGAGGTGATTAGTAGATGGTCAAGTGACATCTGTTCTATGTTTTATACTCAGTATGTCGATTTATAGGGAGAGTTAAATGGATGAACGGTTGAACCATGTCCATTTTCTACTTATACTCTTATCCATGCTTCGGGGACCGCACAGTTTGTTATAGGCGGTCAGTCGAACCCAATTGGTGTTTGTACTCCAATCCACACCGGGGGACCAGAGTTATTTGTTGGACAGTCGAATTGCGTCCATATCTTGGTTTGGATTTAAAGCTTGCCGATGTCCCGGCAAGGCTTGAATAGTTCACCATACTTCTTGCATGAGCAAGGTCGTGGAAGGACGTATCACATCCTCTTTGGATTGGACAGTCGAACCACGTCCAATTTAGGCTTAGGCTCTAAAACTATCCCTGCATCCGGGGCAGAAGTCGATGCATGGATGGTTGTACCACATCAACTTCCATTTGGATCCTGTTTTCTGTTGAGCCTTTGGAGTAAGATGAGAGTTTTGGAGAACTTCGAGTTTAGTAAGGTTGCAGATGGTCGACAACAACCAATTTGAGTCATGTCTTTGCCCTAGTCAAGGCAAGAGTTGGAGAGCAGGCGATCGATCTGCGTCCACTTTTTTATGGTATTTATACTCTAGACTGTGCTGATGACCAGAGTTGATCGATGGATTTTTGAACTATGGTCATTTGTTTTTTTGTGTTTATACTTCGGTCCATAGCAGGGACTAGAGTTAGATGATGGGTGGTCAGTCACACACTCTTTTAATTCATACTCCACCTATCAAATCAAGGTTGGAGTTACCTAATTAATAGTCAAGTTATGTTTATTCATGGAGTGGAATTCTACCCTTAGTGTTGAGTACAAAGGTTGGCGAGTGGACAGTCAATTCATGGCCACTTGGTGATTAAGCAATGGATGGTCGGATCACATCTAAGCTTGGGTTGGATTGTCAAGTCTCATCCAATTTTCTTCATGCCCCTCCCAGCAAGTCGAGGTAGAGAGTTATTGGTTGGATGGTCAAGTCGCATCCACCTCAAGCTGAAGTCTTGTTTTCATGTTGAGAGCGGTGGTTTATGACTAGACAGTTAGTCGTGCCTACTTTTAGTCGAGCTCCCAAACTGCCCCCTATGTTCAGGGCAGGAGTCGATGTGTGGACGGCATGTCACGTCCACTTCTAGTTGAACCCCAGTCTCGTTGAGTTTCAGGAGAGGCGTATTTATTTTGGCGAACTTCAAGTAGGAGCTATGAAGTGGATGATCAAGTCACATCCATTCTAAGCCTTTCCTTGATCTCCAAGTCAAGTACAAAGGTCGATGAGTGGATGGTCAATTATGTCCACTTTATATCGACATTTGACCTTGTCAGGCTCTGAGCAAGGCAGAGATGTTCTGTTATAATGGAAGCACAAAATAGAAGTGGGTGGCCGAGTCACACCCACATTCCATTTCGAGTTCTTACCCCTAAGTTAGAGGTATATAGTAGCTGATGAGCGGTTGAATCGTGTTCATCTTGACGATACCCCAAAGGTCAGATCATGGTCCGTGGAGGTTAGTTGACACCTAACTCTGGGTACTCGGTCACCTGCATCATTTACAAGTAATTAAATTCAAGTTGGTCGTAGTTCAAAACATAACCGAAATTGAAATAAATTTTATTGATTGGTAAAGTAGCATTATGTGCTCACTAGTGGACTTTGCCTCAGCCCTTCTCATCTGGAAATCGACCATAGGTGGTTTAGTTGATAATCAAAGGTCTTTATTAGTAAGGGTCGAATGTCTCATGCCTGCTATTCTATGGGGATTGCACATATTGTTGAAACTCTCCTTTCCGCATCCACTCTTTGATGACATCTCGAAGGTGTCTGCAATCGTCAGTGTTATGACCGTATGTATCATGAAATATACAATACTTCCAAGGCTTCCTTTGAGTTTCGGCGGACTCTCATGGACTAGTTTCATGTACTACTCTGAGTCGTAAGTCACCAAGTAGATTTTTTGACTGAATTATTCAATGGAGTCTATGTGTCGAATCTTGGCATTCTGGGGAGTCTCATAGAATCCAAGTTCTCATATAGGGCCTTCATGCTGCCCATTGCTTTGACTTCTTCCAGCCAACGGGCTTGCATTGTTCTTTTTCCTAAACTGCTTCGCTTCCTCCTTACATAAGTACTAGTTCGCCTTGTAATAGAAGCGATCAAAGATTGTAGAAGGCTTTTCAGCTAATCAATCACCAAAATCTATCTCGAGGTCGATGCCCCTTATTAACACTATTAGTTTGATATCTTTGCACGGATCACTCAATTTGACGACGACGACATTGAATCTCTGTAGGAAGTCTTTGAGCGGCTTGCTTGGCACTTGTAGTAAGTTGGATAATGACATCGAATTTTTGGGGCGAGTTGCAAACATTCTAAATTTATCATGGACTTATTAGTGAATTGATTAAACAAGGAGATGGACCTAGGCAGTAATCAAATAAATCACGTGATCGCTATTTCCTTAAGGAATATGGGAAAGCATCAGCATTTGATGGCATCCATCACTCTGGTGAAATCCATGTGCCACTCATACTTTATGAGATGTTATAGGGAGTCTGTATTCCAAGAGTACACTGGCATGGTCAACATGTTCAATCTCCTTGGATATCATGCTCGTACATTGGCTTCAGTGAATGGGTTTCGGCTGGGGGAGACGCTCTAATTATTTTCAGTCTGGTCCTAGCTTTCTCTTACAAGTCGTCGTACCATAGCTGTCAGGTCAGGTGTTTGGAAGCTGTTTAGTTGAGGGCAGTCGCAATCTACCCGGGAAGCTTGATTTGGTAACCGATCCCAGTTTGTGTCATATTGTCTTGGTTAACCTGCCTCTAGGAATACCGTTTCGGTATCGGTTCCACTTCTATTGCTTGGCACTATGTTGCGGCATGGGTTCAGGTGTAGGTCCCTTCCTTCTTTACTTTCCCGATCCCTTCCTTCTTTAATTCATCGATCTGATACCTTATCTACCCTAATCTCCCCCAAAATCGAAGTCCCTGCTTATACAACCTTGTTTTCGTGTTAGTGTGACGGATTGGGTTTGATGATGATCTTTCACATTAGTGGATCGATCGGTATTAGCTTAGGGATTGGTAGTGGATAGATCGATCAGTCATGACATACCCAATCCCTTAGCGATCGGTTATTGATGCATAGAGGATCGGTGATGGCTTGTTTTTCACCTTGGTGGACACGATCGATGCGATAAGCCATTGTAGTGGACTGTAGCAATGGAGGGAATAGTGTTGGTGAAGGAGCGATCGGTAACAGGGGCGATCAATTGTAGGGATTGGTAGAGGCTATAGGAGCATAGGGATCGGCGTCTATTGTTTAGTAGATGAAATGAGGCATGTAGCAATTGGTTACAGGTCAGATTGACATGGTGGCAGTGTTATATGCACACATAGTTTGAGATTGTATAGGGATAGTCACATGCAATGTGAATATGAATGGAATGGAATGTAGTCAAAGGGATTGGTTGGTGCATTGAATTGAGAAAAAGAGCATGTAGAGGATTGGTGTATTGTAATTCCTCTTTGCTATATGAATTTGCATAAGGACATGAACATTTCTCTTAGTGTATTGTTTAAAATGCATTGAACATTTGACTTCACACCCATATATATATATATATATATATATATATATATATATATATGGTCAGATGAGACTGTGGAGTTCAATCTATCTAACAATGCCTACATGTTGAATTGGATAGTTTCCTTGTAGATCTTCTCTTCAAATATGAGGTGAACAGAAACTTGTTGGTAGAAAGATATACCTATCTTGTGTATATAGGAATACACAAGTAGATGATAAGATCCAATTAAGCTGAGAATTCATTCTCAACGAAAAGCTCCAAAATGTTTGCACCAAAAATTAGCATAAACACTGAATGGGGATTTTGTAGAGGAATAAATAAAGAATAATAAATGTAAATAGAGAGAATATAGGAGTAAAGTAATAAGAAATAAGCTAATAATAGAGATATAGAAATTTATGGTGGTTCGGCTTTGTTTGCCTATGCCCACTTTTGAGAGGTAGCTTTATTAATCACTTTGTAAACTAAGTACAAGAGGGATCAGATGAAAATCCTTAGTTACAAAAGAATACAAAGGAAACAGTACCGTAAAAGATCTCGTAAATGACAATAAAGTCTGTATTTATAGAAGGAGACAGTTAAATATCTCCCTGAAAAATTAGCAGAAGGCTCTCAAATCCATAGAGGCCCACAGAAGGAATCACATTGTTCAAATTCCAATAATTAGGGATCGGGACCGATCCTTATTTTGGAGTATTTGGAGGCTGCGAACCCTATAGAGGCTTCTCCGTGTTGTATTATGCTTGTCTTTAAAGTTTCATGTCAAATGGACCTATAGATGTTGAGCTACTAATCGATCTTTGTTGCAATGTGTTGTGTAATCTTATTCTGGCTGATCCATCTAGAGGGAAGAGAGTCAATCCTTCTTGCTTGATCCTTTTGGGGTGATACTTAGGATGGACTCCATAGAACCTATTTCTTGTTCCCAAAGTTTCATTGTATCCGAATTCAGGATTTTGAGATATCAATCGTTTTCTTATGTCTTACACTGTTTAGCTACTCCGGTCCCTTTTGTAGAGAGGGATCGTACCTGATCCCTATTCTAGGCTAGACTATATTCCATGCTTAGAACCTTCTATTTAGCAAGTATCTCGATTCTATTCGATCATGGCTTCATATTATCATTTGCACTTGATTTTTGGACCTTACAATCATCGCTCAGGACTACTAGCCTTGATGACAGTTGAGTCTAACTTATCCAGTCAGTTTGGATATAGCCGGATCAAAATGCCGAGTAACACATATCGACTAGAGCTACATATAAGTTGGCAGGAGTCCATGACATATTTCACATCTCGCACTTGAGGAATTTCCTTCATAGCACAGCCATCGTGGTAAAGCCTGACCAATTAATAGACATTGAGACATAGCCGATAACACTCAATGCCACCATAAGCATAGAGGAATATGGAACTAGGAAGCTCCGCAACAAAGAAATTAGGCTAGTCCGAGTACAATAGGGGGATAATTTGGTGGAAATCACTTGGAAAACTGAAGAGAAGATGAGGACTTCTCATCCTGTGATATTCTGTAGTAAACTTTTTCTCTTCAAAATTAGGTTTTTAGTAGCTTCGTGATTGCTATTTTGGATGTTAGGGAATGGTTGCCGTACTTTTTATTATCATCTTTGCACTCATATAGAAATTTTATGCATATTTAAGATGCTTGCATGCATGCCTATATGACGCAACCTTGCATTCATGCTGGGATGGAGCTCATCTATAGTATGTCTGCATACATAATCAAATTGCACTTTTTGGTTGAGTAGATGACTATGTAGATAACTTAGTTGTATAACATAGATGCTTAGTGTGCATTACATAGTCTCTCACTTAGATATTTCAAGGACGAAATCCTTTTTAAGGGAGGAAGAACATAACACTCCTTAAAAATTAATAAGAAATTAATTGATTATAAGGTTAAAAAGAAAAATTTTGTAAATTTCAAAATTTGGCCATGAAAGTTATGCCATTATGTTCGTGGTGATTTTCTGATTAATTTTCATATATAAATTTTGTAATTGGAGCACAAACGAAAAAATTATTGACGTTTGAAGTTTTCGAATTAAAAATATTTCAAATGAAATTTAAATTTATCGTTAATATTAAAAATTAAAATTTCAAAAACTAACTTAGATTAGAAAATAAGGTTAAAAAAACGTTAAAAAAATGGTAATGTTAAAAGTTAATTTGGAATCAAATAAAAATTAAATCGGAAAATTACTTACGTTCGAAATATAGGCTACTGGTCAACTGCCTTCCTTGGGCCGGTCGACCACTAGCGATCGACTTCTTAAGGAAGGGCGACCGATCGGTGCGTGTGTGGCGGCTAAGGTTTGTGTAGTGCAAATGACATGGATTTTATTACATTAAGCCGGCTTAAATCCAACGATTCTGATGCCTCCTAACCACTATAAATAACTGGCTAGCCCCATCACTTTTACTCACAAATTATTTGGAAAGTAAGTGGACTCTGTCTATTTCTTTTTTCCTCGTGATTTAGAAATTCTTAAAACTCTTAAGGAAGGATTTTTAGATGTTAGTATTCAATTGTTAAATACAACTCCTCTAATCCCTATAATTTTGAATCTAACTCATATGCAATACAGTTAGTGTATATTTCAAAAAGAAGAGGTTTGAAAAGAGAACAAAAAGCAGACGTAAACAAATACAAAGGAGAAAGATGGGAATCATTTGTGAGTAGAAATCTTTGTTTTTCTCATTGTAGTAATTGTATAGTATAGATTGGATTTGATATATGTAACATCCCCAATTTCAAGATCCGAAACTAACCGTTACAGATGTTGCAGTCATCTACAGTATTAATTTCCGATGAAAAAGTACGGACATGTTAATGGTATCCATAATACCAGAAGCATGAGAATACGAAATAATTTAAACATCAGTTCAAAAGAACCTTCTATCATTACATTTCAAATCAGGATTTCATATTCAGTATATATTCCCATAACGTTGTCCGGCTTCAGATAAAATATAATTATTACAAAATATGCAAAGTGCAACAAACAAAGATCCCCCTTGGATGATCAGAGTTACTGATAGACAGTTATAACATCTGCTTTTACATACATTCCAAAAAAACTAATTCTAACAAAGCGGATGATAGATATGGATAGAATCCTACATAGCTACCATTGGCTTCTAGACATCTTTGGAAGCTTTATTCGCTGAAACCCTACTAAACCTGAAAACTTTTAATCTAGACCTACTCAAATCAAATTTTGAGCACCTAAGTGTTTAAGGGAAAAAAATAAAATATGGGTCTGACAAAAGCTTGGTGTGAATCATAATATGCCATCTCGATTTAACGATATATAGTGAGACCACATCGTTGAGTGGAATGGGTTTTCCCCTCACTAATATCCTTTAAACATAAATCTTTTGCAAATCATTGTCCTGCAACCAAACTGGTTAAGGTAAACAATATAAACAATAATATGCATGCATGCAACATGGGTAGTCATAAATGATCTTTTTAAATCAATGGACTATCCGTCCAAACATCATAGTTTTCTCAGGCTGGGTATAAACCTAAGGCAGACTCGGGCCTAGCGGATATAACAAATTATCTAAATCACCATTAGAAGGCAACTAGAGAGTTTGTCCAAAATTTACTATTCCTAGGGTCAACTGATCCTAATGGTTTTGCTCACCAAGAAACTAACTCATTGTTATGTATTACTTTATATGCATGCACCTACTTTTAGTCTTACCTGTGACAAAGCCCTACGTAGTGGAATTCTAGAATAATATTATCTGGGGGCTAACAGTTGAAGTATGGGGCACTGCCCTACTCTAGTCTTATCCGAATTTCTTATTTCTGAGTCAATTTATCCTGTCACAATTTACCCAATAGTGATAAGAACAATAATCTCTTTACCAAGACACTGGGCTAAGTACCCTTTTTATTTCCTTGAAAACACTTTTCTTTATAAATGATTTAACCCTTGAAATCATATTTAAAAACAAGGAAAGTTATAGCCCTTTATTTGATACAAAATAATTATGCGATGATATATGCTTTAATAAAACAATAATGGTAAAGTTTGAGGCCATCACCCCTCAAAACCATAGGCCATAAGGCCAAAATAATATAAAGCCTTTATATTGATAAAAGCGACAAGGGGTATTGCCAAATAGGGTCTTTGCGCCTCAAAACTAGCTTAAACCTTAACTTTCAAAACACAAGGCCAAAACTCCTCTTCGCACTTCTTATAGTGTCGAAGTCAAAGAGCTTAGGTTTGTATAGTTTAAAATCAATAAAAGAATAGGGCCAAATTCATCAACGTCGGCATCATTACCATAAAGAAAATAGTGGCCTCATTGGTGCTGAAGTCAATAGGAGTGGGGTATAGCCCTCTCCGTAGCCAAAAGGAATAAAGTCAAAGCAATAAAGAAGCGCAATCATCTACTACCGAAATCATTAAAGGCGACATTATGTCTATAGAGTCCAAATAGTCACTTTGAAAGTATAGGTTCGAAGTTATGAATAAAACTGGTGGCGTCTTTATCGCTACTACATACCTCTTTGAAAGCATTGGGGTCGACATCATAAAACAAGTGGCACATGAGCCATTCGATGTCAACCATGTCGAAGACAATAATGCCATCTTCGAAGCTATGTACTCCGCTTCAATCACATCGATCCATTCCAAATCAACCGTCTATTAATATCCTATGTATCGTTTGTGATTGACTTCGGAGACCATAGGCACAGAGAGATGAGGAGCAACATCTTAACTTCAGAGTGGTAGAACTGTAATTAAAATGAAAATTGTTTTATTTCCTTTAAAAGGAGTTTATGTTCACCAAACCCTAATTATTTGTCAAAATACTATTGGATAACTATATCTTTACTCAAAATCTTTTCAGAAACCTGCCAAGGTGCAGTTTTATTATTTCCAAAAACATTTACAAACCCTTAATATTATATCAATATCTTAACATTTAATTAAGCCTTTCTAGATTAAATAATTCTTATTAAATCATAAACATTTGGGAATAATCTCCAAAAATCACAATAAATCTTACTAATTATATATTCGTCATATAAAAATTTCAAGGTCTAAAATCCTAGTTAATCATTTTTAGTAGTTAAGATCTGAAATATACCAATTTTCCCACCTAGAAAATTCGTAGAAAATTTATACTTGCTTGGAAAATTATGAAATTTAAAACCTACTTCCAAAATAATCTCACTAACATCAACTAAAATTACAAGTCATTTGGGCATAATATTATAGGTTTTCCAACCCAAGTATATCACTAAATTTCATATTTGAACTCCAAAAAATCAACTATAAGCATATAACCATTAAAATTCCTAAAACATGGCATAATACTTCCATAAGAAACGGGTTACACATAAAACCGAAATTATCACATAAAAATGTGAAATACACAGTTTTTATTCACCTTGAATGGGTTAAGAAGGTTGAGTTTTGTATTTGGTTAATTTCCCTGAAGCTTTCTCTTGATTTCCCTAGCTTTTTCTTCCTCACGAAACCCTAGCAGTGGTCGGTCTATACTTCTTTTGATTTGTGAAAGTGTAAAATGAATAAGTGAGAATGGTGGTATGGGTTTGTATTAGGAAATATAACCCTTTTCCTATTTTACCCTTAGCCTATTTGCTTCTTCTTATTTGAGTTTAATTCTCTTCATTATTTCATTCATTATGGCACGACCCCATACTAAGTATCAAATCCCAATCTCCTTAACATTTTATATAATTTTATTTAATTTACCAATTATATTCTAAATAACGTTAGTTAAAATTAGGGTTATTATAACCTCCCTTTCTTAAATAATTTCGTCCTCGAAATTATGATAAGGTACACAACAACGAACATAATCATAAGTTTAAAACATACCATCAAACAAGTCAGGATAAGTGCCCCTAATCCTACTCTCTGCCTCCTACGTACAGTCTCTCTCGTCGGCACTCCACTGGATTTTTTTTACTAATTAGACTGTCTTGTTCCTTAACTTCAGCTCATCCCTAGCCACTATAAGTACTGGATGTCTAACTATAGTCATGTCTGATTCCACTACTAAATCTTTTAATTTCATTGGAGCAATAGTAGTCTTTGTATCTTGAACACACTTCCTTATATGATAAATATGAAAAACATTATGGACTCTTGCTTGACTGCTCGGTAACTCTATCATATAAGAGCGTTTCCCAAACCTTTCTATGATAGGGAATGGTCCAATAAACCTTGGTGCAAATTTCTCTGATTTCCCAAATCTTACTATACCCATCATTAGTGATTTTTACAAAAACATGTTCTCTAACTAAGAATCCAAGTCCTTACGTCTTTTGTCTGCATAACTTTTCTGCCTAGATTGAGCTTCTTTCATTCTAGCCTGAATTAACTTAATCTTTTCTACAGCTTCTCTTACCATGTCCAGTCCAAGAACTAATCTACCTTCCGTCTCTAACTAGCATATGTGAGATTTACATGGCCTTCCATATAGAGCTTCAAATTGTGTTATCCTTATACTAGTCTGATAACTATTATTGTACGAAAACTCGACTAAGTGTAGATGTACTTCCCACGATCCTCCAAAATCTTGCACAAAAGCTCTTAGCAAGTCTTCCAAGTCGTTAACTCTTTCTATTTGCTCATCGGTCTATGGATGGTAAGCGGTACTCATTTTGAGCTTGTACCTAACACTTCTTGTTGACTCTTCCATAATTCACTAGTAAATAAAGAATCTTTATCACTGACAATACTACTAGGAACTCCATGTAGTCTAACTATATTCTTCATGAATAACTTAGCCAAAACCGATGTCATTCTTGTTGACTAACGGGAATTAATTGTGCACTCTTGGTCAGTCTATCTATTATTACCCAGATTAATTCATTTCCTCTATTCGACCTTGGTTACCCGTCTATGAAATTCTTGGATATCGAATCCTATTTCCATACTGGAACATCTAAAGGTTGAAGAAATTCATTAGGCTTTTGATGTTTGGCTTTTACTTGCTGACAATTCAAACATTGTTTTACCCATGAGCCTACATCCTTTTCATACCTTCCATGAAGAAACTTATCTTCATATCTTGATACATCTTAGTTCCTGAAGGATGAATAGAAACTTTGATCGATGACACTCCCTAAGAACTTCTTTCCTTAGGCCACCAACCTCCATAATACACAATAGTCCCTTCTTTCTCAACCATCCATTCTGTTCTAGATAAAAATCCTTCAAGTCATCAATATCTGTTCCACCTTCCAATCTTCTAATTCACTCAGCTAGCAATGGCCCATCTCTTTGCTTAGAAGCAATTCTTTTGATCAATACCCGTTGAACTTCCAAATAAGATAACATCGCAGCGCTCTGACTAAAACTGGAAATCGATCTTAAATGCATAATACAAATAGTCAATGTTTCCAAATCTTACCATTCAATCAATATAGCAACACCACATTCTGATGTTTTTTGCTAAGTGAATTTGCAATTTGTTTCCTTTCCCCGGTGTGTACTCAATTCAAAAATCATAAGCAGCTATCAACTCTGACCATCTTTACTATCTCATGTTCAAGTCCTTAAACAATAAGTACCTTAAAGATTTGTGCTTCGTATACAACTCAAATCGTTCTTCGAAAAGATAGTTTTTTCACACCATCAAGGCAAAAATTTCCGCACCTAACTCCAAGTCGTGAGTCAGATATCTAACCTTATGCGGTTTAAGCTATCGAGAAGCGTAGATAATTAGTTTACACATGTACATCAATATAGCTCCTAACCCTACTCCACACGCATCGATATGGACTACCAAATCATGGCTTCCATCTGGAACAACTAACACAAGCGTTGGTTAATAAATATTTCATCTTTTGGAATGCCTCCTTACAATTACCGATCCAAACAATTTTTATGTTCATCCTTGTTAATCTAGTCATCGATGCTACTATACGAAAGAAGTCCTTGACAAATCTTTGGTAACAGCCAAATAGTCCAATAAAACACTTTATCTCAGTCACTATCTCGGGTCTCTTTCATTTATTAACCACTTCGATCTTAGCTGGATCTACTAACAACCCTTTCTATAAGACTAAATGACCAAGAAACTTCACCTCTTTCTTTCAAGAATAACACTTTGAAAACTTCGCTTTTAGCTGATGCTGCCTTGGCGTCTCAAGCTCTATTCTAAAATGAATCTCATGATCTCTTTCATCCTTAGATTATATCAAAATGTCGTCTATGAATACCAATACAAACCTATCCAAGTTCTCTCGGGAAATCCGATTTATTAAGTCTATGAAGAAACCCGTCGTATTAGTCAATCCAAATGACATTACTGACCACTTGTAGGAACCATATCTTCTTCTAAACGCCGTCAAAGGAATACCGTCTTACGTCGCCCTTATTTGATGGAACCCTATCGCCAAATCCCATTGGAAAAACTTTGACTCCACTCAACTGATCCAATAAATCGTCAATTCTTGGCAAAGGATATTGATTTTTATCATCTTTTCATTCAAATTATGATAATCAATGCACAATCTTAATGACCCATATGGTTTCTTCACAAAAATTGAAGCCGCTTCCCAAGGCGAACTGCATGGTCCAATAAAACTCTTTCCTTCTAAGTCCACTAGCTTCACCTTTGACCACTTCATCTCGGTAGGTGTCATCCTACTAAGTAGCCTACTTACAAGTTCAACTCCGGGTACAAGATCCATTCAAAATTTAATAGCTTGTTTCGACGATAGTCCTGTAACATGCTCAAAGACATATGCAAATTCTCTTACTACGAAAAACCGATTCAACTCGTCTTCCTCCTCTATTATACCTAATAAAGCACAACCATCAAAACTTGGATTCTCTACTGAGTATACATCTCGATCACTACAGTTAAGGTGTCTTTATGATATTTTCTTATCTTGGAAAAATATTCTAGCATTATATTTAATTAACTAGTCCATATCCAAAATAATCCCAAAGCCCATGAAATCAAACACATACAAACTACAAGCAAATACACTACCTAATAATTAAAACTCCAAAGGGTCACATCTGATCTCTAAAGTTGCACATCCTCCTGTTGGATTCGCAACCCTTAAGGAAGTAACTAGTTATGAAGGTTCTTGGTTAAGCTTATCTGCATGAATGTGATGTACCAGTATCAAATAACACACTAACAGATATACCATGAAACAAAAATGTACCTCTCATCACATCTTTCCTTTTCTCCTTCGTATTTGGTCTAGAGGCAGTCGATTCTAAAGCAAATACTTTTCTTTTTCTACCTTTGCCACTTTTGGACATTTGTTCTTGTGATGTCCCACTTAGTTGCAGTTAAAGCACTTGATGTTCTTCTTTCCAACGACTTCCTTTCCCTTTCTAGTTTGGCACTCATGAGCATAGTGCTCCTTATTGTCACACTTGTAACGCACAACCTCAGACTTTACTTTTTTGGCAGCTCCATCCTTCTGAACTCCCTTCTTTTGGTAAAACTTTCTCTTCTGATTCTGTCTACCTTGAATCTCTGCTGGCTTATTATTACTGAACAAAGTAAGCATCTTCTCATCTCTTAAGGCCATCTCTACAACTACATCATATGGATCCCTGAGATGCGGTAAAGTTGCCCTACTAAGATTAGGTCTCAGTCCACAGATGAACTTCTTGTTCCTTTTAATTACTGTACCTCGGTAGCATACCCATATTGAGATAACTCTTCAAATCTGGTAGCATACTCAAGCACCTTCATTTCTCCTTACACCAATTTTGTGAAATTTATCGATAGAGTTGACTTAATGATCTCAAACATAAATATTTCTTCAACCTCCTTCCGAATTCAGCCTAAGTCAAAGTTTCCTCAACCACTCCAACAGTAACACAATTCCACCAGCATAACGCAACACCTTGCGGTTGTCTGGACACCGATCTCCTCTTCTTCTCATCGTTCTATCCAAGATCGGCGAAAATCCTTTCATAATGAAGTAACCGATTCTCCCCTTCAATTGCATCCTCCGCTCCAATTTTTCCTCCAAGTTTTGCATAGTCTCTACTCAACATAGAATAATTGTTGACAACTGGAACTTCCTGATTAGCACCTCCAGCATTTCCACCAACTAACCCAGCAGCAGCTCCTACTTACATCATGTTAACAAAGAACTGATACATTGCTCCCATATTAACCGGTGGTGTTCCTGCACCTACATTAGCAGCTGTTTGTCGATTCGGATTTATCCTAGTGTTGGGCCTGACATTTTCATTGGTAGTAGTGCTTCCTCCATCGAGATTCAATCTTCCATTTCCTACCTCCATATCTCACTCCTTAAATTTACATCGAACCTTATTAACATATGGAAGAACGGTCTAAGAGAGAGGGAGAATGGATATAAAACGTATACATATATACAGCAAATATAAGTACATTACCATAACATTATCCTGTAACCCAATCTTATTATCTGATTCATTTGGATTATGTTTTCAAAAATCCTTTTTAAAGTTTAAAATTCTTTATTTTTTACATAAACCTATGCTCGATACCAAGTTGTAACATCCCTCATTCTGTGGACTGAAACTAACTGCTACAGATGCTGCAGTCATCTACTACATTAATTTTGGATTATAAAATAAGAATACGTTGATGGTCTTCGTAATATCAGAAGCACAAAAATATGAAATAATTTAAAAATAATTTCAAAACAACCTTTTCTCATTATATTTCAAACTAGCATTTCATATTCAATACATAATCTCATAATGTGCCCATGTTTAAGTAAAATATAATTATTACAAAATATGCCAAGAGCGATATTGTAACGACCCGTAAATTTCGACAACTTAATTTGTTTATTTAATAGGATTTTTGTAATTTATTTTAGTAGAAACAATAAATGGGATAAATAAATGTTAAAATGAGGGCTAAAATAAATTATGTAAATGGTGGCTTAAAACCTATTTATAGAAATTTGAATAAAATCCAATTTGAATTAAGTAGAAAAGGATTCTTACCTGGATATAAAATTTAATATGAGAAATTAATGAAAATATTAAATTGATTTAATGCAATAAAAGAGTGTAAACGGTAATTGGAATAAATTAAGAAATCATGTTATTGCAAGTTAATAATTTACGACTTGAATGAAATTCCAATTCATTAAAATCATTTAAATGTTATGATTTGATTTTAAATGGAATATGTGAAAAACAAATGTAAGGATTTGATTAATATATATATATATATATATATGTTATTTATTCAGGGTATTGAATAAAATTGGGAATCCAATTGTAATTAATGGTAATAATGTGGGTATTAGCTAATAAATAAAATTTCAATGCAATACCCATAAATGAATGGAATGAAATGAATGTATGTAAATATATACTAGGTTATTTATCAAATAGAAGGAAAGAAAAGTAAATATCGAATTTATTAATGAATAAATATGCATTGAATAGTAATTGAATGTAAAGTTAATGGTGATTGTATAAAATCAATATAAGATAATGAATTGCAATAATTGTGAGTTGATAATAAGGTGTGAATGGGAAAGTGATTGTATGGTAAATGAATGTAATTCAAATTTATTGGAAAAAAGTAAATGGGTACTTAGTAATAAATTTAAACGGACTTAAAAATGGAATTTATTTAATTAATAGATATAACGGATAAGGATATACTTATAAATGTGGGATTGAGAGTTTTACCACAACTATTATGAGTTATATACTTAGTTCGTTCAATTAAATCAGAAACCATTGCAATAAATATAAATTTAATGTTATGTAATTGAGATAAACAATTGGAAAATGTTAAAGTAATTGGATATATATATATATATATATATATATATATTAAGATAGATGGTACCCAGGATGGTAATATGATAAATAGTGAATTTAAGAATGAGAATCAGGATTTATTTATATGGAAACTTAAAGTCTAATAATTGGATTTTATTTCAATTAAATGAGATTGAATATAGTTAAATAATTCGTTATTTGAAATAATGATAATGTGAGAAATTTGTGTGATAATTTGGAATCCAATATTTAATCCATCTGTTTGACAGGAATGAATGGAATACTAATAATTTTTTTTTCTCTAAACAAAATTTTAGGACATTATTTAAAATTTGTGAATTCAATGAAATTAAGGATTTATATTGAAACTATAAATTTACCTTCTTTAAATTTACATCTAAACTTGTTTAAACTTCTGTAAATGATTAAGAAATATAAAAGGAATAAAATTTTCAATTATAAGATTTAAATTTAAAAATTTGATATTAATTAATTAATTTACTTATTTATTTAATTAATATAAAAATAGCCATTTTGGCCACTGACTCGGATTTTGACAAAACCAGTTTCATCGGATCCGTATCGGTGAATTATTGTAGGATTTAAAGTTTTGTAACAATCGGACTTGTCGTATGGTCGTACGAACGCGAAATGCCTTGAAATCGATTTAATTGAAATCAATTTGAAAATATTGATTTCAGCATAACTTCTTCATACGATGGAATTTAGACGTGAAACTTTTTCCATCGCGCTCAGAATATTTTAAAATACCTATTTCGATATATGGGTTTACCCAATTTCGTTCCGGGGTCAGAACGGGCTTTTTGGGCCACGTTAGCGGTAGCACGTTTGTTTATCCAATCCATTTATTCAAATCTCTAACCTACCTATATAAACCCAATTATAAACCCTAGCCTCCATCTATCTTCATTTATTTGTGCGTTCATTTCCCTCAACTCCTCCTTTCCAATGGCTGCAAACCCTAGATCCAGTTTCAATCCAAACCAAAAGTCAAAAATTCAAAGTCCCCAGAAAATTCCAGAAAAATTATATGTTGAAGCCCTCAATGAACGAAATCTTCTGGTGTTGTTTGTTTTTCCGTTCGATGCACCGTTTACCTAGAAAAAAATTGAAACAGTTCCGGCCGTTCATTGCTGTTTGATGATCATCGTCGGATCGCCGAATCAGAGGTACAGTCGCATGGAGGGGGACGAGTGGAGTGCATCGGGAGTGTTCGTTTGGAAAATCAATGATGGGATCGTGCTAAACAATTGGATTAGGGTTTCGGCTATAGGGTGCAAAGTGGCGGCCGACCGTGACAAGGGAGGGCCGGACCTGGGGGGTTGTGTGTGCCTCGGCTGGGCGAGGAGCATGGTGGTGGTCGGCATGAAGGGCGATGGCCGTAGGTGGCGTATTCGTGGGTCAAAGCATCGGTCAAAGGGGACACGGTTGGGTTCTGTTTTGCGTGCGTGTTCTCGGGGGGATGGAAACGCGTGAGAGGGAGGAATTTGCAGGTGATGACATGGAAAATTTGTAAGGTGTGTTGTTTCTTTATTTTGTTTATTTTAAATTTAGTTTTCAATCGTTCTACGTGTATAACTTCCTCATACGTCGTCCAATTTACTTGCGATTTTTTTTTGTTAGGATCGTAATAAAATTCCAAACGCTTTGACGCTGGTTTGGACAGATTTGGAGACCGTCAAATTTTTGGGTTTAAATCGGCTTAAATTCGATTTAAATTCAAAAGGTGAGTGTTTTAACCCACTCACAACTTCTAAAATTTCTTATGTTTATTAAATTGACTTATGTTATGAATAGAAATTTATTTATGACTGTTTGGCGTGTTTTATTCATCTTCTCAGTTAAATAGCATTTATTTAATTTAACTGTTAATAAATTTTATTATTGCATATAATTTGACAGTTAAAATTTATTTATTTGCATATAAACTGCTAGTTAAACAGTTATTAAATTTATTATTGAATATAAACTGTTAGTTAATACCTGTTATTTATTACCTGTTATATTCTATATGCTCTAAATTGATGATTGGTTAAATTGATGATGATTGAAATAAATTGGTTGATGATTGATATTGGATGAATGGATGATGTGTTCTATATTATATAAACTGCAAGTTATTATGCATTTTCATTTCATTCGGGATTGCGGTTTGAAATGATATAGAACTGCATTTTTATTTTTAAATTGCGGATTGAAATGATAAATATCCGTATCACTTGACCGTAGGATAGAAAATTATATACAAGCATCGCGGTATATATATAAAATTATTTTTGAAATGATCTTTTTATGGTTTAGATATGATACGGTTTGATAAATATTAAATTTGGATATGATATAAATATATTTTAGATTTACATATATAGTTAAATTGTTGAATTTAAGCAATGCATAAATCTGTTAAATAAAAATGAATAAGTTGAAAAATGGAATCTGATAATTTATATTATATGATTAAGTACAGGTTTAAGATCTTGTATATATATAGAGTTTTAAATGATTCAAATCAATTAAGATTGAAAGATAAATTGAAAATTTAATTGGAATTGAGTTTATTTGAAATTTTAACTCCATAAGTTAAGGTTAACTTATTAAAATTGGAAATTTAAGGTATGATATTTATAACTGGATTTAATGAATAATTCTAATATAAATAAATGGAAGGAAATAATTAGTGTTAATAAATTTTGTTTATTTTAAATGGTTATGGATTTATCATGTAAACCTTTCAAACTAAATAATAGGAAAATGAATTGTTGAGTTGAAATTCCCAACCTTAGTTTTGAAATTCATCAAATACTCAAAGTTTGAGAATATTGAAATCGAAGTTTTTTATTCAAACTGAAAGTGAATCTAAAAGGTATGGGTTTAGACTGAATTTAAAGTCAATAAAAATTTGTGAAGATGTGGAAATTATTTACTTTTAAAGAAATTTTAAATTCAACTGTTTTATTTTATATACTGTTGAATATCCAAACCATTTAAGTTTGAAAGTTATGGTTTTAAAACTATGGATTTTGAAGTATTGTGTTTGAAAGTTAAAATTCAAATATTTGGTTTCGAGGTATTATAAATTTTAAAAGTGGTATGATTTCGAAAAGAAATATATTTGAAATAAAATGATATCATATTGATTTGGGTTCTAAAAGAAAATGATATCGTATTTATGGGTTTTGAAATGGATAATTTTATTCTGGTTTTAAAGTATAAACTATTTTTAAAAGACCGCGGTGTTATAATAACGTTGGTTGTTGAAGAGACCGGGAACGGAAGTTGTCATACTCTCTGCCAACTCCGAAAACCACTTTAACAACCGTGTACGCGGTGGAGATTCCAGAATGAAGTAGGTTGGTGGCGGCGTTTCTTGTAAGGTAAATACGTGGACCCAACTCCCATGAGTTGGCATAAGGTGGCTAAAACAGGAGCGATTGACGGGTTAATAAGGTAGCACCTTTGATCGGACACATCCATTCGATATTATACTTTGACTCTTGGATTGATTCGGTGGCCACTTTTGATTTTTTTTATTGGGGGTGTGGCTCGAGGTGGGCGGTAGCTGCGGCTACGTGTTACCACCGACCCGGAAGCGTAATTGGTATATCTACCTTGGCATTGCCTAGTTGTGCTGTGTCACCTACCCTAGCGCGCCTTATACGATTTTGGCTTTGTACCATACCTATGGAGTGCCCTCTGACGACGCTCAGTACGGGGGAGATTACGGTACTGTATAGACTATGGGAATATATTATGTGTTAAGGTGGAAAATGTAAAGCCTTAACGCTATTTTGAGTAAGTTTATTTTACAATTAGACACTATTATAATAACGCAATATACTACATAGTAAATAGTTTAACGGATCCTTAGGAGATGTAAATCCCAAGCATCTCTTGAGTTACTGCACTCATATTTATTTCTGTTAATTTAACTCACATAAGATCTTTTAGTTCTGACTCGAGTGTTTTTGTGTTCTTCAAATTCGCTCGGGTCAGTCCGAGCGTTTTAGGATTTGAAGATTTTATTTCTGGAGGAAGAAGACGAAGATTTCATTATTATTATTATTATTATTATTATTATTATTATTATTATTATTATTATTATTATATGGTTTCACTACACACTATATTCCGCTGCATAGATATTTATTGGTATGTGAACTCTGATATTTATTGTATAAAGAAGAATAAAATGTTTTGTAAACAGTTTTATGAACTGTATATTGATTATTATATTTTATCCTTCCACTGTGAGATTCTATTTTCTTTTTATTTCTTTCTTGTTTTTCTTATTTACCCCATAACAATCCGTCCTTCCATATGTTTTGAATTGGCACGTGTGTCGATTTAAAGCGTGCGAAAAGGCGGGATGTTACATCTGGTATCAGAGCTTTGGTTTAGCGATAAACCTTAGCTTTATGGGGTTTGACTCTTTACTAATAGGGTAGTAATACCCTATGGGAGTCGCTGAGTGTATATATGAGAGAGCGTATTTGTTAGTGTTATAAAATGGTTTTAATATTGTGTTAATCTGTTCCGTTTTGTATTTATAAATTCTGCTTGGTGCATGGGACACTGTGACATCAATAGGGATTTCTAAACACTTAATATGACAGACCGATATAATATTTGTTTTATATAGGTGAATGAAATAATTTTGCCTATTATATTTTCTATATATAAAATATCTATATTTGGCTAAAATAGATTGGTTGTTAGGTAATAAAGTGTATAAATAATAATAGAAATAAGATTTAAAAATAAAATAAACGAAATTTGGAAATTTAGAACTTAAGATCCGGGGTTTGGAATTTCTTTCGAATAAATTTTGGAATATAATAATATTGTTTATAAGTATTTAGTATAAAATTCGAAAGAATTGTTTTAAAGAAGATTTTAGAGAAAATAAGTTTTGTACTTTCCTCTCTGTCACTGGAAAATAATTTCGGTGATGGCGGCCGCATTATCGACTTTCATTTTCGAGTTTCGAAGGGGGAAGGCCACTGTAGTAGTTCTACTGCAGATTTATTTTTGAAAAATATATAAATTTTGAATTGTTTTAAATATAATTAGAGATATATAAGTGATAAGAATATATTTATCTATTGTTTTAAAATAAATTGAAAATTTAACCCGGTATTAAATTCTTAAATTCCCATTAATTAATTGTTCCAATTATTGTAGTGAAACAGAATTTAACTAATAATTGAAACCCTCAATAAAATAAGAAATTTAAAATGCTAAGTTATAAATGGAAATTAAAGGAAAATTGAAATTTGTAACGAATGAAACAAAGAGTAATATTGTTGAATATTAAATTTAATTAAAGGATGGGATAAAACTTGTATAAGTTCATTTGCATTTTCTTAACATATATAACTTACCAAACATAAAAAAAAGTTGAAATGTTTAATAAGAAATGTAATGGAAATTGTACAAGTAAAAGTAGGTAATGAAGTACCCAATGAAATTGCTGTTAAATGAGAATTTAATGTTATAAACTTAAAGTTATAACTGAAATTTTACCAAGTAATATAAATAAAGAGAAATTGTAAATTTAAGAAAAGAGTTGCAGTTATTTCTAAATAAAATTGAAAGAAATAAATGAAAATAAAAAGAATAGACCGTTATATGAAGGAAAATAATCAAACAACAAATGTATGAATGGAATAAATAAGAATAGACTAAATCTATTGCAGAAATTGCTGTTTGTCGTGGTTTGGGGTTGTTGGGTAAGGAAACTTTAATTTTGTTGGGTTGGATGAATAATCCATTGTGTTTAATCTAAGACTATTGAGTAAATGATGCACTGGATGGTTTATTCTTCATTCCGTACAATATAAAGGTTTTTGAACCCGAACAACTATTTGTTTGTTTGGTTGAATGCTTGCTTTAAATTTGTTGTGTATGCTGTTGTTAAAATTGATGGTTGTTGTATGGATTTGTTGTTAGTGATTGAAACCACTTAAATATTTCACTTTATATAAATTGTTAACCCTTTAGATTTTATAAGTAAAATGCAGGTTATGGAAGCAATTGCTACTGCTTTTGGTTCCATAAATTTAGCGTAAATTGCTCGACAAATAGGTACGTTTTCGGATTTCGGTTTATAACGCTATTTTATATATTTTCCCGTGTAGGGATATATATTATTTTAAAAAATATTTGTGTATATTGTTATATTTATATTATATTTTCTTCCAAGCCTCTCCTTACAAAGGTGACTCTGCCAAAATTTTCCGTAAATTTTGGACTTAGAAAATTTTGAAAATGTTTACAAACTTTAACAATTTATGTATAAAGGATTTAAATAGGTATAAATTGGTATATTTTATGTTAAATTATTTTATTTTGTAAACTTATTTGTTTATAAATTTAATTAAGAAAGATATATTGTTTTCTTATTTCTTCATTTCCCTTCTTTTCCTTTTCGGGGACGAAAAGTTTTGAGTGGGGGAGAGTGTAACGACCCGTAAATTTCGGCAATTTAATTTGTTTATTTAATAGGATTTTTGTAATCTATTTTAGTAGAACAATAAAGGGGATAAATAAATGTTAAAATGAAGGCTAAAATAAATTATGTAAATGGTGACTTAAAACCTATTTATAGAAATTTGAATAAAATCCAAATTGAATTAAGTAGAAAAGGATTCTTACTTGGATATAAAATTTAATATGAGAAATTAATGAAAATATTAAATTGCTTTAATGCAATAAAAGAGTGTAAACGGTAATTGGAATAAATTAAGGAATCATGCTATTGCAAGTTAATAATTTATGACTTGAATGAAATTCCAATTCATTAAAATCATTTAAATGTTATGATTTGATTTTAAATGGAATATGAGAAAAACAATGTAAGGATTTGATTAATATATATATATATATGTTATTTATTCAGGGTATTGAATAAAATTGGGAATCCAATTGTAATTAATGGTAATAATATGGGTATTAGCTAATAAATTAAATTTCAATGCAATATCTATAAATGAATGGAATGAAATAAATGTATGTAAATGTATACTAGATTATTTATCAAATAGAAGGAAAGAAAAGTAAATATCAAATTGATTGATGAATAAATATGCATTGAATAGTAATTGAATGTAAAGTTAATGGTAATTGTACAAAATCAATATAAGATAATGAATTGCAATAATTGTGGGTTGATAATAAGGTGTTAATGGGAAAGTGATTGTATGGTAAATGAATGGAATTCAAATTAATTGGAAAAGGTAAATGGGTACTTGGTAATAAATTTAAACGGACTTAAAAATGGAATTTATTTAATTAATAGATATAACGGATAAGGATATACTTATAAATGTGGGATTGAGAGTTTTACCACAACTATTATGAGTTATATACTTAGTTCGTTCAATTAAATCAGAAACCATTGCAATAAATATAAATTTAATGTTATGCAATTGAGATAAACAATTGGAAAATGTTAAAGTAATTGGATACATACATACATACATACATACATATATATATATATATATATATATATATATATATATATTAAGATAGATGGTACCCAGGATGGTAATATGATAAATAGTGAATTTAAGAATGAGAATCAGGATTTATTTATATGGAAACTTAAAGTCTAATAATTGGATTTAATTTCAATTAAATGAGATTGAATATAGTTAAATAATTCGTTATTTGAAAGAAAGATAATGTGAGAAATTTATGTGATAATTTGGAATCCAATATTTAATCCATCTGTTTGACAGGAACAAATGGAATACTAATAAAAAAATTCTATAAAGAAATTTTAGGATATTATTTAAAATTTGTGAATTCAATGAAATTAAGGATTTATATTGAAATTATAAATTTACCTTCTTTAAATTTACATCTAAACTTGTTTAAACTTCTATAAATGATTAAGAAATATAAAAGGAATAAAATTTTCAATTATAAGATTTAAATTTAAAATTTTGATATTAATTAATTAATTTACTTATTTATTTAATTAATATAAAAATAGCCATTTTGGCCACTGACTCGAATTTCGACGAAACCAGTTTCATCGGATCCGTATCGATGAATTATTGTAGGGTTTCAAGTTTCGTAGCAATCGGACTTGTCGTATGGTCGTACGAACGCGAAACGTCTTGAAATCGATTTAATTGAAATCAATTTGAAATCAATTTGAAAATATTGATTTCAGCATAACTTCTTCATACGATGGAATTTGGACGTGAAACTTTTTCCATCGCGCTCAGAATATTTTAATATACCTATTTTGATATACGGATTTATCCAATTTCGTTCCGGGGTCAGAACGGGCTTTTTGGGCCATGTTAGCGGTAGCACGTTTGTTTATCCGATCCATCTGTTCAAATCTCTAATCTACCTATATAAACCCAATTATAAACCCTAGCCTCCATCTATCTTCATTTCTTTGTGCATTCATTTACCTCAACTCCTCCTTTCCAATGGCTGCAAACCCTAGATCCAGTTTCAATCCAAACCAAAATTCAAAAATTCAAAGTCCCTAGAAAATTCCGAAAAAATTATATGTAGTGTAACGACTCGTTAAATTTGATAATATTAAATGGATTAACTTAATTTTTAATCTAATTTATAATAAATGTAGGAGTTGGATATAGTAACCGAGATTAAAGATTTAACAAATTGGAATGTTATATGGCAATAGGTAGAATAACGAAGATTTGTGTTGTGGTTATAAGTCATAATTAGTTGATTAAAATGGTATTAATGAAATAATAACTGAATTGAATTGCAATATATAAACATCAGAAAAATTTAATTGGTGGATTAAATTTGTTAAAGTTCATAAGTTTTGTAATCTAGTTTAGTAGAACTTTAAATTTTAAACGAAGATTGAAATAAACGATAAATTTAATTATGTAAATGGTGACTCAAGACCTAGGTTATAGGAATTGGAACATAATCCAATTTGAATTAAGTAGAAGAAGGACTTGGTTAATATGTAAGTTATTGTTCAAGGTATTGAATAAAAACTTGGAATCCAATCATAATTTAATGATAATAACGTTAGTATTAGAGAATAAATATATTTCAATGCAGTACCCGAATGAACGGAATAAAATGAATATATATTGAATAGAAATGAAATGTAAATTGGCACATTTGGTTGAAAGTTAATTTTAAGAAACATATAAATGTTGAATTTGTGAATATTAATATAAATATTAACTTGAATGGGATTCATTAATACAAAGATGTAATAAGTGTAGATAGTAAAAATTTAATGGCTGTAGTGGATAAAAAAAATCTAGTAGTAACATAAAATTTATTTATATGGAAAAAGAGTATAGATTTGAACAAATTTATGAAAATTTGATAAGAACAGTGGTTGTAATCAGTTTGGTTATTTAATATTTGGAAGATATAGATTTGTAAATCCGTTAATGAATTTATAATGGGAAGGAATGGTAAGAATGTAAAAATTATAAGCATTTGATTCAATTAAGGGAATTAAATTATAATAAATGGTCATTTAATAAATTCAACGTTCTGTGAGAAATCATAATAGTTGTGTAAAATGTGTACAAACTTCGATTTGGAAATTTATTGGATTTATAACGGTTTTGGTATTACATTTATGAGTTTAAAAGTTATTCCATTTTGTAAAGTAATAAAAGCTTATTTAGGTGACTAGAATTTAGCGTAACGACTATTGTGCGTTACCTATTCTTGTTGCTTGTTAATTTAAATTTTGGGAATCAAATTCAATTTATCCACCAATTTACCGCAGTTAAAGTGAAATGAATAGGTGAATGAGTAATGTTAAATACAAATAAGATGTAACCAAGAAATCCCATTTATAATAATTTATGTAGAATAAAGTAAAGAAACCAGGAAATGAAAATGTGAAAATGTGGATGCAATGAGATCTTAAGTAATAATAACTTTGTTAGGTAAGTGATAACGGATTTTTTTTGTATAACCAAATAAAGATCCAAATTTATTTGGAAATTAATTGCAATCAATTGAATTTATTGCAATTAAATGGATTTAATATTTAATAGTTATGTAATTTTTATTTGGAAGAAATTGGAGTTATTTGTAATGAGTATGAACCTAATGTTAATTTTTCTTATAGGATTGACAATTGATATGGAAAGAAAAGAAGAAAATTTGGGTCAGTAAAATTTGGAATTTATGCATAATAAAATGGATTCTAACGTTAAATACTACGTTATTGAGATTTAAATTAGACTTAAAGAATAATGATGTGAATCAGGAACTAATGTTTATGGCATCTTTATTTTAGGTGAAAGTTGAGAATATAAAGATTTAAAAATCTAAAGTATGGGTTTTGAGAATATAATTTATAAAATTCTTAAATATAAGAAAGTGTAGAAATTAACATTGCAATTAATATACTGTCAACTTTTAATTCACAGCTAAGCCTGTTAAATCTTTTCAATTGATTACGAATTATATACGTAATAAAATTTGGACAATTTTAGAATATAATATAAAATTTGGATTATTTGTAATTTATTTTAATTTAATTAATGAATATAAAAATAGCCATTTTTGTCACGGACTCGGATTTCGACGAAACCAGTTTCATCGGATCCGTATCGATGAATTATTATAGGGTTTCAAGTTTCGTATCGATCGGACTTGTCGTTTGATCGTACGGGCGTGAAACGCCTTGAAATCAATTTTAATAAAATCAATTTGGAAATTTTGTTTTGAGCATAACTTCTTCATACGATCAAATTTGGACGTGAAACTTTTTCCATCGCGTTCAGAATATTTTAAATTACCTATTTGGATATATAGATTTACGAAATTTCGTTCCGGAGTCATAGCGGGCTTTTTGGGCCATAGTTTGCTACGCACGTTCATTCTACGGTCTATCTACCCTATTTCAAACCCCTCTATATAAACCCAGCTATTCAGCCCTAGCCTCCGCCTAATTTCATTTATCTGCGCGTATTTTCTTCAAGCTTCTCTTCTTCTGCAATGGGGGCTAACCCTAGATCCGTCAGTTCAAAAACAAAATGAAAATTCAAAATCTCTAGAAAAATTCCACAAAAATATATGTCGATCTTCTCGAAACACGTAATCCCATGGTGAAATTCGTTTTTCAGTTGGAGTTACCGTTTATCCAGAATAAATTCAAACAGTTCGTGGCCGTTCATCAGCGTCGCATCAAAGTTCGCCTGATCGAAATTCTGTTTCTGGGTATTGTAGAGTGGACCGAGGGGACTGCATCTATGTAGTTTATTTGGTGAATCGACGGTTAGATTTGGAGTTAAAATTCATTAGGGCTTAAAGGGTTGTGGCGGCTGCTGTTAGATTTGCGGTCGAACGGCAACGTGGAGGAGGGTCGAAGGGCCGAGGCGGCCTCCTGGAGGTAGGGTAATCATCTCGGTGGGGCCAGGCGCGGCAGATCATCACCAGAGGTGGGCGCGTGCGACATCAATGGATAGAGGGGTGCGTTTGCAGTTCAAAGGCAGTGGGTACGTGCTGCGTTTCTGGGAGAAGATGACCATCACGTGAATGTAGGTGACGTGGCAAACAAATAAGCTTAATTGTGTTCCATCTTCTTTTGTTTTTTTTATGATTTCAATCGCAATTTTCGCAATATCTTGTGCATACGATATCCGATTGACGCGTGGTTTTTTTTGTTAGGATCGTAATAAAATTCCGGATCTGATGACGCTGGTTTGGACGAATTCCGAGACGGGCGAATTTTTGGGTTTAAATCGAATTTAAATTCGATTTAAATTCAAAAGGTGAGTGTTTAAACCCACTCACAACTACTAGAAGCTTTTATGTTTGTTTAAATTGATTTTAGAAATGAATAGAAATTTATTTATGAGTATTTGGCATGTTTATTTTATTCAAATCTGTTGAATTGCATTTATTTAATTTAACTGTTAATTTAATTAATTTATTGCGTATAAATTTACAGTTAAAATTTATTTGTTTGTATATGAACTGCTAGTTAACAGTTATATAATTTATTACTGAATATAGACTGTAGATTAATAGCTGTAAAATTTAATTTGAATAAAATTGCCAGTATTACCTGTTATGTAGTACCAAAAATAATATTGTTATTGATTGATATTGATTGATGATTGCGATTTGGATGATGGATGATGTTGATGAATGGATGTTTATTGTATATCATTAAATTGCAAATTATCGTGCATATTTCATTTCATTCGGGATTGTGGTTTGAAATGATATATAACCGCAAAATTTTATATCCTTTAAATTGCGGATTGAAATGATAAATATCCGTATCACTTGACCATAGGATAGAAAATTATATACAGGCACCGCGGTATATATATAACTATTTAAATGTGATTTCTATGGTTTGGATGGAATACAGTTTATAATAATCTTAAATTTTATATTGTATAAATATTTTTCTTCCATATATATATACATATGAAGTTGAAAATTTTGAAATTAAAAGGTGCATAAAAATCTTTATTAAAAATGGAAGAAAATTTAGAAAATGGAGTTTAATAATTTATATCATATGTTTAAATGTTAAGTTTGGAAATTTTAAGATATGATATTTATAATTGGATTTTTCCCAAAATAAATTGAAATGAATATTCTAGTAAATTTGAATTGGGAAAATATATATATTTTATTACTAGAAATTGAAGTCTTATTATTTATGGATTTTATATGAATATTCAAGACTAATTAATAGAACAATTGATTTGTTGAAAGAATAAAATCCAACTTAGTTTGAAATATTGATACTCAAAATGGATATACGTATATATAAATAAAATTGAAGTGGTTTTGGAACTTGAGAGAGATAATATAAATTTTGGTTTAGACTTTAATAAAGAAATGTATTTGTAAAGCCATGAGAACTATTTTCTTTACAAAGTAACATTTTAAGTTAAACCATTTAATTCATATACCGTTGAATGTCCAAACCATTCAAGTTTTTAGAAGTTATGGTTTTAAATTATGATTTTCAAAATATTATGCTTTGAAATATTTGACTTTCAGACGTTATGAAGTTAAAGCATTATGATTTTGGAAAAGAATTATATTTGGGATAAGTGATAAAATATGGTTTTGGGTTTTGAAATGATATCGTATTCATGGTTATGAAATGGAATGTTTATTCTGATTTTTAAAGTATAACCTATTTTTAAATGACCGCGGTGTTATAATAACGATGGGTTGGCAAAGAGACCGGGATCGGATATGGACATACTCTCTGTCGATACCGAAAATCACTTTGACTAACCGTGTACGCGGTGGAGATTCCAGAATGAAGTAGGTGGTGGCGACGTTTCCTGTAAGGTAAATACGTGGACCCGACTCCCGTGAGTTGGCATAAGGTGGCTAAAACAGGAGCGATTCTCAGGCCAATGAGGTCATTCCTCTGATCGGACCCTCCTCTTCGATATTATACTTTGATTTTGGATTGATTCAGTGGCCACTTCTATATTTTGATTTTGGGGAGTTAGTCCGAGGTGGGCGGTAACTGCGGCTACGCGTTTCCACCAACCTGGATAGCAATTGGTATATCTACCCTGGCATTGCCTAGTTGTGCCGTGTCACCTACCATACCGAGCCTTTACTACGAGTTTCTATTTGTGTCGTACCTATGGAGTATCCTCTGGTAGCTTCCCGATCAGGAGGTATTACGGTACTGTATAGACTATTGGCATTATTTGTGTTAAGGGCTATATGGGTAACCCCTTAACGCTATTAAAAAGTAAGTTTATTTTATAAATAGACACTATTATAATAGCGCAATATACTACATAGTAAATAGTTTAACGGATCCTTAGGAGATGTAAATCCCGAGCATCTCTTGAGTTACTGTACTCATATTTATTTCTGTTAATTTAACTCACATAAGATCTTTTAGTTCTGACTCGAGTGTTTTTGTCTTTTCAAATTCGCTCGGGTCAGTCCGAGCGTTTCAGGATCGAAGACTTTAACTTTGAAGGACGAAGGCGAAGGAGTCGTATTATTATTATCTATAGTATTGCACCACACTCATACTATTCCGCTGCATTGTTTGTATTGGTATGTGTAACTCTGATATTTATTGTATAAAGAAGAATTAACTGTTTTGTAACCGTTTATGAACTGTATATTTATTATCATATTTTATCCTTCCGCTGCGAGATTCTATTTTGTTTTATTTCTTCTCTGTTTTTCTTATTTACCCCATAACAATCCGCCCTTGCGTATGCTTTTAATTGGCACGTGTGTCGGTTTAAAGTGTGCGAAAAGGCGGGATGTTACAGTTGGTATCAGAGCTTTGGTTTAGCGATAAACTTTGGCTTTGTGGGGTTTGACTCTTTGTTAATAGGGTAATAATACCCTATGGGAGTCGCTGAGTGTATATATATGAGAGAGCGTACTTGTTAGTGTTATAAAAAGGTTTTGATATTGTGTTGCTTTGTTCCGTTTTGTATTTATAAATTCTGGTTGATGCATGGGACGCTATGTCATCAATAATGATTTCTAAACACTTAATAGGACAGACCGACATAATATTTGTTTTATATAGGTGAATGAAATAATTTTGCCTATTATATTTTCTATATATAAAAATATTTTTATAAAGATATATATTTTGGTTGCTATAGATTGGGTGTTAGGTAATAGAATATTTATAATAATTAAAGCAAAGTTGAAATTAAAATAAATCAAATTGGAGATTTGAGAACTTAAGTCCGGGATTTTTGAAAATCTGCTTTCAAAGGATTTATGAAATATAATGATTTGGTTTATAAATATTTCCTTATATAAATATTTAGTATAATTCGAAGGAATTGTTTTAAAGAAGATTTTGGAGAAATAAATTTTGTACTTTCCTCTCTGTCGCTGGAAAATAATTTCGGTGATGACGGCCGCATCATCGACTTTCATTTTCGAGTTTCGAAGGGAAAGGCCACTGTAGTAAATTCTACTGCAGATTTGTTTTGAAATTATTTAAAATTTTAATTGTTTTAAAAGATGATTAGAGATATAAAAGTTGTAAGAAATTAATTATCTATTATTTTTAAAGAAATTAATTATCTATTATTTTTAAAGTAATTTTGAGGCTTGACCCGGTATTTAATTCTTAAATTTCCATTAATTAATTGTTTTAAATTATTTTAGTGAAATAAAAGGTAAGTAATTAATTGAAACCTCTAATGTAGGTAAGAGAATTAATGAAAGGTTATAAAGAGAAATTTGAAATTGTTACAAAGAGTAATATTGATTAACATTAAATTTAATTAAAAAGATGAGATAAAGCTTGTATAAGTTTAATTGCATTTTTCTTTGACATAAATAACTTACCAAATATAAAAGTTGAAATGTTAATTAAGAAATTGGATTAGAATATTATACAAGTAGAAATTTTGGAAATAGTGAAGTATTCAATAAATCGTTGTTATAAATGAGAAATTATTGGTATAAACTTAAGTTATAATTGAAATCTCAAGTTAAAGATAAGTAATATAAATCGGTGATATGAACTTAAGTAGATAAAATGAAATTCTTTATTAAATAAGGATTGATGTGGAGGGTTATAAACTTCAGTACGGTATGAAAGCTACTAGTTTAAAATTAATAAAATGGAATTGAGAAGAAACTTGTAAATTTTCACTTACATTCTTAAAACATACATAACTTACCATATAATGAAAGTTGCAATGTTATTAAGAAAATGAAAGGAGAAATCTTACAAGTGAAGCTTGAGGTAATAAAGGTATTCTATTAATTTGCTATTGTTAATGAGAATTAATTGTATAAGCTTAAGATAAATTGGAAATTTTACTATATAAGTAAAGGTAAGTAGTATAAATAGATGATATATACTTTAGTCAATAAATTGGAATACAAATATAATGAATTTTGTAATAAATGGAAAATAAAATTGTAAGAAACAAAGAAATCCCTCCATGAATGAAAGAAAGAAAATCAAGCCACGGAAGCATGAAATAAATGTATAATAAGTAATTTGGTTGTTGGTTTGAATTGTATTGTTTGATTTATGTTTGTTGGGTAAGAAATTTGAAGTTGTTGGGTGAATAAATAATCTATCTTTGTTCCATCCAAGACTGTTGAGTAAAGGATGCACTTGATAGTTAATTTCATTTCATACAAATTTCAAGTTTGAACCCAAACAACAAATTGGTTGATGGATTAATGGTTGCTTGTTTGTGGTGTGTGCTGTTTGTTAAAAATCTATGGTTGTTGCATTTGATTGGTTGATTAATGGTCGAAACCACCTAAACATTTCACTTTCATATAAATATTTAACCTTTTAGATTATATAAGTGAATACAGGTGATGGAAGCAACTGCTACTGCTTTTGGTTCCAAAATAATAAGCGTATATTGCCCGACAAATAGGTACGTTTCCGGATTACGTTTTAGCGCTATTTTATATAATTTTCCCGTATTGGGATATAATATTTTGATAATATATGTAATATATTTGTATATTTTGATATTATATTTTCTCCAAGAGTCTCTCCGTATAAAGGAGACTCTGCCAAAATTTTCCGTAAATTTTGGACTTAGAATTTTGTGAAAATATTTTCCCAACTTTAATAATTTAAGTACAAAAGAATATAATGATTATAAAACTGGTATATTTTATATAAGGGAATTAATTTAGTAATATTGTCAATAAGTTAATGGTTGAAATAAGATGTACTGTTTTACTCTTCCTTCTCCCTTCTTTTTCCTTTTCGGGGACGAAAAGTTTTGAGGGGGGGAGATTGTAACGACTCGTTAAATTTGATAATATTAAATGGGTTAACTTAATATAATTTTTAATCTAATTTATAATAAATGTAGGAGTTGGATATAGTAACTGAGATTAAAGATTTAACAAATTGGAATGTTATATGGCAATAGGTAGAATAACGAAGATTTGTGTTGTGGTTATAAGTCATAATTAGTTGATTAAAATGGTATTAATGAAATAATAACTGAATTGAATTGCAATATATAAACATCAGAAAAATTTAATTGGTGGATTAAATTTGTTAAAGTTCATAAGTTTTGTAATTTAGTTTAGTAGAACTTTAAATTTTAAACGAAGATTGAAATAAACGATAAATTTAATTATGTAAATGGTGACTCAAGTCCTAGGTTATAGGAATTGGAACATAATCCAATTTGAATTAAGTAGAAGAAGGACTTGGTTAATATGTAAGTTATTGTTCAAGGTATTGAATAAAAACTTGGAATCCAATCATAATTTAATGATAATAACGTTAGTATTAGAGAATAAATATATTTCAATGCAGTACCCGAATGAACGGAATAAAATGAATATATATTGAATAGAAATGAAATGTAAATTGGCACATTTGGTTGAAAGTTAATTTTAAGAAACATATAAATGTTGAATTTGTGAATATTAATATAAATATTAACTTGAATGGGATTCATTAATACAAAGATGTAATAAGTGTAGATAGTAAAAATTTAATGGCTGTAGTGGATAAAAAAAATCTAGTAGTAACATAAAATTTATTTATATGGAAAAAGAGTATAGATTTGAACAAATTTATGAAAATTTGATAAGAACAGTGGTTGTAATCAGTTTGGTTATTTAATATTTGGAAGATAGAGATTTGTAAATCCGTTAATGAATTTATAATGGGAAGGAATGGTAAGAATGTAAAAATTATAAGCATTTGATTCAATGAAGGGAATTAAATTATAATAAATGGTCATTTAATAAATTCAACGTTCTGTGAGAAATCATAATAGTTGTGTAAAATGTGTACAAACTTCGATTTGGAAATTTATTGGATTTATAACGGTTTTGGTATTACATTTATGAGTTTAAAAGTTATTCCATTTTGTAAAGTAATAAAAGCTTATTTAGGTGACTAGAATTTAGCGTAACGACTATTGTTTGTTACCTATTCTTGTTGCTTGTTAATTTAAATTTTTGGAATCAAATTCAATTTATCCGCCAATTTACCGCAATTAAAGTGAAATGAATTGGTGAATGAGTAATGTTAAATACAAATAAGATGTAACCAAGAAAATCTCATTTATAATAATTTATGTAGAATAAAGTAAAGAAACCAGGAAATGAAAATGTGAAAATGTGGATGCAATGAGATCTTAAGTAATAATAACTTTGTTAGGTAAGTGATAACGGATTTTTTTTGTATAACCAAATAAAGATCCAAATTTATTTGGAAATTAATTGCAATCAATTGAATTTATTGCAATTAAATGGATTTAATATTTAATAGTTATGTAATTTTTATTTGGAAGAAATTGGAGTTATTTGTAATGAGTATGAACCTAATGTTAATTTTTCTTATAGGATTGACAATTGATATGGAAAGAAAAGAAGAAAATTTGGGTCAGTAAAATTTGGAATTTATGCATAATAAAATGGATTCTAACGTTAAATACTACGTTATTGAGATTTAAATTAGACTTAAAGAATAATGATGTGAATCAGGAACTAATGTTTATGACATCTTTATTTTAGGTGAAAGTTGAGAATATAAAGATTTAAAAATCTAAAGTATGGGTTTTGAGAATATAATTTATAAAATTCTTAAATATAAGAAAGTGTAGAAATTAACATTGCAATTAATATACTGTCAACTTTTAATTCACAGCTAAGCCTGTTAAATCATTTCAATTGATTACGAATTATATAAGTAATAAAATTTGGACAATTTTAGAATATAATACAAAATTTGGATTATTTGTAATTTATTTTAATTTAATTAATGAATATAAAAATAGCCATTTTTGTCACGGACTCGGATTTCGACGAAACCAGTTTCATCGGATCCGTATCGATGAATTATTATAGGGTTTCAAGTTTCGTATCGATCGGACTTGTCGTTTGATCATACGGGCGTGAAACGCCTTGAAATCAATTTTAATAAAATCAATTTGAAATCAATTTGGAAATTTTGTTTTGAGCATAACTTCTTCATACGATCAAATTTGGACGCGAAACTTTTTCCATCGCGTTCAGAATATTTTAAATTACCTATTTGGATATATAGATTTACGAAATTTCATTCCGGAGTCATAGCGGGCTTTTTGGGCCATAGTTTGCTACGCACGTTCATTCTACGGTCTATCTACCCTATTTCAAACCCCTCTATATAAACCTAGCTATTCAGCCCTAGCCTCCACCTAATTTCATTTATCTGCGCGTATTTTCTTCAAGCTTCTCTTCTTCTTCAATGGGGGCTAACCCTAGATCCAGTCAGTTCAAAAACAAAATGAAAATTCAAAATCTCTAGAAAAATTCCACAAAAATATATGTCGATCTTCTCGAAACACGTAATCCCATGGTGAAATTCGTTTTTCAGTTGGAGTTACCGTTTACCCAGAATAAATTCAAACAGTTCGTGGCCGTTCATCAGCATCGCATCAAAGTTCGCCTGATCGAAATTCTGTTTCTGGGTATTGTAGAGTGGACCGAGGGGACTGCATCTATGTAGTTTATTTGGTGAATCGACGGTTAGATTTGGAGTTAAAATTCATTAGGGCTTAAAGGGTTGTGGCGGCTGCTGTTAGATTTGCGGTCGAACGGCAACGTGGAGGAGGGTCGAAGGGCCGAGGCGGCCTCCTGGAGGTAGGGTAGTCATCTCGGTGGGGCCAGGCGCGGCAGATCATCACCAGAGGTGGGCGCGTGCGACATCAATGGATAGAGGGGTGCGTTTGCAGTTCAAAGGCAGTGGGTACGTGCTGCGTTTCTGGGAGAAGATGACCATCACGTGAATGTAGGTGACGTGGCAAACAAATAAGCTTAATTGTGTTCCATCTTCTTTTGTTTTTTTTTTTTATGATTTCAATCGCAATTTTCGCAATATCTTGTGCATACGATATCCGATTGACGCGTGGTTTTTTTTGTTAGGATCGTAATAAAATTCCAGATCTGATGACGCTGGTTTGGACGAATTCCGAGACGGGCGAATTTTTGGGTTTAAATCGAATTTAAATTCGATTTAAATTCAAAAGGTGAGTGTTTAAACCCACTCACAACTACTAGAAGCTTTTATGTTTGTTTAAATTAATTTTAGAAATGAATAGAAATTTATTTATGAGTATTTGGCATGTTTATTTTATTCATATCTGTTGAATTGCATTTATTTAATTTAACTGTTAATTTAATTAATTTATTGCGTATAAGTTTACAGTTAAAATTTATTTGTTTGTATATGAACTGCTAGTTAACAGTTATATAATTTATTACCGAATATAGACTGTAGATTAATAGTTGTAAAATTTAATTTGAATAAAATTACCAGTATTACCTGTTATGTAGTACCAAAAATAATATTGTTATTGATTGATATTGATTGATGATTGCGATTTGGATGATGGATGATGTTGATGAATGGATGTTTATTGTATATCATTAAATTGCAAATTATCATGCATATTTCATTTCATTCGGGATTGTGGTTTGAAATGATATATAACCGCAAAATTTTATATCCTTTAAATTGCGGATTGAAATGATAAATATCCGTATCACTTGACCATAGGATAGAAAATTATATATAGGCACCGCGGTATATATATAACTATTTAAATGTGATTTCTATGGTTTGGATGGAATACGGTTTATAATAATCTTAAATTTTATATTGTATAAATATTTTTCTTCCATATATATATACATATGAAGTTGAAAATTTTGAAATTAAAAGGTGTATAAAAATCTTTATTAAAAATGGAAGAAAATTTAGAAAATGGAGTTTAATAATTTATATCATATGTTTAAATGTTAAGTTTGGAAATTTTAAGATATGATATTTATAATTGGATTTTTCCCAAAATAAATTGAAATGAATATTCTAGTAAATTTGAATTGGGAAAATATATATATTTTATTACTAGAAATTGAAGTCTTATTATTTATGGATTTTATATGAATATTCAAGACTAATTAATAGAACAATTGATTTGTTGAAAGAATAAAATCCAACTTAGTTTGAAATATTGATACTCAAAATGGATATACGTATATATAAATAAAATTGAAGTGGTTTTGGAACTTGAGAGAGATAATATAAATTTTGGTTTAGACTTTAATAAAGAAATGTATTTGTAAAGCCATGAGAACTATTTTCTTTACAAAGTAACATTTTAAGTTAAACCATTTAATTCATATACCGTTGAATGTCCAAACCATTCAAGTTTTTAGAAGTTATGGTTTTAAATTATGATTTTCAAAATATTATGCTTTGAAATATTTGACTCTCAGACGTTATGAAGTTAAAGCATTATGATTTTGGAAAAGAATTATATTTGGGATAAGTGATAAAATATGGTTTTGGGTTTTGAAATGATATCGTATTCATGGTTATGAAATGGAATGTTTATTCTGATTTTTTAAAGTATAACCTATTTTTAAATGACCGCGGTGTTATAATAACGATGGGTTGGCAAAGAGACCGGGATCGGATATAGACATACTCTCTGTCGATACCGAAAACCACTTTGACTAACCGTGTACGCGGTGGAGATTCCAGAATGAAGTAGGTGGTGGCGACGTTTCCTGTAAGGTAAATACGTGAACCCGACTCCCGTGAGTTGGCATAAGGTGGCTAAAACAGGAGCGATTCTCAGGCCAATGAGGTCATTCCTCTGATCGGACCCTCCTCTTCGATATTATACTTTGATTTTGGATTGATTCAGTGGCCACTTCTATATTTTGATTTTGGGGAGTTAGTCCGAGGTGGGCGGTAACTACGGCTACGCGTTTCCACCAGCCTGGATAGCAATTGGTATATCTACCCTGGCATTGCCTAGTTGTGCCGTGTCACCTACCATACCGAGCCTTTACTACGAGTTTCTATTTGTGTCGTACCTATGGAGTATCCTCTGGTAGCTTCCCGATTAGGAGGTATTATGGTACTGTATAGACTATTGGCATTATTTGTGTTAAGGGCTATATGGGTAACCCCTTAACGCTATTAAAAAGTAAGTTTATTTTATAAATAGACACTATTATAATAGCGCAATATACTACATAGTAAATAGTTTAACGGATCCTTAGGAGATGTAAATCCCGAGCATCTCTTGAGTTACTGTACTCATATTTATTTCTATTAATTTAACTCACATAAGATCTTTTAGTTCTGACTCGAGTGTTTTTGTCTTTTCAAATTCGCTCGGGTCAGTCCTCGCGTTTCAGGATCGAAGACTTTAGCTTTGAAGGACGAAGGCGAAGGAGTCGTATTATTATTATCTATAGTATTGCACCGCACTCATACTGTTCCGCTGCATTGTTTGTATTGGTATGTGTAACTCTGATATTTATTGTATAAAGAAGAATTAACTGTTTTGTAACCGTTTATGAACTGTATATTTATTATCATATTTTATCCTTCCGCTATGAGATTCTATTTTGTTTTATTTCTTCTCTGTTTTTCTTATTTACCCCATAACAATCCGCCCTTGCGTATGCTTTTAATTGGCACGTGTATCGGTTTAAAGTGTGCGAAAAGGCGGGATGTTACATGTTGAAGCCCTCAATGAACAATATCTTCTGGTGCTGTTCGTTTTTCCATTCAATGCATCGTTTACCTAGAAAAAAATTGAAACAGTTCCGGCCGTTCATTGCTGTTTGATGATCTTCGTCGGATCGCCGAATCAGAGGTACAGTCGCGTGGAGGGGGACGAGTGGAGTGCATCGGGAGTGTTCGTTTGGGAAATCAACGGTGGGATCGTGCTAAACAATTGGATTAGGGTTTCGGCTATAGGGTGCAAAGTGGCGGCCGGCCGTGAAAAGGGAGGGCCGGACCTGGGGGGTTGCATGCGCCTCGGCTAGGCGAGGAGCATGGTGGTGGTCGGCCTGAACGGCGATGGCCGTAGGTGGCGTATTCGTGGTCAAAGCATCGGTCAAAGGGGACACGGTTGGGTTCTGTGTTGCGTGCGTGTTCTCGGGGGGAAGGAAACGCGTGAGAGGGAATTTGCAGGTGATGACGTGGAAAATTTGTAAGGTGTGTTGTTTCTTTATTTTGTTTATTTTAAATTTAGTTTTCAATCGTTCAAACGTGTATAACTTCCTTATACGTCGTCCAGTTTACGCATGATTTTTTTTGTTAGGATCGTAATAAAATTCCGAACACTTTGACGCTAGTTTGGAAAGATTTGGAAACCGTCGAATTTTTGGGTTTAAATCGGATTTAAATTCGATTTAAATTCAAAAGGTGAGTGTTTTAACCCACTCACAACTTCTAAAATTTCTTATGTTTATTAAATTGACTTAAGATATGTGAAGAAATTTATTTATGACTGTTTAGCGTGTTTTATTCATTTTCTCAGTTAAATCGCATTTATTTACTTTAACTGTTAATTAATTTTATTATTGCATATAATTTGACAGTTAAAATTTATTTATTTGCATATAAACTGCTAGTTAAACAGTTATTAAATTTATTATTGAATATACTTAGTTAATACCTGTTATTTATTACCTGTTATATTTTATATGCTCTATATTGATGATTGGTTAAATTGATGATGATTGAAATAAATTGGTTGATGATTGATATTGGGTGAATAGATGATTTGTTCTATATTATATAAACTGCAAGTTATTATGCATTTTCATTTCATTCGGGATTGCGGTTTGAAATGATATAGAACCGCATTTTTATTTTTAAATTGCGGATTGAAATGATAAATATCTGTATCACTTGACCATAGGATAGAAAATTATATACAGACACCGCGGTATATTTATAAAATTATTTTTGAAATGATTTTTTTATGGTTTGGATATGATACGGTTTGATAAATATTAAATTTGGATACGATATAAATATATTTTATATAATATATAGTTAAATTGTTGAATTTAAGCTATGCATAAATCTTTTAAATAAAAATGAATAAGTTGAAAAATGGAATCTGATAATTTATATTATATGATTAAGTACAGGTTTAAGATCTTGTGTGTATATATATATAGAGTTTTAAATGATTCAAATCAATTAAAATTGAAAGATAAATTGGAAATTTAATTGGAATTGAGCTTATTTGAAATTTTAACTCCATAAGTTGAGGTTAAATTATTAAAATTGGAAATTTAAGGTATGATATTTATAACTAGACTTAATGAATAATTCTAGTATAAATAAATGGAAGGAAATAATTAGTATTAATAAATTTAGTTTATTTTAAATGGTTATGGATTTATCATGTAAACCTTTCAAACTAATTAATAGGAAAATGAATGGTTGATTTGAAATTCCCAACCTTAGTTTTGAAATTCATTAAATACTCAAAGTTTGAGAATATTGAAATCGAAGTGTTTTCTTCAAACTGAAAGTGTATCTAAAAGGTATGGGTTTAGACTGAATTTAAAGTGAATGAAAATTTGTGAAGATGTGGAAATTATTTACTTTTAAAGAAATTATAAATTCAACTGTTTTATTTTATATACTGTTGAATATCCAAACCATTTAAGTTTGAAAGTTATGGTTTTGAAACTATAGATTTCGAAGTATTGTGTTTGAAAGTTAAAATTCAAATATTTGGTTTCGAGGTATTATAAATTTTAAAAGTGGTATGATTTTGAAAAGAAATATATTTGAAATAAAATGATATCATATTGATTTGGGTTCTAAAAGAAAATGATGTCGTATTTATGGGTTTTGAAATGGATAATTTTATTCTGGTTTTAAAGTATAAACTATTTTTAAAAGACCGCGGTGTTATAATAATGTTGGTTGTTGAAGAGACCGGGAACGGAAGTTGTCATACTCTCTGCCAACTCCGAAAACCACTTTAACAACCGTGTACGCGGTGGAGATTCCAGAATGAAGTAGGTTGGTGGCGGCATTTCTTGTAAGGTAAATACGTGGACCCAACTCCCGTGAGTTGGTATAAGGTGGCTAAAACAGGAGTGATTGACGGGTTAATAAGGTAGCACCTTTGATCGGACACATCCATTCGATATTATACTTTGACTCTTGGATTGATTCGGCGGCCACTTTTGATTTTTTTTATTAGGGGTGTGGCTCGAGGTGGGCGGTAGCTGCGGCTACGCGTTACCACCGACCCGGAAGCGTAATTGGTATATCTACCCTGGCATTGCCTAGTTGTGCCGTGTCACCTACCCTAGCGCGCCTTATACAATTTTGGTTTTGTACCATACCAATGGAGTGCCCTCTGACGACGCCCAGTACGGGGGAGATTACGGTATTGTATAGACTATGGGAATATATTATGTGTTAAGGTGGAAAATGTAAAGCTTTAACGCTATTTAAAGTAATTTTATTTTACAATTAGACACTAGTATAATAGCGCAATATACTACATAGTAAATAGTTTAACGGATCCTTAGAGATGTAAATCCCGAGCATCTCTTGAGTTACTGTACTCATATTTATTTCTGTTAATTTAACTCACATAAGATCTTTTAGTTCTGACTCGAGTGTTTTTGTTTTCTTCAATTCGCTCGGGTCAGTTCGAGCGTTTTAGGATTTGAAGACTTTATTTCTAGAGGAAGAAGACGAAGATTTCATTATTATTATTATTATATTATATGGATTCACTACACACTAATTCCGCTGCATAGATATTTATTGGTATGTGAACTCTGATATTTATTGTATAAAGAAGAATTAAATGTTTTGTAAACAATTTTATGAACTGTATATTTATTATTATATTTTATCCTTCCGCTGTGAGATTCTGTTTTCTTTTTATTTCTTTCTTGTTTTTCTTATTTACCTTATAACAATCCGCCCTTCCATATGTTTTGAATTGGCACGTGTGTCGATTTAAAGCGTGCGAAAAGGCGGGATGTTACAGATATATGAAGATACCCCATTAGATGATCAGAGTTACTAATCGATAGTTACAACATCTTCCTTTACATACATCTCAAAACAATTAATTCTAGCATAGCGGATGAAAGATATAGATAGACTCATACATAGCTAGCTTTGCCTCCTACATGTCTTTGAGAGCGTTATTCGCCAAAACCTTACTAAACCTAAAAACCATTACTCTCTTCCTACACAAATGAAATTTTGAGCACCCTATAGTTTTAGGGGAAAGACATAAACTTCGAGTTAGATAAAAAGCCAAGTGCGAATCATAATATGCCATCTCGATTGAATGATATATAGTGAGACCACATCACTGAGCGAAATGGGTTTTCCCATCACTGATATCCTTAAAAAATATATCTTTTGCGAATCATAGTCCAACAACCAAACTGGTAAAGATAAACAATATAAACAATAGTATGCATGCATGCAACATAGGTAATCATAAACAATCTATTTAAATCAATGGACTATCTGTCCAACCATCATAGTTTTCTCAGGTTGACTATAAACCTAAGGTTGACTGAGGCCTACCTTGCATAACAAATTATCTAACTCACCGTTAGAAGGCAGCTGGACGATGTGTCCAAAATATACTATTCCTAGGATAAACTTATCATGATGGTTTTTTGGGCTCACCAATAACATAACTCATCTTTATTTATTCATTTCTCTATGTACACCTACTTTTAGTCTTACCCATAACAAAGCCCTACGTATTGGAATTTTGGACTAATACTAGCTAGTGCCTAACTATTGAAGTATAGGGCACTACCCTACACCAATCCCATCCGACTTTCTAATTTCTAAATTAGTTTATCCTATCACAATTTATCCAAAAGTGATAAGAATAATAATCTCTTTACCAAGATACTGGGCTAAGTACCCTTTTTATTTCCTTGAAAACACTTTTCTTTATAAATGATTTAACCCTTAAAATCATATTTGAAAACAAGGAAAGTTATAGAACTTTACTTAATACAAAATAATTATTCCAGATATATGCTTTAATAAAACAATATTGGTGAAGTTTGAAATCATTTGAGATCATCATCTCTCAAAACCATGGGCCATAAGGCCAAAACAATGTAAAGCCTTTATTTTGATAAAATTGGCAAGGGGTATTTCCGAAGAGGGTCTTTACCCCTCAAAACTAGTTAAAACCCTTAACTTTTAAAGCACAAGGCCAAACTCCTCTTCGCACATCTCATAGTGTCGAAGTCAAAGAGCGTAGGTTAGAATACGGTCAAAGTCATCAATGTTAGCGTCATCATCTTAAATAAATAGCAGCCTCATTGGTGCCGAATTCAATAGGAGGGGAGAAATAGTCCTCTTCAAAATTTCTAAAATGAATAGAGTCGAAGTAATAAAGAGGTGCATCATCTGTTGTCGAAATCATTAAACGCGGTATTACGTCTATAAAGTCGAAGTAGTCACTTCGAAAGCATAGGTTCGAAGTCATTAATGAAATTGGCGATGTCATTATCACCACTATATACCTCTTCGAAAGCATTGGGGTAGCATCATAAAATAAGTGGCATTTAACCATTCGACGTCAAGCATGTCAAAGACCGTGATGCTATCTTCGAAGCTATGTACTCTGCTTCAATCACACCAATTCATTCCATATCAACTATCCGTTGATATCCTATGTACGATTTGTGATTGACTTCGGAGACCATAGGCAAAGAGAGATGAGGAGCGACATCACAACTTCAGAGTGGTAGAACCGTAATTAAAATGAAAACTGTTTTATTTTCTTTAAAAGTAGTTTCTTTTCACCAAACCCTAGTTATTTGTCAAAATACTATTGGATAACATTATCTGTACTCATAACCTTTTGAAAAATTTGCCAAGGAATAGTTTTATCATTTTCAAAAATATTTATAAACCCTTATTATTATATAAATATCTTAATATTTAATTAAGCCTTTCTAGCTGAAATAATTCATATTATATCATAAAAATTCAGGAAAAAAATCCTAAAAATCACAATAAATCTTACTAATCATATTACTCATCATATAAAAATTTTAGGGCTGAAAATATTATTTAATTATTTTTAATAGTTAAAACCCAAAATATACCGATTTCTCCACTTAGAAAAATCATAGAAAATTCGTACTTGCTTAGAAAATAATGAGATTAAAAAACTCTTTCAAAATAATATTTCTAACATCATACTAAAATTTTAATTCATTTGGGCATTATATAATAGGTTTTCCAACTCAAACATATTGCTAAATTTCATATTTAAACTCTAGAAAATCACCAATAAGCATATAATCATTCAATTCTCTGAAACATGGCATAATTTTTGGAAAAGAAACAGGTTTGCACTTAAAACCAAAATTATCACATAAAAATGTGAGGTACATAGTTATTATTCACCTTGGATGGATTGAAAAGGTTAAGATTTGTATTTGGTAGATTTCCCTTAAACTTTCCCTTGATTTATCTTTAGGTTTTTCTTCCTCTTGAAACCCTAGCAATGGTCGGCCTATACTTCTTTTGATTTGTGAAAGTGTAAAATGAATAAATGAGAATGGTGGAGTAGGTTTGTATTAGGAGATATAACCCTTTTCCTATTTTACCCTTAGCCTTTCTTCTTCTTCTTCTTGTTTGAGTTTAATTATTTTCATTATTCCATTCATTATGGCATGACTCCTTACTAAGTATAAAATCCCAATCTCCTTAACCTTTTACATTATTTTATTTTATTTACCTAATTAAATATTGTAAATAATGTTAGTTAAAATTAGGGTTGTTACAATATACGCTATGGGGAATTTTGTTCACAAAAACACCAAACGAAAACCTTGAAAATTCTCCCAAAGCGAAATGTCAATTCTTATATTTTAGAATCTCAATTATTTCATATCAAAATAGCAGAATTTGTTAGTTATTACAAATTTAATATTTTACATTATATTCCACTTCTCACTATTCTCTTTTAGTGCGATTAAGGGTTTTAAAAAGAAAATAAGTTAGGAAATGGTGTGCAAAGTATGTATTCTCCTATTTGTAGTTTGCATTTCCTATTTCCATGGCATAAATATGATTTCCTTTTCATTTTATATGAAGAAGTTGAATAGAGTGTAAAGGATTTGAATTGTAAATTCTATTGATGTTGATTCTACTATTTTGATGTAAAATAAGTTTGTTGATTCTACTTTCTTATACAAGTCTATTATGGGCTAAGGATACCAGCTAATTTGTAGGTTATGGTATGGAATTAGACTTGTATAAGTTGGAAGTTTTGACATTTAAACAATTAGTATAGGATGCAATCTTCACATGCTGAGGAATATTTTAGTTACGTGTTTACATACATACATACATACATAAATACATACATACATACATATATATATATATATATATATATATATATATATATATGCATGTATAAATAAAATATTGATTGCGTAGAAAATAGGTTAGCAATTAAAATTAAAAATCTCTTAGGAAAGAAGTTGGGATAATTATGTAAACCAATTTAAAATTAAAGGCGAAATAAGGAGATTTCCTTCTAAGGCCTTAGTGTAGAATGTGGTGAGGTATATATGATAGTATGTTAGGAGAGTGGAAATTATGACTATGTTATAGGGATGCGAGGTCAGTCAAAAATACACGAAAGTCTGCTTAGCTAATCTAGCTACCAGTGGTGTGACTTTAGGGCTGATATGAGACATCACCTATAATAAGTACCTATGGAGGACGCAATGCTAGTCCCAATTATGTAGGATAAGTCTTTCCAGTTAATCTGGCTACTAGTGCCTATGAATAGTCGGACTAGTCAAGCTAATGTGAGACGTCATAGTTTAGGTTATAGGTCATAATCTGTAGGACCTGCTTCAGGGATAGTAAGTAGCTATTGTAGGATCTGCCTCCTCCTTAATTAGGAAGTATTAAATGGTTGGGGTTAGCGTTTAGGCATGGTAGTAGGAAATTTTGGGAAGGTTCCACTTTGAGTTCGAGGTATTAAGTAGCTATTGTAGGGTTCACCTCTTTCATAAAATAGTATTAAGTAGCCTGGTGAGATTCCGTGCGATGTCAGCTAAGAAGTACCGGAGAGGGTTCCGCTTTGGGTTAGGTATTAAATGATGGGGACCTGCCTAAGATATAGGTATAAATAATCAGAGTCTACCTAATTTCCATTGAAAAGGTATTGAGTGGCCTAGGTACTTTCTCCTACATTATTAGGACATGAATGACGGTTGATGCACAAGGCTGGAAATAGTCTTGGGCCTATAGTTGAAAGTAAGTTATAGAGTGGGTTAGAAAAGTGTAAGCTAGAGGTATTGCATTGAAAAATATAGCTAGGATGCATAAGACTTATTCTTATCTAAGTTATACTACCAAATTCTATTACGGAAAGACTCGATATTTTTATTCACTAGACATTACTGTTCTGATTCCCTCCTTATTACAACACAGGATAGGAAAGACAATGATTATTTTGAAGATGAAGCCTGAGATGGAGTCTTATGGCAGTTATCTATCTACTTATGTTTATATATTAAGATGTACCCATTTTAGATATGATGTTATTGTATTTTGAGATATTGTACCACATATATTAGGATGTTATATGTTGTTTGAGGTTTGAATTTTTATAAGATGGGTACTATTTCTGATATTATATTTTATCCTTTCTGATGTGAAATTCCAGTAGCATTAGTAGATAGCTATATGTATTGTTCATTGTATCAATTGTACCAACCAATAGCTAGGTTTGGAATGTGTCTAATGTTCGGTGGTCCTTGCAAGATCGAAAATTAGGTCTGTTTTGAGGTGGGTTGTTACAACTATGACTAAATCAAATATGCGCCATAACATCATGCTAGTTTCCCCAATGTAAGAATACTAAAGTTCAACATTGGAAAACTACTGCATCATAAAATTATCTTAAATAGCAGACAAACAAACAAATTATAGTGAACATGCAATCAACAATAACCAGCACAAACAAAAAGGATTAATCCAAACAAGCATAACATAAATTCATATGTGTATATCGAACAAACAAGGAAACAATTAAATAATTATAATCAATCGCAGTAAAACAAGCAATCAAGAACTTTTAATCAACTAAATTTCTATCGAGTTAGAAAATAGTCGAAAATTTTCAAAATTAAAAATAACCGCAAGTGCATGGCGTATACTTACAGTACGTGGCGAATACGAGTCGATCCGTAAGGAATTGATGATTTTAAAAATCTATTCAATCAAATTAAACAAAAGTTGAAGAGAATGTTAAACTAGAAAAAAAGAGAAAAACAAGCAAAAGAAAATTGATAAAAATATGATAGTGTTAAGACAATTTAGAGGCAATTTCCACTCTCTAGATCACATAAATCAACAAAATGAAGTTATGCTCTCTCTTTTCTTATCATTAGTGAATTAATTGATGTGCTTATCATAAGTATGGTATATTTGTGCTATTAATTAGCTCAATATAAATCATCAAACTATAACACAACCACTAATACACTTTTAAATCTCATAAAATATGACAACAAAGTTGAAAGCAAAATCTATTTTAAGCATGGCCTATTAACTATTAATTAGAAATATAAGCCATCAAATTTTAATTTCAACAATCACTTCTTTGCCATAATCATATGTAGATAAAGAGGCAATTTCGTTTTGTTTGTTTAAGCATAGCACATTTGTTATGAACAACATAGACAATCAAATTCAAAGCTAAACAACATCATTAAACCACTTCAATCATTCTCATTAAGCACAAAAAGAGAGCATAAACATCAAATTAAGTTAAAGCTACATGATTAGAGAGCTTCATTACCCCTAAATTAATGGGGTTTAGCCTCTCATATTTGTTATCATATGAAAAAATGTAGCTTGCAACATGAGAGAAAAAGAAAAGGAAAAGGAAAGCAAGATAAAGAAAAACTATTCTACTTGCATGAAAAATAAATCTACACTACAACATGAAAGTAAATAAGCATGAAAAGGAAAAGAACATATATTGAAGTTGCATAAAAAATTACATAAAAGAGAAATGGCTAAGTAGCCATGAAAAGAAAGAAGAGAGCTTTCTTTTTTATTTTGAGCCTAAACTAAACTAAAGAGAGACTAAATATGAAACATAAAGGGTTATTTATACAAGCATGAAACCCTGATCCATAATTTAGGGAATGCCCAAAATACCCTTGAGAAAGTGTGGAGGCAAGTAATCATTAGCTTCTACTAATCATCATTTAAGTGTACGTGAAGCCATAAACTCCATAAGCATGTGCATTAGCCCCTAATTTGTACATTAAGGTGGTGGGTAGGTGGGGTCCTTCATGATCTTCACTTTGAATTATTTCCATCTTCATTCCTTTATATTCATGTTGTGCATGCATGTATCTTCATGAAACCAGTCATATTTGAGATTAAATTCCCACAAAAATATATACATATTTCCAAGTAATTTTTCTCAAAGAAATATATGCACACAAATGACCGCTTTTCCCCTATATGAAGATGGATATGTGAAAATTTGGAATTAATATGGATTTTGGTTAAAACGCGTTAAAATACCCAATATGATCATTTATTTAATTTAGATAGAATAAATATGATGGTAAAAATATGCACATTTATGTGCACATCAAATACCCCCACACTTATCTTTTTATTCGTCCTCAAATAAAGAAAAAAACTAAGATAAATCCATTTTCGTAGGAAGCACGATTACATTGAGCATATGCAACAAGCCGTTAAACCTATGGGTGTCCCCAGTAGGACGAGTGTTGTCTCGTGAGGTTTTTCAATGGATACTACCCACAAAATCCAAATGCAAGATGAAAATATTTACAAAATGCAAGATTTATTTACAAAGAGATGAATGCAAGTTTTTGAAACTATTTACAATTGAAGGATTTATTTTTAAATCGACACAAATAAGTTAAATATAGGTTTTGGTCATTATCTCGAAAATTTAAGTCATTTACTAGTCAATATTTCCAACAAAAATCCAGTTATCATAATAAATAGACTATAGTTTAACTCATTATTTCGGTTGATAACAAAGTGTAATTATGAAAAGGATCCTTCGTTGATTATCAAAGTTTATCAAAATAGTATTTTCATTTCTTTTCAATAACAAATCAAATCAAATAAGTAAAAATAGTGATAGGACTTCAATTGCTTACTCTCTCATTGTTTGCAAGAAAAATTATACACCTAGCTCAGGTAAACTAAGGCCAGATATACCACCCATGAACTGCCTTTTGGGCTTATGTGAGGGGAGTACAGAGCATGGCGAGAGCACACACTTTCGTGCACACACCTATCGACCATAGGTGGTTTTTATTAAGTCTATTTTTTTACATGTGTTCCATACATGCATAATCGTGAGGACTTTTAAATGAGTATGAAAGCACATAATCAAAGATTCCAAGTAATTCACCCATACATAACCGTCAGGACTTTTAAATGAGAGTGAATACTTGGATGTTATTATTTTTTATTTTTATATATTTTTTTAAGAGAGGGAGAAAGAGTTTTGCAAAATCATCTTAGCACCATTTACCTTAGAAGACAAAAAAAATGTTATATACTTTACTTTAAATCAACCACTTTTTAAAACAAAGATTTTCAATTAGGATGTACTTCATAATTAACACGTATGAATCTTCCTATATACCAGTTAAACCATTATTATTTGTAATAAAACTTCATTTTTATTTTTATTAAGACGAATAAATTTTCAAAAATTTCAATTTAGTAAACCAAAACCACATATTTATTCTATAGTGTTTCTTTAAAAATAAATTAAAAGAAATTTTGTTTTTGGGATTTTTTTAGATTTTAAAAGAAAAAGGCAAAAATAAACCATGAAAAAAAAAATGAAGATAAGTCTCCCCCCACACTTGACAATGAATGACTCCCCACAATCAACCCAATTGGAAGGAGAAAAATAAAAACAAAAACATGACCTTTATTTAAATGAAAATTAATGTTATTTACATGAGATCAGAAAGTATATCGTCAAAAAGTAAATGAAACGGTCTTCCAAAGACCGATTCATTTGTCTCGTCAAGTATGCGAGACACAACTTAAGCTCGAAAAACCAAACCATAGAAGATTTTAAATTTTAACTTTGAATTGGAAAAACGAACGTCGTTTTATTAAAAATCATACGAGTTGTTTTATTGTCGATGATTTTTATGGTCGATAAAATAATTGGTTGAAATTCAAGTTTATTTTCACCAAATTGAAATTCAAATTTGCCATTGAAAACTTCTTCAAAATTATTGATTTCAAAATCAAAATGGTGATTTAAATCTACCCCTTCGGAATTTAACTCATCTTTGGAAATTCCATAAAATTCGTGTTCATTAAATTTGTCCTCCTTTATTGGATTATCAACAACTTTATTACATGTCTCAAGTTCATAATCCAAAGTTGTTGTATTCAAATTTTCAAAATCGAGAAAAGAAAGATCGAATTTTACATTTGGTTCCACACCCTCAAAAGAACTGTAATACAACTCAATTATTGTGTTTTCAACAACAACATTAAGATTGTTATTTTCAGTTTCAAAAGTTGTTGTCTGAAAATAGTCGATTTGGGTAAAAGATGGATTATCATTTAACTCGTCACATGTTGGGATTTGATTTCGTTTATCACGTTGTTTCATATATGTTTCAAACAACAAATTTGTGTAATCATCGTAAATTTCATTTATTTGCTCAACAAAATCAAATTTGTAATTATTAGCTTGTAAAATTTCGATTTGGACTCGTTGAGAACAAGAATTTTCAATTTTGATAAATGGTATATTATTATTTGATTCTTCGCAAGTTGAGATTTGATTATGATTTTCACGAAAAGTTTTGTATTGTTCAAGTAATAAATCCCCGTTATCTTTTTCCATTTGTCAACAAAACCAAATTCGTGATTATTAATTTGAAAATTTTCATTTTGAATTTGTTGATAACCAATGTTTTCAATCGTATCGTTATTGAAACTATTACCATTGCCAAAATTATTTGAAAATTGGTTCATATTTTCGTTTTGATTTTGAAATTCATTTTGAAGCTCGAAATTGAATTGGCATGGGTTACACTCGAAATCATTTGAATTTTGAAGTGAATTCAAATTTTGATTATTTTGACTCGAACTATTGCACAAACATGAATTACACAACTCATTTATCATTTAATTTTGTTGCGTAGAGATTTCAAATAGAGATGAAATGCTATTTTCGAGATTGGAGGGTTGGTCGTCATTTTGAAAATTTTATGGTTCAAAATTCAAATCATTTAAAGAATAGTTGTCGTTAAAATATACACATGAATTTGGAGTGAAATCATATGGATTATATTGATTTTCACAACTATTGTAAAATTCACGTAAGTGAGGAAACTCGGACATTTTCAAAAATGTTTTTGGTTTTTTTATAAAGGAAAAATATTTACAAACAAAATTTATTTTTCAAAAGGGAAATTGAATTTTGTTTTGTTTTTGGTTTTTCAAATTTTTCTTTGTTTTTGAAAAGGTTTTATAATTTTTTTTTTGGATTTTGGTTTTTTTATATTTTTTTATTTTTATTTTTCTACTTTTTTGTTGGATTTTCAAAACGGATTTAAAATTTCAAAGGAGAAGGAATATTTACAACTTTTTTAGTTTTGGGTTTTGATTTTTTTGGATATGCATGAACTAATGCAACTAAATGAATGCAAGGGTTAATTACAAATGATTCATTCCAAGTTAACCCAAAATTGTATAGTCACACATTGTCTTAGATAAACAACATAGTTCTCACCTAGGTAACAGACAAGATTTATCGGTGCACCACGAATCACCGTGGCAATGCAGTCGAAGGTTTAAGTACCTTCAGAGAAACAATTCAGTATAATATTTACGAAGCATCGTAATATTTATAACTGGTTATTGCTCTGCCGTAGCCTAGACACCAAAAATTAAATTATTCAAAAAAGACAATTTGTCAATATACAATTAAGTGTTATCAATGTCTAACCGTTATTACTAACAAATTCTAGGATGAAATGCAAAACCGAAATTAAACGTGTATTAACAATGCAACTACAATGAAATTTTTGTTTTTTTTATGACTTTTTGAAATCGTTTTTTTAAATTCAAGTAAACAACAATGCAAGACAAACAAAAACAATAGATATATACAATGCAAGGAAAATAAAAAGAAAATTATAAATAAGCAAGTAGTTAATATTATTTTTTGGCAGCAGTTGAGCGAAGCAAGCAACTTTTCCAATCTGATTTGGCAACCTGAAATTGAAAACAAGATATATACAATTGTTTTTTTAATACACTAAAAACAATCTAAACAAAACTAGTGAAAACAAAACAAACGAAAATAAAACACTTTGAGATTTTTTTTTGAAAGAAAGAATTAGAATAAAACACAACAAAAAAAATGAAACTTGTTGGTTTGTTTTCGTTTTTTTTTAAGAACAACTTCACTGAACAAAATTCACTCAACAAACTTTCACTTCTGTTCAAAATAAACTTCACTGAATAAACTTGAATAGGAACCCAAAACCAGCCCCGACCCACTTAACTAATACAAACTAGCATATAAGCAATTGACTAGTATAAACACTCAAACCTGGCACAATAAGAAAATCATCATTAATTCCTAAATGAGTTTTCGAGTTCAAAATCGTTTATATCTAGGATCAAACAACCAGGAAATCACCAACTTAAAAGAGAAAAGAAATAAAAAATTCGAGTTTTGGGTTTTCGAGTGTTCGACCGTTGGCTTGGAGGAGTCGATGTTCGCGATTGGCTGTGATGGTCGAGGAATTAGTGATTAGCTTCGTGTTGCTTCGGCGATTGGCAGCAGATGTGAACTTGAAGGTGCAGTCCAATGGAGATTCAAGCGAAGATGGGTGTGCGACTTTGGTTGCGGAATGGTACGAGGTCGAGTATCAATCGTGATTTGGGGACTGCGTTTAGGTGGAGGAATTCGATTGCAGTTCTCTGGTGGTATGGGCAGCGACGGCAGTTGATGGTGGTTAGGGGATGGTTTGCCAGGCAGTGCGATTTGCTATAGTGGGGAGAAAGGCAGGTTCATAGTGAAGCGTTTTTTTCATTTTTTTATGGTATGGAGTGCTGGTAAAAAACGGGTGTGGTGTGCACTTGGGGTAGGAAATGGAAATGCTGTGGGTTGATGTTTGAAGTGGCGGTGAATGGTGATGTTTGTATGTGTGCACAACGTGGAGTTGAAGCAGAGGTAGGGGAGAGAAATAGCAAGCAACAGTAGTTGAACTTATTTGTGAGCAGTTTGGATTTGTGGAGCGGTTGTGATCAGAAAGGTGACTGTGTTGGTGATATGGATGAAATGAAGGTCTGAGGTGATGAAGGCTGCAGTTTGATTCTGGTTGTTTGCAGAGGAGTTTGTATGAAGTTTGGGGATATTTGGTGGGAAGTTTGGGTTGCCAGAGGTGAACCTGATGAGGATGGTATGGGAAGACAGTGGGGAGTGGTGAAACTGGAGGGGTAATAGGAGGTAATGGTTGATGTCGATTGTGGAGGATGGTTAGCAGTTTTTGATGACAATGTGGTTGGAGTGTGCAACGGAGATAGGCAGGAAAGTTGATGGTGGAACTGTAGTTTGGTTTGACATAGAAGAGTTTGGTTTGAAACAGAGAAGAGAATGGTTTACAGAGAAGAGAATGGTTTACAGGGAAGAGAATGGTGTGAAACAGTGTGGTGATATTGTTGTGACAGAGAACAGTTTGGAAATGAGGCAGAGAGTGGTTTTGTAAGACAGAGAACAGGGGATGAAGAATGTAGGAATGCACAAAGTAGTGAAGTGCACTGATATGCAGTGAACAGTAGACAGAGAAGGGAAGTGCACTGTTTTGTAACTGTAAATGAAAATAGAAAGAATGCAAATGTAAATGAAAATTGAAATTCAATGCAATAAACTTTTTTGTTTCAAATATGAAAATGCAAATGGAAAAAGAAACTAGAACAACAAGCACACAAAAATCAAACAAACAATTATTAATTTTTTAAATAAAAACACACAAAATAAAAACACACAAAAATCAAACAAAAATAATTCGAAGAATAAAAAACTAAAATCAAAACAGTTCCTCGGCAACGGCGTCAAAAAGTTGTTAATCGACTAAATTTCTATCGAGTTAGAAAATAGTCGAAAATTTTCAAAATTAAAAACAACCACAAGCGCACGGCGTACACTTATAGTACGTGGCAAATAAGGGTCGATCCGTAGAGAATTGATGATTTTAAAAATCTATTCAATCAAATTAAACCATAGTTGAAGAGAATGTTAAACTAGAAAAAGAGAAAAACAAGCAAAAGAAAATTGATAAAAATATGAGAGTATTAAGACACATAAATCAACAAAATAAAGTTATGATCACTCTTTTCTTATCATTAGTGAATTAGTTGATGTGCTTATTATAAGTATGATATATTTGTGCTATTAGTTAGCTCAATATAAACCATCAAACTATAACACAACCACTAATACACTTTTAAATCTCATAAAATATGACAACAAAGTTGAAAGCAAAATCTATTTTAAGCATGGCCTATTAACTATTAATTAGAAATATGAGTCATCAAATTTTAATTTCAACAATCGCTTCTTTGCCATAATCATATGTAGATGATGAGGCAATTTTGTTTTGTTTGTTTAAGCATATCCCATTTGTTATGAACAACATAGACTATCAAATTCAAAGATAAACAACATCATTAAACCACTTCAATCATTCTCATTAAGCATAAAAAGAGAGCATAAACATCAAATTGTATTGAAGCTACATGATTAGAGAGCTTCATTACCCCTAAATTGAAGGGGTTTAGCCTCTCATATTTGTTATCATATGAACAAATATAGCTTGCAACATGAGAGAAAAAGAAAAGGAAAAAGAAAGCAAGATAAAGAAAAACTATTCTACTTGCATGAAAAATAAATCTACACTACAACATGAAAGTAAACAAGCATGAAAAGAAAAAGAACATATATTTAAGTTGCATAAAAAAATTACATAAAAGAGAAATGGCTAAGTAGCCATGAAAAGAAAGAAGAGAGCTTTCTTTTTTATTTTGAGCCTAAACTAAACTAAAGAGACACTAACTAAGAAAGAGGGCTACATGAAACATAAGGGGTTATTTATACAAGCATGAAACCCTAATCCATAGTTTGGGGAATGCCCAAAATATCTTTGAGAAAGTGTGGAGGCCAAGTAATCATTAGCTTCTACTAATCATCATTTAAGTGTACATGAAGCCATAAACTCCATAAGCATGTGCATTAGCCCCTAATTTGTATATTAAGGTGGTGGGTAGGTGGGGTCCTCCATGATCTTCACTTTGAATTATTTCCATCTTTATTCCTTTATATTCATGTTGTGCATGCATGTATCTTCATGAAACCACTCATATTTGAGATGAAATTCCTACGAAAGTATATATAAATTTCCAAGTAATTTTTCTCAAAGAAATATATGCACACAAATGACCATTTTTCCCCTATATGAAGATGGATATATGACAATTTGGAATTAATTTGGATTTTAGTTAAAACATGTTAAAATACCCAATATGATCATTTATTTAATTTAAATAGAATAAATATGGTGGTAAAAATATGCACATTTACGTGCACATCAACAACATAATACAAACATAAGGAATTAATTTAAATGAGCATAGTATAATTGATTAAGCAGGCATGGGAAATAAGTAGTGAAATTTCTTAATTGCAAATAATTTAAAAGACAACAATGCAATAGAAACAATTCAACTGAAACAAGCCAATACAATAAAAAGGTTACCATCCCACACATCGAAATTGGTAGTCCCTTCTTCACATCCCAACTCTCCCTTGGAAGGGAATAACTAGATGTCCCTATAGCTCTTTAGGGGAAATCACACTTAATAATCATATAGATAACATCATCATAATGGGTGTCAGGGAAACTCAAAACCCATCATGCCTCGTCGTTTTACTCCCTAATTTACAAAGTCTGGTTTTGTAGTTCTTAGTTAAAATTCTCAAATAAAACATCTTTCTAATAAAATACATTTTTAATCAATTCCTTCAAATTTTGTTATTAAATTGAATATTTTACCTTTTTAACCATTTACTTCCATTATCAAATCATCCTCATTTTAGTAAAATACTTTCTCAAGGATTTTAAAACTAGATACTTTATAATGCATCGTTTTTAAATAATATATTCTTAGTTAAATAATTTTCAAATTAGTCCTATTTCAACCAAAATTCTTTACCCATAAATTTTCACTTTTCAAAACATCACTTATCAAGGAGTAACATTTAAATGAAAATTCCTCGTACCAAAACCAATTTCCAAATAGAATTTTTTTTTTAAAATCGATATGCTCTTTTGATAAAACTTTTCTCTTGGATGAATACTTTATTGAATTCTTTACCTAAAATATGCTTTCCAAATAAAAATACTATCATCAAACTATATTCAAATATTTTCTACCAATAAAATAATTCCTCAAATAAAAGTATTTCCATCATATTATTTTCAAATACTTCTTTTGATAAAATAGTTCATTCAAAATGTTGTCTCCTTTTGCGAAAATAACATTGTTATAAAGTATCTCCAAAATAATTCTTCTACAAGTCATATAATATTCATTGTGAATAAAATTTCAACAAAATTGTAACATCCCAGTTTTTGACAACATTATTCAAAAAATTTAATTAGATAAATTAAATAGAATAATAATGATAAGGAGATTAAGATTTGAATAAATTATACATAGGGCTGTGCTTACTGATAAAATAAGTGGGTGTAAAATTGGTATATAAGATAATTAACTTCCATAAGGCCTTATTAGTAAAAATAGCCACACTTTATATTCACGATTATAGATTTGCCTTTGTCCTTATCAAAACAAATGCAAATTACCCCTAATATAGCCGGCCATTGACAAGGAAGGGAAAGAGGAAATTTCAATCAAAAGATAAGATCAAAGCTAGGAAGGATTAAGCTAAAACAAATCTCAATATCCTTATCAACTATATGGTGAATAATAATCTCCTATCATCTCTATTTTTATTTCATGATTATATGGTTTTGAATTTATGGTTTAAATTTGTTTTTGTAATGAAATGGTAGATGATATGCTTGAGTTATATTATGATGATTTGTTTTAATTCATAAGCACGTGAATTTGCACGGTTTTGACATGATACCGAGAATCTATGATTTAAGATTGGTATGGAAATTTTTTATGTTAAATAAAACATGATTTTGGAGATGGGTTTTAATTTTCAAAATTTTCCAACCTATGGAAAGTTTATTATGATTTTTGATAAAAAATAAAATATAGTTCGGTTAAAATTTACTTCAAAAATTTCAGCAAGAAATTGGGTCTAAAGTTTTAACATGTTTGATTACATGATGAAATTGAATTTCTGGGATTTTTGGGGATTTTTCCCAATTGATTTACTAGGGGAAATAGATTATTTTAAAAGAAGGGCTTTTTAGCAAATGTCGATTTTTGGTTATATGGAATGGTTTTAACGTTTAAAACCTTTAATTTTGAATCTGAATAAATAGAGCAGTTAGATGTAAAGTATTTGAAAAAAAATTATGGCAGCCAATTAGAGTTTTACAAATTGGCAAGTTGTTAGAAATTAATTACTAAAAGTTGCTATAATTCAGCCTTTAAATCAAAAAAAGGCATTCTGCCTCTGTTAGTAAGAACCTTCGCCTCCTTTGATTCTGCCTCATCCCAGTCCAAACCAACACACCACCATAGTTGAAACCAATACACAAGATATTACTTAGATGGTATATAGCGGATTTGAAGGAGGGCGGAAGCCTTGGTGCCAAAAGGGTAGCTTCCGATGGAGTCGAAACCCTGCTTTGTTTTCATAAGTCAACATTCTTTCCTAGTTTTACCTAAAGCTTTTGACACAGTCGAAACATATGCTTTCGAAAAGGTTTTGTAATTAGCTTTCTAAGAAGGTTGTTATGTTGTGTTAAAGTATTTGCTTATGAAGGAGTACCTTTTCCTTTAAACAACTGCTTTCTAAAGGGTAGGATCCGACCTAGTCGAAACCTAGTCACTACTCTACCTTTTGACTATATTAACCAGTAGTGCTTATGAAAGATTACCTTTATTTTTACCTTAAACATGGCCTTTTTCTTAAATGCTTTCGAAAGGGTTGATGGTTTCAAAGGTAAGTGATTCGAAAGGGTTTTCAAATCTGTCCTTCAAAGTTTTTGTTTTAAAGATTTTGCTTTGGACTAAGATGTCTGATACCATCAATTTTGCCCATATAAGTTTTTGTTGGTTTTGAAAGATATACTTTCATATATGACCATTTTGACCCAAATGATGTTTTCAAAGAGTAAACCCAATACTTTCGAAAGTGGTACATTCATTTGTTTTGAAGCTCTATAACTATGTTTTAACCATTGTGAATGCAGGAGCATAGTATATGGTTTTATAAATGTTTTAGGATACTAGTGAGGGGAGAACCTATTCCGCTAAGCGACGTACTCTCACTAGATATCTAAATGGTTTGAGATGGTAAATTATTATTCATATTAGGCTTTATATCCGAATCGAAGTTTTTGTTTTCCCCTTAAACTCTTGGGTACTCAATCGATTTTGAGTAAGTTGAGACTTAAGATTTTGAGGCGTTCTTTTAGACGAATAAAGCTTCTGAGGACATGCATGAGGCATGCTTGTTATTAGTGTTCTTTTACTTCCGCTGGGTGTTTTATTTATAAAGGCAAATTTTTTTCTTGCCTATCTATATACTCTGATCTACCAAAGGGGCATCTTTATATGTCGCTCTTAACGTATTTTGTAATAATTATGTGTTATCTGAACATGATCTGCGAATTGGGATTATGTAATAAATTTGGAATATTTTGAAATGGAATATGGAATTTATTTGTTGTTTAATTTTTTTCCATATTTTTGTTTTTTTGTGTATCAATGTAGCTAATGTCGCCGTATTTGGTCGTCGAGGATTGATAACTATCGATGACTGCATCATCCGTGGCCGTTAGTTTTGGGCCTCCAAGTAGGCGGATGTTACAAAAATATTCCTTTCTTTAAAATAAGGGTTCTCGCTGGATATTCCCCAACAAGCTACTTTGACAAAAGACAATTTAAACCTTGATGTGGTTACAAAATACCTTTCAATAAATATCTTTTCAAAGGATGTTCCCAAATTGAAAACAATTTTAGCTAAGATGTTCTTATAAATACTACCAAAATAATATATTTTGAACTAAACAACCTTTCATAACGAAATTCACAATTAAAACATTTATCAACAATATCTTCTCTTTCCTTAGATTTTTTTTCCTAAACAACCACCAATTCTAATGCAAAAAATGCAATGATTGAATTCAACTTTAAATACCTAATCAGAACACATTTATTAAAAATACTTTAAATAAAATATTTTTACAATATTCACTTTTTCTTACAATAATATCTTTATATAAAATATTTATCTCCGTGCTGGGCTGGCTTACTTCCCTCATGTTTGTGGTCGGACCAGGCGGGGGGGCTCCACCCATCCCTTCGATTTCATCATGGTTTTGGGTTGATTTTTTTTAAAATATCTTTATATAAATATTTTATTTTTCAAACTAAATATTTATTTTCACCAAAAATTTCAACAAATCACGTTTACGCCCAAATAGGCATTTTTCTTTTTAATAAAGTATTTAAAATCAAAAATGTATTTACATATATTTTCCAAACACGTATTATTCACTTAAAAATAAAAATCATTCCCCCTAACCATGTTTGGGCTTAAATTATAATCTAACATATATATGTAATTCACCCGGTTATAACCAACACTTAGCCCTTTCAATAAGTGTTCATCTTACCTCACTCCTACTTTACTTATCTTACACACAAGGGTTCTCATTAATAAACATCAGCTGAGGGTAAGGTGGTGGAGGTTAAACAAACAATCGATACACACAAAGCATAAAAGAAGCAATCAAAACACCCTCCCATTTTATATTCTAACCCAACCTGAGGTGTAAACCATTTTAACTTAATGGTCAAACATACCCAATGCTCAGGGAATCTCTAAACCTAAGCTTTCCAATACCAAGTGTAATAACCACTATTTTTAACTTCTAACAACAATTATAAATGCTGACAAACACGCCTCCAACTAGTTCAAACGTTAAAGATAGTGAACCGTGGGTATATAAAAAGAGTCTACAATAGTTAACATAAAAAAGACCTTATGATGGTAAAAAAATGTATATATCACCATAAGATATGCAATATATATTGAATAAATAAATCATCTCAATCTTTTTATACGTCAAGCATTTATAAAGAAATACAATAGTGATACATAAGAAATAATCTTACGTAAACAACCTGTGGATACAACATACAACCTATGCTCCTTCTTTTTCCTTTTTCCTTTGCTTTCTTTCACCTGCCAACTTTACAAATATATACAAAAAGAAAAAATATCAACTATGTTTGGACTGCGCCTAACCTTATACATCAGGCCCAGCCTAAGAGATCTGGTGCTTATTGCATAGGAAATGACTATTTACGTACCTCCTTTTAGAGGATCATTCCCATGTAGTTCTATTTTCTGTTCTTCTTCTTCATCCAAATACTTGTTATTACATTGCATCCACATCCATGAATCATTGTAATCATCACAAAAAATGCAATCAACGCAAATAATGCAACCATCGCAACCAATGCAACCAATATGAAGAGTAAAAGAAGAAAACATTCCTACTCATCCATCTCAAAAAATAATCATATGAGGTGGTGGTAGTAGTAGTAATAATAATAATAGCACACGACCATCAATCATCAACAAAACTCAATGCCAATCACAATCATCAAACAAGAAGATAGCAATACAAATATACTTACATACAGAATAATCGTCCATTTTAGTAACGCATCACCAATTTAAGTATAAACCATCAAATGTGCGCAAATAACCCCCAGAAAGTGACACAAATCAATCATCAAATGTGTATCAGTCCAATCAAAATTACTTCCATAACATCATCATCAAATAACCATAATTAACTACCCATCAATAAATAGTAACAATGGTAAAATATCGCAAATTCATCAAAAGGCAATACCATCATCAAACATCAAACATATGTGATAATTACAACTGACAATCCATTACACATTCAACAACCATTAAAATAATATATTTTCATCTATTGTTCTCTTAAATCATTTTATTGTTATTTATTGTAAATCTACCTTCATTTATTTCTTCTCAAAAACAATAATAATTCTTCCAAAATAGTCACATGCTTCGAATTCCTTTATTTTACTCCATTTTACAAATACACTAAAAATATCATGTTTAAAATAATAATTATGTAGTTTAAATCACCATCAATCCATTTTATATTTATTCACCTCAAAATAAAAAACATTTTGTTTGGAATTTTTTTTTTACTGTTGTTATTATTCAGAGAACATTTTCTTATTTTATTACTCAAGCAATAATAATAATATTTTATACCATAAACATCACAAAATCAATCATTTTGTATTTATATAAAATAATGTCATTTTACTAAAATTTATATATTATTATTTAAAATATCATTTTACTTATTAATAATAATAGCTTCACAGGTCTCAATCTAAAAGTAATTCTTATTATAATTTATGAATCACCCTATAAATTCAACGGTTTTAGTTTTAGTAGAATTTGTTAAGTCATCATTATTTACATAAACTAGCAAAAAACTGTGAATATCCTTATTTATTATTTATTTATCTAATTCCCTCATTATTATTTTTTGTCAAAGTATAATATTTATATCACATCCTTTTAATATACCCTAAACCAATTCATTACTATTTATCGCAAAACAATGTTATTTTCACAAATACTAGATTATTAAATATAAATTCTTACTTTATTAAATAATAATAATAATAAATATTCCAAAATATGTTCAAAGTATATTACCCATTATTATATATGAAATTCCCTAGACATTCATAAATAATAACCTCATTAAATTTCACCAATTAATTTCATTTTATTTCATTCAAACACTGTTTTCTACAAACACTATACAAAATCCATAAATCATATTATTTATCATTTATTTATTCATTCTAGCCAATTTCGTCCACTTTATACCAATCAATTACATCCAAACTTAAATAAACAATTGATTATAGTTAACATTCAATAACATAATAATCAACAATAAATAGTTAACATGGCATAACATATCTAAAATAGTCAAAATATCAAATAGTTATCAACATATCAATAATTACAATTAAATACCTATTTTATAATTATGAATTTAATTAATTTAATTAATTTAATTAATTTAATTAAATAATTCATACCAGTATACTTCTCCCAGTAGTCTTCACACTCTATAAAGCCATGAGTCCAATGGAAGAAACCTCACATGAATCGGAATTCATACGAAAAAGTTATTCAAGTTAGAAGTTCCAGGGTTTATTTCATAATTAATAAATTTTAGGGGTCAAAGTGCAAAAGTTGCATACATTTCTCTCCTGATCTATTTGCAGGTGAACCCATAGTGCATTGCCTTCACCTCCCTAACGTAATAATTTAGAGCCGCTAAACCTCGATTGGACCCCACCGTCGGCCTAGCATTGACTTCCTCTCCTTTCTCCAACCATCGCAGCAACGCATAACCACCAATCACCACCACATCAAACCCTAGCCTCCGCTCACTAAATCAAATTTTTCTAGCCACTTTGACATAATCTGAAATGATTGACCACCATAGATGCATCTCATTCGTCATCCTCTATGCAACAATAATTTCCAATCGTTGATTGGCTGACATTCACAGTTGGATCAAAAATCCTTGAATTGATGGCTTTGGATTTTCCGATAATTCCACATCTTCTATCGAGTATTCATAGCAGAAACAATCAAATCTCTAAAAATAAATATAACCACTGTGTCCGGGTCATTATGCCTTATTAAACGACATATCATAAGACATACTTTTGAGTTGATTTATGATTTGTTATATTTAGTATTTTGTAATCAGTGATTAGAGAGGATGTCAAGACTTGTGTGCAAAAATAAAGATAAGATGACTGCTAGGTTTCGTAACCTCACTTGTATAGTTGTAGGCTGAATTATGGGCTGCGTATCCAATTTGACTCAAAACAGCTATGCACGCTATTTAAACACTGTAATGCCTCTATTTCGCAAAATGTAACTTCAAATATATCAAAATTATACATCAAATCGGCTAGCTTGGAAAGGCCTTCAAAACGGTTAAAAATATGACATCCATTCACTCTTCTATTGAAAATTTATTTTTAATTACTTTAATATTAAAAGCGTAAAATTTGCAAGTCGTTACAGTAAGGGATGGAATAATAGAAAAGTGATTTGAGAAAATTTTATATCCTCTACATGAGCCTAGTCATTCCAACATTTCTCAAATTCTGGGCACAGTTCATAAATTTACAAATACATTAACCTTTTCTCTTTTCCTCTACTACATAAATTTTACATATAATTAGCTTATCAAATCCCATTATCCCATTTCATAAATAATATATACCTACAATTTGACCAATTTCAAAATATAATTAGCTTACGAAAATACCATTAGTTAATTTAGTAGATGAAATTTTGAAGTTGGAAGGAAACGTTGAAGGTTAGGCATAATTGAAATTTGAATATAGAAATGTTGTGTATGACTTAATAAACCCATTACTTTTTTGTAGATCTTGTATAAATATATTGTAAAGAGGATGTTTATCATTACTTTGTGTAATTATGTTATTTTAGGTATATTTGAGCAGAATTCATAAATCTCAACTTAGGAAGGTTGATTTGTTGTAAACAAATATAGAACATTCTGATTTAATTTGATTTGAGCTTAGGATTATTGATGCAACTGGAAATATTGTAATTAAATTTAGGAATATATTACCAAAATCTAAGAATTAGGATTCAAAAATTGAAGAATGGTTTGGTTTTTAAAGAACTTAAGGTTAGGAAATTAGGGAAAATGATTCTTGAAAATGAATATGGCTATCGACTACATCAAAGAGGCCTCAGGTGGTGGAGTTGGCAGTGGTTAAAGCCTTGAGTGCAATTGCGTCCAAATATGGAACAATTACGTATATTTACACCTAGTTATGAAGGAACCCAACACCCATTGCCAATTGTAACTTTTATAGGTTATGGACAAAACTACACCTAATGGGTGTGGGTTGGTATGGCAAGGCTAGGTATGCCTGCACCAAGCATCATTCAGGTGTTTGCACACTAATGAGGTGTAACATCCCCATTAAAGGCCCAAAACAAAGCACTACAGATGCTGCAGTCATCTATAATATTAGTGTTCGATGACTAAATACGGCTATGTTAATGATATCTATGATATCATAAGCACTTCAATATGAAACAAAACACAGATTCCAAAATAACATTTCTTCATTACGTTCAAAACAGATGTTCCATATTCAACTTACATAACCCCAATACGTTCCCAGACATAGATAAAATATACTTATTATAAAATATGCCAACAGCGGTATATGAAGATACCCCCTTGGATGATCAGAGTCATATAGTCATAATAGACTTAATACAAACACAGTGGAAATAACAACACATAAACTGCAGCACCTAAATAGCTCTCCATTTGCCTCCTTCATGTCTCCGGTAGCCTTATTCGTCCTCTTACTAAAACGTGAAAAGACCTTAACCCCTCAGCCTACTCAAATTAATTTTGAGCACCCGAGAGTTTAAGGGGAAAACATAAAATTCAAGTGAGACATAATTCTTGGTGTGAATAATACTATACATCCCGGCTAATTATGTTAAGTGATGCAACGCCGCTTAGCGGAACGGGTTTCCCCTTACTAACATCCTTTTAAAACATATCTTTTGCAAAACCTTTTCATGCAACCAAAACTGGTTAAATATTGTAAAGCATCATTATGTAAACATGTATAGATCAGGTAATAAATGAACTATCTATTCAAACACATAAGCTTTGTTTGGCTAACTTTTAACCTTTCACTGACTCCGGCCTACCAGACAATATAAGCATTAATCTAACACTTATTAGATACTCCTTTTCTAGATTATCTATCCTTAATTATTTGTTAGATACTTCTCTTCTGTAAGGTCTGTCCCTAACTTAATCATCTCCTAGGTCTTCTTGATCCTAATGATTTTTCGGGCGCACCAATAACCTATCTGTATACAAAAATATATTCCTTTCGGTGTGTAATCATGATTTTAATCTACCCATGAGCAAGCCCTACAAACTGGAATTTTGGACAACAATTAGTTGGGCCAATAGCTAATGTATAGGGCGTACCCTATATCAGTCCCTTCTGGTATTCTAATGTCTAAGTCATTCTAACTTATGGATCCCTTCCTATAATTTTCCTTGAAAACATTTCCAAAATGATTTAAAACCTTTAAATCAAATTAACATAAGAAAAATATATATCTTTATGCTTTACTCAAAATTACATTGCCATTGTTATATATATACTTTACTCAAAACCTTTGTTAATGAAAGCATTCAAACATTTGAAAGTACCGCTTTTGACTCCATTGAAAGTACCCCTTTCTAACCCTTTGAAAGCATCTCTTTTGAAACCAAGTAAAACCCTTTATTTACCTAGGCCAAAACCTTTCCTTTCGAAACCATACTTTATACCTTTCAAAACCATTGAAAATCTTCATTTCGAAAGCATTAAAACCTTAGACATCCTATCTTAAAACATATTAAAACATCGCCTTAGAAAACCTTGGAAAAACCTTTCATTTCAACCCATTCGAAACCATTCAGAAAATAGGATCTTTTGACCCCTTCGAAAGCTACCTTCTGACTCCATCGAAAGCTTAGAACATAAATTTTAAAACAATAGGCTCCACCCTTATGTATACTTTAAAAACCTCTTCCGAAACCTTGGGTTATACTTCAATTAGAATAAAAGGATAAATCATCTAAGTTGAAAGCTTCCTTTCGAAACCATAGGAGAAGTGGCGGTTTTCAAAAACAAGTATACTTTTCGACCTTGTCGAAAGCATAACTTTGAAAGGTAGAAAAGCGGCAGTAACCTTTCGATCTCGTCGAAAGGTTTAAACCTATATTTTAAATATTTGACCTGATCGAAAGCAACTAAGTCGAAAGCTTCTTTTCGAAAGCAAAGCAGGTGTTACTTTGGCTTATAAAACAAACATACTCCAACCTCTTCGGCAACTAAGGTTTCAACCAAGTACCCCTCGATCTTGTCCAATACATTACGTACCAAGTAACTTGATACCATATGCATTGGTTTCGACCTTGTCAAAGTATGCTCTCGGCCTTGTCGAAAGGCCTGGGTCGGAACCTTCAATGCCAAAATTAGCTGAAACATGCTATAAGTATGATTTTCTTGTTTTTAACTTAAAAGAGATAACTTTTCAACTAACCTTCCTTTGTTGGTCAAATTCTTATTAGTTAAGAAATTCTTTTGAGAAAAGTGCTGCTAATAATTTCAAAATTAAATAATGATTTATTTTATAAAATGTCTCTTCCCCCTAATTAAATATATAAAACATTTAAGTCGCATACCTTAAATAATTTTATATATTCATCAAACATTAGGAAAAATCTAGAAAAATTTCAAAAAATCTATTTTAATATGTTTTCCAAGATACAAAAATTTCAAACCCAAATAATTATTATTTTAGCCGTAAATAATTTTTAACCCAATAAACTATTTTCTTCACTAGCAAATTAATATAAAATCCACATTAATTCAGAAAATTATGAAAATTGAAACCTATCACTAAAATACCATTTCTGATCTACATATGAATTTTCAATGTATTTGGATGTCATTTAATGGGGTTTTCATATCAAACATATCATAAAAACTAATGTGAACATGTATAATTCATTAACAAGCATGTATATAAATTTAATCATCCAAAACATGACATAAACTTGCAAAAACATTTCGGTTCTAATCTTAAAACTGAAAACCAAAGAAAATGGGATGTAGTAATCATTCACCTTAGCTTTGAGATTAAAAGATGTGAGATTTGATGTTGAATAAGTTAATTAACTTCTTTCTCTTGAATCCTAGCTTTATCTTCTTCTTGAGAATGGAAATAGTGACCGGCCTTGATATATTTTAGTTTGATAGAATGAAAATGAACGTGTGTTTCATTTCCTAAGGGTTTAGGGTATAAGCCTCTCCTATTTTCCATTTTGTCATTCCTTATTTCCTAACACATTAGTTCATGTTATTTCATTTGATTTACATTTAACATGGCACAGCTGCCCTTAATTAAATCAAAGATCAATCTATTAATCCCAAATTATTTTATTTAATTTAGCTAATTAAGGATTCTAAATAATGTTATAAAAATATGGGGGGTTACAGACTCCCATCCTTAAAAGAATTTCGTCCTCAAAATTACGATAAAGTACACAACAAAACAATCAAAGGTAAAACATACCATCAAACAAATCATGATAAGAGTTTCTAATCCTACTCTCAGTCTCCTAACTACAGTCTCTAGCATCGTCACTCCACTGGACCTTTAATAATTTGACTGTCTTATTTCTCAACTTCTTCTCATCTCTGTCGATAATCCATATAGGCTTCCTAACAATGGTCAAATCCGATTCTACTACTAAATCCTCTAAAACTATAGGTGCTATAATAGTCTCCGGGTCAATAACACATTTTCTAAAATGAGAAATATGAAAACACCATGGACTCCACCCTGTTAGCGAGTTTCCCAATCCTCTAAACAATACAAAAAGGTCCAATAAATCTTGGTGCTAACTTTCCTGATTTTCCTAATCTAATCGCATCTTTCATTGGTGAAACCGTAATAAACACAATCTCCAACAGAGATTTCCAAGTCTTTCCTTCTTCTATTTACATAACTTTTCTATCTATACTGATCTTCCTTCATCCTAGCTTGGATCAACTCAATCTTCTCTATGGCTTCTTTCACCAAATTCAGACTGAAAACTAATCTATTCCCAGTCTCGGGAGATTTGCATGGGCTTCCAAACAAAACATCAAACGGTGTCATCCCAATACTAGTCTAATAACTATTGTTATATCAGAACTCGACTAAATGGAGATGGTCTTCCCATGGTCCCCCAAAATCCAATACATAAGCTCTTAACAAATCCTCCAAGACTTTGTTAACTCTTTCTGTTTTCCCATCAGTCTATGGATTGTAAGCGGTACTCATGTTGAGCTTGGTTTCTAAGCTTCCTATAGACTCTTCTAGAACTCGCTAGTAAACAAAGAATCTCTATCACTGATAATACTACTAGGGATCCCATGCAGTCTAACCACATTCTTTCAAACAACTTTGCCAAAATAAGTGTCGTCCTACTTGACTTTACCGAAATGAAATGGGCACTCTTAGTCAATCTATCCACTATGACTCATATGCTTTCATTTCCTCTACTAGATCTTGGCAATCCATCAATGAAATCCATTGAGATAGAATCCCACTTCCACATCGGAACATCCAACGGTTGAAGTAATCCACTTGGCTTCTAGCTATCAACCTTTTCCTTCTGGCAACTAAAGCACTGCTTAATACATAAAGCAATGTCTCATTTCATACCTATCCAGAAGAAACTTCTCTTCATATCCTGATACATCTTCATTCCTCCTAGATGGATAGCGAACTTCGAAACGATGGCATTCCTCCAAAACTTCTTTTGTCATGTCCCCTATACTCGGAACACGCAACCTTCCTTTCTTCCTTAACCACCCATTCTAGTTAAGACTTAAATAATTTAAGTCAACGCTCTCTATTCCTTCCTTTAACTTTCTGATCCGTTTAGCCAAAACTGGATCCTCCTCCTGTTTAGAATCTTCTCAACCATTAACAGTCGAACTTCTAAACAAGACAATACAACACTTTCTACATTAGAATCTAACTCGGATCTATACTACACTCTACAAGCTTACAAACGCTTCCAAGTCTTTCCTGCATTCTGATGTTTCCTGCTAAGTGCATCCGCTACCTTGTTTCCTTTTTCGAGTGTGTACTCAATTCCAAAATCATAAGCAGCAATAAACGCCAACCATCTCTGATGTCTCATGTTCAACTCCTTCTGAGAGAACAATTACTCCAACGACTTATGATCTATATAAAGCTCAAATCGCTCTCCCAAAAGATAATGCCTCCGCACCTTCAAAGCAAATATAACGGCGGCTAACTCCAAATTATGCATTGGATGCTTAACTTCATGCGGTCTGAGTTATCTAGAAGCATAAGCAATCACTTTACCTCTTTGCATCAACACAGCTCCCAATCCAATTCCACACACATCAGTATAAACAACTAAATCCTGATTCTCATCCGTAACCACCAACACTGCTGCATTGGTCAATAAGTGTTTCAAGCTCTGAAATGCTTCCTTACACTTGTCATTCCATATAAACTTCACATCTTTTCGTGTAAGCTTAGTCATCTATGCTGCTATCCATGAAAAACTCTTTATAAACCTTCAGAAATATCCAGCCAGTCCAAGGAAGCTCTTTATCTTGGCCACCGTCTTGGGTCTCTTCCAATTATTCACCACCTCAATCTTAGTCAGATCTACAGACAACCCTTTCTTTGAGACTACATGACCACGGAACTTCACTTTCTTTTTCCAAAAACGGCACTTCGAAAACTTAGCTTTCAACTAATGCTCCTCAATGTCTCAAGCACAACTCCAAGATGAACTTCATGCTCCTTCTCCTCCTTAAAGTATATAAGAATATCAACTGTGAAGACCAATACAAATCTGTCCCAGTGCTCTTGGAAAATTCAGTTCATCGAATCCACGAAGAATGTCGGCGCATTTGTTAGTACTAATGGCATAACTAACCATTTGTACGATCTATACCTTGTCCTAAACGCCATCAACGGAATACTATCGTCTGCCACTCTAAGCTTATGAAATCCCATTGCCAAATCCAACTGAGAGAATACCTTGGCTCTACTTAACTGATCGAAAAAATCGTCAATTATCGACAATGGATATTGGTTCTTCGTCGTTTTCTCGTTCAACTTATGATAATCAAGATATAGCCTCAATGATCCTTCGGCTTCTTAGAAAACACTACAGTTGCACCCCAAGGAGAACTACTGGGTCGAATAAAACTCTTGCCTTCCAAGTCTGCCAATTGCACCTTTAACTCGTTCATCTCTATAGGTGTCATTCTACTTGACGGCCTACTCACCGGTTCTTCTCCAAACACTAAATCAATCCAAAACTCAATGGCTCGTTTCGATGGCAGCCTAACTACTGCATCAAACACAACAGAAAATTCTCTGACCAAAAAGACTCGATGCAAATTTTCCAACTCCACGATACTTGATAAAGCATTCACTTCGCAACTAGGGTTCTCTATGGTACAAACTATCTAATCACTACAATTCGGGTGTCTAAGTGATATTTTCCTATCGTGGCAAAATATCCTAACATCATATTTACTTAACCAATCCATCGCAAGGATGATTCCAAATCCTACAAATCAAACACATGCAAACAACAATCAAAAGTATGGCCTAGCAAATCAAACTCTAAATGGTCACACCTCATCCCAAGTGTCGCATACCCTCCGATCGGATTTGCAACTCTTAAGGAAGTAACTAAATATGAGGGTTCTAGGTTTAGCTTATCTACCAAACATCGAGAAGTAAAAGAATGTGATGCACCAGTATCAAATAGAACGCTAACAGACATACCGCAAAACTGTGGCGAGCCTCCCAAAACAGCCTTCCCTTTTTCTTGCATAACTGGCCTTAAAATTGCGGGTTCCAATGCATACATCTGTCCCTTTCCTTCTCTAGCAGGCTCTTTGCATTAGTTCTTATAATGGCTGATCTGATCACAATTAGAGCAATGGTTATTCTTCTTTCCAACTGCTTCTTTCCCTTTTCCTTTTCTAGTATGACACTCATTAGCATAGTGTCCTTTCTTATCACACTTATAACAAACCACTTAAGCTTTTCCTTTCTTCTGTGGTTCTCCCTTCTAAACATTCTTCTTTTGGAAAAATTTTCTTTTCCAGCCTTGTCCCACCTGGACTTCTTTCTTCTTCTCCAAACAAGATAACGCCTCTTCTCTCCTCAGCGCCATTTCTAACACTACATCACTTGGATCTCTTAAGTGTGGTAAGGTAGCTCTTGGCAACTCCAGCTTCAAACCTTTTAAAACTTCTCGTTCCTCTTTATCGCCATATCGACCATGGCATACCTATACTGGGCTAACTCTTCAAATCTTCTAACATACTCTAGAACAGACATCTCTCTTTGTTCCAGTTCAGTGAACTTACTAATCAACACCGACTGCGCCATCACTGAAATAAATCTTTCTTTAAACCTTTTCTTAAACTCCACCCAAGTCATGGTTTTATTATCAACACCAGCTACAACAGTATTCCACCAAAACAGAGTAGGTCCTTGAAGCTGTCTTGGAGCTAGTCTCCTTTTCGATTCGTCATTCAGCCTTAAGTCAACAAAAATCCTCTCGCAATGTAATAGCCAATTTTCCACCTTAATCACATCTTCAGTTCCAATGAAAACCTTCCCTCCAAGCCTAATGCAGTCTCTGCTCAGATTAGCATAATGGTTAACTATCAGAGCTTTCTAAACTCCTCCTTACGTAGCATTACCTCTAATAACTCCTGCTACAATTCCAGCTTGCATCGTGTTTACGAAAAACTGTTACATGGCTTCCATATCCACTTTGGGAACCCCAGCACCAACATTTTTAGCTTGAGCCTGACATGGGCCCCTTCTGGCATTTGGTCGGCCATTTCCATTAGTGGTGGTGCTCTCTCCTCCAAGATTAACTCCGCCTCTTCTTTCTTCCATATATGTATTCAAGCTTCATGAGATACAGATGAATAGCCTATCTAAGATAGGAATCTAGAGATATGGCGTATACTTATATACAAATACAGGTACGTTACTATAGCGTTATCCTATACCCCGACCTTAACTCTAATTACTAAGGATTATGTTTTCAAAAACCAATTTTAGTTAAAGTATTTGATAAACCAAGCTCTAATTCCAAGCTCTAACATCCCCTATCTAGAGGCCCTAAACTAAGCACCACAGGTGTTGCAGTCATCTATAGTATTAGTTTCCAGCGACTAAATACGGCTATGTTAATGGTATATATAATATCAGAAGCACTTTAATATGAAACAAAACAAAGATTTCAAGACAACATTTTTTTCATTACACTTAAAACAGATGTTCCATATTCAACTTACATAACCCTAATGCGTTCCCAGGCATAGATAAAATATACTTATTACAAAATATGCCAAGTGCGGTATATGAAAATTCCCCCTTAGATGATAGGAGTCATATAGTCATAATAGACTTAATACAAACACAACGGAAATACAACAACACATAAACCACAACTCCTAAATAGCTATCCTTTTGCCTCCTTCATGCCTCTGGTAGCCTTATTCGTCCTCCTACTAAAACTTGAAAAGATGTTAACCCCTCAGCCTACTCAAATCGGTTTTAAGCACCCCGAGAGTTTAAGGAGAAAACATAAACTTTAAGTCAGATATAAAGTCTGGTGTGAATAATACCTAGTTAAATATGTTAAGTGAGACCATGCCTCTTAGTGGAATGAGTTTCCCCTCACTAACATCCTTTTAAAACATATCTTTTGCAATACCTTTTCTTGCAACCAAAACTGGTTAAATGCTGTAAAGTATCATTATGTAAACATACATAGATACCAGGTAGTAAATGAACTATCTTTTCAAGCACATATGTTTTGTTTTGCTAACTTTGAACTTTTCGCTGACTCGAGCCTACCAAACAATATAAGAAAAATTAATCTAACATTTATTAGGTACTCTTCTTCTAGACGGTCTGTCCTTAACTATTTGTTAAATACTTCTCTTTTGGACGTTCTGTCCCTATCTTAATCATCTCCCAGATCCTAATGGTTTTTAGAGCGCACAAATAACCTATATGTATACAAACATATATTCCTTTTGGTGTGTAATCATAATTTTAGTCTACTTGTGACCAAGCCCTACACATTGGAATTTTGGGCAACAATTAGATAGGGTCAATAGCTAATGTATAGGGTGCGATCCTATACCAGTCCCATCTGGTATTCTAATAATTGAGTCATTCTCACTTAGGGATCCCTTCCCATAATTTTTCTTGAAAACATTTCCAAAATGATTTAAAACCTTTAAATCAAACTAACACAAGGAAAATATTTAATCTTTATGCTTTACTCAAAATTACATTGCCATGTTATATATATATATTTATATACTTTACTCAAAAGCTTTGTTGATGAAAACATTCAAACATTTGAAAGTACCCTTTTCGATTCCATTGAAAGTACCCCTTTCTAACCCTTGACAACATCTCTTTAGAAACCAAGTAAAACCCTTTACTTATCTAGGCCAAAACCTTCCCTTTCGAAATCATACTTCATAGCTTTCGAAACTATTGATAATCTTCCTTTTGAAAGCATAAAACCTTAGACATCCTATCTTAAAATATATTAAAACATTGCTCAAGAAAACCTTGGAAAAAATTTCCATTTCAAAACCATTCAGAAAATAGGATCTTTCGACCTTGTCGAAAGCTACCTTTTGACCCCTTCGAAAGCTACCTTTTGACTCTATCGAAATCTTAGAACATAACTTTTAAAATAATAGGCTCCAGCCTTATGTATACTTTAAAACACCTCTTTTGTAACCTTGGGTTATACATCAATTAGAATAAAATGGTAAGTCATCTAAGTTGAAAGCTTCATTTTGAAAGCATGGGAGAAGCGGCTGGTTTTTAAAAACAAGTATACCTTTCGACCTTGTCGAACGCATGACTTTGAAAGGTAGAAAAGTGGCAGTAACCTTTCAACCTCATCAAAAGGTCTAAACCTTTATTTTAAATATTTGACCTGGTCAAAGCAACCAAAGAAAGCTACTTTTCGAAAGCAAAGTAGGCGTTAATTTGGCTTTTAAAACAAACATACTCCAACGTTTTCGGCAACTAAGGTTTCAACCAAGTACCCCTCGACCTTGTCCAATACATTAGATACCAAGTAACTTGATATCATATGCATTGGTTTCGACCATACCGAAAGCATGCTTTCGACCTCGTCGAAAGGTCTAGATTGGAACCTTTAATGCTGAAAGTGGCTGAAACATGCTATAAGTATGGTTTTCTTATTTTTTAACTTAAAAGATATAGCTTTTCAACTAACCTGTCTTTGTTTGTCAAATTCTTATTGGTTAATAAATTCTTTTTAGAAAAGTGCTGCCAATAATTTCATAATTAAATAATGATTTTATTTTATAAAATGCCCCTTCTCCTTAACTAATTATATAAAACATTTAAGTCTCATACCTTAAATAATTTTGTATGTTCATCAAAACACTTAGGAAAAATCTAAAAAATTCTAGAAAATCTATTTTAATATGTTTCGAACATATAAAAATTTCAAACCCAAATAATAATTAATTTAGCCGTGAATAATTTTTAACCCGATAAACTATTTTCTTTAGTAGAAAATAATATAAAATCCATATTAATTCAAAAAATTATGAAAATTAAAACCCATCACTAAACTATCATTTCTGGTCTACATTTAAATTTTCAAGGCATTTGAATTTCGTTTAATAGGGTTTTCATATCAAACATATCATAGAAACTAATGTGAACACGTATAATTCACCAATAAGCATGTATATAAAGTTAACCATCCAAAACATGGCATAAACTTGAAAAACATTTCGGATCTAAACTTAAAACCGAAAACCAAAGAAAATGTGATGTAGTAATCATTCACCTTAGCTTTGAGATTAAAAGATGTGAGATTTGATGTTGAATAAGTTGATTAACTTCTTTCTCTTAAATCCTAGCTTTATCTTCCTCTTGAAAATGGAAATGGTGGTCAGCCTTGATATACTTTAGTTTGATAGAATGAAAATAAATGTGTGTTTCATTTCCTAAGGGTTTAGGGTATAAGCCTCTCATATTTCCCATTTTCCCCTTTCTTATTTCCTAACACATTAGTTCATGTTATTTCATTTGATTTACATTTAACATGGCACGGCTACCCTTAATTAAATCAAATCTCAATCTATTAATCCTCACATTATTTTATTTAATTTAGCTAATTAAATATCCTAAATAATGTTATAATAATACGGGGTGTTACATGAGGGGCGTCAATCTTCAAACCACCCTGATTGAATTACTCAATAGCTTAACTACCAACTCAAGGTGACGGCCTGATGACTTCGTCGCTTTTGAAGGAGCTGGCATGGAGCTCCAGAAGATAGGTATGGAAGGTCACCTAAACCACATGGGTTAGGGTGAGTAGGTTATGCCTAGATTTGCAAGTTAGAGCTAGTGCATAATAACCAATAGGACTTGACCATAAGGATAGGAGTATTTGTGGGCTTAAGTTGGACTCAAGTGAGATGATACAAAGCATGGCCCGACCTTGGTGTAGGCAAGGCAGAGAGGTAGGCTTGGACCCTAAGGTTTGGGTGTTTTCTATGGCTAATAGGAGCTTGCTGACTGAGGATGGGTTGGGTGGGAATTGCTGAATAAATTCTTCTATATCAACATGCACAAATTGTATTGTTAGACTAATATAGTCAATGCAATGCTTAATGTTTTATAAGTTATCCTTTCTATGGATGGACATGCATAACTACCATAGTTAGACCATTTTAGTCGGTATGACATTTGAGGTTAGTAAGACAATGATTATTATGGAGCTGGACGTATAACTTCTAGTTGTTAGGCCATTCACATTAGTGAATTTTTTTAGAGTTTTTAAATCATTAACTTATATGGAGCTATATGCATAAATGCCTATTATTAGTCCTATCCAATTACTGCAACATTTGTGGTTCAGTAAGAGAATGAACATTATAGAGTTAGATGCATAGCTTTCGATTATTAGACCAATCTAGATGTTTCGCATGCAAGATTTTATAGCCATTTATACTCAATACAACATATTATCAAGAGCTTGGTTATAGTGTGGTATGGAGTACGGGCCTCCAACAATTTTTTGATAGACCGATCTAGCCAAAGCAACATTTGAGTATGGTGGAATGTATATGTTTGTGTAATAGGTGGAATAGTGGATGCATTTCTAACATCTGAATGGAAGATGAATTCAAATGGAGAGGCATTCACATGTCAAGTTATTCCCCATAATAAAAATTAATTGATAGATGCATTTCTTGTCAATTAACCATAGAAAAAATCGACAGGAGTGACATTCCTGGATTAAACATATGTTAATGCAAGATTTTGCGATGTGGTGATTGATGTAATGCAATATTATAAGTGAGGCTAGAGGTCAAGTGAGGACCAAGCATCAAGGAGAGCAGCCGATATTAGTAGGAATAGATGTGATATTGTTGAATAAATTTAAAGCATGAGGTCAAGTGATAAAGTCTCAAGGAAATTATAGGTCTTAGGAACGGAAGATTGTTAAATTCTATGGTGAGTTTGTTATAGCACATTGTACTTAGGATGTGTGTTGCATGGGAACCTGTGGATAGTTCCATTTTTATCGTAAAGAAATGAAATAATAAAAATAAATAATTAACCATTAATTTGTAATAGATGGAAGGTTGGGTAATGGTACTAAATAGTATAAGATATTCTGGTATTAGTAGTCTAACAATCAATTAATTAGTAGAATACAGAAAGCAGACATTAAGAAGTATTGGACACTCTCATGTTGGTTAACTACATGTGTAATACAACATACTTAGTTGTTGATTGGAGTAATTTAAACGAAGACACCTTGAGAATTAGTTGGACAAAACTCAAAAACACTGAAGGGAGGAACAAATATTCCTTAATGACAATGTACAAGAAAGAAGAAAAAAATACCGAGGTGTCAAATGATATTAGCAATGATTACTTTATTTGTAAACTTATATAATTTGATATGTTTTCCTTAGGTATCCCTATATGTATGAACCACTATGATATGAAAAATAAATTTTAAGGCTTCTTATAGGATATGCAAAATTCAAAAGAGACTTACTAACTTGATTTACCAGTAACCGACCATTTTTGGATAAGGGAGTGGGTTGGAGTTGTAGAAGATATAGCGTATGGAAATGTAGTGGACGATATTTTTTTTGAAAAAACTACATGGGCAATCCTAGTACCATAAAGAAATGCAATGTTGTGGGCATAAACTATAGTGGAGGTACTTGTGCGGAACATAGCTAGCAATGCAAGTATCATATGGTATAGTTATTTGCACGTAAAACGTGCAAACACTCCTAGTCGATCAAAAATGAAATTGAAAAGATAAGAAATTGAAAGTAAAGAGAAAAAACATACAAATTTCATAGAGGTTCAGCAAAATCAAGTTCCTATAACCACTTTATAATTATTTCTGATAGATTTTGCAATTACAATCAAATTTCAGCTTAATTTCAGACCTAAAAATGTTTGGTTTCAAATTTAATATTATCTCTTTGAAAATCAAAAAAGAAATCCTTTTCTAGGTATTGTAAGATGTCTATTTATAGGCAAATTTCCACACCATAATCGCTGAATTATTGGTTGAATCGCGCAAATATGTAGATTCGAGTTTCCAGTATGAAGAATATGTTAAACTTGCATGTTTCACAACAATTCGATTGATTAATACAAATAGATATGAATTGGTACATGTTAAAGAATTTCTTCACTAAGCCTAAAAAGTGTATGTTAAGAAGAATTTGGTTAAGATAAGGCTCGGTTGACCTTTATAGACCTCAACGAGTATTGATAAAAGCGACATTTGGTTAAGAAAGGGTTTTGGTAATTTTAGACAAATTAGCTGGGTATGTCTAATTTTATGATAAAACGTGTCCTACGCAAAACCCATTATGATGCCATATATCTTGAAATCAGTCAATCATGTAGATCATAATCAAGATCGTGAGCGTTTAAGAATCTGAAGCAAGTTATGATAAAATCACAAGTGCTTTAGAACTCAATACAAGTCACGAATTATGAAATCTTTATTCGTATGCTATGAAATGTTGAATATACATAGCCTTATGTGAAAATGTCACAAGAATACAATTATCACTAGAAATCCCCAAATCAGTTTTGGTTTACAAAGTTTAAAATATAAAATGTGAGATAAGAATGATCCGCCCACTCCTCCATGCCCCTAAGTTCATACTTATATGGGTGGTAAGGTGCGTATGGATGCCATGTGACATGCTTATTCCTTGGCATCAAGGTTCATCTCGGCGGTGTATGGTATCATGCTTTGTTTTGATGGTTCACGGCATCCCTTGGTGCATTAATGAATTACGAAATTAATGGACGACATCATACTGGGTTGATGATCATCAATATTATTGTTGCCTTTGGATATTTTTTAACGCGGCATTGAAGAAATGCGACATCAATATGATACGACATTGATAATATATTATGCCACAATAATATAGACAGCATACGGAAAGCTGCCCTATGTATCTCCTTGGTTGATGAAGTGTGGCATCAATAAGGATCGACAATGATGATAAATGGCATCACACGATGTTCAGTATTGAAGTCATTTGCAGGATAACGTTAGAGGGAGGCAGTATTGAAATGTTCATCGAAGATATGCAGTATTAACCTGAGTTGGTATTAGTCCTTCTATCTTCTTGGTTGAAGTGCAACTTGATGGAACACGGTATTAATGGAATGCAATATTGACTCGATGTGTCATAAAGTTGAAGTGACATTATCCATTAGCCTTTGTTGATGTTAGGCGACATCAATGCTATGCAACATTACTATATGCCCTCAATATTGATTCTCATACTGATGATGGTTTGAATTATACCTTGTTGTTAACTTATGACATCAACCTCCATACAACTTTCTTACTCCTGTTGACGGCATATGATATTACATGTTGCGTTGATGACATGCAATATCTTTAAGGCACGACATTAAAAATATGTGCCATTGATAATAGGCATCATTCATTTCGCTCTATTTATAAAAAGCTGCAATGATGATATGTTATTTCCATTCTTGGAATCAATAATGGTTGTAACATTTGTGCTCTAATATGAGGAAAGTATTAACTTTTCAAGTCAATATCTTGATAATGGCGCTTGCCGCCTATTGGCATTCTGGTTGAATCCGTCCATCCTTTCAAATTTGATCTAACAACATTGTTCGCCTTCTTCCTTTCTATAAATTACTGAGCTTTTACCTCTCCTCCCTTTTTTACCTACAACTTAAAGCTTAAGTAAACAATGTTAAAATCCACATAATCATTTGCAAATTCCAGCTTTTCAATATCAAAGCTAAGTTTAAGGTATGATTCTCACTTTAATCTATTAAATTGATGAGTGGATCGTTCGTTCAAATGGGTGTTAGGGTTCTTAATCGAGTTTTTTTATTTTTATTCATCACTTAAGTTAGATACTAGATTTGGATTGTTTATCTTCAATCTTCCAGTTAAATCGATAAGCTGTTATGCTTAACCTTGAATTACTATACCGCTGGGGAATCTTAATAAGTTAATTCGTATTAGGCGACATCGATTCGGATGCTTAGAAGCTTTTAGTTTAATGGCGAAGAGGATAGTTTATTACACCCAAAACCTTATATTACCCTATTTTATTTCAAAATTGATGTTTTACGACATTACTATGCTTAAAAGTTAGGGATCATTACAATGTGAGATCCTTATGTCGTCATTAACTGAGTAGAGTGCGACATTAGCTTAATGACCTAGGAGTTATTATAAGGTGGGATTCTACCATGCCAACAGTTAATTAAGGGTGTGACATTAGCTTAAGTAGTTATCGTATGAATTCGACATTCTCACTATGTGTTATTGTCTTTCTTTCGGCAACATTTTTTAATATTCTTGTCTAAATTTTACACGGTATTATTATCTCATAATGTAATCATTGTAATAAACTCATGGACCACTTACACACTTAGTATCTTTCATAAAAGTGTATGTGTGCATATATATTATCTTTGAATTATTTCGGCATTGAGCATTGTTACGGCATTATGTCATAGTGTTTGATAGTTCCCCTTATGCGACATTTGATATTAATTTATCAATTCAAAATGAACCTTATTGACATGGCATGTGTGACGACCCACAAATCTGTATCCTTTGAATCGACAATAATCCACACATGTCCGACCCAAAAAGCACAGACTGTTGGAAAGTCAAGAGAAAGAAAAGAAGAGAGAAGAAGAGAAGAGAAGAAAGAGAGAAGATAGAAGCAAACAGAACAATATAGAATCTCACATCGCAGCAGAAAACATATAATATCATATCAATGATCTTTATAAAACAGAAACTGTATATATATGCATCAACCAGAGTTCAACAATCAATCAGTAGTTATCAGCTTGGACAGTTTTAATAACCCGTCCTCACAATTGTCGATAATATACAACAACGAACAAAGCACAGCGGATAGTCAAAACAAGTACGTGTATACGAAAATGAAGATCTCCAGCTCTCCTGCTGAAGCTCCAAAGGCATCAAATCTAGACCTGTAAATATACTCGGTCTGATCCAAGCACTGAAAGGGAAGAACGCCTGGATCAGTCTGGTAAACCAGCGATAGAAACAAACTCAACTGAATTTATTAAATCACCAAACTTTTCCTTAGTTTTCAAAACAAAAGTATCTCGTAAGACAAGTCCACACATAAACACGGACATGTTTTTTACCTTACGATAACTAAAACATATCATATCAAATTCTCTTATATTATAATAGTGTCTACTATATACAAATAATATTAATCATATACAAATAATATTAATTCACTTTATAAATCATTTTCATTCACATTAAATTCAATTTTCAATTATTTACGCAATTTCAAATACTAAATTAACAATTTAATTATCTAATTAAATTCTTATATTTAAAATACAAGTTATTTAGCTTATAAATTAACTATTAAATATATGAAATTCAAATAACAAAAATTCTAGGTCGTTACAGCAATATATTCAAGATACATTTAGGATAATTTTTCATTTGATATTTTATTGAATAACCATACATTTATTTTCTCACCATGATTTTAACATTTTTTTTACATTTTTTTACTCAGCTAAAAATTTAAGCTTTACAAATGTCAACATAGATTACTCTATGGTTATTGACTTGTAAATATGATAGTGGACTTTAGACTTTAACATTTTATGTTGTGAATTAGGTAATTTATAATCGATGTGATATCCTTTGTTTTAGCATATAATAGTCTATGAGTGTTCTAAATTTCATAAAATATCTTAAAAAAATTCATTTGGTATAATATCACCTGGCAGACAAATGAAAGGCAAGAAAGCAGACAAGAAAGCAATCAAGACAACCAATAAGGGCCACAATGCTTCTCCATTAGTTAAGAAAGGGGATCATCTTCTTAAACCATCATATATTACCACTCCAAAAGAAGTAGACTCCATTCTCAAACAATTTGGTATCATAGGCATAGAAGCCAGGCTTGCCAGCCCTTCTGGTAGGAAAGGCAACCCTCCAGAAGGGTTCTTTGCCTTCACACCAATTCATGTATGGCACTCGTTATATCTTCCTTTTTTCGACTTTCTCTTGCAATTCCTAGAGCAACTAAATATCGCTCTAATCTAACAGACTCTGAACTCGTACACCTATTTGACTTGTTTAGAAGTTCTTGCTAGAGAGGCCAAACTTCCTTCTCTAAGTGATGAAATCCTCCATACTATCTCCTTCATAAGTCAAACTTCTTCATAAATCATATAGCTATTAACTTCTTGTGATTCTATATTTCATAAATTTCTATGCATATATATATACACACACATACACACAAATACATATACATATAGACACATACATGTATGTGAACTAGTTGGTTACTCACTTAGAAAAATTTAAACTTCCATATCTAGATATTAATTATACAGAAGATAAACAAAATAAATCCCATAGTTATGAATTTAATCAAAATTCCAATTTTGTTAATGAATATAATATCTAGCAAACTAAAATGACAGTAGTGCAAAATTAAAAAACAAAGTTAATAAACCAATGGTATACTACCTATAAGGAAGCCCGATCCCCAAAATTAATCCAAAGGAGATGATTTGGAGCTCAGAATTCTGGAGATAGGTTGAATCAGAGTAGGAAGTGATTTTTGAACTTGTATTTTAGCATTTTTGATGTTAAGCGTGAAAAGTAGGAATTTTTCAAAGGATATTCTAGGGTTTTGAAAGTGGATAATGGAAAGAAGGTTATTGTGTTAAACAAGTAGATAGGAATATGAAAGGGAGATAAAAGCAGACCACTAATCCTTCTCGCAGCGTGTTTTAGATGCGGGGAAACCAAATTATGACATGGATAATGAGTTATTTAACTTTAAAGAAAGGATAAATAGCTAATAATAGTAAGATCTGTTTGAATGTTAACCTATGTTTCTATTAGTAAACCATTTTTTTATATTGTGTACACACTATGTGGTCATGTTTTTAGTTATCTTTCAACTTCTTGAAAGAGGCTATGGGGTAGGATCGTGTAATATAGAATAATGAAATAGTCTAGGTAGATAAAGTAGGTAAATGCAAGGAGACAACAAGACTTTTATACTGGTTCGGACCTCTCGTCCTACGTCCAGTCCCTAAGTTTCACTTAGGAATTTCACTAACTAACACCCTCACTTCATCCGGAGGAATAGGTTTACAACTTACCCGAACAATTGAGCAGGATTTCTTGCCTCAACTACCGAAGAGGACTTCAACTCAATTACTAAAATACAATATTCGAATTGTTGTGTTCTTGTCAACACTAATGAGTCTAATGTAGTACAATATTCCTATAATCTTATCCTCGAGAACTGCAATGTATTTGTGAAGATTTAGGAAATGAGAATTGCTATGAATCAAAAAGAATGTTATAAACAAAAACAATGATTCAAGCAATAGATTGGTGAATGCTTTGAGAATATCTAGAGAATATGAGCAAGAGAATAGTTAGATTAAAGCAAGAGAATTCGGTGAATTAAATGATGTTAGAATCATGTATATATACTTGTAGAAGAGATGCATATGTTGTCAAAGGTTGCAAACAAGAGATGCTTCCATTTCCATTGATGAATGGTTGCAACTCTTGAGAGGAAGAAGGTGTCTTTTCAGAGAAAATTCGCAGGTTTAAATTCAGTCGACTGAGCAGGAGATTCAGTCGACTGAAAATATGAAGAAAAATTTTCAGGAACAATTTCAGTCGACTGCACAGGTAATTCAGTCGACTGAAACTGTGCAATTTTGTATATGTGTACAGTTTCAGTCGACTGGCCATGCCTATTTAGTCGACTGAAGTATGAAAGTATGCACAGTGAATATGTGAATATGTGCAATTTCGAGGATAGATTTTAACAAATAATCTAGATTAAGACCCATAGAAAATCATACTAATGTTTATACTTTGGTCTTCATCAATCTTCTTCTAGCTTTTGCATTCTCTTCCTATTTGTTGAAGCTCATAGTCATTGATCAAAATCTTCGTGTATCAACATTCTCCCCCTTTTTGATTGATGACAATACTATTCTAGATGTATATACTTACTTTCTCCCCCTGAATGTATGCACTATCTTTCCTACAAAACAAAGTTAATACCATAGATTTTCTTCCCCTTTGTCATCGAAAAAAAGAAAGAACTAACAGCAGTAATAATATATCAAAACAATCACTGAATCATAGGGAATATTTGCATAAGCATGAATTAAGAGAAATAAAAATGTTGTGACAGACAAGCATAAAATGGCTATTTATACAAGCCATTAGAAAGTTAAAAAATACACATCAAAACAACAAAATCACTCACCCTTATCCCAGTCATATGAACCTTCTCTTCCTGTTGGTTCACGTATGATGGGTTCTCCTGTTGGTGGTCTACGTGCTCTTCCTCCTTGGCCACAACTAGCTCCACTAGCGCTGCTACTTGAATGCTCTTCGGGTGTCGTCCATGTAAACGTAGGTGTTGGACGTTTGCCGCGAGATGTCGAAGCAGTAGTGGTGCTTGAGCACGAGATTGCATCCCAAAGCTTGTTGAAGAATCCTTTGATTTTATCAAGCTTATGATTGACCTTTTTAAAACGAGTGTCAAGAATTTGTTGATTTCTTGACAATATCCCCAAGGATCGGTTGGTAGTGAAGCTTGGGTCAACAAGACGAATTTCAACATCTTGCTCGAGATGTTCTTCGTGGCAAGGTTGAGGAGGTTGTTGTTGTTGTTGTTCTTGATGCCTTGCTTCCCATTCGGCGAGTGATATTATGCGAGGAGGTCGAGATGGGAGTTGCATTAGGCTTATGGTCCGATGATTAATTTGATGGACCATTGTATTCTCTGATTCAGGTAATGGCGTATCGACATTTAGGAGAAGTCGCATGATGTAGTCTCCAAAGTAAATAGTGCGCATTTTGCCATTGTTGAAAGTGAGAAACTCATCAAGAATAAGCTGTACCCAATTAACTTGTATATGCCAAAAATAGCATATAGAGCTCAATAGTTATTTGGGTAGACAATTTCGTACGAGCCCGTACGAGGAGTAATCGTTCTCATTAGGGCTTTATGGAGATTCTCGCTATAGGTCGAAGAGAGGTGGACTTAAAATCCCTAAAATTGATATTATCATCCATGAATCGATGATTGATGTTGTCACGAATGTGTGGATTGAATTCTATTTCCTCTAACTTTCTCCCGACATTTGGAGACTCTAAGATGTGTGCTATTCTATCCAAGGAAAACCAAACTTTCTTTCCACACACCATACTCCAAACACTATTGTTTGGGTTTCTTGGAGTTTGGTGTCCAAGATTAAGATTAGCATAAAATAATTTTACCATTACATGATTAACGGCATGGTCATTTCTTTTCAAATTTAAAAGTGAAGTTAAACCTGCAGGATCTGTTAACGCCTGAATGTTGTAGGCTTGAAAGCTTTGAAAATCAACGAAAGAATGCTCGAAAATTCTTGAATTCTTCATTTTGTTCCATCGAGTGACAACGGTTCCATCGTAAAGCCATTGTGCTATTTGAGCATCAATTGGCTCGGAGGATGAAGAAGATGAAGCTCTTGCTCTTTTTGGTGCCATTTGGGTGAGAATTGATTTGATTTTGAGGAATTTTGGAGCTAGGGTTTCGAAATTAATTTGGGGAAGAAGGTTTGTAGGAGGTAAAAGTGAATTGGTAGGGTAAAATCTGATGGTTAAAAGGGGAAATTTTGCCTGGGAAGCAGCGTTCAGTCGACTGAATGTTCTGTTCAGTCGATTGGATCAAAGGCCGAAGTGTTCTGTGATAGATTCAGTCGACTGAGCAGTACATTTAGTCGACTGAATTTTTTTGCTGAACTTTTGTGTTGAATTTTTAGTCGACTGTGCAGATGGTTCCAGTCGACTGAACTTAGTATATATTGTTTTCTGTCATATTTTCAGTCGACTAATCAGGGGCATTCAGTCGACTGTAACATGCAATTTTGTTGTTTTGGTTAATTTTTGAAATTAATTAATTTATTTAAAGAAATAGTTACAAAAAAAATATTGATGCAACAACATACAAATATTTCAAAATTTAACTATTTCTTTGGAGATGGACTTGGAGACTTCTTTCCTTCATTCTTCATGTAATTTATATCCCATGAATTCGGACTATATTGAGGAGTCTTAGGAGACGTCCAAGGATTCATAGGATCGACTGGATTACGATAAGATGAAGATGGATCAAGAGAGCTAACTGGGCGAGGTAGGGGTTCAGCCACTTCGTTTTTCTTTGATCCACAGAAGCGTAAACCAATTTGCTCTAAGAAGCTCAAGCGTCTTGCCGTAACTTTTTGTTCGAAGTATAGTTCTCTTTGAAGATCTATTTGTTGTTGTTGGAAGTGATGAATTTCATCAATCTTTCTTTTTGTGTCAGGTGAGATAAAGAGTCCCCGTTTCGCCTTTTTGGATTCTGGTGTGAAACCAGTACGATAATTTTCCCATTTGTAAACCGGCTCATGTGCTGGTGTTGGTGTGGGAAGTTTTGGCGACGTTGGAGTGTTATCAACTGACGAGGTGATATTGATTGGAGAGAAGGAGTTGTTGGATGACATTTTATATTGAATTAAGATTTTATTCGTAAAATCAAGATGAAAATAAAAATATTTTTAAGAGTTTATTTATAATAGAATTTTACTAAACAAATAACGGTTATAATTTAATAAGAATTTTTAACCGCATAGAGATTTAGTGGTAAAGAGAATTTTGTTTAAAATGTGTGTTTCTTATTTAATAATTCAGTTTTACAAATGTGTGGTTTATAAATTATATAAAGTAACATATAACAAAACTGAAAATATTTAAATTATTATTCAATCGACTGAACAGATTGTTTTAGTCGACTGAAATTTGGAAATGTTTCTAAAGTATATCTAATTAATGTTTTTAAAGGATATTATACCTAATTCTCGTCGAAGTTTTATAGAGGAGTTTTCTAATAGAGGTTAGTAAATATATCGGCAATTTGACTTTCGGTAGAAATATGTTCTAAATTAATTATTCCTTTTTCGACATTGTCACGTAGAAAATGGTGACGAATATCTATATGTTTTGTACGAGAGTGATTTACCGGATTTTTAGATAAGTTTATTGTACTTGTATTATCACAGTATATTGTAGAATTTGTTAAATTTATATTAAAATCTTTGAGTGTTTGTTGCATGTATATAACTTGAGTGCAAGCTAAAGCAGCTGATATATACTCTGCTTCGCATGACGAAAGCGAGACACAATTTTGTTTCTTACTAAACCAAGATACAAGTGATTTTCCAATGAAATGGCAAGTACCACTTGTACTTTTTCTATCCGTTCGAGATCCACCAAAATCAGCATCACTGAATGACACTAACTCAAATGAGCATTCCTTTGGATAGAAAAGACCGAAATCTTTAGTGTTGTTAAGATATCGTATAATTCGTTTTACCGCTCTTAAATGCGATTCTTTAGGATTAGATTGAAACCGTGCACATAAACAAACACTCATCATTATGTCAGGTCTACTAGCGGTTAAGTAAAGTAAGGAACCTATCATACTTCTAAACAATTTTTGATCTACACTTTTGCCATTTTCATCTTGATCGAGATGAGTAGTGGTACTCATAGGAGTAGGTTTAGCAGAAGTGTTTTCCATGCCGAATCGTTTAATTAAATTAGCACAATATTTTTCTTGATTTATAAAAATTCCATTTGTTAATTGTTTGATTTGAAGTCCGAGAAAATATGATAGTTCTCCCATATGAGACATTTCGAACTCATTAGTCATTATATTTGAAAATTCTTTACATAAATTCTCATTTGTTGAACCAAAAATAATATCGTCTACGTATATTTGAATTATTAAAATATCTTTGGTAGTATTTTTAATAAAAAGTGTTTGATCTACTTTTCCAATTTTAAATCCTGAGTTTAATAAGTAACTTTTAAGTCTTTCCTACCAAGCACGAGGTGCTTGTTTAAGACGATATAGTGCTTTCTTTAATTTAAATACATGATCCGGATATTTTTCATGTATAAATAAAGGAGGTTGTTCTACATATACATTTTCTTTAATAAAACCATTTAAAAATGCTCTTTTAACATCCATTTGATAAAGTTTAAAATTGTAAAAACAAGCAAAGGCTAATAGTATACGTATTGCTTACAGTCTCGCAATGGGAGCAAATGTTTCTTCAAAATCAATACCTTCTTCTTGATTATACCCTTGTTCTACTAGTCTTGCTTTATTCCTTGTTATATTACCTTGTTCGTCTACTTTATTTTTGTAAATCCATTTTGTTCCAATTACTGATTGATTATTAGGACGGGGAACTAATTCCCAAACATCGTTACGTTCAAATTGATTTAATTCTTCTTGCATTGCGATAATCCAATAATCATCTGTTGATGCTTCTTTTGGATTTTTAGGTTCTACTGATAAAATGAAAGCTATATGACCCATTTGATTTAGTTGATTTCTTGTTCTAACTTGAGAATTTATTTCTCCTATTATATTTTGAGTTGGATGATCTCGTAATATTCTAGGAGGAGATATTATCTCATTATTATTATTTTCAAGGTTTGTTTCTTCTATATTTATCAATTCTTCATCATCTTTTATATTAAAATTTTTATTAAAATTTTCATCAAAAGATATATGCAAAGTTTCATCGATTAAGTTTGTTCGTTTGTTAAAAACTCGATATGCTTTACTTCGTTCTGAGTATCCTACGAAAATTCCTTCATCATCTTTTGAATCGAATTTTCCAAATTGATCTTTTGTATTTAGAATGAAACATTTTGATCCAAATATTTTAAAATAAGATATATTTGGCTTTTTATTATTAAATAGTTCATAAGGAGTATTTTTAGTTAATGGTCTAATTGACATTCTATTTAATACATAACATGCTGTAGCAACGGCTTCTGCCCAGAATTGTTTTGGTAGAGAACATCCATTTAATAATGTTCTTGCACTTCTTGTAATGTTATATTCTTTCTTTCTACAACTCCATTTTGTTGAGGAGTTCTAGGAAAAGAAAAATTATGATTTATTCCTTTCTTTTTACAAAAAGTTTCAAAATTTTCATTTTCGAATTTGCCTCCATGATCGCTTCTAATATTTTTAATTTTCAAATCTTTAGTGTTTTGAATTTTTTTAACAAATGTTTTAAAATGCTCAAAAGTGTCACTTTTATTTTTTATAAAAATAGTCCATGTATATCTTGAAAAATCATCAACTATTACAAATACGTATCGATTATGATTAATGGATTGAACTTGTGTTGGTCCGAATAAATCCATATGAAGTAATTCTAATGGTTGTAAAGTTGAAATATTTTTCTTAGATTTGAAAGATGATTTCGTTAATTTTCCTTTTTAACAATCATCACAAAAATTATTTATTTTAAAATTTATTTTGGATAATCCTCTTACTAATTCATTTTTAGAAAGTTTTCTAATAGTTTTAAAATTTATATGACAAAATCTTCTGTGCCATAACCAAGGATCATTATCTTTAGCAAGTAAACACATACTTGAATTATGATTAATGTTCATATTTAAAACATAAATATTTCTATCTCTATTTCCTTCAAAAATAAGATTTTGGTTTTGATCAAAAATACTATATTTATTATTCGAGAAAGTTATTTTAAAACCTTTGTCACACAGTTGACTTATGCTAAGTAGATTATGTTTTAAGTTTTCAACTAATGAAACATTTGTTATAAAAGGTAAATTTGATGTACCGTAATTGTTCACATCTCCTTTGCCAATGATATACCCTTTTGAATTGTCTCCGAAGGTAACCGAGCCACCATCAAAGTAAGTGATGTTTGTACGCATATCTTTGTCTCCGGTCATGTGTTTTGAACAACCACTGTCTAATATCCATTTCTTCTTTTTGAGTGGGACCTGAAAATAAATATGAAATTATTGGTACCCACCTTTTAATGGGGTCCTAAAAAGTTAGAGTTTAGGAAACCAAACCCAATTTGGTTTAGTATCCTTTTTATAAATGTAGTTTTCATTATGATGAACATTATCCATAAATGTTTTAATGTATTTATTTCTTATTAATACATTATTAGTCTTTGGTATCCAAATTTTAACTACTTTGTTTTCTATTTTTGTTTTAATAGGTTTCTTTAGCAATATTTGTTGTTTTGAATCCATGTTCCTCTTTAAATTTGTATTTTTCTTGTTAGGAATTTTTGACTCCTTTTTATATCCTAATCCATGTTTACTTGAAGCGGATTGAGAATTTTCTAAAATCTTAGATAAATTTTCTCTTCCTTTGTTAAAGTTAGAAACATTTTTAGTGATGTCATCTAGTCTAGCTTGAGGACTATTATTTTCTAACTCAACTTGTCTAATCTTAGTTTTTAACTCATGATTTTCAGAAACAATTATATCATTCTTTGTTTTTTGAGTTTCGATTTCTTGACTTAAGAGTGATAATTGAGTTTTCAAATTTGAATGAGATTCTTGAACTTTTTCAAGTTCTTCTTCTAAGATTTTCTTTTTATCTTTTAACATATCCCTTTCAAATTCAGCTTTGTTTTGATTTTCACGAGTTTCTTTGAGTTTCTTTTTAAGATTTTTTATTGTGCTTAAAAGTTCAGTGTTTACTTCAATTAAATCGTCGAAAGTTAAATTATTTACCTCAAATTCTTGAGCCATGAAGCATACATTTTCCTGTTCATTGTCGCTATCACTATCATTTTCGGATGAAGATGAATCTGAATCATCCCAAGTTACAGAAAATGCCTTCTTTTTGAATTTATCTTTCTTGTTTTTGTTGTTTAAGTTTTTCTGATTTTCCTTCATTTGTTCTTGACAATCTTTTTGCATGTGTCATTTCTTGTGACAATTGAAGCATTCTATATTTGAGGATGAAGGTTTGTTCAAGAAACTCTTTTTGAATCCGTTTTTGTTTCCTTTTCTATACTTTAAGAATTTCTTGAAGTTTTTGGCTATAAATGCTAGATCTTCATCTTCAGACTCTGATTCTTCCTTTTCCGCATGAAAAGCAACATTCTTTCTTTCTTGAGCTTGATCCTTTTTAGCTTGCATATTACTTCATACGACATAAGATTTCCAATCAATTCTTCTGGTTTCATTGCAGATAGATCATTTGCTTCCTCAATTGCTAGTACTTTTCTTTCCCATTCATCAGTGAGTGAATTTAGAACTTTAGACACAATGTCAAAATCCGTATCTTTCTCCTAGTCCAATTAGAGCATGATGAATGTCTTGAAATCTTGAGTACATGTCATTGATGGATTCATTTTGTCGCATTCTAAAGTTTTGGAATTGATTCTACAGCATGGATATCTTTGTTTGTTTAACCTTGTTTGTGCCTTCATGTATGACTTTTAGTGTTTCCCATATCTGATATGCAGTAGTACATATGCTAACACGGTTGAATTCATTTCTATCCAGGGCACAAAATAGCATATTCATAGCTTTGGCATTTGCACTAGCTTCATTCTTTTGAGTTTGCGTCCATGTAGGATAATCGGTTGTGGGTACAACGAACTCTGCTTGAGTAGCATTCCAGGCTTCCAAACTTGTTGCTTGCATATAAATCCTCATCCTTGTAGCCCAATAATTATAGTTTAGTCCATTGAATAGAGGAGGTCTTTGGGTAGATTGTCCTTCCGCAAATGTAGAACTATAGGCAGATGTTGTGCTTGTACTTGCGTTATTTTCCATATTATCAATATGTATAATAACGGTGTTATGGTTATAGGACGGCCTTGCTCTGATACCAATTGAAAGAGGCTATAGGGTAGGATCGTGTAATATGGAATAATGAAATAGTCTAGGTAGATAAAGTAGGTAAATGCAAGGAGACACCAAGACTTTTATACTGGTTTGGACCTCTCGTCCTACGTCCAGTCCCTAAGCTTCACTTAGGAATTTCACTAACTAACACCCTCACTTCACCCAGAGGAATAGGTTTACAACTTACCCGAACAACTGAACGGGATTTCTTGCCTCAACTACCGAAGAGGACTTCAACTCAATTACTAAAATACAATATTCGACTTGTTGTGTTCTTGTCAACACTAATGAGTCTAATGTAGTACAATATTCCTATAATCTTATCCTCGAGAATATGCAATGTATTTGTGAAGATTTAGGAAATGAGAATTGCTATGAATCAAAAAGAATGTTATAAACAAAAACAATGATTCAAGCAATAGATTGGTGAATGCTTTGAGAATATCTAGAGAATATGAACAAGAGAATAGTTAGATTAAAGCAAGAGAATTCGATGAATTAAATGATGTTAGAATCATGTATATATACTTGTAGAAGAGATGCATATGTTGTCAAAGGTTGCAAACAAGAGATGCTTCCATTTCCACTGATGAATGGTTGCAACTCTTGGGAGGAAGAAGGTGTCTTTTTAGAAAAAATTCACAGGTTTAAATTCAGTCGACTGAGCAGGAGATTCGGTCGACTGAAAATATGAAGAAAAATTTTCAGGAACAATTTCAGTCGACTGCACAGGTAATTCAGTCGACTGAAACTATGCAATTTTGTATATGTGTACAGTTTCAGTCGACTGGCCATGCCTGTTTAGTCGACTGAAGTATGAAAGTATGCACAGTGAATATGTGAATATGTGCAATTTCGAGGATAGATTTCAACAAATAATCTTGACTAAGACCCATAGGAAATCATACTAATGTTTATACTTTGGTCTTCATCGATCTTCTTCTAGCTTTTGCATTCTCTTCCTATTTGTTGAAGCTCATTGTCATTGATCAAAATCTTCGTGTATCAACACTTCTTATGATAACGAAAATTGTACTTCGATTCATGTTAATGTCTTCAAAGCGGAGAACTTCATTGGGTTAGTCCTAGGTTACTTATGAGCAAACAACCCTACTTTGAATGATAAAATAGAGAACTTAGGTATCTTGGATGATTTGCTAGGAGTAACTAGGGATTTATTATAGTACTATGCCATATTAGGACTCGACTGTTTGGTTGTAGCACTAGGTATATAGGTGACATTATGAATGTTTGCATGGTAGTTTATGATATTGTTGATGTACTATGAATTGATTGCGTTACATGCAAGTCTTACGACATAGCCACTACTGTGGATACCTTTTCATGAGAGTGTAGGTGTTATTTGGATCTTCTGATTATTGTACGTCCTATTAACTTGTATTTATGCTATGGGTAAATTTCAAGCAAGCGACTCATGGTGCAACATAGATAAATGAAAGACCTTGGTAGTTTTAATTACTCGATTTGGTATTTTTTTTTCAAAAGAGACATTCCTTCGAAGTAGCTATGATGAGATCCTCCCAACATGATTGACTAGACTAAACCAACTTATTCTGAACATGTTTTATCGCATTAGCACGACATATTGACTCTATCTATGCAGTTGCAAATGTTCACTTGCTACATTGTTGGATGTCCCTACTACTTACATTGGAAGTTTTCATATCCCAACCATAAATATCGATTTTCTATAATTGGCATCTGACTTGAATACTAGCTTTGTTCTCTAGATCGTCAGCTCCAAAACGATCGATACAGATTAAATCCCCTAACATATAAAGCGAATTACCTATCCTTTCAAACAACTCAATACTGGATCCAAAAAATTTGAAAATATCTTATATATCATTTTGGATTATTTTTTCCAAAATGCAGCATTAATAACCTAAGGCCTGCCGGCGAAAAAAGGACTTTCCTAGTTCTGAATTTTTTTAGACCTTAGAGGTATTTTGACACTTTAATACTTCATCTTTCATTGCTAAACTTAATTTTTTGAATTTTATTATTTCCTTTCTTATTTAGCATCACGTTGTATCTTGTAATCCATTATAAAATGTTTAGTGATCTCTTAATTGAATCGCCACAAATCGCTCATGTTATGTTATTTTTTACATTTGGCCGATTTAGAAGTATTTTCTAGTCTAATTATTTTATCACTTAGTTAGCCGAAGTTCCTCAAATAACCATTGAGTATCATATCAACCCAAAAACTTAACAACTAGTGGTCAAGTATCTCGCAAATAGTTTGACTCCTTTAATGAGAAACTGCAAACAAATTAGTTGCTCAATCTATATTCAAATTTTAATAATAAACAATGTGTTAGGACGACTAAAGAAAAATATACTCTATGGTAAAGGATCTCATTGGTACATGATGCATAATAAAGGGAGCAAAAATCAATAGTTCCATTTGTTTCATAACTTTCCTAATCATACATAATTAACGTTGTAGGCACCACTTGCTAGAGTACTATAACTAAGTAGAATTAGTAACCTCGTATCATTAACAATTATTTATTCTCCCATGATTACCTCTCCTTAAAGCATATAAATATTATCTATTGAACACTATTCATCATTACTCTCAATCTCTCATCATTCACTACAATCCTTAGGATAAATCTACTCAAAGCTGTAGTTAATAAGAAACTCTTAGGAAGCTTCAAAACATGCCTAACATATATGTGAAGTCTTGATAACTTAATCAAATTTTAACCTCAAATTACATATGTTAACAACTTGAAAAAATGTGTTAATTTCTACAAAAATTATTCCCAATTAGCCTGTTAATACCTTAGGTATTGGTTTGATGATAACAAGTATAGGACATTATATAAAATATAGATATTAATGTTTTATCAAGATATATATTATGTACAGCGTAGGATATAAGATAGGTGTTGATTAAGAAGACTGTACAATATCAAGATGTTGATATCAATAGTAGATTCAAGATGATGACATACAATTTCAAGAGTTCAAGAATGAAGACTCCTGAGTATTGAAGAGTCCAAGATTTCAAGATATTCCAGATAAGTTATAGAGTCATATAATTTATGTTAAAACCTTGATAGAACTTTCCCGATCTCACTTGTCTTCTTTAATTTTGTTTTAATTTTTTTCAAATATTTTATTTTTAAAATAATCTTTTCAAAATATTTTCTAAAATGATTTTCAAATCACTTATACTTATTAAGATATTATTTTAGTGTTTTTAAGTTTATATGTATTGAACTTTTATTTATACTTTAATAATTTATGATTGATTTTGTATATATTATTTACATTATATTAAATATACTTATTAAAATCTTTTAAAATTATTTTATAAAGTTTTATTAAGTTATATTTTGATTAAAATTTGTATAAATTATATTTATATGATTTTGCGAAGTACCAATTTTTTTTACGAAGCAACGGATTTTCAAAATAATTTTTACGAAGTATTTTTCAATTTTATGGAGGATATATCGACATATCCAAATCCAATATGTCGACATACTAGCCGTAAAATTCAAATTTCAAATTTTGAATGAAAGTGTCTTTTCGTTGTTTTTCTTCGCGAATGGACATGACCGTTGTTTTCCTATATATATACTAGACTTCCAAACTAAATTTCATTAAACTACTTTCTTATTTCTCTCTCTTTTCACTCTCTTTATTTCTAAAGCAATTTCTATTGAAACTCTACCGAAATTCAACCATAATCGAATTCAATCATTAATAGTTTGATTCCCTTTCATATACTCTATGATTTCTCTCATCTCTCTTAAAATCAAGTGCTATTCAAGAATTATATGATCAATTGTAATCAAGATCGAAGATTTGAGTTTGTAAACTCAATCAAATCATACTCTTATACTCTATGGTGTGCTTGGTATGCCTAAAATCCAAGTAGATGTGATTGTAGCCTATTTAAATCAATCAGGTGTCCTTAGTTGCCCGTAAATCTAGTGGATGTGTTTGTGGCCTGGAAATTAAGTGGCTTTACCCAAACGTCGGGATTGTGGAGGATATGTCTCATAACCTTGAAATCGAGATTTTATTTTCATTTACTAGTTGAAAAGAAATCCGTACAAGGAATTATGCAGGACTGGATGTAGGGTAACTTCAAAGCAGTATAAAATCCCGGTATGTTTCTTTCCTTTTTACTTTTACTGCATTTAAGTTTATTCATACTTTTATTTTTTCATTGTTAATTCCATCATTTCAAGTAAAATATTAAAGTATTTGAATAACATTTACTTAATCCTTTAACTCTATTCACCCCCTCCCTCTAGTGTTAATTTAGCATTAGGATCCATATTCCATTATTTATATAGCCATCTTATAATTGATAAAATGAATTTTATCTGACGTTGTATGATAAGATGCCCCTGGATTAACCATTCATAATACCCTAATAAAGTGGTACTAGCTAAAATCACTAAGATATCACTATCATTGTCTACGTCAAAACTCACTAATTGCTATTGTTGAAACTGAAGCTTTAATCCTCTCTCTCATGCCTTAGAGCTGGACACTCATGCCTGAAATTTTCCTCCTTACAATATAATAAATACCCCTCCTAAGACCCCCTAGATCAGGACTAGTGCACATCTCTCGCTCCACCAATATGCTTATAACTCTTATCTCTACTCTAAATAACCAAGTCCATTGCATTACTATCAACACGCTTACCTCCAGCTAACCTACCCCACAAAAACTCATTATGCAAATCATCCTTCATAGCTGACAGACTAATAGAACCCTACTTATATATCACTAGTATAAAATGCACGTACATGTATCTAATATTCAGATATATTTACCTTTTAATTAATAAAAAAAAGTGAACGAATGTTTGTTGTAAGTGCAACGGTTTTGGCAGTCATGACACTTTTATTTCAAGTTGTTTTGCTCGTGGTATCAGTGACAAACTGATAGTTAAATTTCGTTGATGGGTAGTCGAAATGAGAGTGGTAGTGAATGTTGCAAATCGGTGGTGAGATTCCGTTGATAGATAAGGGTATTTTTGGAATTTCAAAATGACACTGCATGTTCATTTAATTTTCATTATTAATAGTAATGACATAGCTCGCAAACAAAATATGCATTAAAGATAATAAGCAGAAACATATTATATGTGCACCTCATTACCGGTACTAATATCCATAGGCTCCAAGTCCATAGTCAAGATATTGAGTGCATCCACCTACTTTGAACATGGAGCCTAGGGCATCATCCATGCGAAATATAGTTGTGGTAGTAAGATGATATGATTCATGAAAAACTTATCTTGGTAGACATAGCTTCATCATTCATCTCTTAAAAAACACCAACTTCTTGATCTTTCAATTTCTACATTTTAAAACTATTTTATAGGTCTTCTCGTTTGTCAATACTACCTCCATCTTCATCTTCTACGTTCCAAAATATTATTTTACCAAATTAGCATAATTATTTGAATTTTTACCTCAACTCTATGAAAACCTTAGTACGACACCAATCTATTGTGCAAAATTATCGCAGAATACATGTTGATTAATTAACAATAGTGTAACATCCCGGAATTTTAACAATATCAATTTAATAATCTGTAGTTAAAATTGAATTGATATTGATATTCTGATAATAATTATTCAGATAAATTTAATAATCTTCTTCAATAAATATTTGAATTGGTTATTTTATCTTTTAAAATAATAAATTGATTTCTATTTGCAATATAAATATATGGTTCATATTTTAAATAAATTGGTATTGTTTTAAATTTAGAATAAATTTAACAAATTGGTTTTATGGCTTAATAAAATGAATATTTTGTAAAATGATTTTTATTTAATAAAAGAGATTTATAAAAATAATATTGATATTTTATTGTCTTTTTAAATAAGTTTTGAATAAGATTTGTAATGTTTATTTCAAATTGAATTTTTATTTATAACTTAATTTGAAATTGTTTGGCTTTGAATTTAGTTTGAATTTAAATTCCAAAGTGTAAAATCTAAATTGTTTTAATCTTTAATATGTATAAGATTCATTTATTAACATAGTTTGTTTTTATTTTCATTTGTAAATTCATAAACATAATTTAAAATAAACTAACAACTTAAACTAAGTTAACATATACATTAATTTGTAATTAGTATTAACTATTTTAAAGAAAACATGTGTTGCATTTTTAAAAGAGTAAATAGACAAGTGTCTAACTTTTGACAAGTGTTAAATTTTGTTTTAAAATTTTCTTTTCTTTCATTAAAATCTGAAATAATTTAGTTTAGTTGCATTCTTCATTTCATATTACATTGTCATTCTTCCTTAATCAAAAGAAAAGATCAAATTCATTTTCATATAAAAAAATTCAGAAAATCTGCATATTCAAAATATAACATCTGCATCTAAACATCCTCAAATCCACCTTCACCTAAAATTCAAATCACAAGCCTGCATACATATATCATAAACAAATCTGTATATACAAATTACCCAAAACCCTGTACAAAATTCAAGCAAAATGCATATTCCAAAACAATGTTCTAATCTACATATTCAAATCCCAAACTTGCATATCCCATTTCCTCAAATCAAGTGAAGCCTGCACATTGTTTTTCTTTTTCTTTCTGCACTTTGTTTCAAAACTGGGTTGAACAAACATCTTCTTGCATGAGGGTTAGCAATTGCATTTACATCTACATGCAAGTAAATTGAGGATCATGAGCAACTCAGATTTCAACAAAGGAAGCACACTTGCATTTTTATAAAGTCAAGCCTGCATTTCTGTTGTTTTCTGCAAATTTCAAAATGAACAACAAGGGGTCTGCATTCATCAAAAGGTGAGTAACAGTTTATTTTAAAAACTAATTTAAATTAACTTAGTTGTTTAAATTATTGCCTGATAAGTATGATGGATATGTCTATGCATATGTATGAGATTTGAATGCCTGTATTACTGTGATGCATTTCTTCTTGTTCTAGAATTCCAGGCTTAGATATAATTCAAAATTTCATAAACTCAAGGTTTAATCCATGTTTAGATGCAAAGTAGGTTGTATTGTATTCATCAGTTCATGTTTTAAAAGTCAAGAAGTTAAAATTACGAGTTAACTCTGGAAACTGTAGGAACATCATGCATGTTCAATTTTAAATCAAACCCAATCTAATTAATATAATAATTCAGTAATACAAATCAAAAATATAAACAATAACTTGATTTTTAAATCAAGTATTGAAAATTTTAGGTGTGTGTTTGTAACGACCCGCTATTTTGGACCATTCAAATCGACAATAAAACCGTACATGTCCGACTTCAAAAATTCAAAATACCGAATTGTTAATAAAATTTGGCAAAACTTAAAATATACAGTAAATAAATCAATCATAGATCACTTACACAGAGTAATACAATGCAGCGGAATAGATAAAGAATAGTAGTTCATGAAGCTACTATATACCTCAGAGTTAGAAATAAAATACAACCGAATAGTTCAAATGCCATGAAGTCACCAATGCAACAGATGGCTTCTCTGAACCAATCAACTGGATGACTGAAGGGATAGATAGCTGGATCTTCAAGCAAAGCTCCAACTTCGAAGATGAGTCTCAAAGGTTGTATCTCTCAGTCTGACCCGAGCGTAAAGCAAAACACAAAACACTCGAGTCAGGATTAACATTCTTATATCTATAAATCTAACTCAAGTGAAATATCAACTGAAATATAATTAACTTAGAGGATGTTTGGGATAACCATCCTCTAAGGGTCCATGGAACTATCTAAAAGATAGAAATATACACTATAACACCGTAGTCTTTTCAACTTAATTTATACATCAAAACCAAATATCATTTTCACTTCAAATATCTCTATACTTCCCAAATAGTATTTTTATATATTAAATAATTTGTACAGTAAAGAAATTTCAATTCCCTCAACTTCACAAATCGTTTAACATCAACCCGACCACCCCATTTAAATCTATTTCAATCTCAATTTATTAATTTAAATTCAACTCAATTTCTAAAATAACCACTTCAATTTTATCGATCTCAAATTCGGATTTGAAATCACAAAATACCCTTTATGTTCAATATATTTCAAAACTTTAAGTATTCAACGTTTCAAACTAACTTTTTAATCAATTTAGTTTCTAAATAATAAATTCAACTATACTGATTTCAAATACATATCCGAATCTCAAAATAAACCATTTAAATCCCAATATAGTTCAAAGCTTTAATATTTAATTAAATGTTCAATTTAATAGTTCCATATAGATCTCGATTTAACCTCATTATTATCTAGTCTTAAAATAATCCCTCATTAGATACAATATCATTTAAGTAACCTTAAATTACATTTTACTCTTTATTTTCTTTAATTTATTTAAACGTGAAATATTCATTAAATCACTTAAATAAAAAATCCAGTTACAAAATCATACCCTTAAATTTCCCATTCAAAAATTTCAAATTGATTTAATTGAATAAATCCTTATTTAAATACCATTTAGATAAACCCACATTTATCTCCCAATATTAGTAAATTGCAGAATACTTTTGGAATAAAATTTACATAAATATTTACCATAATTTATGTATTAAATCAAATTTTGACTAAATTAAATATTATTAAATCTATATATCATTACCCTTTATATATAAAAAAATTTAAGGATTAACATTTAATAAGACCATATATTTCTTTCCAAAACAATGAATTAAATTTCAAAATATTTATATATATGGACCAACGATGTTTGTATATATTTCTTATCATATGGTCAAGTGTTACGGATATTTATCATTTCAATCCGTACACTAAATGTATACGGGTGGATAGCATTTCAACCCGTAATCCCAATTCAATTAAATGAAAATCGCTTGGGTTTATCATTTCAACACATAATATTTTCTCCTATTCTAAAGTCTGTTCGGGTATGTATCATTTCAACCCATAGTGATTTCAATACTAACAGGGAACTTGCAGAGTGATAACAGATATGTAAATAATAATAACAACAGGCATATATCATCAAAATAAATATATAAACACTAGGATATGGTGTCATATCCCATAAGTGAATAGTTACAGATAATAGCATATATAACAATTTAAATAACTACAGCCTCATATTTCAATTGTCGTCTCAATTGAAATCAAATTTAGTAAATAAAAGAATGTTAATCGTGAGTGATTTCTCATCTTTCGAGGCCAGAGAAAAAGAAGTGAGTTATGAAATCCAGATCCGAATTCCAAAACAAAGCTAGATGGACACGGTTCAATGATCAAAGCTGATAATAGGAATAGACGAATTCAAATCAGAATTGGATCAAGGAAGATAAATAGGATAAGTGAGCTTATATACAACTAGCCAACATGTGCAGACACAGTTTATAAAATATGCAACAAAATATGCATGCCTCGGTTAATATATATACATAGGTGTGCAGACCGACTATATTAATATAACCATATATATACTATATAACATTTCCTTTACCAATTTGTATATGACTATACATATGACTATACTTGAAATCAAAATACACATCCCTTAAAAAAAAATCCAACGTATATCAGTCAGTGCAAACAACCTTAAGGGTGACATGAAATAAACTTTTGAAAGCATATACTGTTGAAATTATAAAATATTGATATAACTTATACTGTAAAACTACCATAGAAAATTTATATATATACCTACATTTAAATATAACTTATGTAAATTGTTGAAAATAAAATAAAATATAGTACGGTAGACTCTAAAATACTAAAACAATCATAAAAATATATATAGTATAAATTGACCTATCAAACTTGTACCCACCAATTTTATATAATATATATACCAAAACAGTAACGAAAATTGAAATACTATAATTTATATATCTAACATATGAAAGCTAATAAAATAACATATTTTATTATAGTTGAAACTGTTATAACCAAATATATAAAACATATAAAAATACGTATATTAATAGAAGGCTGCCAAACTTATACCATATATACCGTAAGCTATCAATAGTAAAATAAAACGCGTAATTATATATATATATTTAACTTATCAACTAGTTAGTAAAACATACGTATCTAAAAGCCGTACGATAACTATATCCTAACAAAAGTCAAAAACTATATACCGTAAAATCTTAAAATAATATACATAATACAGTATAAATATATACTAACCTTTATATATGAACAGAAATTAAATATTTATATACACGTTTATAAATATAACAATTATCATATATATACTATTATGAAATATATTATTATTTTAAAGTTCAACTGTTAGGGGATTCAAAATCCTCATAGTTGCAGTAAACATATAAAACAAAACTTATGCACAATCTATACTGTTCTTAATATATAAAATAGACTTATATCAAATAAAATGCGTACTTACTTTTAAAAACCAGAGAGGAAATGTTTTGCCAACTAATGCATGCGGCCATGGGGAGGAGGCAGGCCAAGGAAAAGAGAGAGCTCATGCTCAGGTTTGGAAGAAATAAGAAAAGATGGAGGGGAGATGAGAACAGGCGATTTTTAAAGGAAGAATGCATGCGTGATTCAAGCAATATGACATGGCGAAGGGCATTCTTCAGGCAACAGAGAAAATGCTAGTTTCTTAAATATAAAGGTAGGTCTGCATCTGATATGTGAACGTGCTATATGACTTTATATAATATTTACAAAGCTCTCTCCTCTTTTAATTTTAATTTGAGGGCAACGAATAGCCTACAGAGAGAAAAGAAGATGCAATCTATGTTATACTATATATCTGTGTGTGTGTGTGTGTGTGTGTGTGTGTGTGTGTGTGTGTGTGTGTATATATATATATATATATATTCCTAGAAACACGGAAACGAAGAGGTAAAAGAGGGAAGAGAAAGAGGCGTATAAATGAATGGTAAATAAATTTAGATTTCAAATGAAATAAATGGAACAACAGAGATTAAAGTATGGATGTAAATCCTAGAATAATAAAAAGCAATGGTTATATGTTGATTAAGAAAAATAATTAAAACAATTAATGGCTTAAATGGGGCAGCATGTTTCAAATTTTTGAAATGCAAAAGAAACGTACACTATAAATATAAAGTTTTCAAAAGCAAAAGAAACGTAAAGTTGTCCATTAATTCATCAAAACGTTATTTAAGTAATAAATTGAAATGAAAAAAAAGTAATTGTAACGGTCAATAGTTGATTTAGCTATACACTTAAAGCAATAAATTTTTGTTTGTTTGTACAACACATAATGAGTTTTGAAAGTCAAGGATATAAAAATGGATAAAAGGAAAGAAATCAGGAAATTTTTGTGAGCAATAGCTTTCCAAGGAAAGTTAGGCTTACATTGTATATACATGCTGAGATGATTAGGCACGTTCAAAAATTTTGAAGCAATGAAGGAATTGGAAATAAATATAAAATGAAAGAAATTTGAAAAGTCCGTAGCTATGATTTAGCCAAAATTTATTAAAGCCATTTACTAGGAAGGTTGGAACCGAAATAATAGGGAGAGGAAGGCACATTAAATTTGATGACAAAGTTGTGTTCGGATCTATAAGCAAGTGGTTTATATATTATAGGCCTTATGAAAGCGAGGGAAGGAACGGATGCTACTAGCTTGATGATTTGAGATTCTTTCAAGCGTTAAAAACAAAAATAAAGAGAGACCAGAATAAACGCACCACCATAAATATAAATATACGCTTCAATTGCAAAAGAAACGTATAGAGAAAATTATGGGTAGTGGGAAAGGTAAAGTCAGTGCACGAAACTATAAGGAATAATAAAAGCAAGGTCGATGATCTCAAATTTATTAATGGTTACGAATGGAAAAGTCTACCTGGATTGGAAAAGTATTAAGCAATAGAAATCTTTAACGGTAGTAAAAAGAAACCGTTACGCACTGATTTAGAAATCAATTAAAGCAATTAATAGCTTGAATTGGACAGCACGTTTTCTCAATTAAATAAACTTCCATAAAACTATTTGAAAATTTACAATCTTCTATATTTAAATATACGTATTCTAAATATATAAACATTTTATTTAAAAATTCAATTATTATAAGATTTCACAAATATTCAATTAAATACGTTATAGAATCAATTAAAATTGTTAAAATTTTCCGGGTCGTTACACTCTCCCCCACTCAAAACTTTTCGTCCCCGAAAAGGAAGAAGGTAGGAGAATAAAACAACCAGAAAAAAAATAGATTGAAAGCCAAGATAAACAATAAATTTTAAAACTATATAAATTTTATTTAAAATATTTATTTGAAAATTTCATTTGAAATTAAATTTTCTTTAATATTTAATACTTCTCAAACTCCTTTGCAAACAATTATTTACATTATTACTTCTATTTACAAAGACTATTGAAAATATTAAATCCAAAATTTATGAAAATTTTAATTTATCTCAAGATTCCCTTCAAATATTATCAATAAATTAATAATCATTTTCTTTAAAGATGTTTTATTTAATTTATAACTTAAAAAATATTTATAACACTAAAATTTTATATAAAACAATGTAGTATACAAATAAGCAATATTTAAAAGATTATATTCAAAAAGGAAAGGAAGGTAGATTCTGGAAAACAGAATCAAGGGGGAAATAACTAAAGCTGAGCAGGTACGGTAGATTCAAAAGATAGCATCGGGCACGAATAATTAATTCAAACCATAAAAATTTCAATTTCAAATATTAATACAAATTACTTTGTTGGAAATACTTTTAAAATAAAATACTTTTATATCAAAACCAAATTTCTTTTTAAAAATACTTTTATAACTCGATGTTTCAACAAGTTTATCCTCGTTCTTGCAGACTCTGGCCATGCGTTGATCAGGTGCAAAGCTAGAATTCTTCAAGTACTTAGTAGACCTGTTTCAACACCCAGTGAAAATACTTGAAAAACCTTTAAAACAGATATGGAAAGTATAATCCAAACAAAACAACCAAGCCAAAACCTTTGTCCGATCATGGTTCGTAGATACACAGTGGTTACGCCTGGATCCCCCAGGAAACAATCCATATCCGTAAGCTTTCTCAGCCCTGCGAGTTACGCCATGATGACTAGTAAAGTGCAGGATACACAATGGTTACGCCTGGATCCCCCAGGAAACAATCCGTACCCCTAGGCAAGACTCAGCCAAGCACTTGCGCTACTATTCACGACCTACACAGATTGCAGGATACACAATGGTTACGCCTGGATCCCCCAGGAAACAATCCGTACCCCTAGGCAAGACTCAGCCAGGCATTTGCGCTATGCAGTCACGAGAGGAAAAAAAAACCATGGGTTACGACACGGTGGGAAACACTCGAGTATTACATCCGGAAAACCGAAAATCAGAGAGAATAATATCGATAGAATGAATCCACGATGTGGCCACAAAGCGGATATCAAGCAGAAGGCACTTTCCATATCTTTACTTCGAAAATATATATCATATAGTACCTTTTCAAATACTTTCAAATATCATACTTATATAAAATCCATATACATATATAAGATTCCATTTTCTAATCGAATACTTTCCAAATCAATAGTACATCAAATCATACTTATATAGACTTCGATTTATAAAAAAAATTCTCTTTCCAAATTGAGTACCTTTCAAATCAATAGATTTCAAATCACTTCATACTTATACAAATCCATTTTATATAAGTTCGACCACTCCCAAATCAAGTGCTTAACAATATAAGAGTCTCAATTTCAAATCATTTCAATATCAATTCAGTTTCAAAATCATATAGGATTTCACCAAATTTTCTTCCAAATTAAGTATCTAAATTTCAAAGTTCCCAAAATAATAGGTTTAGAAAATTATCCCAGTTTCCAAATTAAAATAATTCAAGTCAAACAAATTCATTTCCAAAATCACCATATAAGTACTGGTTTTTAATTTCAATTTAATTTCAAAACCAAATATTTTCTCAAAATCAATTATACTCAAAATGGTTTCCAATTTATAATCATCACTTTAAAACTTTTAAACTATTTATTTCTATTAGAAATATCCAATTTACCTTTCTAAAAACCATTATTTGAAATTAAATTTTTTTTTTCCAAAACATTTCAAAACTAAATTCCATATTAGTATAATTAAAAATAGTCATATTCACTTACTTAACAAAAGGTTTCAAACTTACTTAAGTCATACTCTTCAAAACTAAACTTATATGCTTTATCAAAAATTTTATACTTTTCGAAATTTCTAAGTTTAAAACTTTTAAACCTTGATTTGGAAGTGCTCGAACCTTCAAAATAGTCGATGAAATCAAATTTCAAATCTAAGAGTTGGAAATCAATTTTTTTTTATATAGAGTTATTACTAGTCAAATTGAAAACTCGAGGACTGAACACCAGTCTCACTTTAAATTGTTTCAAATAAATACATATATCTTTCGAAAATATCAAATTATACTTCGGAGTTTGAAATCAAAAACGGTTTTACAAAATCACTCGCATAGCGAAGCTATTAAAGTGGCCTCTCCCCCACTCTGAAACTCGAAAATCAATGTCGATGATGCGTGCACTCATCACCGAAATTATTCTCCAGCGACATAAGTGAGTTCTGGACTTCTATTTTCTTGAAAACTTCTTTGAAATTTCTTCAAAATTATTGGAATTCATTTGAACCCATTTGAAACATTTCTTATTCGGAAAAATACTTTTAAATCGTATTATTTTTATATATTTTCCTAAAATCTTAAAACCAATTTCAAAATATCGGAATTCAATTCTTGAATTTCAAATTTAACCCTTCAGTTATAAATCCTTTTTATATAAATCACTTTCTTATAAATTTTCAAAATTTCCAATCCTTTCAAAACTTTTATATATAGAATAACATTTCTTATTCGTTTTATATATAGGTATATAATCCTTATCGAAAACATTTTCACTTTTATATATAGAATAAAATCATAGTTATCAAAATAATAATTTCGTATAAAACAATTTTAAAATACAACAAACCCGATTTTCAAAGGATGATTCAAGAATGGATTTCAAAACAAAGATAGAGATTTAATTTAGAGGAACTCTAATCAATATAATCCTGATTCGAAGATAGGCTCAAACAAGGTTGAGAAAATCAAATTACAAAATAGAAGATGGATATACTTCTACAAATCTCGGGCGACCTTAACCGGGTCAACCGTGACTTCAGGAATATAATTGATGCGGAATTCTAAAGCAAATCGACATTCGATTGCCAGAGATAGAATTCGGCATACCAAGATATAGCAGCATCGTAAACCGAGGATACAGAAATCTCCGGTGAATCAATGCCAATTGTAAAGGAGTTTTCACCCCCTTTACAATTCATTCCGTGGAGTTATGGGATACTCCAGAATCAAACGAATATAAATAGGGAGAGACAAGAATGAATTTCGGAACCGAGGGACATTCCAAAATTCAAAGGAAATCAAGTCAAAAAGAAGGGATTCAACTCGAACGAAAGTGATTCTGTAAATGAGTTTACCATATATGCTAGGTTTTGCCTAGAGCCAAAGCTCTTATACCAACTGTAACGACCCGCTATTTTGGACCATTCAAATCGACAATAAAACCGTACATGTTCGACTTGAATAATTCAAAATACCGAATTGTTAATAAAATTTGGCAAAACTTAAAATATACAGTAAATAAATCAATCATAGATCACTTACACAGAGTAATACAATGCAGCGGAATAGATAAAGAATAGTAGTTCATGAAGCTACTATATACCTCAGAGTTAGAAATAAAATACAACCGAATAGTTCAAATGCCATGAAGTCTCCAATGCAAAAGATGGCTTCTCTGAACCAATCAACTGGATGACTGAAGGGCTAGATAGCTGGATCTTCAAGCAAAGCTCCAACTTCGAAGATGAGTCTCAAATGTTGTATCTCTCAGTCTGACCCGAGCGTAAAGCAAAACACAAAACACTCGAGTCAGGATTAACATTCTTATATCTATAAATCTAACTCAAGTGAAATATCAACTGAAATATAATTAACTTAGAGGATGTTTGGGATAACCATCCTCTAAGGGTCCATGGAACTATCTAAAAGATAGAAATATACACTATAACACCGTAGTCTTTTCAACTTAATTTATACATCAAAACCAAATATCATTTTCACTTCAAATATCTCTATACTTCCCAAATAGTATTTTTATATATTAAATAATTTGTACAGTAAAGAAATTTCAATTCCCTCAACTTAACAAATCGTTTAACATCAACCCGACCACCCTATTTAAATCTATTCCAATCTCAATTTATTAATTTAAATTCAACTCAATTTCTAAAATAACCACTTCAATTTTATCGAGCTCAAATTCGGATTTGAAATCACAAAATACCCTTTATGTTCAATATATTTCAAAACTTTAAGTATTCAACGTTTCAAACTAACTTTTTAATCAATTTAGTTTCTAAATAATAAATTCAACTATACTGATTTCAAATACATATCCGAATCTCAAAATAAACCATTTAAATCCCAATATAGTTCAAAGCTTTAATATTTAATTAAATGTTCAATTTAATAGTTCCATATAGATCTCGATTTAACCTCATTATTATCTAGTCTTAAAATAATCCCTCATTAGATACAATATCATTTAAGTAACTTTAAATTACATTTTACTCATTATTTTCTTTAATTTATTTAAACGTGAAATATTCATTAAATCACTTAAATAAAAAATCCAGTTACGAAATCATACCCTAAAATTTCCCATTCAAAAATTTCAAATTGATTTAATTGAATAAATCCTTATTTAAATACCATTTAGATAAACCCACACTTATCTCCCAATCTTAGTAAATTGCAGAATACTTTTGGAATAAAATTTACATAAATATTTAGTATAATTTATGTATTAAATCAAATTTTGACTAAATTAAATATTATTAAATCTATATATCATTACCCTTTATATATAAAAAAATTTAAGGATTAACATTTAATAAGACCATATATTTCTTTCCAAAACAATGAATTAAATTTCAAAATATTTATATAATTGGACCAACGATGTCTGTATATATTTCTTATCATATGGTCAAGTGTTACGGATATTTATCATTTCAATCCGTACACTAAATGTATACGGGTGGATAGCATTTCAACCCGTAATCCCAATTCAATTAAATGAAAATCGCTTGGGTTTATCATTTCAACCCATAACGATTTTCTCCTATTCTAAAGTCTGTTCGGGTATTATCATTTCAACCCATAGTGATTTCTATACTAACAGGGAACTTGCAGAGTGATAACAGATATGTAAATAATAATAACAACAGGCATATATCATCAAAATAAAAATATATAAACAATAGGATATGGTGTCATATCCCATAAGTGAATAGTTACAGATAATAGCATATATAACAATTTAAATAACTACAGCCTCATATTTCAATTGTCGTCTCAATTGAAATCAAATTTAGTAAATAAAAGAATGTTAATCGTGAGTGATTTCTCACCTTTCGAGGCCAGAGAAAAAGAAGTGAGTTATGAAATCCAGATCCGAATTCCAAAACAAAGCTAGATGGACACGGTTCAATGATCAAAGCTGATAATAGGAATAGACGAATTCAAATCAGAATTGGATCAAAGAAGATAAATAGGATAAGTGAGCTTATATACAACTAGCCAACATATGCAGACACAGTTTATAAAATATGCAATAAAATATGCATTCCTCGGTTAATATATATACATAGGTGTGCAGACCGACTATATTAATATAACCATATATATACTATATAACATTTCCTCTACCAATTTGTATATGACTATACATATGACTATACTTGAAATCAAAATACACATCCCTTAAAAAAAATCCAACGTATATCAGTCAGTGCAAACAACCTTAAGGCTGACATGAAATAAACTTTTGAAAGCGTATACTGTTGAAATTATAAAATATTGATATAACTTATACTGTAAAACTACCATAGAAAATTTATATATATACCTACATTTAAATATAACTTATGTAAATTGTTGAAAATAAAATAAAATATAGTACGGTAGACTCTAAAATACTAAAACAATCATAAAAATATATATATATTATAAATTGACCTATCAAACTTGTACCCACCAATTTTATATAATATATATACCAAAACAGTAACGAAAATTGAAATACTATATTTTATATATCTAACATATGAAAGCTAATAAAATAACATATTTTATTATAGTTGAAACTGTTATAACCAAATATATAAAACATATAAAAATACGTATATTAATAGAAGGCTGCCAAACTTATACCATATATACCGTAAGCTATCAATAGTAAAATAAAACGCGTAATTATATATATATATATATATTTAACTTATCAGCTAGTTAGTAAAACATACGTATCTAAAAGCCGTACGATAACTATATGCTAACAAAAGTCAAAAACTATATGCCGTAAAATCTTAAAATAATATACATAATACAGTATAAATATATACTAACCTTTATATATGAACAGAAGTTAAATATTTATATACACGTTTATAAATATAACAATTATCATATATATACTATTATGAAATATATTATTATTTTAAAGTTCAACTGTTAGGGGATTCAAAATCCCCATAGTTGCGGTAAACATATAAAACAAAACTTATGCACAATCTATACTGTTCTTAATATATAAAATAGACTTATATCAAATAAAATGCGTACTTACTTTTAAAAACCAGAGAGGAAATGTTTTGCCAACTAATGCATGCGGCCATGGGGAGGAGGCAGGCCAAGGAAAAGAGAGAGCTCATGCTCAGGTTTGGAAGAAATAAGAAAAGATGAAGGGGAGATGAGAACAGGCGATTTTTAAAGGAAGAATGCATGCGTGATTCAAGCAATATGACATGGCGAAGGGCATTCTTCAGGCAACAGAGAAAATGCTAGTTTCTTAAATATAAAGATAGGTCTGCATCTGATATGTGAACGTGCTATATGACTTTATATAATATTTACAAAGCTCTCTCCTCTTTTAATATTAATTTGAGGGCAACGAATAGCCTACAGAGAGAAAAGAAGATGCAATCTATGCTATACTATATATATATATATATATATATATATATATATATATATATATATTCCTAGAAACATGGAAACGAAGAGGTAAAAGAGGAAAGAGAAAGAGGCGTATAAATGAATGGTAAATAAATTTAGATATCAAATGAAATAAATGGAACAGCAGAGATTAAAGTATGGATGTAAATCCTAGAATAATAAAAAGCAATGGTTATATGTTGATTAAGAAAAATAATTAAAACAATTAATGGCTTAAATGGGGCAGCATGTTTCAAATTTTTGAAATGCAAAAGAAACGTACACTATAAATATAAAGTTTTCAAAAGCAAAAGAAACGTAAAGCTGTCCATTAATTCATCAAAACGTTATTTAAGTAATAAATTGAAATGAAAAAAAAAAGTAATTGTAACGGTCAATAGTTGATTTAGCTATACACTTAAAGCAATAAATTTTTGTTTGTTTGTACAACACATAATGAGTTTTGAAAGTCAAGGATATAAAAATGGATAAAAGGAAAGAAATCAGGAAATTTTTGTGAGCAATAGCTTTCCAAGGAAAGGTAGGCTTACATTATATATACATGCTGAGATGATTAGGCACGTTCAAAAATTTTGAAGCAATGAAGGAATTGGAAATAAATATAAAATGAAAGAAATTTGAAAAGTCCGTAGCTATGATTTAGCCAAAATTTATTAAAGCCATTTACTAGGAAGGTTGGAACCGAAATAATAGGGAGAGGAAGGCACATTAAATTTGATGACAAAGTTGTGTTCGGATCTATAAGCAAGTGGTTTATATATTATAGGCCTTATGAAAGCGAGGGAAGGAACGGATGCTACTAGCTTGATGATTTGAGATTCTTTCAAGCGTTAAAAACAAAAATAAAGAGAGACCAGAATAAACGCACCACCATAAATGTAAATATACGCTTCAATTGCAAAAGAAACGTATAGAGAAAATTATGGGTAATGGGAAAGGTAAAGTCAGTGCACGAAACTATAAGGAATAATAAAAGCAAGGTCGATGATCTCAAATTTATTAATGGTTAAGAATGGAAAAGTCTACCTGGATTGGAAAAGTATTAAGCAATAGAAATCTTTAACGGTAGTAAAAAGAAACCGTTACGCAATGATTTAGAAATCAATTAAAGCAATTAATAGCTTGAATTGGACAGCACGTTTTCTCAATTAAATAAACTTCCATAAAATTATTTGAAAATTTACAATCTGCTATATTTAAATATACGTATTCTAAATATATAAACATTTTATTTAAAAATTCAATTTTAAGATTTCACAAATATTCAATTAAATACGTTATAGAATCAATTAAAATTGTTAAAATTTTCCGGGTCGTTACAGTGTTTCACCTACAGTTTGTTCTTGAATAAAATATGAATCTGTGTAAATACTTGCAATCTGTGACTTGAGGAATATTAGAACTCTTCTGTGTTATTAAGTAAGGACCATAGATCCTTAGAAAAATCAGAGAAGTGTATTTTAATTAATAGATATGTTACGGTTTGAATTGAAATTTTTAAAACCTAGTTTGAACAGTGGCTAGGAATGGGGGCAGTGTGAAGAGATGGATAGATCGAGTGTTTTGATTTTTGGTGTGTGGGTAGTTGATGTGTGAGGGAGTTCATGGCCAGAGGGGTGGATTGCCAGATGGTCGGAATGGCAAGAGATGGCCATTGACAGGTGGAACAGAAACCAGTAATATGTTTTTCAGGTTGAATTTGGGTGTTGCAGGGAGGCTGTGGGGAAATGGGAGAATGACTCGGAGCAAGTTGATAGGAAACTCGGAGTAGTAAGGTAAAAAAATTCGAAGTTAAATTAAGTCTCGGGTTGAACTCTGTTATTTCCAGGTTTGAAGGCCTGTATAAAATCTGGGTTTTGAAATTTAAAATCTGGGTTTTTGAAACTTAAAATCTGAAGTTTATGTTTAAAGAAAAGTTTAAGTTTAAAATCTAATTCAAATTTTATTTTTGATTTGAATTCAAGGTTGTATTTTTGATTTGAATTCAAATTTCAGGTTTTGAAACTTGTTTTTTTTTCTGTTTTTTTAAATCTGGGTTAAACTTTTTATAATCTGTAGTTTTCTGTTTTCAGAAAAATTTAAGTTCAAATTTAAATGCAAGTTTAAATTTCTCATTTGAATTTAAATTCCAGTTTTTAAAACAGAAACTTAAGTTTAAAAATTTAACTTTATTAACTATATCATGTTGATAAGATAGTTTAAACTTTTTAATAATAAGATTTTAAAAAAATATGAATAGAGTTGAAGTTAATTTAAAATCTGGGAATTCAAAGGTTTAATTTGAATTTCAGTATTAAATTTTAAAGAAGATTTAAATTGAAGTTTTAAATTAAAATGAAATTTAAATTATTAAAAGTTTTAAAATGTATTTAACTTTAGAAATTTTCATAGCATTTGTTAGATTTGCAATTTAAATAAGTTTAAATTTATTTAAAACTTTGATAAGTTTAAAATTGTTCTATTTTAAACTTGAATTTAAATTGAAATTTAAAGGTAATTTCATAAGTACTTTGTTTTGAATTAAATTGTTTTAAACATAATTAAGTTATGTTTTATTTTGAAAATTTGATTAAGATTTAGATTTTAGAATTAATTAATAAGGTAATTAAGATTAGTTAATTTATTTAATTAATTAATTGATTTTGAAATAAATAATTGATTAATGATTAATCAATTTATAATTAAGATCATTAATTAAGTTATTAATTAATGATAAATGAATATTAATTATGTAATTAAGTTTTAAATTAAGGTTGATTAATTTAATAATTAACTTTAATCAATGAGTAATTAAAGATAATTTAATTGGTAATTAATTTAAGTTAATTACTTTATAAAATAATTAGAGGATGGTTAATGAAGGTCATTAATCAGGATTATTCAACAATTAATTAATGTAGTTAATTTTTATATAATTAATTAGATTAATTAATTTAATAATAATCAATTATGAATGGTTTGAGTATAATTACTTGATAAAGTAATTAAGGAATTAGTTACTTAATGTAATTAATTTAATTTAATTTAATGAGATTGTTTATTTTTAATTAATTAAGTTTAATTAATTATAAACACTTGAGTTTTATAAATAATTACTTTATGTAATTAATGATTTGGAAATTACTTAGTTAAGTAATTAGTTAATAATTACAGGATTGTAATTGAATGGAGATGTTTACGTATGAGATGATTTGGATTAATTATTTAGTAATTAATCAAATAATTAATTGAGAAATTAATTTAAGGATAATTAATTTAGATTATCATAGTAATTAAGTTAGTTAATTACTTAAGGTAATGAATAATTAAGGATCATTAATTATTTTAATTAATGATGAAATTAAAGATGATTAATTATGACTAATTAATCAATGTTAAGTAATTAAAGGTAATTAATTAATGTAATTAATTAAGGATTAAGATAATTAATTGAAGTAATTAAAAGTTAATTACTGTTTAGTTGAGGATAATTAATTTTGTGGAATTAATTGAGGTTAATTACATAAATGTAATTAAGGATAATTAATCAAGAGTGGTTAATTTAGGTAATTAATAATAAATGATTAATTGATTGTAATCAATTAAATGATTAAGTAAGCAAGGTATATATTAATTAAGTAATTAATTTAATTTATTTTAAATTAATTAAAGATGAAGGAATTAATTTAATTCATTTTAATTTAATTAGTGATAGAGATAGTTAATTTAATTACTTTTAAATTAATTATATTGTGATGAGTAAATCTTTGGTTATGGATGAATGGATGTCATTGATTGACTTGGATGATTTGTGATCTCAGTAATGAGATAAATAATATTGTGTGGTATGGATGTTTGATTGTATGGTAATGATAACATAGGTTATCTATTGTGATGGTGATATATGGAATATCTATATGATATTGATGATGTGAATTATCTGTTATGTGATAATGTTAATTATCAATTGTGATTGTGAGTTATCTATCTGAATGTATATATATAGTTAAATTGTTTAACTTTAAAACAACTTGGACCTTAAAAGACACGCTTTGGTTTTCGATGAGACCGGGATCGGGTTTCCATATTTGGATATTCGAAAATCACATCGATTCCAAATAACGTTAGGTCGTGAATCAAAATGGAGCTTTGTGAAGACTCGAGGTGTAAGGACTATGAGTCAGTATAACTCTGTGGGTGATTCCGTAATGAGTTGACGGAATTAGTTCTTCTAGATTCGAGATGGTGGTTTAGAGTGCAAGGGTTATTGTCGTTAACTCTGAGGGTGATTCCAAAATGAGTGTAACGAGATAATGCTTCGGTTTCGTTCGAACCCGGAACGAACTTGTATGGATTGAATGCTTTCAGCACATCGTCAGGTGGACGATGATCATTCTAAGTGATATGTCCTATAAAGGTAATCGTAGCCTCAAGCCTCATCAACCGGAAATGGCTAAAACATGGGAGGTGCAGCAAGGCTTCGTGGGTCGCGCCCACTGGAGAGCAAGATTGATCCCTGTCTAGAAGTCCCTTTATATTCGGCCGTGTGGGTGGCTACAACCACGGGGTTGTCTTGTTTGGAACTATTCAGTAAGGAATGGGTCCGGCTTTGTGTTGCCGGGGGTCGGGAGTGATCCTCGGTACGTTGATCTAGGCCACGTACTGTGACGGACGGTATCCCAGTAGCCCTGCCATTGTATGGAATCCAAAATCCAATAAGTGCCAACGGTTTTGATTGTATTACCCACTTTTGTGGCTAGTAGCTGGAATTTAATAATGTAACAATTTCAGCTATTTCTTAATTATTTGAAAACCCTAGACACTATTATAATATCATCGGATTTCCTATCAAATGTTTTGGTTAGCGTAAGGTAAAAACTTTTCCATGTTTATGTGTGGGAAGTCTTACGTGATACCTTTCTTTTCAAAAGGGTTTTTAAAAGTTAAGCAACTTTAACCTGTTACTCACACCAGACCCATGTCTGACCCGGAGTTTATTTTTGTTTTTCATAAACTCTTGGGTACTCAAATTTTTATGAGTAGTCAAGGGTGATTCAGGTTAGAATTCAGGACTAGCTTTGACGAATTATGAAGGAGAAATGGAGCAGGAGGCTTCTGCGTGTAGATATATCTAGTATTCCGTTGTGTGTTCTCTGAGTTGTTGTATTGAGTTGTATAACTAGACAGGTGTTTATAACTGTCTAGTATGTGTTGCATACCTGTGTACTCTGATATTGGGTGTAAACTATGTAATATTTATGTTATTAATATAATTTATTCGTTTTGCTGTTAGATTCTGATGTGTTGTTTCTTTCTCTCTTCTTTCTATTCTCTTTCCTATCCCTTTCTTTCTTAATGACGATGCGACTTCCTGGTATTTGGAAGTCGGGTCGTCGCAGTTGGTATCAGAGCATTAGGCTGAGTGAATACCTAGGCTCTGAAGTATGTCTTTCTTTAGGGAGCATTAGGTTGAGTGAATACCTAGGCTCTATAGTGGTGTCTTTCTTGAGAGAGCGTATTTGTAATTTTTAATATATATATATATATATATATATATATATATATTTCTACCTATCTATTGGGTTACCTGTTCAGGTTTTCCCAATATAAGTTATAAAGGTAGATGGGGTGGTAGTGTGTAACATGACTACCATTGGTTGGAGTTTGAATGTTTGAGGTTGGAAGAGTATCTGTTGAGACTGTAGACCTAATACCGTCTCGAGTGAGTTCTGTAGTGGTGAAGAAACTCATTTATCTCTGAAGGAAACATGTTAAGGTTCGGAGTTTATTTCTGAAGTTGGATGAGTAGTGTTTGGATCTGTTGTTTGAGCAGAAGCAAGTGATGGTATTTTGATACCTAAGGAAATAGTAGCTGCGTGATGAGATACAATGACTAAGGATGTTCCCGAAGATGTTTTCTTTGGAACAAGTTAAGGAAGTGAGTCTGCTTCGGTGTGTGGCTGTGGTCAGCTTGAGTTTCTGTTTGCTTTGAGGTTTGAGTTTCTCGAAGAGCTTGTTTTGGAATTCTTTGGCATCTGTGGCAGCAGTGCAGTTTGGAGTTCAGAAGCAGTTAAGTGGACCCGTTTCTTCGATGGGTTGGCTGGTTAAGTTTAAGCTGTTCTATTTGGTTAAGGGGGAACAGTTTTCTTGGATTTGGTTTGGGTTGGTCGCAAAAGTGACTTGCGATTGTTTGAGTTTCTTTTGGGTTATCTGAGTTTTTCTGGATGTCTTCAGGAAGTTAGAGGTTAGTTCACATCTGAAGATTGAGTTTCCTGATCGTCTGGAATTCCAGGAGTGGTACCGGTGGTTCAACCTTATAGAAGAATGGTTTCCAGGTGATTGAGCTGGTAGCAGCTCGGAGTTTTGGAGGAACTTCTGAATTTTTCTTATGGATCTGTGAACCATATCTCTGGGGTGTGTTGTCCAGTTGTGCTTGCGTTCTTCTTCAGCATTTTCTTCTACTTCGGATCAGAGTTGAGCAGCGGAAGCAGTTTGGAAGTGTATCTGCTTTTCTTTTCCCGGACAGGAGAAGTGAGTTGTTGTCTTCTGATGTTGAGGAGTTGAGTTTAGGTTATTGATTTTGGTTGATCTTGAGGAGATCATTTTGTTGAAGTTGTTGGTCTAGTTTGTTTCTAGAAGCATCAATAAAGGTTGAGCTGATTAGTAAGTTTGTAGACAGCCCAGGATTGTCTGAAGAGTTTTGTGGATAAGAGTCGGAAGGAATTTTGGATTCTGAAATCGGAGATTTAATTTTGAATAAGTTTTCTCTGATCGAAAGTGAGCTATAAGTTTGGGTAAGTCTGAGAAGCTTGCTCTGAAGTGTTTTGGATCTTTTCTGTGATCTAGGAGAATAAGTGATTGATCTACATAATTGAATTGCCAGTTTGGATATTTGAGGTCCGATGGGTTTCACGTATCTCTGAGGGAGTACGTGTATGATCTATCTCTGGTTGTGGAACTAGCAGTTCTGGAGTTTTGGGATGTTGAGTCAGACTCGTTTGTAGTCTGATATTTTGTCTAGTGTTATATATATAGATGTTTTGTAGCTTCATAATATTGGTTGTTTGGATTTTCTAGAGCGAGTATCCCGGTGGATATATATATACACCTGGGGGAAACTCGATGAAATTTTATCCAGAATTTGTATGGATAATTAGATTTGTTTGATTGATTGTTTTGTTTGATTGGTTGTTTTTGGTTGTTAGTTTATGTTTGATATATGCTTGTGTTTTTTTTAAAATAAAAATTTGATAAGATTATTAAATTACCTTTGTTTTAAATTTCGAGGACGAAATTCTTTTAAGGGGGAAGGATTGTAACATCCCGGAATTTTTAACAATATCAATTAATAATCTGTAGTTAAAATTAAATTGATATTGATATTCTGATAATAATTATTCAGATAAATTTAATAATCTTCTTCAATAAATATTTGAATTGGTTATTTTATCTTTTAAAATAATAAATTAATTTCTATTTACAATATAAATATATGGTTCATATTTTAAATAAATTGGTATTGTTTTAAATTTAGAATAAATTTAACAAATTGGTTTTATGGCTTAATAAAATGAATATTTTGCAAATGATTTTTATTTAATAAAAGAGATTTATAAAAATAATATTGATATTTTATTGTCTTTTTAAATAAGTTTTGAATAAGATTTGTAATGTTTATTTCAAATTGAATTTTTATTTATAACTTAATTTGAAATTGTTTGGTTTTGAATTTAGTTTGAATTTAAATTCCAAAGTGTAAAATCTAAATTGTTTTAATCTTTAATATGTATAAGATTCATTTATTAACATAGTTTGTTTTTATTTTCATTTGTAAATTCATAATCATATTTTAAAATAAACTAACAACTTAAACTAAGTTAACATATACATTAATTTGTAATAAGTATTAACTATTTTAAAGAAAACATGTGCTGCATTTTTAAAAGAGTAAATAGACAAGTGTCTAACTTTTGACAAGTGTTAAATTTTGTTTTAAAATTTTCTTTTCTTTCATTAAAATCTGAAAAACATTTAGTTTAGTTGCATTCTTCATTTCATATTACATTGTCATTCTTCCTTAATCAAAAGAAAAGATCAAATTCATTTTCATATAAAAAAATTCAGAAAATCTGCATATTCAAAATATAACATCTGCATCTAAACATCCTCAAATCCACCTTCACCTAAAATTCAAATCACAAGCCTGCATACATATATCCATAAACAAATCTGTGTATACAAATTTCCCAAAACCCTGTACAAAATTCAAGCAAACTGCATATTCCAAAACAATGTTCTAATCTACATATTCAAATCCCAAACTTGCATATCCCATTTCCTCAAATCAAGTGAAGCATGCACATTGTTTTTCTTCTTCTTTCTGCACTCTGTTTCAAAACTGGGTTGAACAAACATCTGCTTGCATGAGGGTTAGCAATTGCATTTACATCTACATGCAAGTAAATTGAGGATCATGAGCAACTCAGATTTCAACAAAGGAAGCACACTTGCATTTTTATAAAGTCAAGCCTGCATTTCTATTGTTTTCTGCAAATTTCAAAATTAACAACAGGGGGTCTGCATTCATCAAAAGGTGAGTAACAATTTAATTTCAAAACTAATTTAAATTAACTTAGTTGTTTAAATTATTGCCTGATAAGTATGATGGATATGTCTGTGCATATCTATGAGATTTGAATGCCTGTATTACTGTGATGCATTTCTTCTTGTTCTAGAATTCCAGGCTTAGATATAATTCAAAATTTCATAAACTCAAGGTTTAATCCATGTTTAGATGCAAAGTAAGTTGTAATGTATTCATCAGTTCATGTTTTAAAAGTCAAGAAGTTAAAATTATGAGTTAACTCTGGAAACTGTAGGAACATCATGCATGTTCAATTTTAAATCAAACCCAATCTAATTAATAAATAATTCAGTAATACAAATCAAAAATATAAACTGTAACTTGATTTTTAAATCAAGTATTGAAAATTTTAGGTGTGTGTTTCACCTACAGTTTGTTCTTGAATAAAATATGAATCTATGTAAATACTTGCAATCTGTGACTTGAGGAATATTAGAACTCTTCTGTGTTATTAAGTAAGGACCATAGATCCTTAGAAAAATCAGAGAAGTGTATTTTAATTAATAGATATGTTACAGTTTGAATTGAAATTTTTAAAACCTAGTTTGAACAGTGGTTAGGAATGGGGGCAGTGTGAAGAGATGGATCGATCGAGTGTTTTGATTTTTGGTGTGTGGTAGTTGATGTAAGAGGGAGTTCATGGCCGGAGGGGTGGATTGCCAGATGGTCGGAATGGAAAGAGATGGCCATTGACAGGTGGAACAGAAACCTGTAATATGTTTTTCAGGTTGAATTTGGGTGTTGCAGAGAGGCTGTGGGGAAATGGGAGAATGACTCGGAGCAAGTTGATAGGAAACTCGGAGTAGTAAGGTAAAAAAAAACTCGAAGTTAAATTAAGGGGTCTCGGGTTGAACTCTGTTATTTCCAGGTTTGAAGGCCTGTATAAAATCTGGGTTTTGAAATTTAAAATTTGGGTTTTTGAAACTTAAAATCTGAAGTTTATGTTTAAAGAAAAGTTTAAGTTTAAAATCAAATTCAAATTTTATTTTTGATTTGACTTCAAGGTTGTATTTTTGATTTGAATTCAAATTTCAGGTTTTGAAACTTGTTTTTTTTCTTTTTTTTTAAATCTGGGTTAAACTTTTTATAATCTGCAGTTTTCTGTTTTCAGAAAAATTTAAGTTCAAATTTAAATGCAAGTTTAAATTTCTCATTTGAATTTAAATTCCAGTTTTTAAAACAGAAACTTAAGTTTAAAAATTTAACTTTATTAACTATATCATGTTGATAAGATAGTTTAAACTTTTTAATAATAAGATTTTAAAAAAATATGAATAGAGTTGAAGTTAATTTAAAATCTGGGAATTCAAAGGTTTAATTTGAATTTCAGTATTAAATTTTAAAGAAGATTTAAATTGAAGTTTTAAATTAAAATGAAATTTAAATTATTAAAAGATTTAAAATGAATTTAACTTTAGAAATTTTCATAGCATTTGTTAGATTTGCAATTTAAATAAGTTTAAATTTATTTAAAACTTTGATAAGTTTAAAATTGTTCTATTTTAAACTTGAATTTAAATTGAAATTTAAAGGTAATTTCATAAGTACTTTGTTTTGAATTAAATTGTTTTAAACATAATTAAGTTATGTTTTATTTTGAAAATTTGATTAAGATTTAGATTTTAGAATTAATTAATAAGGTAACTAAGATTAGTTAATTTATTTAATTAATTAATTGATTTTGAAATAAATAATTGATTAATGATTAATCAATTTATAATTAAGATCATTAATTAAGTTATTAATTAATGATAAATGAATATTAATTATGTAATTAAGTTTTAAGTTAAGGTTGATTAATTTAATAATTAACTTTAATCAATGAGTAATTAAAGATAATTTAATTGGTAATTAATTTAAGTTAATTACTTTATAAAATAATTAGAGGATGGTTAATGAAGGTCATTAACCAGGATTATTTAACAATTAATTAATGTAGTTAATTTTTATATAATTAATTAGATTAATTAATTTAATAATAATCAATTATGAATGGTTTGAGTATAATTACTTGATAAAGTAATTAAGGAATTAGTTACTTAATGTAATTAATTTAATTTAATTTAATGAGATTGTTTATTTTTAATTAATTAAGTTTAATTAATTATAAACGCTTGAGTTTTATAAATAATTACTTTATGTAATTAATGATTTGGAAATTACTTAGTTAAGTAATTAGTTAATAATTACAGGATTGTAATTGAATGGAGATGTTTAAGTATGAGATGATTTGGATTAATTATTTAGTAATCAATCAAATAATTAATTGAGAAATTAATTTAAGGATAATTAATTTGGATTATCATATTAATTAAGTTAGTTAATTACTTAAGGTAATGAATAATTAAGGATCATTAATTATTTTAATTAATGATGAAATTAAAGATGATTAATTATGACTAATTAATCAATGTTAAGTAATTAAAGGTAATTAATTAATGTAATTAATTAAGGATTAAGATAATTAATTGAAGTAATTAAAAGTTAATTACAGTTTAGTTGAGGATAATTAATTTTGTGAAATTAATTGAGGTTAATTACATAAATGTAATTAAGGATAATTAATCAAGAGTGGTTAATTTAGGTAATTAATAATAAATGATTAATTGATTGCAATCAATTAAATGATTAAGTAAGCAAGGTATATATTAATTAAGTAATTAATTTAATTTATTTTAAATTGATTAAAGATGAAGGAATTAATTTAATTCATTTTAAATTAATTAGTGATAGAGATAGTTAATTTAATTACTTTTAAATTAATTATATTGTGATGAGTAAATCTTTGGTTATGGATGAATGGATGTCATTGATTGACTTGGATGATTTGTGATCTCAGTAATGAGATAAATAATATTGTGTGGCATGGATGTTTGATTGTATGGTGATGATAACATAGGTTATCTATTGTGATGGTGATATATGGAATATCTATATGATATTGATGATGTGAATTATCTGTTATGTGATAATGTTAATTATCAATTGTGATTGTGAGTTATCTATCTTAATGTATATAGATAGTTAAATTGTTTAACTTTAAAACAACTTGGACCTTAAAAGACACGCTTTGGTTTTCGATGAGACCGGGATCGGGTTTCCATATTTGGATATCCGAAAACCACATCGATTCCAAATAACGTTAGGTCGTGAATCAAAATGGAGCTTTGTGAAGACTCGAGGTGTAAGGACTATGAGTCAGTATAACTCTGTGGGTGATTCCGTAATGAGTTGACGGAATTATTTCTTCTAGATTCGAGATGGTGGTTTAGAGTGCAAGGGTTATTGTCGTTAACTCTGAGGGTGATTCCAAAATGAGTGTAACGAGATAATGCTTCGGTTTCGTTCGAACCCGGAACGAACTTGTATGGATTGAATGCTTTCAGCACATCGTCAGGTGGACGATGAGCATTCTAAGTGATATGTCCTATAAAGGTAATCGTAGCCTCAAGCCTCATCAACCGGAAATGGCTAAAACAGGGGAGGTGCAGCAAGGCTTCGTGGGTCGCGCCCACTGGAGAGCAAGATTGATCCCTATCTAGAAGTCCCTTTATATTCGGCTGTGTGGGTGGTTGCTAGCTACAACCATGGGGTTGTCTTGTTTGGAACTATTTAGTAAGGAATGGGTCCGGCTTTGTGTTGCAGGGGGTCGGGAGTGATCCTCAGTACGTTGATCTAGGCCACGTACTGTGACGGGCGGTACCCCAGTAGCTCTGCCATTGTATGGAATCCAAAATCCAATAAGTGCCAACGGTTTTGATTGTATTACCCACTTTTGTGGCTAGTAGCTGGAATTTAATAATGTAACAATTTCAGCCATTTCTTAATTATTTGAAAACCCTAGACACTATTATAATATCATCGGATTTCCTATCAAATGTTTTGGTTAGCGTAAGGTAAAAACTTTTCCATGTTTATGTGTGGGAAGTCTTACGTGATACCTTTCTTTTCAAAAGGGTTTTTAAAAGTTAAAAAACTTTAACCTGTTACTCACACCAGACCCATGTCTGACCCGGAGTTTATTTTTGTTTTTCATAGACTCTTGGGTACTCAAATTTTTATGAGTAGTCAAGGGTGATTCAGGTTAGAATTCAGGATTAGCTTTGATGAATTACGAAGGAGAAATGGAGCAGGAGGCTTCTGCGTGTAGATATATCTAGTATTCCGCTGTGTGTTCTCTGAGTTGTTGTATTGAGTTGTATAACTAGACAGGTGTTTATAACTGTCTAGTATGTGTTGCATACCTGTGTACTCTGATATTGGTTGTAAACTATGTAATATTTATGTTATTAATATAATTTATTCGTTCCGCTGTTAGATTCTGATGTGTTGTTTCTTTCTCTCTTCTTTCTATTCTCTTTCCTATCCCTTTCTTTCTTAATGACGATGCGACTTCCTGGTATTTGAAAGTCGGGTCGTCACAAATAGTATCTACATAATGACCCGCATCTTAGTGGGCTCGAATTTTCGCTATGTCAAAAACTCAAGTCCACCAAACTACGGATCATTGGTATTTGGTATCCTAAAAATACAAAAAGTATATCAGAGCATTACCGGTATAAACTCACACCAAAATAGTAAAGTATAATAAAACATATGATTACTGATCAAGGCTGACACCTTTAATCTTTAGTGTCTTTGTTAGTGTCGAGTATTCATAAGAAAATCCGTCCTTCCCCGTTTCAACCTTTTACAAGTATTTGTCCCTCTAAAGCTATCATATGGGTTGTAATGAAGAGTGGGTCAGAACAAATTTCTGATGATTGGTGAATTACACACTTTATACATAGCACTACTTTATGTCAATTGTCTTCCATTACATGCTATGTCTATTGTTTTACATAATCGTCTTGAATGCATATACGCATACGATAAACCCCATCTACCCTAGGTAGACTATAACCACATACGTGTGTATGTGTGTGTATGTAAGTACCAAAGTCTCTTTGGACCAGGATACTTTCCTTGCTAGTATCAATAACCCAACACCACGCCAGGATCCATTCATCAATGCAATATCACGTCCTCGTCGTCGGACATACCAAGAAAATTCCACAGTGCCTCATAATGGTATTAAGATAGTATAGTTGCATTCTACTCGTATTTGAAAGATCTCCATAAAAGGTTAATCTAGCCTTGCCTCTTAACAACAAACAAATTAGCAAACAATTGTGAGGCGGTGCATATCCTAAACGAGATCTACACTAGTAGGTGGTGTACTTCGTTTAGGTGTAACTCCCATCTTTCCACTGACCGTTCAAGACCGATGGAGTTCTCGACCTATGAAAACAGGTCATACTCACGTATATGGTACCAATCTCACTGTCCTTAATACACACTTGTTACTTAATAACTCCTAAAGGTTGAAGTAGGCACTACTTGTCCTTTGGCACTTCGAACGAAGTGAACCATCCTACTTGGTATACTCTTAAACTATACGCAAACATATAATTCCACGGGTCCTATGGTTGGTGATGTCTCGCATTAGTATAATGTATAATCAACTGCTAGCAGCCTCTCTCGATGGACAGACTTCTGTTGTGTAACCTTACTGATCTCGCATCCCAACCCATACTGATAACAATGTCATTCTTCCTTAATTTAAATTATTAACTAGATTCAATAATTCACAACCGTCATAATGCCTACTTGAAGCTATATAAATTTATTTTAACTACTGTGCTTCTTATGTTCAACTGTTGTGTTCGGTTACCTTTACATAACTGACTTCTTGTTTCATTAACACTTTTTAATGTCATTTATCACTGACTTCAACTTTAATAGACTTTGATCGCCTTTTACTACTTAACCTTTAATAGTACTAATTAGAATGATCTAGTATTCCTTTTTATATATTACTATCTTCTTTTAATTACTATAATCTTCTTACTTGCTCATTTCGTTGTTTTACATAAACTTCATTGCTTATTATTTATTTCCTATCTTATCGCAAATATTAAACTTAAAATTACGTTATTTTTATTTTCTCAACTTACCCTACTTTGGTTACGTTTAGAGATTTCTGCATTTTAATCCGTTGGAATTGCATCCTCCAAAAGGAAATGTTAACATTATAAATTTCCATAACTTACCAAAAAGAGAACTTGTGTTATGTTTGAAATTACGAAAAATTATCTTTTTTATTAATATTGAAATAGGAGGACAAAATACGGTAAACATTACTATTTTGTCCATCTCTTTCTTTCAGGAATATTCCTTATTATTTCAACCGTTACACATTTGTTTGATTATAAAACTAAATAATTTATAGAATTTACATTGCAACATGCTTCATTACAATGTATTAAAATACTATTTAAATCCCAATCCAATTTATAATAACTTTCAATTCATGTTTACTTACATATATCGCTTAACCAACAAATCTGGAAGAACTACAAAATCTTATTAATTTAGGGACAACTTTTACTCTTGCTTTCCAGATTCAAATATATGCAATATTAAAACAAAGTTAATCATTCACAGAATATGTAGGTATGATTTATCAATTCATTACATGTATATATTTAAACCTACAACTCTCAAACTTACTTACAAATATATATAGGAACATATTTACAACGATATAAATCCAATATTATATAAAATATATAATTTCCACTCACCTCTAAGCCTTTAAATCTCTAGATCTAAACCCTGTTATTTATGTTTGACTCCCTTTTTCTCCTAATGGAATATGTAACGCAAGCATACACATGTGTATTAGAAATTTAGATCTGAGAAGAGATATTAATTTAATTTAGATTTAGATTTATAGTTTACCTTAGCTTTGACGATTTGATTCGATCATATTCTTCTCTCTATTATTCTCTGTTATTCTTCATTTGTATATATGTATATATAGATTATATCTTTATTTGTATTAAAGAACTGTAGAGAAAAGAAAATGGCAGAGCTTCGCCGTGCTTTAGAAAATATGAACAGAATAGTGATGGGTTAGGTTCGTATTTATAGAGGTTCGTATCGATGCCAATTATTAGTCTAGATTTTATTAAATCCGAATCATTGGCCTAGGTTCAATTTATGACTAACAAGTATTACCGGTCGACCACTAGCGGTCGATCATTGATCTTAGGTGTCAACAAGTAGTGTTTATTTGGTTAACATTCGTCTGTTCCTTTATTTAATTATTTATTTCATACCATATTTTGCATTGATTTGATTAAATCTAAACTTTCTTAAACGTTAAGTAACTGTTAACATTAATTAATTTTATTTATTTCCTTAATTACATAAAAATTTATTTACGATTCAAAATATTCAGATGTTAATAACTTTTCATTTGAACTCCGATCGTAGAACTTTATATACGAAAATTGATTAGAAAATTGTCACGAACGCAAGGTTCAAGTTTCTTAGTCAAATTCCGACATTTGTTAAAAAAAATCTATATTCGATGTTACTAATTATTAATTTATTTATTTTTAATTAATTATTACTAAATTTATGGGGTGTTACATTCTCCCCCTTTAAAAAAAATTTGTCCCTGAAACTTCTCAAGAACTGAATCATGTAATATAGCGCGCAACCAATCTAAGCCATCCAATCAATTAGTGTGCAACCAATTTTGTAGCCAATAATGTACAAGTGCATGGTGTATCACAATATTTATGATATGTATGCATAATACTAATCAGGTGCCTCTTATATAAATGCATTTTTTTAAATATTTTTGAAAATATGGTGCAAACAACCTATACATACTGCCAGTTCTGTATGTATGTAATTTTTAAAAATCAAAATCTTTGTTTTCACATCCAAATTTTCTCATACTTCTACGAATAGAAGTATAGTTTAGCCAATTTTACATCCAACTCATATCATTCAATTCCTAGCACACCATTTCTAACATCCAAAATATTAAAAATTTAATTTTTTAGACTTATATTCTTATAGCGGAAAAGGCTTTAGATAGAGAATTCCATATTTCCATCCTTATCTTGTGTACCCATTTCCCTATATTTTAAAAGCTTCTCTTTTGCCCTCAATTCTTTTTCAACTTTTCCAAGTACAGTCCATTTAAGAAAATTTACTTCTAAATTTTTTAAATAGAGTTATTTTAAAACAAGTTTGGTTTACCTATTGTCAAGATATGGAAAAAGGGTTCCTAAGGCTAAAACAGTTTTTTCCTTTACTACTAACTACGTTTTACTTTATTGTCACTTCCACCGCATAGTAAGATTCATATTTGCTAATCTGTCAACTTTTTCCCTATGTTAAGTATGTGACATTTCAAAAATAAAAATTCCCATCTTTTTCATTCAAAATCTTTTTCCATTTAAATTTTACAAATGTTAGAAAATTTAAAAATGAAGCTTACTTTAAAAAAATTCACAAAAATATTTTCTATTAAAAATCAAAGATTTTTATACAATTTATTTTTCAAAAGTATTTGATTTTATCTTTTCAAAACAAACTAAGCCACATCCTACACAGTTGGAATTTAGTCAATGAGTTAACGTCCATGACATCTCTTTTCTACTACACGGTAAATTTTCAAATATCTATAAACGTTTTTTTATTTTCGAACAACAATCAGCACGCATGTTCATTTATAAAATTTAGCTTTTAAGACGTGGGGATAGTGATCCAAAGTTTCGCAACAACTTTTCCTCATTTTTCGCGTGCTAAAATATATCTACCAAAATTTATGACTTATTGGGACTTAACTTTATTTTTCTTTTAGTATCTAATTAAATAAATTTTCTAATTTAGTTTATAAACTTCCAATCTTACCTTGCATTAGTTAAGTGTCCACATGAAGTTTTCTTATCCATTCTGCTTCCCAACATATAGCGGTCAATCAAGAAAATCAACAAATGATTTTTTCTCATAAAATATCGTATGCATTTTTATACAAACAAAGACAACTAATACTTACAACCCAACTAACCTAAAAGAAACAATTGATAGAAGCTGCCCTTTAACATCAACTGACATTAATAATGTTGTGGCTCTATCATTTCATACTTAAATAAAATGGACCTTTCTACGATGTCATTTTACTGTAACCCACATATCTTAACTTTCTTTTATGCCTTCTATAAATAAGGTATACCCATTACATCCATTATCACACCCAATTTGGAATAAATTGTGCAACCCCATACTATAGTAGGTAAGAAATATAAACTATACACATATAGAATGACTCATTAAAAAATTGGCTTGACGAAATAACTTTTTCACCATCTATCTTGTCTTCCTTAACCTTAAGTCTACCAACGACCTCTATGTGTGTTTTCCATATCATTATCCTTTGTTACCATCATCTTTTAATCTGAATCTCTTGACAGTATCCTCCAATTTGGTATTTACTTTCTTCGTCCTTGAACTTTCATGCGACAAACTTTATAACTCGTAGAAATGTACTTGTTATCATTTCCCATTTTGTCACGGTCCGTTTTTCCATACCCTTTAAGTTGACAATAAACTACACACGTCCAACTCAAACTGCAAGAAAAGACGGAAGATGAAGGGTAATAAAGAAAATAGACAGAACAAAATCTCACACGAATGGAATAAAATATAATATTGAACAATATCTTTACAGCGGAAAAACTTTTAAAATACATATATCAGAGTCTAACCCAAATTCAGCTTGGAGATATAAACATCTATCCTTACAACTGCTGAGAAACATCAAACAAAAGCAAATGGACAGCATCGGATAATAGAATATGTCATACGTAGATGAATATCTCCAGCACTTCTTTGGAAACTTCAACCATCTTCGAATAAACCTAAAACTACTCGGATCTGACCCTATTATTGAAAATACCCGGATCAGGCTTGATAAACCAGCGAGAGAAAACTCAATAATAAATGACAGTGTCATATATCAGCCCTTAAATAAAATCCTTTGAAAAGAAAGAGTATCTCATAAGACCAGGTACATAAACACGGATAGGTTTTTACCTTATGATAACCAAAACACTTTTTTATATCAAAACATTTGATATTATTTCTAATGACACCCTTTGAAAACAATTGCAAATAAACGTATTAGTCTTAGCCGAAATGGTTGCCCTTATAGCATTTCGAGGCTATTCATTACGTCAATACAATCAAAACCGCGGGTTCATATTGGAGAATGGATTTCCATACAAATGACCAGGTGAAGGGACTACCTTCCGATGGGTACTGTTAGTTCTTGAGATGATGGTTTTGATGACAACAACCTTAGAATAAGATTATAAAATATAAATACTAACATCATAGTTTAGATATATATGTATATGCAGGATCTAAGCACGCAGGTACCAAGAATGAAGACTGTACAGTATAGAGATTCAAGATATGAAGACTGAAGACTCATGAGTATCAAGAATATCAAGAGTTAAAGATTTCAATAATAAGTAATTTACTTAGGAATTTTGTTAAAACTTCTAGAAAAGCACTGGCATCTTAAAATCCAATTTATTCGTAGATTGTAATCCACTTCGAGTCTGTTAAAGGGATGGAACCCTAAGTAGAATGGAACCTACGAAAAATCTAGTGGAACATTGTTTTGTATCCACCAACTTTTATTCAAATGTTTTTTTTACAAAATTATATCTTGTTTTAAAAATGATTTCAAAACCTTCCTTTTAAAAGAATCAGAAACATCTATTTTGGTTTTAAATATTTTTAGCCTCAAAATAATCTTTATTTTCAAAATCAAATTATCCTTGATTTTAAACTATCTTTTAATAATAATATATTTAACTTTAATATTTTTACTTAGATTTAAATGAAAAATTATAGTAAAATTATATATATACACCAAAATATTATTCTCTATATTTACTTATGTATTTTAACTATAATTAAGTATATTATAAAGTTTAAAATAGTTTTAATACAAGATAGAAGTTATTCTCAAAGAAAAACAAATTACCAAAATTCCCTTAGGCATGTCAACAACCTCAAGTACATCATGTCGACATGGTAGCAGTTTATTTCAAAATTTTGAATTTCAAAGGAAGTGTTTATTCATCATATCCTTTCACGAATGAACATGGTTGTTGTTCTACTATAAATAGGGGTAGTTTTGAACGAATTTGTATACATATTTTCTCTAATTTCACTCCTCCTCTTCTTCCACATTTCTTTATACACATTTTTACAATTACTCTGCCGAAATCAACATTGAATCTAACTAGATCATTTCTGATTTGGTTCTCTATCATTATCTCAACAAGATCTCAGTGCTATTCAGAGTTATAGGCTTCTTTGTAATAAACTAAGCGAGAAAAGGTGTGATTGTAGCCTGTGAAATCAATCAAGCGAGAAAAGATGTGATTGTAGCCTTGGAAATCAATTGGGTGAACTTGTTGCCCGTGAAATCAAGTATCTCTACCCAAAGGATTGTGAATCCAGAGTGGTGTACCTCGTGGCCTTGAAATCGAGGGTGTAATTGTACAATTGCTTTTGAAAGGAAATCCGTACTTGTGTGCGGGACTGGATATAGGGCAATTCCGAACCAGTATAAAATCCAGTGTGTTCTTTCCTTTATTGCTTTTACTTTATTTATGCATCCTGTGTTGTTTCTGTGATCATATATGTGTCTGAATATTGCATGCATTTGTGTTCAAATTAACAAAAACTCAAAAAGATTTAGTAATTCCTTAAAACACTATTCACCTCCCTCTAGTGTTAATCCAAGCCTAAAGAACTGTATTTTGCATTTCTCACATTTGGTATCAGAGCAAGGTTTTCAAAGTTTTCATAATATGAATTTGAAAAATTTTAAAATGGCAATTTTTTTGAAATTATTAACACTATTTTCATATGAATATGTCACAGAATCATCATGATATTGTTGTTTAAAATTATATTTAGTTATTTTGAAAAGTCATTTGATTCTTTAAAAGGTTATGCTGTTTTGCAGGAGAAGAATTATATCTAATGAGGTTAAAAAAATATCATATAACCATTCATCAATCAAGAAGAACAAATGGATATATAATGGCAATCGATAATGAAATGGGTACCAGATCAATACAAAGCTTTTGATTCTCATCTACAACTTGATATGATACTGTACTTCTCTCCATCTACTTTGCAATGTCACTGGTTTCGTGCGAATCCGTCAAGAAATGACCAAGTTATGGTCAAATGAAGTTTTGGTGAACAAAGAGAGAAAGAAAGAAAAACTATCGGAATTCTTCAAATTGCATCCAGAGTAGGGGTGTCAATGGGTCGGGTCGGGTCGGGTTTGGGTCGGGTCAAGTCGGGTTGATTTTAAATGGGTCGGGTCAACCCGTTTATTAAACGGGTCATAAAAACTCAACCCGAACCCGACCCGTTTATAAACGGGTTGACCCGACCCGACCCGTGTAACCCGTTTATAAACGGGTCGGGTCGGGTCGGGTCGTAAATGGGTCGGGTCAACCCGTATAAGGTGTAAACGGGTCGTAAACGGGTCGGGTCAACCCGTATAAGGTGTAAACGGGTCGTAAACGGGTCGTAAACGGTCGGAACGGGTCGTAAACGGGTCGGGTCAACCCGTATAACCCGTATAAGTATAAACGGGTTGTTAACGGGTAAATTTCGGGTTAGCGGGTCAACCCGAAACCGACCCGTTTATAAACGGGTCAAATTCGGGTTGACCCGAAAATGACCCGCCAACTTATCGGGTCGGGTTAACCTGCTAATTTCCGTGCGGGTTTCGGGTCGTGTTTCGGGTCGTGTAGGAAATTGACAGCCCTAATCCAGAGATTTGAGTATTTTGTCTCAACTCCTTTTCCAGATTGTAGTCCTTATTCCCACGGTCGTTTTGATGGTCGATCATCAAATTCCGATCAAAATTGAGTGAGATATGATAGTTTGAAGTTGGCTATCCAAAACTGAAAACTGTGTACGGGATTTTCCATATTTCTCCTACTGTTCGGCCTATTGCACCATAATACTGTCCAAATTCATCACCAAACTATTACTCGCTCGTAGCCCTTGCCTTCCTCTTCGATTTGCCACTGGTTTCATCCAATTCCGTTAATAAACGGAGGAGATATGCCTTCTAGAAGTTTGATGGTAAATAGGAAAAAAAAGGGGAAGAAGAAGAAGAGAAACATTTATGAAAAGTGATGACTGTTGGGCCTATTTATAGTGGTTGAAGTGTCATTCATTCAAAATTCAAATTCAAAGTTTTGGCGCTAAGTTGGTCAATCTGCTAAATCATCTCTATCTTTCTCATACGGTCTTCAAATTCAACAAATGAACATACTACGCTGATCAGAAAAACGAGCCCGTCGCAATAGAACAGATCTTGTCATTAAATTCCGAAAGATATAAATGTGTGGTTGAAGATAATGGAAGAACAATAAAGTTAGAAAGATGGAGTGCAAAAACTGGTACGCTTTACTATTATTTCATCTTTTATTGTTGCATATAGTTAGGTATAGAAATTTATCTCTTTTATAAGTTTTGATATTTAGGTCCATATATCGACACACCATAGTATAAATTTCGATATACCAGTCTAAATTTTTTAAAAGTTTTTTAAAAATGTGTTTTCTCTCAAATAAAATCTTACTACTAATTTATTACAACTATATTAAGTAGAAAAGCATTTTTACATGCATATCAAGTGTCTTTACACATGTTTACTCATTAATTTTTTATGTTAATTAAATACTGTAATAAATTGGGTAAAAAAATTATTTATTTACATGTAAATATCTAGTCGTAATATTAGTGCAAAATCATGTTAAAATCAGGCCCAGAACAATAGATAGTATATCTAAAATGCTTTCTTTTCTTATAGAACGTTTCTTAAGTGCTGCAAATTCATTTTTATAGCATCGCCGTGCTTTGAAACACTATAGTGTTTTAGAAACATTTCACAGCATTTGGTAAATGCTGCAGTTTCTATTTACAAAAAGTTTTGAATATATTTTACTGCAAAAACTTTTTACAGCATTCTGTAAATGCTGTCTTTTCTATTTGAAACTTTAAACTGTAAAAATAATATTTAAATTAAGTATTTTTCTCTATTCTTTTTAGAAGTTATTTTTAAACTTATATTAGAATATTTAAAATTAATGTTTAGATATTTTTTAGTAATTGATTAAAATTTTAAAATTAAAGAGACCTTAATATAACACATGCTAATTTTAGTTTTTCAATCTTTATTATTTTATTGAATATTTCACTATGATATTTTTTAAAAAAAGGTGTTTAAACATGCTTCCAAATATTTTAATCAATAATAATTTAATATATAGGTTTTAATTAATAAATTAAGTATTTTATAAACATGAAAGTCTGGATTCTTAAAAAATAATTAAGTTAAAAAAAATATTTTTAAAAAGAATTATGTAAGGAGGGTATTAATTTTTATAAAAACCATATTTGATCATATATATTTTAAGTCAATATTTCCTAGCATTTGATTTTGATATTAAGTTTGATAACTACCTTTCATGAATATGTTATAGTTTTAATACCTTATATTACCTTTAAACTCTTGTCTTTACTACTCTTTCAATCTCATTCATTAGTTTCCTTAACCTAAGTCTAAAATTGGTGTGTATTACCTTTGTTTGGTTGAAGTGATTTACAATAAATAGTTTGACATATGTATACATACATATATATGCTTGTCAATTAGATATTTCTTACCACTCATGTTTATCTTATAATCTGAATAACCACCACAACCACCACCACCACTACATTATCATTTTATTTCATATTACATATCATTGTGCATCCTATTTCTTATCACATTTCATTGCATATTACATCATAAATTACAATACATAAAATATCATAATCATTTGCATCACAAGTTGCACTTCATTTTGCATATTATCTCATGCTACATTGCATATGTCATACATTTCGTACTGCATTACAAACTACATATTGCATACATGTATACATAACAAGTGTACTTTATTTAGGAGGAATTTGTAGTATTGTCTTATAGTTTAGGATTATTAGTTTTTGATTTATTTGGTATGTTTTGTTTGACGTAATTGACTTAATTGGATTGTTTGATTTGATTGATTTGTTTGAATTGTTTGACAAGATTGGATTTGATGTGCGTGTTGATTGGATTGTTTGAAATATACTTGTACATATTTATATATTGAATAATTATAATATAATTATGTTAATGTCTTTCACATTCCATTTACTATACATTGTTCTAGTATTAGTGTAATGACCCGTAAATTTTCGATAGTTTTTATTTGTTTTATTAATTATATTAATTGAAATTTGAGAAACTGTAAACAATAAAATTTTGAAATAACAATTTAATATTTGAAATGCGTCTAGCTAAACATAGCAATTGGTAAATTTTCATTCGAAAATATGAAAGTTTATTTCATGTATAATTTTATTTCAATTTAATCAGTTAAGAATTGATGAAAATAAAATGTTTTCGAAACCTGAATATTTTTACATAGAAAAATTCTAAACCATCTTCTGAGCGAGTCGTCATTTTTCGTTTTTTCAAATTCGGACTTCTTTAGCTCCGTCGATCTTATTTTTCTGCGTTTTTGCTGCATTTTCCGCTAATAGAAAATTCGAATTTTTATAATTCAATCATACCACCGATATTTGTATACCGTTTTGATCGTCTCGTCATGCTGATCTCTACGGTATATTCAATTCTGTGTTTGAAGTCGGGTACGCAGCAGAATCTGTAAAATGGTAATCCATATCGGTATCGAGCTTTCTGAACTCTAGTGTCTATTCAAATTTCATCAGTATTAAGCCAACGGTCTTTAGCATTTATTTCTCCCTGGTTTCAAGACAGTACCTTTCCCTATTCCTATTCATGTGTCAATTTTTGTGCTAATTTATGGTTTCTTCCACTTGCTGTTTCATTTCCAATATTATGCATTGATTAGCTGGTTCTCATTTCTCTTCTTTCGTGGCTCTGTAACTTTCATTTACAAAATCAAAAGGTATTTGTAAAGCCTCTTCAACTTTATCGAACACCACATCTCCCAAACTCCTCCTCTCCCTACTTCTCCCTTCCCCTCCATCTGCAATTCAAGCAAAAAAAGGAAAAAAGAAAAAAATGGGTGCAACCGTTTGCATGTTGAAACCCAATGTAACAGTTTGCATGATGACATGCACCCTTCATATCCAAACTTTCGACCTCTATTCCCATCACCGCGAGCCAGTCGGAGCACCGTCCATCGAGCACACCTGAACCCCTCTCCCTTGTTGTCGAAGCTCCTCCAACCCCGTCCAGACCTCGCTGAAGCCATGCGACTATGGCCATTAACCCATCACAACAAACCAGCCCGCAACCGAGACCCGCCTCGACATCTCCCTACGCCGCAACTGCGCATTCATCTTACGGCCTCTTTTGCCCAACCTTTTCCCACTTTCTTCTCTAGATGATCACCACGCCGCATGCCTTCACCTTTCCCCGATTTTGTATCCAACTCCACCCTCCAGCAAAGCCTTTTCCACAGCCGGGAGCCAACCGCCTTACTCCGCCATCACCGGTAGCCGAGCCGCCAACCACTGCTGACCGCGCACCATCTCTTCACGTGCTCGTGCAACCTCCGCCTTTGCTCACCCTATCACCGTCCGCACAAAACTACTCGAGCCTTCCCTTGATCGACAATGCTCGCCAAACTCCAACTTCGGCCATCCTCTCCTCGCTTCCCTCTCGACTTCGACAGCCTTCTCCTTCGTGCCGCTTGTCCAACATATTCGCTTATATGTATGAGTGATTTTGGAAGGTGAACTTTTTATTTATTTCATATTGTTCTTCTGTATATGTCTACTAGGCTATACTGCGTACATAAATTGCAGTGCAAATTTTAGAATTTAGTGATGTTGCTTTTATATTGTTGAACAGTTTATAGCCTGTCGTTGTTCTTCCCATTCTCTGTGTTTTTTTGTGTTCCTTATTTTGTTAGAAGGGGATATATCATATTAAAAAGTTATATATATTTGTTTTATATGAATGGCTTCGGCAGGGTTATTATTCACATGTTTTATTTGAACTGCATACATTTTTTTATATTTACCCTTGTATACTAGTAGCTCGGTTGGTCTTAAGTCTTGTAAGTGTAATATATATTGTATATAAGTAAAATAGTCTAGTTATATAGTTTGCATCGGTAATTACATTTTAGAGTTTCACAAATAGAGATCCACGTAAGTTTATATATGTAATATTTGACGTGTTTTATGCGTATTATGTCATTATATACCTGTCGTAAGTAGATTTCATAATGGATTATACATAGATTTTAAACGGATTATCTACTGTTAAGTTTATACAGTTTGCGTATGAAGGTTTCAAACAATATTATGTAGTCTATATATATGTGGTTATTTTATAAATTTTCGTATAAAATATTATTATACCGTTTGGAAATTTGTAGGTATATATTATAAATGAAGATATACATTTCAGTTGGAAAGCTTACAATTCAATTTTGGGTTTATATATATATATATATATATATATATATATATATATAAACTAATATTTGTTATGGTCAGTATATATATATGTATATATATATATATATATATATATATATATATATATATATATATATTGATTTCTAATACAGTGATTTATACATTAGCGTGTTTCAGTATATATGTTTGAGTTCATTTAACATGTCCATATATATATTTAGTTGAATACTAAATAGGGTCTGCATAGGTTTGCCTACATATCTATAATTTACATTGGATATTTTAATGCAATTGATCATGTACATATATATTCAAGGGGATCATAGTGATTTTATGTGTCATGTTTACCTGTATATGTTTGATTTATAAAGACATGGATTTAAATCTAATATTGATTTGTTAAGTATATAAGTATTTATGTTATAATAATATTTGTTTTAAATTTATGACTATGTAAGTATCTTTCATTTTAAAATATGAATACACTATTTATGAGTATTCGTCCCAACAAAACATATTATCTGTCTATCAAGCTAATTCGTTTTGATTCGTCAATTCCTTTTTTTTACCAACTTTATCCGTCAATTTCGTGCCTACCTTGTTCATTTGGACTTGTGTTCGGATTCGTAATTCAATTTCAGTGCCCGTATCAGTGTGCGCATCAGTATCATCTCTTGTTCTCTCTGGCCTCGAAAGGTGAGCAATCACTCACCATTAATGTTCTTTTATTTATTAAATTTGATTTCAATTGAAACGACAGTTGAAATATGTTGTTGTTGGTTATTTGCACTGTTATATATGATATTACCTATATCAGTTCACCTGTGACATCTGACACCATTATCTATTATTTATACGATGATAATCCAGTCTGGTGATAAATGTTTGATTGTTTGATTGTTGATATTGGACGTTAAATTGTTAATGTATGAAGTGATAAATAATTTACAATCGAAATTGACGTAGGAGTTAACAACTTGAAATTGATATATGTGATGAATTTGATTAGATAAAATTTGTATAATATGACCCTTTTAAATGATTAATTACTTGACATGTAGAAATATGATTGATTACACCTTGAACCATTTAAATTTTGTTGTATAAATTGATATAATATGAAATCGAATAATAAATGTCAAGTGTAGAACCGCATAAAATAATAGTGTAATAATCTTTAATCTACATGAAATGATAGTATAGATTCTAGAAATAATTATATTAATTTGCACAAACAACAATGTAAATTGATACGATTATTTCAGGATTATTTGAATTAATTATTAGATTGTTATTGATTGTCGTTATTGCTTGTTATTTACTTTGACATCATCCCAGTTATCACACTGCAAGTTCCCTCTGTTATGCTTTGATTTTTGAATTGAAATGGAATCGGGTTGAAATGATAAATACCCAAATAAAACTTTGACTTGGGATAGAAAATTAATAAAAAAACCCGATTGTTCAGTAATTTGATTTAAAAATAAAAATTTTATTCGAATAAAATAATAAGGGTTTTAAATAAAGTTGGAATTTGAATTCTAGTGATATTTAAATGTTAATATCGAATAATATGAAACAAAATATTAACAAAGTAATTGATGAAAGAACGTTGTTTAATTTAAGAAATGATTGAATTAAGTTTTGAAATTATTTAATAATTAAGTTTTGAAATTATTTAATAATTTAATAAGATTGAATTATTTAATAATTAAATAAAATTGAATTCTTTGATAAGTGAAATTGAACTTCTTTAATAAGTGAAACTGAGTTCTGTAATAATTAAGTTTTGGAAATTTGTTTAAATTAAATAAGTACATAAGTGAAATCGAATTTCTTCAACAAGAAATAAGATGTGATTTATTGAATTCAATATAAGACTTGAAATTTAAAGAATTTGATTTGACGAGTTTAATTTAATTAAATTTGGAAGTTTGATATGATATAGGAAAACTTAAATTGATTTAATGAATTGGAAATTAAATAGAAATTTTTTTGAATGATAAAGTAACTTAACGAATATTGAATGAAATCGATCAATGAATTTAAATTGATTTGAATGTTAAATTAAATTAATTTAAATGATTACGGAATGAAACTTAATACGAACTTGAATCAATATTTGAATTGTTTTAAATAAAAATTGAAATTGAATTATAAGATTTTGAAATAGTAATTTGGAAGTTTTGAAACGTAAATTATGGAAATTGATACATAAAGACAAATGGAATGTTGGTTTACAAATTTTAATTAAAATTGAAATTGATTTGGTTTTTAAAATTTATTAAACGACCAATCGGTGTAATGATTACGAAAGTTATTAAGAAACCGGGATCGGTTATGGACATACTCTCTGTCTAAACCGAAAACCACTTTAATAACTATACGCGGAGTGTGATCCAGAATGAAGTGGTTGGAATGATGTACGTGATGACTGAAGAAAGAGAACGATAGTGGATAACCTTGACACTTGTGTCAAATTGGAAATGACTAAAACAGGAGTCGTGCCGGGCTAAATGGGGTTAGCCACCTCGAGCGAACACACTTCTTCGTAAACTACTCATTACTTGTTATTGATTGGTGTGCACCCTCGAAATTCTGGGAGTGTTGTTTAATGGTGTTGCGATTGTTGTGGCGATACGTTCTCACCAGTCCGGATCAGGCAAACGGTAGTTTCACTACCTTGGGTATTGCCTTATGTGCCTTGTCATAATTGTATCTCTATACGCGACCACTACGAATTTGTTTTGTGTTATACCTATAGAGTACTCCCTGATATGCCACTAGTTTACGTTAGAGTTTACAGTGCTGTATAGACTATGACACTTATATAAAAAGTGTTAAGGGGGATAATGGTAACGCCTTAACACTATTTTGATACTTTATATTACTGATAGGCATTATCTACTTAGCGTACACCACTACACAGTAGATAGTTTAACGGATCCTTAGAGGATGGTTATCCCAAACATCCTTTGAGTTACTTGTAATTCAGTTGTTATTTCACTTGAGTTGGATTTATTAATATAAGAATGTTAATCCTGACTCGAGTGTTTTTGTGTTTTGCTTTACGCTCGGGTCAAACTGAGTGTACCAGTATTCGAGACTCACCTTTGGAGTTGGAGTTTCGCTTGGAGATCCAGCTATCTATCCAGCTTTCAGATGTTCAATTGATCCTAGTGATGTATTCTGATTCTTGTATTTGACTATTGTATTCGAGACTTCTGTTGTACCTTATTTAACTCTGTTATATATATATATATATATATATATATATATATATATATATATATATATATATAGTAACTTCATGAACTACTATCTTTTGTTTCCGCTGCATTATTACCATGTGTCTATGATCTGTGACTATTTATTTACTGTATATGTTCAGTTTTGCCAAATTTAAATTAACAATTCGGTATGTTGAATCACTCAAGTCCGACATGTGAGGATGCGAATAGTCCAAAATAGCGGGTCGTTACAATTAGTTTAAGGGGGAGTTGTATAGTTTTATGGTTTTAGGATGGTTTTTATTGATGACAAAGGGGAAGAAATATAAAATAGGATAGTTGGGCATAGATTAACGGGGAGTTATTAGTTTTAGGGGGAGTTATTAGGATAGAAGTAATATTTTATAAATAAAGGTTGTCATCATCAAAAAGGGGGAGATTGTTAGTCCTTGAGATGATGGTTTTGATGACAACAACCTTAGAATAAGATTATAAAATATAAATACTAACATTATAGTTTAGATATATATATGTATATGCAAGATCTAACCATGTAGGTACCAAGAATGAAGACTGTACAGTATAGAGATTCAAGATATCAAGATTGAAGACTCATGAGTATCAAGAATATCAAGAGTCCAAGATTTCAATAATAAGTAATTTAATTAGAAATTTTGTTAAAACTCCTAGAAAAGCACTGGCATCTTAAAATCCAATTTACTCGTGGAATGGAATCCACTTCGAGCCTGTTAAAGGTATGGAACCCTAAGTAGGATGGAACCTACGAAAAATCTAGTGGAACATTGTTTGTATCCACTAACTTTTATTCAAATGATTTTTTTACAAAATTATATCTTGTTTTCAAAATGATTTCAAAACCTTCCTTTTAAAAGAATAAAAAACATCTATTCTGGTTTTAAATATTTTTAGCCTCAAAATAATCTTTATTTTCAAAATCAAATTATCCTTGGTTTTAAACTATCTTTTAATAATAATATATTTAACTTTTAATATTTTTACTTAGATTTAAATATAAAATTATAGTAAAATTTTATATGTATATACCAAAATATTATTCTCTATATTTACTTATGTATTTTAACTATAATTAAGTATATTTATAAAGTTTAAAATATTTTAATACAAGATAGAAGTTATTTTCAAAGAAAAACAAATTACCAAATTTCCTTAGGCATGTCGACATCCTCAAGTACCTCATGTCGACATGGTAGCAGTTTATTTCAAAAATATGAATTTCAAAGGAAGTGTCTATTCGTCATATCCTTTCACGAATGGACATGGCTGTTGTTCTACTATAAATAGGGGTAGTTTTGAACGAATTTGTATACGTATTTTCTCTGATTTCACTTCTCTTCTTCCACCACATTTCTTTATACACATTTTTACCACTACTCTGCCGAAATCAACATTGAATCTAACTAGATCATTTCTGGTTTGATTCTCTATCACTATCTCAACAAGATCTCAGTGCTATTCAGAGCTATAGGCTTTTTTGTAATAAACTAAGCGAGAAAAGGTGTGATTGTAGCCTATGAAATCAATCAAGCGTGAAAAAGTGTAATTGTAGCCTTGGAAATCAATTGGGTGAACTGTTGCCCGTGAAATCAAGTATCTCTACCCATAGGATTGTGAATCTGGAGTGGTATACCTCGTGGCCTTGAAATCGAGGGTGTAATTGTACAATTGCTTTTGAAAGGAAATCTGTACTTGTGCGCAAGACTGGATGTAGGGCAACTCCGAACCAGTATAAAATCCGGTGTGTTCTTTCCTTTATTGCTTTTACTTTATTTCTACATCTGTGTTTGTTTCTGTGATCATATCTGTGTCTGAATATTGCATACATTTGTGTTCAAATTAACAAAAACTCAAAAAGATTTAGTAATTCCTTAAAACACTATTCACCCCCCCCCTCTAGTGTTAATTCTAGCCTTAAGATCCGTATTCTTCATTTCTCACAGGTACACCTCTAGATGGATGTCTCGAGGCACAGAACATCTGTCATCTACCAACAGAAGACTGACCTACCTCTTTAACTAGGTAGTACCCAATAAGTCATCCCCCGGTCATTACCGACCTTTAACCGAGCGTGCTTTAGTATAGAAACCACATTAATTTACATCTCGAACGTCATACCGGAAAGAAATTAATCTGGAAGGGGATGATCATATCCTAATTGGGAATGATCCACTTAGCCTTGCCGCATCTAATCATGTTTCGGTCATTTTCGGTTGATGAGGCTCGAGGCTACGATTACATTTTCACATAGCCCATCTTCTTTCACTTTGAATGTCATATTGTCATTCCACATTCACACGACTGATTTCTATAAACGTATAACTTCCTGAGCTTGTATGACTCGGGAAAGGGTGTTAAGCTAAGAAAAGGTGTATTCTCCGCCACTGATTGATATACTTTTGTAGAGATCACTTATATGATTTGGAATACAAGGTTAAACATTCATCCATACAAGTTCGTTTTGGAACTAAATGAAACTGAAGGTACTTTTCTCAGCCATTACTAGACGAGAAGTCCTTGTGGTTTTGAGGTTTTTCATAACAAAGAGACTACTGCTATAATATAGTGAATCGGGAGTTTACCCCCAATTAATCAACAAGCAGTTCTTCATTAATATTCATTTCAATATCTCCGTCTTCAACATCTTCATTTTTCAAACACGCAAACTGGTTCGAAGTAGTTTTTGGATAGGAATCATCCAAATCCGATCCGGGTTCCTTCGAAATCTAATTATCGATAAAAAGTGAATATGATTATGCAAGATCATTAAGTCTCTTTTCACTTTATTTCTTTTCAGATGATTTCAAAATCTCTTCCTTTTGTCTTGGAGTAAGTATTTCTAAGTTAATTCATTCTTTTGCTTTGGATAATATCTCAATTTTCCTCACTTAACTCTCGATCCAAATTCCTTAACTTTTAGGTGGGTCAAAAAGAATGTTATTTAAGACGTCATTTAATGTGAACTCTAAAATCAATCTTAGCAAACATTATTGAGTAAATAAGATCATAGAAATTACTTTAATTTTACTCAATATTAATTTTCATATTCAACAAGTGTTATGGAGGGAATAACGGTGAGATCACCCTTTAAATTCCACGAATAGGACGAGTTCCCTCTTTGGATTTTAATACCAAATACAAGAAGATTATCTCTATGCAATCAAAGTTGAAGTTTATTCATTTCAGAGATTGCTTAAATTTTGGATAATTCTAATCTTCTTTTATTTCGAAAACTTAATACAATCATTTTTTAGAACATTCGTGCTTTCCTTTTAATCTGTTCCCCCTCTCGCCTAAGAAAAGAAAACAGAGGCCAGGTAAGTTTAGGGCACTGGTTGCTCCATTCCTAATCGTAGTTAACACCTTGTTTTATCTTTGCAGATCTCACAGGCGGGACAAATGTACTAGTCATTTCCACATACTGTGTTATCAACTTTATTTTGGAATTGATTATAAAAATTTCAAATTATCTTTTAAATGCTTACTTTTCCTTTTAAAATCATTCATAATTAATTCTAGGACAAATCATTACTTTTGAACTCATATTCAAAAGATTATAGAATTCGCAGCACAAAAGTGCTGTGGAAAGTGCTAAATAAGCTAATTTGATTTAAACCATTTTATAATACTTGAAAATTCACTACAAGAAAAAGGCAGAATACCGACAGCCAAGACCGACGGCTTCCGACGGCCATTTTCCGACGGCTTTCGACGGGCCGTCGGCGGCCGTCGGAAGCCGTCGCAAATTTGCGATTATACCAGCCAGCCGAGCCCTTTCTTCCTCCTCCATTTCATACGAAAAAAACCCAAAAAACCCCCCAAATTCAACCCCTAAGCTTCCAATCCCTAATTTTTAGCTTCCGGATCTTCCAACGCACTCTAATCAAGCTTCAGTACTCTTAATCTCAGGTATAATCTCTTATTTTTATGAAAAATTCAGTTTTTACCCTAATTATAGATTTGCATAAATTGATAAATTAGGGCGAATTAATGATTGCAATTGTTTCCACTAGCGTAATAACGGTTTATAGCATCACATGGTATACCAATTTCATCTTTTATCGTGAAATTGTGATAAACACGTATAATTTGTGCATGTTCATGTATATGTATTTTGTTGTGTATGCCTTGATTCGACGATTGTATACGTTATTTGGAATAAGATAAAATGATTGAATGAACTAGGAGTATTATATTGTGCACGTTTTTACTTATGACACAAAAAAAATGCATTACTCTAAATTATAATTGTGTGTATTGAAAAATGACAAAATGTTAAACCAGCCCTAAGTTGATGCGTAATACGTCGAATAAATGTGTGAAATTAATATATAAATGTGAACAGTGAGTAAAACTGTATTTTTGAGTAAAATGCGCGCATGTTAACCGACAAATGTCCCTTAGAGAGTTTTTGGCCCCGTCTGACGAGTGTTGTACATGATCGTTGTATAAATAGTCGTTTTTTTCGAAAAACGACCATTTATATTCATCTGGTACAATGTTTGTCGGATTTGTCCCTGTATTGGACAAGTTATGAACACAGTAAGAATTTACATTTTGTATACTACTTCGTCTCAAACGGTTCATAAAATTTCGCCCTAACTTTTCTTTTTTGTTTCCTGCGTACACGCATTTGTGTACAATGCAGGGAACAAAAGGGAAATGCTGCCGAAATTTTATTGAATCGTTTGGGACGAAGTAATATACGAAATGTAAATGCTTACTGTGTTTGTAATGGGAGGTAGGATGTCTGACCAATGAAAAAAAATTATATATTTTTAATCGTTACGTACGTTAAAAAATGAAATGTGCCCTATTTGAAAATATTTTTAAATTTGTGAAGTTGTTCTTTAAATTCAAAATATTATACGAACATGAAAATAATCTTTTTCGAATGTGTATTCTTCAAAATAAATATTAAATTTTGAACTTCTCATTTTGTCAAATAGGAAAAATGATTGATTATTTTGTTGATCGAAGGAGATGGATGTACCAAAGAAAAGGAATGAGGGGCTCAATAAAAGAAGATTTTTATAACGGTATAAACGTGTTTGTTGAATTCGCCTTAAGTAATAACGGAAACGATCCAGAAATTCGTTGTCCGTGTAGTAGGTGTAGACATTTGAAGTTTTTGTTACCAGATATTGTGAAAGTTCATTTGTGCCAACACGGTTTCACACCCGAATATTATGTTTGGGATCGGCATGGAGAAGTTGTAGCAAATACTTCTGTAGAGTCTGAAAGTGTCGTTAACGAAATAGTTTCAACGACCCGTATAGAAAATATGGTCGAAGATGCAGCACGATCAATGTTTCCTATGGTTGAAGTTGACGACGATGATGTAAATGTTGAAGAACCAAATATTGAAGCTAAGAAAATTTATGATTTACTAGATGCAGCTAAAAAACCTATTTGGGATGGTTGTAAAAGCGGCACGCAGCTGTCAGTAATCGCAGAATACATTGCGATGAAGTCAAAATACAACATCACTGAAGCTGGGTTTACGGCTGTTGTACAAGCTGCAAAAAGACATATGCCGCCCGATAATCTAATGTGTGAAAATCACTACGAAGTTAAAAAACTTATGTCGGCTTTTGGTTTACCGTATCAGAAAATAGATACATGTTTAAAAGGATGCATGTTGTTTTGGAAAGAAGACGCAAACCTTAGAAATTGTAAAGTTTGTAACCAGGAGAGATACAAACCAAGAAAAAAGAAGGGTAAGGAAGTTCCGTACAAGCGTATGCACTACTTACCCATAACTCCAAGACTTCAAAGATTATACGCATCTTCTGTAACTGCGTCTAATATGAGGTGGCATAGCGTGAGAACGGAGGAAGAGGGTACGTTGACACATCCGGCCGATGGAGAAGCATGGAAGCATTTCGATAAAACGTATCCAAATTTTGCAGCGGAGAGTCGAAATGTTAGATTAGGATTATGTACGGACGGTTTTTCTCCATTTTCTCAATTTGGTTCTAAATATTCATCCTGGCCCATTATCGTCACACCGTATAATTTACCTCCATGGATGTGCATGAAAACGCAATATATGTTTCTTACTGTTGTCGTTCCTGGCCCCGACGATCCGACACAAGGAATCGATGTATATTTACAACCGTTGATTGAGGAGTTAAAAATACTGTGGAACGAAGGAGTAGAAACATACGATGTGTCAAAGAAGAAAAATTTTCGTATGTTTGCTTCTTTGTTGTGGACTATAAGTGATTTTCCTGCCTATGCAATGCTTTCGGGATGGAGTACTGCCGGTCGTCTAGCATGTCCATATTGCATGGATGAAACACGAGCGTTTTCTTTACCTCATGGTAAGAAAATTTCATGGTTTGACTGTCATCGATATTTTCTCCATGTAAATCATCCCTTCAGAGGAGACAAGAAAAACTTTTTAGCTAATAGAGTAGAAAATAGACAACCACCGACGATATGGTCAAGCGAAGACATATATGAACTTGTTAAGGACTATCCAAAGATATATGAAACGGGGGAGCAAACAGAAATTGAAGGCAAATCAGTTGTTCATAACTGGTGCAAACAAACTATTTTTTGGGAGTTGCCGTATTGGAAACATCTTCTGCTTCGCCATAACATAGATGTGATGCACAATGAGAAAAATGTATTTGATAATGTGTTTAACACAATTTTGAATGTGAAAGGGAAGACGAAGGATGATTTGAAATCAAGACGTGATATAGAAGAATTATGCAAACGTCCCGAGCTTCATATGAAACCAAATGACAGTAAAAAACCAAAAGCTTGTTACGAATTAGATAATAATCAAGTTAAAGCTGTGTTAAAATGGGTGGAAGGGTTAAGATTTCCTGATGGGATATCATCAAATCTTCGTAGATGTGTTGACTTTAAAAATAGTAGATGGGTAAAAATTAAATCTTATTCATCATCTTATTTTTTCTATACTATACGTATGTACTTATCTGTATCGTACTTAAAAACAGGGGGTTCGAGCTACTACCCACTAAGGTAGTGTTGGACGTCTCCAGAGCAGCATATCGTAGTAGGATGAGTGCGTGCTGGCCAAAGTGGGATACCATCCCTCCGCACATCATAGAGTGCATATGGCAGGATGTCCTAGTATGTGTAATTTTTATGTTTTCCATTTTTAATTCGTTTTTGTCGTTTTTCTACCGTTTATCGTTTAAAGTGTAATCTTTTTTTAACACAGGCTGAGATAGACATCCAGACAGATGATATGCAGCTGGCACGAGCATACTGGATGAGGAAGATGCGAAAGAACTACAGAGACACGATATCTGAGGTTAAGAAATCCGGGAAGAGACCACGGTGGATGGGGGAGAGCGTGTGGCAAGCTTGGTTGAGCTACTGGGAGACGGACGAGGCGAAGGCAAGTATACTAATTTTTTTTCAATTATTAATTTAACGTGATTGAAAAATAATGTATCAAATTTTGAATGTACAGGCAGAGTCAGATAGAAACTCTGCAAATAGAAATAAGAATCCCGTTACTCATCGCGGAGGATCGAAGTCGTTTCAGCAGTATCGGCAGGAGTTGGTAAATTTAATTACTGAATAATAAATGTAAATAGTTTATGCTATATGATTTTAAATGTATAATAATTGTATGTAACAATCAACTTCAGGAAGCCGAGGCACATGGTCCTGTCAGCTATATGGACGTGTTCACCCGTACGCATGCTGTTGAGCATGTTAATCCAGACGGGACTGTTTCGTACACATGGCAGGACGATAAATCCAGTAAAAGCCATGTAAGCATATTTCATTTTATTCAGTATTAGTAATTGTTTTAGTTGTCAAATTATTATGAAATAAGATATGATATTATTAATTTGTCAATGCAGGAGATGTTTATGGAGCAGCGACAGAAACTCCTTTCTGATACGGGTCGAGAGCAGCTGACGACCGATGAAGAGGACATTATTTTTGAGTCCGTTATGAGTCCACCAGAGCATGGTCGACGATACGGATTTGGCAATTTAGCGGTAAATAATTTAATTTTTCTTAAAATACTTAAAATATGATATTCTTACCTTTTCAAAACAATAAACTTTGATTTTATTTATTTTTCAATTATTGCAGTCCAGTAGTCAGAGTAGGAGACGGCGGAGTAGACCTCAGAGCGAGCTAGCAAGTATAGAAGAATTACAGACTAGAGTTCAGCAGTTGGAGGAGCAGAACCGCCAACAGGCCATGCAGACGGCACAGTTATTTGAGTACATGCAGCAGTTTGGTGGCCGCTTCCCTTCATCGGCTGGCTCTGGATCTGGGGCAGATTGATTCATTGCTTTCTAATTCGTTCGTGCAGGTATGTTTAGTTTTAGTTTACAATGATTTGGTAGAAGGAACAATTAATTGTTGATATGTATAATTATGTATAATACACTTGGTTCTGTAGCTGTATCAGGATATGCATGATTAGAACAGTTATTGTTAGTATTATTGTTAATGTTGGAATGTTATGTATATTTTGTATTTTATTTTTATTCTAATTTAGTTTATTTCTGTGTCTATTGAATATTTTGGAGTATTGGTTTGCATGTTTGGTTGGATTATTGTTTATTTGATTGTGCAGTATTGATATTGTAGTGTTTGGAAGAGAAATGTGGTTGGAAGGCTCTATTTGCAGCAGATTTTAAAAAAAAACAACAGGTTTCCGACGGCTTCCGACGGCTTCCGACGGCTTATTGGTCGAAATTTTCCGGCGGTTTCCGACGGGTTCCGACGGCTTATTGGCCTGATTTCCGACGGTTTCCGACGGTTTCCGACGGCCGTCGGAAGCCGTCGGAAACCGCCGGAAACCGCCGGAAACCGTCGATAATGTATACGGCATCACCCGTCGGTAGCCGTCGGAAATACTGCTCCCCGACGCCTTCATTTCCGACGGCTTTTTCCGACGGCCGCCGACGGCTTCCGACGGCCGCCGACGGTTTTCAGCCGTCGGAAATCCCCCCTCCCCTTGTAGTGATTCATATTTTATGTTTCAAATCTCTTCTAAACTATTTAAATGGAATTATCAAATTTATTCCATATTTTTCCATAATTAAAAACGTTCATTTAAATGGATTTTCCATTATGGTCACTTAACTACACTAGCGCAATTTTTCTAAAAAATTGATTTGGACTTAATTCAAAATCTACTTAACGAAATTTTGATTTTCTTTCTTTGCTTAGAAGATATGGATATAATACTTTGGAATTTTTTTATCTCGAAAAATTCCAAGCTATGTTCCATTCTATACACTCATTTGAACTTTTCGATGCGAAATCCCGAGCTACCGTTGCGCGACGCGCCTAGTTTTAACTTATTTTTCAATACTTGACATAATCTATACAAATTGAATATTATTACTTATAAAATCATTACCAATCATTTTAAATCAATATTCTCACTTTTTAAAGCTTTTAAATGTATTTTCACTATCAACATATTATAATATTATTTGTTCCTATTATTTTAATATTAAATTTTAAATTCCAATTTCAATTCAATTTCAATTCTAGCTTCAAATTAAACTCAACTAAAACTTAGAATTCAAATCTAATTTCAATTAAAACTTACATTTCAACCATGATCTCTCTTTCAATTTTCAAAATTGATTTTAATTTCACTATTCATCTCAATTTCAATTTAACTTTCCATTTCAAATCAAATTTCACTTCTAATTTCAAATTCTCTTTTATTTCCACTTTAATTTCAATTCCACTTAAAAAGATATTTGTTTTTCCAAAGTATATCATATCACCAAAATTGGTCTTATTTAACAAAGGGGATTGTTTAACATAACACAAACTAATATGATAAATAATCACATCTATAAATACTTGCAACTATTCAAACATAACACAAACATATCCAAACATCCATGACAACATTTCAAAGGGGTGTATACTTGCATATGTAATAAGATGATTATTATAACAAAATCAAAATATGATCTTTTAAAAGCGATGAGAATTTTCTAACCTTTAACCAAAATCGATTCACTTCTACCAACATTCTTATCTAAACCAATGCTTCACTAAATATTTCTAAACCTTAGCATAACCATGTTTCCAAGTGCTCGACCATCTCCACCACTATTTGCTTTGCTCACGGCCATGACACTCCCCCACCACCTTGCTCTAAGCCTAAGCCCTTAAACACCTTCATCCTCACGGCCCATGGCCATTATAGAGAAGAGAAGTAGTTTTAGGAAGCAGTTAGAGAGCAATTACCGGATTGGTGCTTAAGCACTCCATATTTTTAACCCTCCTACCAAATCTAAAAAGAAAAGAAAAGAGAGAACTTCCTTTTGGAAGTCATTAGAGAAGCTTAAGGAAAGCTTTAAGAAAGGAAGAAGAAGAAGAATTTTGGTGTGAAGAAATGAGTGAAAATGAGGTGGTATTTATAGCAAAAAATTCCTTTGTAGATTACCTTTTAACCTTAGCCAAAATGGCTAAAATACCCTTCTACTTTTTTAATTTTCAACTTATTTTCTTTCCTTTTCAAGACATGATTTGATGTCTTTTAATGAGATAAGATGCTTTGATTTGAGTGAATACATTTATGAAATGATTATGTTACTTTATTACTTAACAAAATGTATAAAATAAGAAATTCTTATTTTCCTTGCTTAGACTTGACATTTTAGCGTTAATGCATTCATGAGAAAAGAGGTGGTAAGTCCTTTTTGTAATGATGAGACTTACTAATTTTATTTAAATGGAAAATTGTCAAATCATGTTACTTTGTGAATTATTTGTTTACTTTGACTTTTCAAAGTGAATTTCTTTTTTTATGTTATAATGTAAGTATTATATAGTTTGTAAAGATGTATTATATAAGTTACAAAGTGCATATGATCATTCAATGTTGCAACAATTTATTTTGATTGAAAACAATGTTTTTGTTGACATATTTTATAGTCAAAATTTGACCTTTTTGTTAAGCTATATATTGATATAAACCAAACTAAAAAAATGAAATTTTACTTCTTTTAAATAAATTAAAACATGTCTATCCATATTCTAAAACTATATATAAATAATATCAAAATCTCTATTTTTACAGTGTATGTAAAACTGATAGAATGCGATAAATTTTGATTATTTTTGTAAAACAATTATTAACATTTTTTTAAATCTTTTGATATACTGTTATTATCTTTATTAGGTTTTTTAACAAGATTTAACTTTTCAAACAAATATTTAAACCTATTTATTTAAGCATTTATTTATTTTTATCAAACTTAACTTTTGTTGATTTGTTCTAAAATTCAAATTTTTTATTTTTGATTATTAACTATCAGAATAAATAATTTCTCTATTATTTATTATTATATATAAATTATTTATTTAAGTTTTAAATTCCTTTTACATTTAAATAAACTAAATCTCGCATTTTTGAAATAGCGGAATTACGGGTCGTTACACATTTTCTTATGGGTTCTTCTTTGTGGTCTTCACCCACGTTTAATGAAAACATTCTTAGGCTCAAACTAATATTCCTTATATCCAATGGGGGTTCACTACTGCTATTTCTTAATACATCAGTTAATGATTTTGATGAAAATAACCATATACAATATAGATACTAATGTTTTGCTAAGTAATATAGTATATAATGTAGAATATTATATAGGTACCGAATCGAAAACTGTACAACATAAGGACTTAAGAGATAGACATGATGACTCGTAAATTTAAAGACAAAGATATGAAAATTTCAAGATTGTAGCATGTAGAGTCATAACATATATTGTTAAAGTTCTTGATAACAATCTTTGATCCCTATCTCCAATTTTATAATATTTTATATTTTTAACCAAAATATTTTTAAAAGTTTTTCAAAGTTCAAACTATTTTACAAATTATTAAACTATTTTAAAAGTAAAGAATTTTCAAAACATTTTAAAAGAAATAAATTTTGAAAATGCACAAGCATATGTTGACATACATGCCTTGGATATGTCGACATACATGTTGCATATTGGTTTTTCAAATTTTGAAAGGAAGTCTCTATTCATCGTAGCTCTTTACGAATGGACACATTTGTTGAATTACTATATAAAGCGGGGTCCAAATGAATTTTCTGATAACTACTTACTAACTTTCTTCCCTCCTCTTACTTTCTTGAAAATTTCATTGAAAAATATACTATATTCTCTTCAAAATCACATAGAATCAATTCATACTTCATTGTATTGATTCAATACGACTTTCTTAATGTTTTGAAAACATCTCGCTCTCAATTCAAATATCAAAGTGCCGTCTAAGAAGCTATAAGATCCATTGTATCCAAACTACAAGAATTTGTCTTTAAAAAAAAGTATCAACTCCATTTGTATTTGCTTGGGTGTAGGGTTGTCAATGAGTACCCGAAAAATTCGAAATCCGTCTGTATCCGTATCCGAAATATGAAAAAGTATCCGGTACCCGAAAAATGGATACGAATATGGCTATATCCGTATCCGATAATTATCCGTCCGATTTTTATCAAGATTATAGTTATTTTTTTAGCATTTTAGTACATAAAATGATTATTGTTTACTATTTTACCCAGGTAAAAAAATTAATATATATATATATATAAATTAATTTTTACTGCTTAAAATTATTTTCATTACTATATTTATTATTTTTCATATGTTTAGTACAAAAACGAATTTATAATAAATCAAAATTTTATATTTATTTACATAGATTTATTGGTTGTGAATTGGTCGAAGAATATCCAATATATATCTGATATCCATCCGCATCCGCGAATACGAATGTCCGATATCCAAAATTGAATTCTGATATGGATACAGATACGTATACGGATATGGCATTATTGGCTACATGCCTACTTGGGTGTGCTTGTAGCCCGTTCAAATTAAGTGGGTGTGCTTGTAGCCTGAAAATCTAGTGGGCGTGCTTGTAGCCCTGTCAAATCAAGCAAGTCTACACTGAGCTCGTTAGGATGTGTCTTGTATTCTCGAAATCGAGATTATATTTGGGTTTGCCTTTTGCTCGGTTAAAGATTGGCATTTGAAAAGAATATGCACAAGCAATTGTACGGAACTGGATATGGAAGAAATCCGAACCAGTTTAAAATAAATGATGTCATCTCTCTTACTCTCTACTTTACTATATCGCTTTTATTTTATCTGTGAATTGCATATGTGATTGATTGTTGGTATATTTCTACGTTGACAATTCATGATTTAATATTAATTTTGAAAGAAATTCAAAAGGATTTACATAAATTAGAAAATATTATTCACCTCCTTTGGTGTTTAATTAGCATTAAAATCCATAATTTCGCAACCCACACTATTCTACGAGCATTCATTGTTATTTTATTTATAACTTTAACTTTTACCCCATCTTACCTAGGCAATCATCCATATCTACTCCATAATAAAAAAAATTGTTTGGTGTTCGCTACTTTTCTAAAATTAAAACTTCATAGTTATGAAGTACTTAATCCCAAAATGTTTATCTCTAAAAGTACAAATTTGGAAACTTTTTATTAAATTCAAAATTAACTTGGTGCCTTAACTTTTAAAACTAAGATTTAGGATTTCTGAATTAAGTTTATTCATCAAGTCCAAAAGAAAATATTACCAATTTAATTTAAGAAATACCTTTCCTAGTCCTTCAAAACCTTTTCACAGCAAAGATTTTACTTCTTAAAAAATGGGATTTTTAATTCAAACCATTTATTAAGACTGGTTTTCAATAACCCAATTATTATACCAAACTATTTTTTGAAAATGCAATTTACATTGTTTTTTTTTTAAATGGTACTTTATATACAACAAATCATTGGAACAACATATCGCATGTCAATAAACGTTCGAAAGCAAGTTTCGAACTTGTGACCTCTTACACCAAAGCCGAATCAATTAACCACTTAGACAATAGTGCTTGTCTGCAATTTACATTGTTTCTAAAACATTTTTATAACTTTTTAAAAGTTGGAGTAGACGAGGACACTTCCATCCAATTATCTTCCTACCGCTTATGCTATTTCGACTTTCAATCTTAGCGGGGACTCTGATAGCATATGAGAGGGATTTTGAAAAAGTAATTGCAATTACTGCACATAAATGTGGAAACTATCCATTTTTTCTTTTAATCTCCTATATCGTTTCTAATTACTTACACTATTTTATATAGATTTCTAACATTGCTTCTATTTATATTTAATAATGTTACTACTATTTAACTTTATTCTGTCCATAGTGACCCTACTTTGTTGATACTAAAGATTTCTATATTTTAATGCGTTAAAATTGCATCATCCAAAAGGAAATGTTAGTACTGTAAATTTCCATAACTTACCAAAAGAAGAACTTGCATTACGTTTGAAATTACAAAGAATTATCTTTTTTGTTATTGAAATACACAGTATAAAATAAGGTAAACATCTCTATTTTGTACATCTTTTTTTTTTGGCATATTCCTTGTTATTTCAACCGTTACACATTTATTCGATTATAAAACTAGATAATTTATAGAAATTTATATTGTAACACACTTCATTCCACTGAATTAAAATAGTATTTATATCTCAATCCAATTTATAATAATTTTCGATTCATGTTTACTTACATATATCGCTTAACCAACAAATTTGGAATTATTGCAAAATCTTGTTAATTTAGGGACTACATTTACCTTTGCTATCCATATTCAAATATATGCAATATTAAAACAAAGTTAATCATTCATATAATATGTAGGCATGATTTATCAATTCATGACATGTACATATTTTAGCCTACAACTACCAAAATTACCTACAGGCATACAGGAACATATTTACAATGATATAAATCCAATATTATATAAAAATATATAATTTTTCACTCACCTCTAAGTCTCCAAATCTCCAAATCTAAACCTTGTTATTTCTATTTGACTCCATTTTTCTCCCTAATAGAATATGTATCGGAAGCATACACATATGTAATAGAACTTTATATTTGAGAAGAGATTTGATATAACGACCCGAAATTTCACCGCTTTGATTTGCGAATATTTAATTAATTTTAAATATTCAAATAATGGATTTTATAATTAAAAAAACTCTATTAAATAATAATTAGTGATGGTGAAATGGTTTTCTAAATTAGTTTATAAAAATATTTAGTTCGAAGAAAAATCGAAATGTGACCGGAATTCGTTTTTCGAAATTTCGACTTTTCGTCGGTAAAAAGTTGTCGGAAATATTGTAAACACCATTGTATAATAATATCCGCACATTTATAAATAAGTATGATTTTATATGTAATAGTACACACACACTTAGGGGGTTGTGTGTGTGTGTGTAAGAGAAGTTACATTTCATGGAAAATAAATTGAAATAAGGAAAATATGTTTAAACATGAAAAGACACTTAGTGAAACATAAGTACATGTTGCATTAAATGCATGTTGGAGCATTGAAAAAGGGTGGGGGACCTGGTATTTTCGTGAGCATGAAGGGAGAGGGGAACATGGAGATGATGTGGCATTTAGTTTGTGGAGGGTAGGCATTTTGGTAATTTACTAATCACATTTTGTATAAAACAAATTTCTTTTTTTTTCCTTCTCACTTTATTCGTTCCATACTCATTTTCTCTAAGCTCCATCTCTACTTTGATGGCTTCCAAAATAAATTCTAAAGTTTAAATAAAACCATTGTTTTTTCCTTTCTTAAGTTCATATAACTTTGTTTAAACACCTTCCTTCTCTTCATTACCCTCCTCCTTGCCAAAACAAGCCCCTAAACCTCCTCTTTGATGCATGGTCAAGCCATGCCTCTCCTTGGGTCGGACTATATAGCCTTTAAGGCCTTCAAAAATGACTTTTTTCCAAAGAATAATACAAGTACTAAGTTTGGTTTGAGTTGTAGAGAAGTTTGAGTCATTTTGGAAAGCTATTGGTGAGTTAAAGCTCACTCTTTAAAATAAAATTTTAGCTTTATTTTTGATGTTGTTTTGTTGCTGAGTATGGTAATTGTTGGATAAAATTGATATTGACTTGTATGTGAGTATATGTGTTTGGATGTAGTAGTTGTTTAAAACTTGGAAATATAGAATTAAAGTTAGCAAAGTTTTTCAAGTTAGGTTCTTTGCTTACATTATGATGTTATGTCATACACACACACACATACATACATATACATGTTTATATATGTGTATGTGTGTGTGTTTTTGTAATCATACATACAATGTTGTAAGCTACGAAAATTAGCATTTGAGCTTGTGGTTTTGTTGCGACATAGGAAATCCATTGTTTTCAACTATTTTACTTCAGTGGTTTTCTAAAGAAAAGTTTATAAAGTTCGATTTTAAACAACTTTACTTTTAGTTTCCAAACCCTCTATCCAAAGATTATTAAAGTAAGTTAATCATAAAAGATGGAGGTTTGAAAGCGATTTGGAATATAAAACAAGTTTTGAAAATTATGGATCATGTAGCAATATGCGCTATGAGTGCAGTTCTTAAAAACGAACTCTTTTTGCAATCAAAAAATGTTTTCACTTAAGTATTATTTGAAAAGTGTTTTCGAACATATTTTAAATATGGAAAAATAATTATTATTTAATTATTTATTTGTTTATTTGATGATTATTTGATTAATTAAGTAAGTAAGGCAATTAGCACTTAATCATTAGTTAATAAAGAAAATTTATATTTAATTGTACATTAAGTTAATTATAATTAGTTAACTAATTAAAGATTTATCACTAATTAATAAGTTATTTAAGGATTAATTATTATATAATTAGTAATTAAGGGTTAATTATTAATTTATTATTAAAGAAAAGGTTTAAATATTTAATTAATTACTAATTAAGTTAAGATTTAATTAAGACATAATTAAGATTTATTATTCTTAAATGAAGGTTTAATTTATTATTTAACTATTAATTAAAGATTTAAGTATAATTTAATTATAAATGGAGGTTTAAGTATTATTTAATAACTAAAGGATAATTATTAATTAATTATTTATTTAAAGTTAATTATTTTTTAATGATTAATTAAACGTTCAATCATTATTAAGCAAAGGGTTTAATTATTATTTAATTACTGAATAAAGGTTTTGATTTTAAATCACTTATTTTCGAGGATCGATTTTTGATTAAAGCAAGCTATCTTTTAAAGAATGTTTTTATCCAAGGGATTTCTTTGTCGATTGCCTTTAAGTAACCCCAATTGAATATGAAAACTTAGTGACATCTGCTTAGCAGAATAAAACACCGTTCTGCTAATTAAGTTATATGAATATCTGTTTGGTAGAATAAATCACCATTCTGGCAATATTCACCAACTAGATTATATTAACATCTATTTAAGCGGAATACAAACCCAATTCTGATATTATGGTAACTTAGACATTTACCTATATGTTGATTGGTTGTTATTGGTTGATCTGTTTTACATATCTGCTTGTTATGTAAATACCCATGTTATAACTTGAAAAAGTTAAACTTAATCAAATGCGAACCATTGTGGTCGCTAAGCCTCTTTCTGAACTTGTGAAGTCAAATGTTTAAATTTTATGCTTTTTGAAAATGGTTTAATGTTATTATCATTTTAAATATGATATTTAAAGGATAATTAAGCAACTATTTATTAAAAATGTTCGAAGTTAATTTAATACTCTTGAAATGATGGTTTAAAATCAGTATTTTGTTAATGGCGTTTAAAGATAATTAAATGAAGAATGTTTAAATAATAACTTGTTTATTTAAAGGTGTTTTAAATAATTGATTTTATCAAATGAACTTTAGTGATTAAAGTTTATTAAAGAAGTTTTGTTTTCAATAAGGAAAGTTTATAAAGGAGTTTTATAAATTGAAAAAAGATCTTGAAATTTGAGAATGAGTATTATAAATGATTTGGGTATTTATAAAAGTGTTTTATAAGTGACTTGGATATTTATAAAAGAGTTTTGCAAATGGTTTTTGATACTTATAAAAGAGTTTTATAACTAAACTTGGAGATTTATAAAGAGTACTATAAATGGATTTAAAATTTTAGTAAAGGATATTTTCATAAATGAAAGAAATTTATTAAAAGGATTTGTTGAAGAAATTTATAAAAGAATTTGAGATAGGGTTTCCCTTAACTGACCTTCTTAAATATGGTGGTATGGAACATTCGTTCCCAACTTAACACTGAAAGAATAGCATTTGGAGTTATCCTTATCCCTAATTTAAATAACATCTGTTTTGATCATTTTAATCTGATTTGAAATGAGAAATTTTTCACAATGTTTAATGAATATAATTATGTCAGTGTGATAAGTAAATGAATATTTATAAATACTTTGGAAAGGGATTTAAATAAAAGAAAATTTTATTTTGAGGCTTAGTGGTTGCTAAGGGTAATTAAATCTCTAAATTGTTGTTGTTTGTGCATTTGATAGTTAAAGAACCGACTATCAAATCCTGGCCAGTTTTGAATTAGGAATCATACAGTTTGAGTTTTCTTAGGAGAACTCATTCCGGTGAAACATCTCTAACTTTGAGGGATATATTAGAGATCCCCTTAGGACTTTGGTATAGTCCGCTTACTTCCGAAAGAACCTAGAATGAATCAACTGAAAATTATCAGTTGTTGGTTCGGAGAGACTGGAATCAGATGTATTATTTTAAAACCACTTTGAACCAACCTTTGGGTTTGAGTGGAAGATATCTTGAAGATGGAGTTCTTTGAAGTGCAAGGGCTACTTGCTACTAATCCTGAGGGTGATTCCAAAATGGATGTAGTAAAGGTAGTGCATTCGATTTCGTTCAGACCCGGAACAAACTTGTATTGATGAATGCTGACATTACATTTCTGCTTGAAGGCAGTGTTAGCATTCCAAGATGGTCTGCTAAGAGAGAAGGTATATCACTGCCTCAAGCCTCACACCTTAGTAATAGCTAAAACAAAGTAGAAGCGACCGGGCTATGTCGATCGCTCCCATAAAGGTGTGTTATCACCTTTCTAGATTATCATATTATGGATTTGGTTGTGCATGAGAGCTCTATATAAAGCTTGAGAGGAACTGGGGTGGTGACATATTCGGTCTATCCAGTAAGGGGTAGGTTGGTCTTGTATTGGTAGAGAGGCAAATGTGTTTGTAGCCATCGGTACATTTTATCTGGAGATGTACTATATGGAAATTACCTTATCATTGTTGGAAACCATTCTCCAATACGTGCTTTACAGATTTAGTTGTGTCCAACTATGTTGAAATGTGAGATGATGCACGCATTTTAGCTATTTTATATATTTATTTTAAACGCTAGACATTAATATAATATTAGAAGATTTCTTACATAAATATTTTGGTTATCGTAAGGTAAAAACTCATTCGTGTTTATGTGAGGCATGGTCTTATGAGATACCTTTTATTTTTAAACGGGTTTTCAAATGTAGAAATCAAGATGATCGATTTGATTGAGCTTTCTCTCGTTGGTTTACCAGACTGATCCAGACGTTATTTCCTTATAATCCTCGAGTCAACCCGAGCATATTTTTCAGATTTATCTGGATTGGAGCTTTTAGGAGATAAGTTGGATTCTCCAAGACGGATTCACATACTTATATTCTTTCGCTATTCTGTTTGTTTTGTTCTTGTCTATATTTATCAGTATTATAAAGACATGTAAAACTGTCCAGCCTGATAATAGGTTGGTGTGCTCTGATGTTGCGTATAACAAAAATGATTTTTTTTTGTAAAGATCTCGTGTATATTACATATTTCTCATCATGACGTGAAATTCTATTCTGTTTTTTTCTTCACCCTAAATGACCTATCTTTCGGACACTTAAATGATCGACACACAAATACCAACCTTGTATTAAGTGTCATCTTTAGGTTTAAGAAAGGTAGATTGTTACATCTTACTTTAATTTAGATTTGGATTTATAGTTTACCTTGGTTTTGACGATTCGATTCGATCATATTCTTCTTTTCTATTATTCTCGGCTACGAAGTTAATCAATTGGTGGTCGGGGCTACGATAGTTCATACCAATTGGAATTAACCTCTACTATTAGATTAGAAACCAATAAATCGACATTGCAAGCTGCACTAAAGTTCAAAGCACAAAACTCCAAAAACCAGCATCTTACATATGAGGTCTTTGCCGATCGGTCGAACCTCACTTGTCAACAATCGGGTTTTTGATATGATGTGCAAAGTTTTTCGAAGCCACCGATCGGCCATTGGCATGACCGACCGTTGAACCATATTCTAAAAATGACTATTCCGACATTTCAAACTGTTAGATCTTTTGTCCATAATTCTAATTGCACTTTTGTTTCCTCCATCACAAATCTCTCAATCTCTTTGTCGTCGCAAATCTCTATATCTCCTTGTCGCTTTGATACATAATTTGACATATACTTAAATCAATCAATCAAAGTCTAATTAAACTAACTACTATATAGGAAATGGTCCGGTGGATGGTGTATACGTACCCAAAATCGAAAGAGGATGTATATTTAGTTGGTGTTACAAACTTTGGAACAAACCCCACGTGTTGGTTCTATTGGTATGAAGTTAATCTGGTAACAAAAAGTTCACGACTTTGAGAGTTTTAGCAATGGTCGTTAGAGCATAACATCTAGTATGTGTTATAAAGTCCGTGCATACATCCTCAGAGTTTCCAATCAAAACTCGATCCTCCATATTGAAAAATAATAATATTAGAACAACGAATATAATCTTCCATATTAAACTGGTTGATTTTCTTGATAGTGTATCTTTGGTTTCATTAGTGGACCTGTACATGTTCATTGATGGATCCCATACTTTTCATTATCCGCTTAAAATTGGTTGAACTAATGTATTTTGCAAATAGGTGCAGTATTTTAAAACTGGTATGCGTTGCTTGCATCAGATTTTGTTAAATCGTCTTCTACTGTTACTGGAAAAAACATATCCTATCTTTCAGTATGTAAATACAAAATAATGTGATGTATTACAATTTTAAAAACAGTCAAGCACTAAAACGTCTACTATCTATCGCACCATTATGTTAAGGGAATGCCTTCTTACAGTATCAAGCATCTTACCAGGCCGGTTGCCTCATTATTAACCAAACCCAATAGAGGATGGTGCTATTGTATGTGCTGAGTGTCATCATTATAAAGAATGTCTCTTGTGGGCAATATCATAATCAGTTGAAGCTTCCACTCATACAAATTCTATTGATTTTACAATGTGAAAACATATAGTTTAATGATGCATACAGATTCATACTCGATACCTTTGAACCCATATTCTATTTAACTTACAGAGTCTTAACAAACAATTTTCCCGGTTAAAAACCATATAAAGCGAGAATATCCGTGGAGCCCAATAGCAAATGCTCTATCTTTTGGTGCAAAATAACTGGTATCATACAGTTTTCTCTATTTTTCACCATAAATTTGACTGTTAAATTAGAACCATACATATATGAGAGCTCAATTAAGGATGCGTGGCATTGATCAATGTGCCGTGGTCACCTAACTGAAAGTTACACAATCATCTATTTGACCTTTCATTGTAAACTGAATTCCACAGAGAGAGAAATGAAATTATTGGATTTAGCATCATTCATCTTTTTATACCACAAATATTATCTTTTCACAATAAAACTTGATCACTACATGTTTATCATTACATTATTATTTAAAATATAAATCAAGGCAACAAATTATTAATGTTGAAAGTCAAATCAACTAAACAAAATCATGGCAAAATTTTGTATCTAAAAGCACTTATTTTTACTTAGTAGTAATCACAGCTAATTGATGATATATAATATAAATGTCCCATTGTGTTGCTTAGAGGTTTAAATTTTTTGGGTGTTGTTTCCATCACAGTGGAGCATCACTCAAATTAGAAATTCAAAAGCTTGTAGATTCAACAAAGTATTAACTGGACATATATGCCTGATAGTTCTAATGGATAGATCAATATATGAGCAATGAATTAGACAACTCAAACTTTTAGGTGTGATGTCAAAACCAAAACCCTTAGTTAACTAGCAAGCTAGGTGGCTGCACATTTATCAAGACTAACAATCATGCATGGCACTGATGTTATTATCATCTACTAATCAAAATAGGGAAGTAGATAAATATCATAATTTATTAATCAAAACTTACAAACCTAAAGGGCAAAAAGAAAAGTGATCCTTGTATGAAAAGCTTGTGAAAAAGGCCACAAGAAACAAAGAATGGTGGTGGTGGTGGTGGTACTAGTATGAGAACTCGAGAGCTAGGTAATATGACATCACACTTTTCATTTCATTTTATCCCACGCGCAATCAAAAAAGGCGAGGGGCCTTCCTCTTTCTCTTTTTATTTAAAGCTCTAAATTTTTTCTCTATTCCACTCTCTTCTCTTCTATCATAAGGCTTCCGTTTATTCTTACATTTCTTTTGGCTTCTTGATTAAAATTTTGTGGTTGGTCAAATCATATTCCTTTGAAAGCTGAGGTGAACATCGATTGCACAAGTGTGAGTACATACTCAATTCTTGATTGGTATGGTTTAAAAGATTTTTGGGATTTACTGTTATGATTATTCCTGCGTGGATATTGATTTTGTTATATTTCGTTTTGATTTGTTCTAAATATATATCAAGTATATATATGGTACCTATAACTGATTATACGTAATAGCTGGGGAACTGCTGATCCCTTGTATATCTTTCTTTGGAACGTTATTTCGTGGCTTAATTAGGGCAAATATGCATTTTTTATGTAAAATATTTTCTATTTTATTTTTTTCATCTTCCTTTGATTTTCCTGGTACCTAATTGATGCTAACAGATTTACATATGAAGAAATTAGTTACATATTACTGGTATTTCCCGCTTTTTATTTTCTTAAATCTGTATTACTTATTTTTATCTGTTTCTATAAATTGCTTATAAAGCTAGGGCATTTTTCAACTTCTTTTTATTTTTCATTATTATCCAGTATTAGCTGATATGATTCAAAAATCATACTGACATACTTATATTTTTCATGAAACTGCTTTAACCAATCAACTTGAGATTCAGCTATCTAGCTAGTGTTAACGATTCTTACATAGATATTTTCTATCAACATGTATTTGTAAGGTTTTTGTCATTCTTCAAGTTTAATAAATTGATAATCTAAGAGCAATTCTCAGCTACAAAAATGAAAATATGAGAAAAGGGTTACAAAGAAAACTGTAGCATGAAAAATAAAGAAAAGTGATCATTGGTGCTTCTAAACTGTTTATTTAATTTTAGTTTTTGATTTATTTGTCCATTTTAATTAATGTTATCTTTGATTATAATTATTAAGGTTTAAATTATTGACGGATATAGTTTATAAATAACTTGGCCTTTGTATATGATACTACATACCACCATAATTTCAATGATTACCATACAACTCAATTAGTAACTCCTCAAGTTTGGAAAGCAATTAATCTGATATTAGTTATAGCCACTCTTGCAGATAATAATTTGACTTAAAGGTCATAACTGTAGTTATGAGTTGAACATAAAGAAAACATTTTACTTAATTTAAAACAAGGCATTTTATTTTGGTTTTGTTTGAGAAATATGTATGTAATGTATGTTATTATTTATATTTCAGTTTTCTTAGCACAAATTTCATATATCATATGTTTTTTATGCATATAATATGTTGATTGTTTTCATCATGTAGTTTTTGAAGTAACTACTAAATTACATTTAGTTATTTACCTAATATATTATTAATTGTTGTCTTTGAATAGGCTAATATACAGTAGATTTGGTTTTGGTACCTTGAAACATGTACCATGCCAAATTATTTGAGAAAAATTGTACCATTAACAACCAAAGTAGTTAGTAAACTGACACTTCAGTGTGTGGTTGGTAATAATCGGTAGCGGTTGATGATGGTTCTTTACCATGTAAAAGAATAGTACCCCTTAGTTTTTGTTATTTCACGTAGAAAGATCGAAGGTAAAATTAAAGTGGTTATTCTTTATCATACAATCATGTATCAATTTATTTATTTTCAGCCAAACATACAAAATAAATTGTTGAGGAAGAAGTTCAAATATTATATAAATTCCTAAGATCTGTTTCAAATATTTGTAAAGAATTATGATCGATCAAACAACGCAATAATTTATAACTAAATTTTCTATTAGACCATTACAGTACTCAGTTTTGTTGTACGAAATTAGAGAACATACATTACCAATACTGTAATGATAATTATCATTACAAGCTTTTGATTACCAGTACCGTAGCAAACATTTTCATGTGGTTCAGTAAACAGTATTAATCAAGTTTAATATTTCGCTGTTGTTTTAATTGACAACAATGGGTAATGGCTGATAAGTGGTAATTATTATATGAGAATCCCATGCCATATCATATGTATTCAGGTATGTTGATTTTATTGGTTTTGTTTTGGCTCTATATCATTCAGATTCAGGAGTACTAATGAAGTTCTTTATCGTGTTCAATATCTACTATTTCCAGTTCGCCTTTTTTTTCCCTTCCTGATATACATTTTAGCTTACTGAGGAGAAAGCTCATCAAAACAACATAAACTTCAACTGGTCGCCTCCTCAGGAATTTATTGTAGTATATACTGTAAATTAAATCAATAACTTGTCCAGTTAACTAATTTATACTGTATACATAAAACCATAACATTGCATTATTAACTGAAAATTGATTCTTCCTCACACTTCTCGTTAGGTCATACCGTCTACCATGTGCCTTAATCAATAAACGAGATTGAGTTGGCACGGGAGTATATAAAAGAAGTAAGGATGAATGAACCTTGTTCAAAGGACATATTTATCTGTACCTTCTTTATTTACCAATTAAAATTGACCAAGTAAGACTAGCAGTTTCATCATTTATTCCTTACTTATTCCACGGCTACCATAATGATAATATAATATTTTTCAAGTCTGGCATGAGAAGTTAGTTAGTTAATGTATATAAAAGTACAAAATATATAGACACATTTAGACATATAGAAAATGCTAAGGAATATGTAGACAAAGGAGCAAAAAGTAACAGTAGGAGTGCCAGTGATGTATAAAAACAACCTTTTTGTTCAGGCATGCAGATCCAAGAAACACATTTAATGTCTCCACTCCCTTTCTTAAATTCTTAACATTCTCTCGTTGATTCTTTCATGCGCATGCCATGTTTATATTATCCCACCTCAGCAACTTTGTCTCATGCTCATCAAATTTTAGCTTTATTTTATGTTTGTGTTTTTTGTCATTTTCTATTCATCTCCCTCTGCCTAATTTTGTGAAAATTTCCTGCAATGATCATTTAAATGAGAAAACACAAGGAGTGCCACACTTCATTTACTTATAATACATCACATGTGCTTAAATCATTGGTAATGTTTTGGGGTCTGAAATTCTTGTTTAAGATTCACAGCATAATATCGGAAACACAACTCAATTATATTCACATTAAAATTATTACCCTAACTAATATCTATGTAATCATGCTTATAATTGCTTTTAGGAAATTCATGTCATGCATGCCCGTCTCTTGGTCGTTTAGAATTTTAAACTTTTAGTAATGTTTTTCCCCAAAAGGAAAACAAAAGAAAAAAGACTACATAATGTCAAGGTGATTGTGTAGGATATATATACATGTGAATAGTAAAATTCTACTAGCAGTTACCCTGCCTTTACTTACTATACTTTATATGTGTTAAATCGATGATTTTAAGTGGACTACATACTGAGCTCATGCTGTTATAAAAATCATTGCGGCCATTAATTTCTAAGAGACAACATCATTTGCAGGAACTATCACTTGTCCATCTACCTAGTATCCTGTTCAGACCTATCCAGCTTATACAACATCTAAAAAGTTAAAACATGCATCTTATTTCTACCAATATTTTTGCAACCCTTCAATATTTTATAAACACACAGAGGCCATTAAAAAATTCATCTTCACTTGTTCGTTAATTTCACAAAACAAAGAAGTAATCATCACTCTTCTCTCATTCCTAAAACTAAAAGGCTCCTTTTCTCATGGTATCTTGAATAACTTTTTTATGCGGTATCATCTATCTTCATGTTAATATGTGAGTTGAATTGATTCAAAATAAAGGAAAAGCAAGTATAACAATTAAAATTGTAATGATGTAGAGTATGGACTCCATGGAATCATGTGTGCCCCCAGGATTTCGCTTCCATCCCACAGATGAAGAATTAGTCGGTTACTACCTTACCAAGAAGATAGCTTCTCAAAAAATAGATCTCGATGTAATCAGGGACATCGATCTCTACAGGATCGAACCCTGGGATCTCCAAGGTTAGCCTTAATACATGTGTACACACACACTCTATATATATATATATATATATATATATATATATATATATATGTATATATATATATATGTATGTATGTATATATATATATATGTATGTATGTATATATATATATGTATGTATATATATATGTATTTATATATATATCTAGATACATATATATGTATGTATATATATATGTATGTATGTATATATGTATATACATATATATATGTATATATATATGTATGTATGTATATATGTATGTATATATGTATGTATGTATATATATATATATATATAAATAATATATGTGTATGTATGTTTATATGTGTATGTGTATATACATACATACATACATACATATATATATATAATATATATATATGTGTATGTATATATATATAATATATGTGTATGTATGTATATATGTGTATGTGTATATATGTGTGTGTGTGTGTATATGTATGCATACATGCACGCGCACAGATTCATATAATATACACAGATTTTTTCTCACAATATGAGTTGTCTTTGGAATTGAAGAGAGGTGTAGGATAGGGTACGAAGAACAAACGGAATGGTACTTCTTTAGTCATAAGGACAAGAAGTATCCAACAGGAACAAGGACGAACAGAGCGACGCTGGCTGGATTTTGGAAAGCAACAGGTAGAGACAAGGCAGTGCATGATAAGAACAAGCTCATTGGGATGAGAAAGACACTTGTTTTCTATGTTGGAAGAGCTCCTAATGGCCAGAAGACTGACTGGATTATGCATGAATATAGACTAGAATCCGATGAAAATGCACCCACCCAAGTAAGTCTTTTTTAATTTATCAACCTTTTCAAGTTCTACAGGTTATCAAATTTCATTTGATTATTGATATATAGGGGAGTTAGGGTTTTAATATCATGCATTTTGAGTGCGATTAGTTAAATCAAAGGCAAATAACTTTAGCATTTATCTGATGGGATGGTAGAATGACGTTGTTAATGGTTCATTTTTAGTAAACTTAAATATACAGATCATAATACTAATTTACCTAATTATGTCCGTAGTAAGTTGAAATAATTTCTAAATTTTGACGCTGAAGGTAAAATACTTTTAAAAGTTGAGTCAACCATTCAGATGTCCTTTAATATACAAGACATATTCCGTAGTTAAAACATTATATAATGAATGAATTTTGATCATTTGTCAAAGATGAATGCACTTATATACCCAGATGAAAATATAATACAGTCTTGTGAACGGAATGATGATTAGATAAAATATATTTTTTACACTGAACAGTATATTATATACCAAAAATAAATAAATAAATAAATAGATCTGAAGTAAAAGGGTTCTGAATTATTTAACAAACAGGATTATAGCAAAATCAATTCTTCAAGGCTATGATCATCTGGTAATTTTTCAAAGCTGGCTATATATCAACGAATTTATGAATGTAGGTTGGCTAGCACAAACCAAACGATCGAATACTTTACAATAAATTGTCTGTACACTTCTATCTAAAATTGAACAATATTTTTAATTCAACGGTGAACTTTGCTCGACCAGTAATTATTTTGTCTCATTTCTAATTATTATTAAAATGAAAAAACCTGACTGTATATAGCTGTAGTTACTAACCAAAATTTGATAGTATGAACATGAGGAGCATACAGCAGGGAAGCATTATAATCTAAGAACACATAAATATATAGTTTGCATCGGAAAACAATTAGAATATAGTCAACTCCATGTAAAAGAAACATAGTCTAAACAGAAGAAAATTGTAAATTAATTTGCGTAGAAAAGATGAAGAAGGTGATACAATTGATCCCCACACCACAACCAACTTTTGGTTCACATATATAAAGTTTCACATAAATATTGGAGCATGCACCGCCTTTTTTATAAAGCAATTCAACTTTCTGTTTTGGATAATCATGATAGTTTTCATATATTAGTTTATGGTTTGAGCAAATTACATATGGACACATACACAATTTTCATCACTGTCATTTGTTAGAGCATATATATTAAAATAGTTAACTATAATAGTTAGTACGATAAGTGATTGCTTCTTAATTAATAGTATGTTAATACTTTATCTCCATGGGTCATCGGTTTTTGGATGATAATGTAAGGCAAATTAATCGTATATGTAATTTGCATTAGGACTTAATGAAAATAAGTACAAAATTTAAAGAAAGTTGTTACCCATTTGAGCATATTCATTTAAAATCAATATTATCAAAGGATAACAAACATTATATACTACGAGTATACATATTTATATGTGAACTTTGCTAAGGATACTCAACAAAAAATTAGTGCATCTTGGCATTACTAAAGGCTCGTTTGGATCGACTTATATAAGTCGCTTTTTCGCTTTATGGAAGTCAAAATCTATTCATTTTGGTTTTCAAAAAGCCAAAAAATGACTTATTTAAGTCGATCCAAACAAGACGGTGAATTCATAACCTTATCTTCAAACAAGATTGTTGACTTTAATTTGAAATTAAGACTCGCAAACATTGAAGTAAAATATCTTGGACAAACAGAAAGGATTTTTTTTTAATTAGATCAACTACAGTTTCTTTTTATTTTATTTTACTTTATTTATTATTTATTTGACATAAACGAATAACCCACTATCTTGTATTTATAGGATTGAAATCCTAGCTTGAAATTTCAAATAAACCGTTGTACCATCATCCTTTCAAGAATTTTTGTTACACTATGTATGGTGTTGTACAAACTTTTACACAGCTGATTTATATGATCCAAAACCTTTGGTAAACTCAAGACAGCTCTACATATTTCTCAAATTTCAAATTTGTATCTGTCTTAGTTTCATGTACAAAGGCATCATAGAAATCTTCTGTGGTCAGGTAATGAGCAGTTGACCTTAATTGAGGTAATAGTAAAGCAATAGAATCTTGTGTTATATCATCTAAAATTACTTATACATCCTTGGACCCCAAATGGAATTCAAAATAGAACCACGGACTAGACCTTCGAGCATTTACAAGTAAGCATTGTTTGATTTGCCTTTTTAGTTTAAGTTTCAGTGCAAACGAAAAAGCACACGGCGCATGTAACTTTGAAAGACAGCCAATTTGAAAAATGAATTTAACATAAAAAATAAAAAACAAATTTATTTGGTTTCCACTTTTTGAGAAATAACAAGAGCACAAAAAACAATTCATCTCCCGTAGTCCCATTATGGTCGTAATGACTTAAAATTTTAAGTTCTCTCTTTCGCTTTTCTCGTAATTTTTTTAGTATATGTTAGAAACACAAAAATGTGAATCAAACCAAACGGGCCATTAGTATCTATAATCTTGTAGTTTAAATTCCATGAAAAAGGCATGTTTAACCTATGAATATTGGACAAATTTTCTTTTAATCTATGCACATATATAGTACGAAAAGGTGGAGCTTAAACCTCTTGTCATCAGTTGTTCAATGTGCCTCTGCCTCAGTTATCAATCATTCATTAATTATTTAATGAAATAGATGGATGTGATCAACTTAAGTTAGAAAAAAAAATGACATTTGGGATATGTGAAAATTGCAAGCCAAAACAAATGATACTTTGCTTATGTTTCATAGCCTACCCTATTACAAAGAATGCAAACTTTCATTCCATGACAAATATTGTCAAGTCGAATCTCACAAGTCATGAGCTGGTAGAGTTTTAATTAAAATGTACAGGTTCTTCACATATAATTGTGGACATAGATTTACTGATATACATATTTATTAAGTCCCATACGTATGTGTAGATACCTACGAATATATAACCATCTTACACTGCAAGTAGTTAGCAAGAATACGTAAAATATTACTCAATAACCTTACATGTATCAATCTTTTAAAGGATGGTTTCTCTTAAAGACAAAGTGAGATAGAGTAGTTAAGACATGAAAGTTTGGTAAATAATATCATTCGTCTTAGCTCTTCTTTCTCCAAACAAGAATATTTTATACACTAGAACCTCAAGCTCACAAAATCATACACTGCAGGAAGAAGGATGGGTTGTATGCCGAGCATTCAAAAAAAGGACTACAAAACAAACAAGAAGTTACACTGACCCTAGTTGGTACTCGTCGTATACTAATTACAGTAACATACAATCTTGCCCACTTCAATACTTGGACCATAGTACTAGTCATCAGCAATCAAAGAATGAGAACCACTTCTGCAAAAAAGAAGCCGAGCTCGAGGCCTTACATTTACACATACAAGATAACAACAGTAATCTAAATAATATATTCCAACTTCCACAGCTCGAGAGCCCATCGCTTGTACTGGAAAACAAGCAAGGTAGCGAGGATGAAGATCAACTGAAAGTCACTGACTGGAGAGCACTCGATAAATTTGTTGCTTCACAATTGAGCCATGAAGATGAAACTAAAAACTTCAGTGGTTTTGATGCTAATGGTGATAATCATGAATTACCCCTTATGGATAGCATGATAAGTTTGTTACAGGAGGAAAAGGACGGCAATAAGTGTGTGTTCGAAAGATGAGGTGAATGATGAATTGATCTTTACTGAAAGCTTATGGTTTGAATTAGCTTGTTATGGCATGTACTTGCAAAAAAGATTGGTGCTTTTAAAATGTGTTGTATTATTAAGGTCTTGCTTGATGTGTAGAGGAAAAGAATTTGAATAAGCTAAAGTTGATGTGCTCATCACTTATGTCTAATAATACTATCATATTTTGTGTGGGTACCGCAATGTTATCTCAATTTATTATTTGTGAAAAAAGATTGTGTAAAACAATATTTGATTTTAAAACTCATACATTTAAGGTTGAAGACTGGACTAGTAATCTCACACTGCAAAGATGTGTTAATTAAGTTCCATGTTATTCAATGTGTTTTGTCTGTTTTTTTTTTTCTTTTTTTTTGGTCAGTATAAATCTTACACCAAATGATTGGTTTAAATCATGTTTATTGAAAAGCTCCAAATGCATTATCCAATTTTATAATTAAACATGAACGATTTTTGGTATTTTGGCATTTCCAATTGAATATGCAATCTGCGATTCAGTAATGAAAACACATATTCAATACTACTTTGTTATATTCAAGTTTTAAGTTGGTAATTGATTGCCACAGCAAAGAACAATATAAGACTCATAATACTGTCTAATTTCATGGTTCGATAATATTATATATATAAAAAAAGATTGATAATCCAGGAGAACCATCAAACCGGTAAATTCCTCAGAGGGTATAGTAAAACCGCTGATCCAAGCATCCATACCCGGTAAATTTATATAGGATAGGAAAGGATCATGCTAGTCGAATCTGGATTTTTTTACCAGAGCCCAAAACTCTTTCCACTGCACCGCACCCGTGGATGGTCTAATATATAACTTATAGGCTTAGTAAAGATAAACATCAAACGGTTGTGAAACCCTAATCTAAATTATCCTAACACATAATCCATCCCTTTTTTTTTTTTTTTTTTTTGCTTATTTACGCAATACGTACTTCTTAACTTGCTTACGACTATACATGAATTCTGAATAAAATGCTAACAAGGAAGCTGATGATTACAACTATGTTACAGGTGTCATCCCAAGGTAAATCAACACTGAAATTTAAAATCGGTGAGACTTAGAATCGATTTTCTTGGTAACTTACCTCTTCAAGCAAATGTCGAGTAATGGAGATGCTCCATGGAATAACCACACTAGATTTATTTTTTGGCGATGCCAGTACCCATAGTTGTCAGACATTCTAGAATTCTGATTACAACTGAACTGCTTGCGTGTCTTGTGATGACTTTAGGGCCTATTTGTTGGGGTTCGCGAATGATGTTTCAAGGCATGTCGCAATTGAACAGTCAGCATCTCAACTCATGATTCCTTGAGGGGCTTTTTAAAGGACTATATTTTTTTTAAAGGAAAACAAATTTTAGAAGACCTAGCTAAAAATAAAACTATTACGGTGGCTCCATCCGAATAAAACTGTTTATAAATTGGACAACTTACATTGAAAAAGGAGAAAAAAACGATAATGGTTCACTGATAAATATTTCGACGGATCTTATCGAGAAAGGTGAAAAAACAATGATTAATCATCAAAAAATTGATGGTAGTTACGAAATTTATTTTATTTTTGTCAAAGAGGTGAGTTTTTCTCACGATTAATCTTATTCAAGTTTTTTTTATTATTTGTTTGAATTGGGTGCTTGGTTACATGCTCTGATACCACTTTGTAACGATCCCCCGTTCTGACCGCCTCCAATCGGTAAATAAACCAACTAGAAACGTTCAAAATGATGAATTGTTATTTAGTTTATAGAGTTTAAACAGAATCAACCACAGAATCACAGAGTAATAATAATATTTCACATAAATGAATTTCTTTCTTTTATACAAATATCAGAGTTTATACAATGCATTACATTTTAATACAGCGGAACAATTTATTTATTATTTAGTACAAGAAAAATTTTCCTGAAAAACTTTAGTGATGATTGTAACGATCCTGAATTTTTGAACAATTTAAATTGAAAATATTTAATTAATTTTAAATATTTGAATGATAATTTAAATTGAATTCCCAATATAACTGTGAATTTGGCGATTAAATATTAAAATTTAATCTATAAAAAAAAATTGAATAAAAATTTAAATTTGACTTTGGAGTTGAAATTGAATATTGAATTTGTATTTTAAATTCAAAACTAATGACTTAGAAAGATAATTTGGATACAAGAATCTTTATTTATGTAAATCTATAAATGGATGGTTAGTTTTAAAAAAAGAAAAAAAATCCACTGCCTTATTCTTTTCGACCCGATACCCCCACTCCTTTACCATTCATTCGTTCACAACCCTAAACCTAACAAAACATACGAAAGAAAATAAAAATGGCGGCCACGATCGTTCGTTCCTCTTCGCTTCCAAATTAGGGCTTTCGTCTCTGCTTCGATTTCTTCGCTCGCGTGCTCCTCGGTTGGTCGAGTTCGTTGTTGCTTGGCTCGCTCGTTCTCTGATGATTGATTTGCGTTGACTTCGAGATTTGCGAATCGTTCTCCACTGCTCCAATTCGCTTCGACAGAGGTGAGTTTTTCTCACGATTAATCTTATTCAAGTTTTTTTTTATTATTTGTTTGAATTGGGTGCTTGGTTACATGCTATGATTTGTGTTGCTATGGTCTGTTGTTTTGTAAGTGATTCACATACATATTTGATGAGAACAGACACTGCATGTATGGTTGTTGGGTGTTATTTGCTATCATTTGCTCTGTTAATTTGATTTAAACTGATAAGAACAGATAAGACACTGCATGTATAGTTGTTGGGTGTTGTTTGCTTCCATTTGCTCTGTAAATAAATTTAAATTGATGAGAACAGATGCTATCACTAGGTCATAAGGAGGAAAACAAAACTGATGCTTCACTTAGTCTTGGCACACTTCCCTGTTAAATAAAAAATTTAACTGATATGAACAGACTAAGTTACTGTTGTGATGATTTGGGTTTTTTTTTTTTTGTAAACTACACTTGTATATGTGTCCATATACATATACATATACTTTTTTGTGTATATGTATATGTGTGTGGATATGCACTTGCATGTTAGACTCTTATGTTGCACTCCATATTAGTCTATTAGTTGCATCCTTTTAACTCAAACCCTGATGCTACATTTTTACAAGACATGAAAAAAAAAGGGAAACAGATGCTGCACTTGCTATTAGTACCCTGTCCCTTGGCACATTTGAGCCATTTCATCTGATCATTTGGTTAATAATCCCCATTGGTTCTTTCAGTGACATGGAATTTCAGCTGCACCAAACATATATATATATATATATATATATATATATAATTGCCATTGTATTTTCATTTTAGCAAATCTAGCGATAGCATTGGACTTGCTGATTCTAGTTACTGAATTTGTCCACTTGTATATGCCATATAGGCACATATACTTATGTGTGTTAGTGGTTCCCTTGCTCCTTTTGCTTGCCAGTTCTATTTTGTGCCAATATTTGTGATTTCTTTTTAAGGTTGTATTTCAACCCAGTTGCCTTTGTTAACCATGCTGCTGCCTATATTTGCATACTCTGCTAGTTTAAATTTTTGGTCATATTCATTCACTCGGCCTATTCTGTGGTTGCTGCCTTGTCCTTATGATTCAGTTGCCTTGTTCTTCTCCTATTCACTTGTGTTGAGTTTACATATGTACAAAACCCTATTCGTTCATACTGTTATTCACACATATGTGTATGTGTTTGTTTGTGTGTGTAGCATCCATGCACACCCACTGGTGCATGTCCCTTGCTATGCATATGAGATACCCTGGCCTGCGCCATCATGACCTGCTCCTTTGCTTTAATTGCTGACCTTGTTCGCCTCATTTACTTATTGCCATGACTTTTGTAAATTATATGGTTGTATGAAATTGTGTTCACTCGAGTTGCTCATGTGTTTTGCTGCCTCACACTTATGTTCTCAAACTGTCTTGGGCACATTTGTTTCACTTGATTTGGGTTAAGTTGTTATCCACTGCCATGCTAGCCTATGAGTTGCTGCCCAGATTTGTGCTCACTGGATTGATAAATTTGTACTCCTGTACACTTCATATGCTCATTTGTGGGCATTTATATTATTTACTTGGTTATCTCTGCTGCCTGTATTGCACTATTAACCCTGTTGGGCTGTTACCATTATATTTCAGTTCATTGCAAATTTATTTACTTGAATTAAGATTAATCCTGACTCGAGTGTTTTTGTGTTTTGCATAAAACGCTCAGGTCAGACCGAGTATTTTTACAGCTTGAAGATTTTCAGGCAGTGAAGTTAGAGAGAGGGGGATTACCGCATCAGTAAAGTTTTTCAGGAATATTTTTTTCTTGTACTAAATAATAAATAAATTGTTCCGCTGTATTAAAATGTAATGCATTGTATAAACTCTGATATTTGTATAAAAGAAAGAAATTCATTTATGTGAAATATTATTATTACTCTGTGATTCTGTGGCTGATTCTGTTTAAACTCTATAAACTAAATAACAATCCGTCATTTTGAACGTTTCTAGTTGGTTTAATCACCGATTGGAGACGGTCAGAACGGGGGATCGTTACAAAGCGGTATCAGAGCTTTGGTTTACACAAAGCTTAGTTTATGGTGTTTAATATGAATAGTTACTAGAATCACTTTAAAGAAAGTGTTTTTCAAATCTAAAGAAGTATAAATTTGTTTTCTTTGAAAAATAAAAGGTATTTTGAAAATTCAAATTTTTTTTCCGGAAATTCCCCTCTCTAAATTTAGGTTTGCGATAGTTTCTCTTCGGTAAGGTCTTCTTAGATTTGAGTACCGATCATTCGAAAACTCATTATCGAATTGCTGAGATTTATGAAAGAATAAAATATAAGTTAAGTGAATTAGTAAATTGGTTTAAATTAAATATTTTGGATATCTCCAAAGCAATAAATTGGAAAATAAAATGACATGCCAATTTAATTATAAACAAGGGGATTTCAAGTAATTTTTCAAAAATATTTTCGAAAATAATAATAAAATAATTTTGTTTTTATGTTTCAAGCAAAGTTTGATACACAAGTATGTATATATATGTATATTTTAAAAGTTTGAAACAAAATCCGGAGTTGAATTTTCAAGTTTGGTTGAATAATAATCCTATATATCAGGATAATGTAAATTTGTAAATTGTCTTGGGAAAATGATTGAATAATCCAACTTCTGCTAATAAGGATTTCAAATTTTGATAGGAAACTTTGAAAACATCTTGTTAATTATAATGGCGAAAACCGAAGCGCAAAAAGCAGCACGCCGTGAACAAAGAGCAATTGCCCGTAGAGAAGCAGAAGTAGCGCGTGCGGAAATCGAAAGGAAAATCAATGAAAGGCAAGGACCTGGTCCCTATGATGATGTTATCTGTTATCGATGTCATAAAAAGGGACATTATGCCGTTACGTGCAGAGAGAAGAGAAAGAAAAGGAATGTGGATGACCGGTTCGCTCGTCCTGAGATTGTGTGTTTTAAGTGTCAGGGGAAAGGGCATTTTCTTAGTCATTGCCCTGAAGTGAAAAAGAAGAAGCGCACACTCAATTTACCAGTCGATAGATCGACAATCTGTTATCATTGTCGCCAGACTGGACATATAGCTAGAAACTGCACCGAAAGACAGCATGGAAAGCAAGCTATAGCCCGATCAGCTAGAGCGAAAAGTGTAAGGATGATAGATAAGGATGGGAACATCTCATATTTTTGCGGAAACTATAAGAATTGGGGACATGTTGACTTTGAATGTGTCAATCCTCCTTCAACACAATCTGAAATAGTGTAAACCGAAGAGGGAAGTTCAGCAAAGATGCGCACTACCAGGCAGGAAGTCGATAGTCCTCAATAATTCTGAATCTTAAACCAATCAATGTATTTGAAGAAATCAGCGTATTTTGTAATACTATCTTTTGTAATACAAAAATCTTCTGTGTACGTATTATAAAAGTATTAAACTATGAATGGTTTTGTACGGAAAGAAGTATTTTAGTGAAATAGCGTTTTGGGAAGGAAATTTATTTGTCGACTTAACTGTATGAATCAAACCAGTTTTGATGTAAAACTTATATTTCAAGTGTAGACTAATGCCTAAAAATAGTTAATGTAGAGATATAAATCTAATGAAACCAAGTCAATGAATGGTTTACTAAAGAACTAGTTGATTATTTTAAAAATCAAACGCAAAGTTCAAATGAGATTTAGATTTCAAATTTGATGTTTGTCTGATGAATTTGAATTTGAATTTGAACGGGCAGAGAATTAAGTTAAGTGGAAAACTTAATATTGGAAATTTTGGAGTCGGTTTAAAACCAATATTTTGAAATGTATGCGGAATTCAAATTTTGAATTAGGTCGAAGTTGAAAAAGTTAAATGGGAATGTTTTAGGCAAGTAATATTATGAAATGAAGTTAATCGATTTGAAGTTGTTTTAAATTGGGTTGAGGATCGAAAGCATAGATTTCAACATTCATTGTCGAAATAGACGTTTTCGAGAGAAATAAAAAGAAATGGTGGATTATAACACTGTTGTTGTAGTAAATGGTTTCCGAAAGGAAATGTTTATATAGTATTGGGATTTATATATCTATCTTAAATTTGAATCCTTATACTAGTGATTTTGGGTCGTCGTAACGATATTTTACGCAGCATTCGTTTTGACTCAAATAAATGTGTTTAAAAAGATCGCTTTCCTTAAAGAATGAAATATTGAATATTTTCAAAGTGTTGAAAATGAATGGATTTGTGAATTACTTGTTATTAAATAAGTATGGAAATGTTTTTCCAATATGAAGTGAATGTTTTGAAATTTTATCTCTTAAAGATAAATTGAAAATGAATATTTGAAATCGATTTGAAAATCGTATATTCATAGATATTTTGGAAAGGTAAATTGATTATGAATTTATAAAAGAAAGGAAAATTTGTTTAAAAAATAAACATTGATTTATTTTTGAAATGTGGAAATAAATTTACGGATTTGGAACGTAAGTTTAAAATAAATCGGTAAGGATTTATTTGATTAATTTAAATGAACCATTTTAAGTTTAAAATGGATAAATATTTGGAAATGTTTCCGTTTAAGGAAATTGTTTTTAAATTTGTTTTCAAAGATTTAAAGGTGAAAAATGATTTGAAATTTGTTTTCAAATGGTTAAGTGTGAAAATATATCTTGTAAAGATATTTTTGGGAAATTGGAACAATTAGTTCAACTTGAAATTGGATGGTTGATTTGGATTGTATGTTCAACATTGTGAATTGATGACATATCAATTGATCTCTATTAAATATATATCTGTTTGGTGGCGGAGAATTTATTCTCTTAGCTTAACACCCTTCTCTGAGATGTACGAGCTCAGAGGTTATATATCGGTAGACATCAATTATGTGTTGAGAATTGACGATGTAACGTGAAATCCAAATCGAGTGTGAAGTCGATAATAAATTGAATTATGAATATGAATTAGGTTTAAGATAACCTTAAAATTCTAAATCGACTTAGAGAAAATTTTTAAATCGGTAATGAGATGGGAAACTCATGAATCCTCTATTTGTTATGGGTACGAGATATTGTGGTTTTCGAAACTTATATATGAGAATGTAGTAAATTCGAAAACCATCAGTTTAGAAAGAAATTGTTATGGAAAACTTGTGTAAGTTTACATAGGTATGATATGTACGAAAGGTAAAGTACTACATATATATGATATTATGTTTTCTAAACTGAGGATATGGAAAAGTACCTTCCATTTAAAATTTGTGAAGGTTGTTGGAACTCGATATGAGTGTCCATTTGAAAATCGTAGCTACGTAGAATTCCATTAGTTGGATTGACCATTTGAATTCCATTAGTTGGATTGACCATTTATCCATTAGTTGGATTGGCCTTTTGATTTCCATTAGTTGGAATGGCCATTTGAATTCCATTAGTTGGAGTGACTAGCGTAATTTGAGGGGCGAGATGCCTACAGTTACAAGCGATTCTACTGGGATAGTGGCGCAACCGCCGTGTAAACTGCAATCTAGATGCCAAAGCGAAATTCGAGGGGCGAGATGCCTACGGTCACAAGCGATTCTACTGGGATAGTAGCGTAACCGCCGTGTGGACCGCGATCTATGGCAACAACCATGGAAAAATTCAAGAGAGATGAGAAATCTACGGTTACAAGCAATTCTACTGGGATAGTAGCGTAACCGCCGGGTAACTGTGATCCATGAGGGAACGTGCTTTCCATATCTATTTTTAAAAGAATTTTTAAAAGTATTTTCACTGGGAATTGAAGCAAGTATATTTAGTACTTGAAGATTTTTAGACTTGCGCCTGGCCAGCGTATGCCTAATGTCTTTAAGAACGACAATAGACTTGTTAAATTTCGAGTTAGCAAGTATTTTCAAACTTTAAATAGAAAATCAATAATCTGAAATTAAAGTAACATAAATTCCAACCTAATGAACTAAGGAAGAGGATTTTTGAAATGTTATGAAAGTTCACAGCTTTGGAAAGGTTATACTATGTAAATTTCTTAAATGAAGAATTGCAAATTTAAAATTTGGGTTTTGTAAGTTGAAAACTTTAGTAAAAGACTTTTGCGTCTTGATTGTAGAAAATGATGAACAAATGAGTTAATTAACAAAGCTAATGAGACAAAACAAATAGAATGAATCCTATACTTATTTATTTATTTTTAATAAGTTTCAAACTTGATAAAATTGAGTAGGGTATAAATATTAGTGAAATTTTAACAATCATTTTTCCTTACTTGTAATTTCGGGACGAAATTCTTTTAAGGAGGGGAGATTGTAACGATCCTGAATTTTTGAACAATTTAAATTGAAAATATTTAATTAATTTTAAATATTTGAATGATAATTTAAATTGAATTCCCAATATAACTGTGAATTTGGCGATTAAATATTAAAATTTAATCTATAAAAAAAATTGAATAAAAATTTAAATTTGACTTTGGAGTTGAAATTGAATATTGAATTTGTATTTTAAATTCAAAACTAATGACTTAGAAAGATAATTTGGATACAAGAATCTTTATTTATGTAAATCTATAAATGGATGGTTAGTTTTAAAAAAAGAAAAAAAATCCACTGCCTTATTCTTTTCGACCCGATACCCCCACTCCTTTACCATTCATTCGTTCACAACCCTAAACCTAACAAAACATACGAAAGAAAATAAAAATGGCGGCCACGATCGTTCGTTCCTCTTCGCTTCCAAATTAGGGCTTTCGTCTCTGCTTCGATTTCTTCGCTCGCGTGCTCCTCGGTTGGTCGAGTTCGTTGTTGCTTGGCTCGCTCGTTCTCTGATGATTGATTTGCGTTGACTTCGAGATTTGCGAATCGTTCTCCACTGCTCCAATTCGCTTCGACAGAGGTGAGTTTGTTTCACGATTAATCTTATTCAAGTTTTTTTTATTATTTGTTTGAATTGGGTGCTTGGTTACATGCTATGATTTGTGTTGCTATGGTCTGTTGTTTTGTAAGTGATTCACATACATATTTGATGAGAACAGACACTGCATGTATGGTTGTTGGGTGTTATTTGCTATCATTTGCTCTGTTAATTTGATTTAAACTGATAAGAACAGATAAGAACGGATAAGAACAGATAAGACACTGCATGTATAGTTGTTGGGTGTTGTTTGCTTCCATTTGCTCTGTAAATAAATTTAAATTGATGAGAACAGATGCTATCACTAGGTCATAAGGAGGAAAACAAAACTGATACTTCACTTAGTCTTGGCACACTTCCCTGTTAAATAAAAAATTTAACTGATATGAATAGACTGAGTTACTGTTGTGATGATTTGGGATTTTTTTTTTTTGTAAACTACCCTTGTATCTGTGTCCATATACATATACATATACTTTTCTGTGTATATGTATATGTGTGTGTCTATGCACTTGCATGTTAGACTCTTATGTTGCACTCCATATTAGTCTATTAGTTGCATCCTTTTAACTCAAACCCTGATGCTACATTTTTACAAGACATGAAAAAAAAAGGGGAAACAGATGCTGCACTTGCTATTAGTACCCTGTCCCTTGGCACATTTGAGCCATTTCATCTGATCATTTGGTTAATAATCCCCATTGGTTCTTTCAGTGACATGGAATTTCAGCTGCACCAAACATATATATATATATATATATATATATATATATATATATATATATATATATAATTGCCATTGTATTTTCATTTTAGCAAATCTAGCGATAGCATTGGACTTGCTGATTCTAGTTACTGAATTTGTCCACTTGTATATGCCATATAGGCACATATACTTATGTGTGTTAGTGGTTCCCTTGCTCCTTTTGCTTGCCAGTTCTATTTTGTGCCAATATTTGTGATTTCTTTTTAAGGTTGTATTTCAACCCAGTTGCCTTTGTTAACCATGCTGCTGCCTATATTTGCATACTCTGCTAGTTTAAATTTTTGGTCATATTCATTCACTCGGCCTATTCTGTGGTTGCTGCCTTGTCCTTATGATTCAGTTGCCTTGTTCTTCTCCTATTCACTTGTGTTGAGTTTACATATGTACAAAACCCTATTCGTTCATACTGTTATTCACACATATGTGTATGTGTTTGTTTGTGTGTGTAGCATCCATGCACACCCACTGGTGCATGTCCCTTGCTATGCATATGAGATACCCTGGCCTGCGCCATCATGACCTGCTCCTTTGCTTTAATTGCTGACCTTGTTCGCCTCATTTACTTATTGCCATGAATTTTGTAAATTATATGGTTGTATGAAATTGTGTTCACTCGAGTTGCTCATGTGTTTTGCTGCCTCACACTTATGTTCTCAAACTGTCTTGGGCACATTTGTTTCACTTGATTTGGGTTAAGTTGCTATCCACTGCCATGCTAGCCTATGAGTTGCTGCCCAGATTTGTGCTCACTGGATTGATATATTTGTACTCCTGTACACTTCATATGCTCATTTGTGGGCATTTATATTATTTACTTGGTTATCTCTGCTGCCTGTATTGCACTATTAACCCTGTTGGGCTGTTACCATTATATTTCAGTTCATTGCAAATTTATTTACTTGAATTAAGATTAATCCTGACTCGAGTGTTTTTGTGTTTTGCATAAAACGCTCGGGTCAGACCGAGTATTTTTACAGCTTGAAGATTTTCAGGCAGTGAAGTTAGAGAGAGGGGGATTACCGCATCAGTAAAGTTTTTCAGGAATATTTTTTTCTTGTACTAAATAATAAATAAATTGTTCCGCTGTATTAAAATGTAATGCATTGTATAAACTCTGATATTTGTATAAAAGAAAGAAATTCATTTATGTGAAATATTATTATTACTCTGTGATTCTGTGGCTGATTCTGTTTAAACTCTATAAACTAAATAACAATCCGTCATTTTGAACGTTTCTAGTTGGTTTAGTTACCGATTGGAGGCGGTCAGAACGGGGGATCGTTATAAAGAAATATTTTCGGATCCGAAACCCACACCCGGCCCGGTCGGACAGACAGCCTAGCAATTTTTCAAAAACTGAAAAAATGATTTCCTTATCTACTTTTGAAGTCCCTTTAACAATGCTCTTCTTTATATTGTATTTCACAAGAACTATGCAACATCGTAATATACTATTAACACTTTTGCCTCCAACAATTTCTCAGCGAATTTAATTTGCTTTTGTCACGTGTATTTGTAAACTGAAAGGACGTTTCTGTTTTCAGCTTTTCAACTAAAAATACACACGGGAAAAAACGTCAGATCTATATTTTTAGTTATTGATAAAACTGAAACTAACATCCATAACCATCCATTTTCTTCCCATTTCAAGTATCTCCCTTTTGATTTCCTTAAATTACTCCTAGGAACTTATAATAAGCCTTTCTACAAAATCAAACTAACTTTTTTTCCCTTAATTTTACAAGATGAATGATTTTACTTTCTTCTCATTACATCTAAATTTGTGGTTTAATAATTTTCATCGTTGGTTTAATTGTATTTTGCGTTCTTTTTTATTGATTATCATATCTATATGTTTAATTGTTAAACCTAACCATTTTTCGCTCCTCGATATCCTCTAATGAGCATTGTTACAAATGCATAATTGTATGATTGAATAACCATAAGTTATTGTTAGTATCAAAATAACATTTCATAAAAAAGCTTTGATTACTAAAACTGAGTATAGCTTCCATAGCTCTAAAGCCTACAATAATTTCTGAGAAAAATTTAATTTAGTTTTGTCATGTGTATTTGTAAGCTCAAATGATACTTTTGTTTTCCGCCTTGCAATTAACACTACATGTGAAAAAATATTATATTTAATGTCAAATCTATATTTTCTAATTCTCTTGATAAAACTTAAACTAACTTCCCTTACTATCCCATCTTCTTCGCGTTCCACTCATCCATTTTCTTTTCATTTCAAGTATCTCCTTTTTTATTTCTTTGAATAACTCATGATTCTTTGCTAACGTTTTAAAGCAGACTTTGAAACTTCTAATGATCCTTTCTATAGTGTAACGACCTAGAATTTTGGTTATTTGAAATTGAAATGTTTAATTGATTTTAAATATTTTAAAAGTAAATTTTTAATTTAAATTTCAAATATAACGGTTTTTTGGATAATTTAATTATTGAATTTAATAATTGAAAATTGATTAAAACATTGAACCTTGAGTTTTAAGCTTGATAAAAAATAATCTAAAGGCTTATAAAATTTATATTAATAAAAATGAAGGTAATAGAATCTTTTGAATCGGATTAAAAGCGATTTGCTCGATTTTAAAAATAGGATACTTTTGACACAAGTCCTTGATAGGTTTCAAAATTCACAAAACCCCGGTTGAAAAAGGTACGCAAATTAGGTCCTTATTTTTCGAAAATCATCAACAAACCATATAAAAAAATACCTTTCAAATTTTAAAAATCATTCAATTAATATTTATCTTCGTATTCATGTGAAAAAATCAAAAAACAAGGATGAAAAATGAAAAAAATGACGCACAGTATGTTTCAGGAATACCTACAGACATGTATGCAATTTTAGAGAACAACTGCAGACATGTCTGCACTTATTCTGAATAGCATACCTTTGCAACCAAAATTGCAGATATGTTTCCAATTTTAAGGAATAAGTGCAGATATTTACGTAAATATCCTGATTGTTAAATCAAGATGCTGTTATTCAGTGAATAATTGCAGACATGTCTGCAATTCTATAGATTTTTATTCAACGCGGTTATTTAGTGAATAACTGCGTACATATCTGCAATTATATGAAATAATTGCATACATATCTGCAATTATTCAGATGTTTATCGAATGCAATTTTCAGCGAATAATTGCAGATATGTCTGCAATAATTGTAGATATGATTGCAATTTCTTTTTTTTGCTTTCAGAAACCTAGTTATAATATTTACAATTTTTGAAATTTTTTTAAGCACTGGCGCAAAAAAACACAAAAATACATGTTGCTACAGTAAAATAATTACAGGGACCCATTTTACAACTTTTTTTTAGGGAGGATGCCGTTTGAATTAACTTTGGTTTTAGGGATGCGTGACTAATATTCATTTAAAAATATCTTGTTTAAATTAACTAGTAGAAATAGCCTTTCGGGCACAAACTCGAAATTCAATGAAACTAGTTACATTGGATCTGTAATAGTGTACTATTATCGGATTTCAAATTTCGTAGTGTTTGGAGTTATGGTTCAGTCATACGGAATAAAAACGCGTTGAAATTAATATCGAAAATTTAAATAATAATTGAGTTCAAAAAGCTATCTTCTCCATACGATCGAATTAGGACTCGAAACCTTTTCTGTTGCATTTGGAATAGGGGGTATAACATTATAAACTCCTAGCGGCATGCCTCTATGGGGGGTTTGAGGTTTGAGTTGTGTAAATCGACACGTTTTAGAATTTAAATAATATAATTATATGTTGATTTGACCTATATTTTCACATCAGCCCCTTTTCTTTCCCTTCAAGTCATTGTAGATATCCACCCACACGCTAACATCATGTCTCCCCTTTTATAAAAATCGCGTGCTTTCTCCCTCGCTTCAGTTCAAAATTCATGAAATACTCCGTTCAAAAAAAGAGAGAGAATGAAATCAAAATTAAATAAAATCATGATCCTCCCCTCTCTGCCTCTTCAGTTCAAAAATCAACGAATCAAATTAAAAAGGAGAGCAAACTCAAAGTCGCGGTCATTCATTTACGCGCGAGTGGGCGACGTTTGCTAGTAGATGAAGGCGCGACAGTGGTCGTGATCAAAGGTATGGCTCGCTTAGAGGGCAATGTCAAAGTTGATAAAAATTTGGGATTTAGAGTTGACGATGATTTCATCAAGGGGAGCCACGCCTCGTAGAGGAGCAGCGCGCGCGAATGTGGTGTTTTGACGAGGCGTGGCAAGTTGAGGTGTTCGACTGTAAAGCTAGGTCTTAGGGAGATTTTGGATTGGAACATCGATTCGAAATTAGTATTTTAGTTTGGAGCTAGGGGATGAAGGCGTATCGCCTAGTGGGGTTCTAGTAAAGAACGGCCAGGGGAGGATCACGACAGTCGCATTCAAAGGAAGCAGACATGGTCGACACGTTTTGATTGAGGTGATGGGGAGTTGTTTCTTGGTGCTAGGTAGATCGAGTTCAGGTAGAGAAGGTCGCTGGTGTCGACGGATTCAGATTTCAAAAAACATGGCCCTATATTCTAGTTCGAGCATGCATGGCTATGACATGAGAATCCTATACATGTTCGCTTGGGAAGAAAGCGACGAATGAGTAAACTTGTAATTTTATTAAGTTATTTAATTCAAAATTTATTTTATCCAGTAACTTATAAAATCCGTAATTTGCTCGAACAAGGTCGAAACTTCGCAATAAAAAAATTGGCTCGGAATATATTGAAGATGGATGGAATTTTAAATTAAATTGAACGGGTTCAATTTAATTTAAAAAATTTGAAATGGATTGCAAATAAAAATCAAGGTGAGTAAATCTCATTCGTTTTGGATGATTGGTTTTAATTTAAATAGTTAAAATTATTATTGATTGATTGGATGACTGGATTATTATCATTATCAGTGGATGTTATACATGTATAGTAGTACAAATATATTTGTAGTTGGATATATTTACCACTTATTGAAGCGGATGAGACCCTATGTGCCCCTCATAATAGCGGATGACCCTATATACCGTGATATCCCCCTCGAAGTGGGATTTGTATTTTTATGTTATCTAACATCTATGGATGTAGGGAAACAGGTTAGAGAGATCCAACTAGATTCCTCAAAAATGTTGAATTTAATTTTCATTTATAGTGATATATGATCTGTTGAACAATCTATGATAGATTATAGTGTGATTTGAATTAATTGGATGCTACGGTGGCAGTGACCTAGATTTTTGGTATTTTAGAATACCATAAATATATATTTGAATTTGGAAAGAAATTAAAAAGGGGTTTTGCAAGTGAAATATTTATATAGGATTTTGATTGATTAAAAGAAATTTATTTGGTTAATTAAAAGAAATTTATTTGCATAAAATAAATGTTTTGACTTTAACTTTGTACTTAACTATTTCGAGATATTATAAATGGATATTCTGAAATAATATATATAAAGGGTTTAAGATAATAAATTTTTAAGTGGTACTTTTATAAATATAAAAGGTTTTAAAAATCGATATTTTTAATAGATTGGAAGAATAGAAGTGACTTTGGAAATAAGTATAAAATGGATCTTAAGTAAGATTTCTAAATTACGGAATGGAAGTAAAATCGAGATTTGGTTGGTTTTGGAATATAGTTGGGTTATTTAAGAAGTTAATTTATAAGTGGAATTCAATTTAAGAAATTGATTTATAAAGAAATTGGAATTGAAAAACTGTGAGATTTATAAACAATGTTTATAAATGAAGTGAAATGATTATCAGTTGATAAATCGAAGATATAAATTCACGGTAAGAATTTATAATGAGGCGGGTAAATCGGTTTAAAAATAAATGATAGATTTACTTTTAGAAATGTGAAAAAAGGGATTTACGAAATTGAGACGTAAATCAATTGATGATAAATCTAGAGAGATTTATAAATATTAGGTTGGCTATATTGGGATTGAAAAAATATTGTTATTAAGAACTTTATTAATCAATTTTTAATCATTAATTAGTTACTTTGAATTACTTTCATTATGTAATCATCTTTAAGTAATTAATAACCCTTAATTAATAAATACTTTAATTAATTACATTAATTATTCTTTTAATTTAATCACAATAATTAATTAGCCTTAAAATAATTTTCCAAAGTAAATAGCTTTAATTTAATTAGACAAAGTAATTAGCTTTAAATTACATAAAGTAATTAGCTTTAAATTACACAAAGTAATTAGCTTTTAATTACACAAAGTAATTAGCTTTCAAATCAGTTACCTTTAAAAACATTTAATCTTTAACCCTTTAATCTTTGAAAACAAATTATTATTATTTCATAAATTAGCTTAGGACTTTAAAGTCAAATAACAATTTAAAACATCATTCTCTTTACATTAATTTCTTAATTAAGCTTAAACTTAATTAACTTTAAAATAATTTACTTTAATCTTAATTCCAAAACTAAATTAAAACATCTATTATTCCACAAGGATAAATCAAAAAAGGTTTAAAACTTTATTTAATTAAAATTTGAATAAAAACTGGTTTTATTTTAAAATCTAAAACTAGATATTATACCAAACACTCAAACCCAAGCCAAATACTGGAATTCCTGAGCCCATCTTTGAGTTAAATACCAAATCCTCTCGTGTTATCCCTTTTCTTTTTAAAACTTTGTTATAATTTAAAACTTCAAAACCAATAACAACCCATTCGAATCACCCGCTATGATACTCGAGTCATCTCATATTTACCCGAGCTTCTACCCGAGTTCCCTTTCATTTTCCCCAAACAACACAAGCACCCAGATTGTAGGATCTAGATTAACCCTAGAGGGGGGGGGGGGGGGGGTTAAATAGGGTTATAGAAAATTTTGTCGAATTAAACGCAGAAACAAATTGCAGAAATAAATATGCTGAAAAGTAAATCACACACAAAATTTACCCAGCTTCGGCAACCCTTGCCTACTGCTGCATTCCCAGATCTCTATTAGAATTAAACAATCTCCCGCTTACAAACACTCTAACAGACTCGCAAACCCTTGCTCCCGCTCGCAAACACTCTACTAGACTCGCACCCCCTGCTCCGCCTATAGAGTTTTACAAACTCGCAAACTCTGCTCCCGCCTATAGAGTTTTGCAAACTCGCACACCCTGCTCACTGAACTAATTATAACTAGACAATCTGACACTACCTACAACCTAGGTGGTGATTTACCAATAATTTGACTCAAAAAGAAAAACAGACTTCAAAAATGAAAGCAGGAGCAAAAATTAAAATACAAACTTGAATCCATAATTTTTGCTCAAATAAAAAAATTAAACCCTATTAAAAAATAAACTAAAGCCCTCTAAAAACAAACCCCTTTTATAAATCAAGGCCGGCCCTCTTTTACTTCTCTATCCCGATCCACTTTTATTTTCTTTGTGAAAATGATGGCGGATTTGATTTTTCGTTCAGTCTGAATTAAGACTTTGTTCCCTTGCAATCCAAATTGGGGCTTTGATTGGTTTGTGATGCTCTTGCGCGCTGCTTCTCTGATGATCAATTGTCTTATTTGCGTTGCTCTTGCTTCTCTGATGATCAATTTTGAAATTAGGGCTTCTGGAGTTCGGCTTCAATTTGGTATGTAACTTTCCTTTTTGCTTTTCTGGATTGAATGCTTGAATTCAATTGTTGCTCATTTGCCGATGATGAACTTGGGTGAATATTTGGATTTGATTCGATTTTCTCACACCCCCACTTTCGATTATAGTTTAGAAGACGTATTTATATGGATTCTGAAACCCTATAATTCGTTCGTATCAAATTGATACTTTCCTAATTTTCGCTTTCCTGATATAGTGACTTACTTGATGCATACGGTCTTGATTTTCAAACGTTTGATTTTACTTGAGTCATACGAAACAAAATTTCCTCTTTTGATTTCTGACTTTTTCAATGATACGCACTTGAATTTCTTGACTTGGTTATCTCTGCACTTTTTAATCTTTTGACTTTTACTGTGAAATACTTTAGTTGATTGTCACTGCTTAGGCCATCTTTGTGTTCATCCCTGTGAGCTTTGTCTCTGGCCATCTTCTCTGATGATGTTAATTTCACTGTGACCTTGGTTATTGATATTGATCGAACTTGTTTTGATTCATCTTGATTTTCTGTAGTCTTCAAGCATTTGTGATTGCCATATCATGTGCATCACTTGTTCATTCCACTGTGCATTTCTCTGGCCATTTGTGTTGGGCATTTCTATATATGATGTTTGTCACTGTTGTATTGTATACTTGGGCTTTGAAATTTTTTTTCAACTTGCTTGAGTTTCACTGAGTTTGGTCGAGACTTGTTTGTTTATGTCTGCATCTTGTGGTTGCCACTATGTTGCATTGAGCTTCACCTCTATTGGTGTTTCTGTGTTCATGACTGTTGTGTCTGCACTTAGTGTTCTGGTCATTTCATCTGTAATGTTTTGATGTTGTTTCATTTCTTCAAATCTGTAGCTTGCATTACTTGTATCACTGCATCCATTCTGTAGCATGGTCTGGAGTTGTTGTACTTGTGGTCTTGTACTTGGTTTATTTGAGTAGCAGAACTTGTTGTCTTGTGCATTTCCACACTGAACTACTCTGTCTTGCATTTGTCTGATTGTCTGGACAATTGTTTTATCACTTTGGCTTCACTGAGTTTGTTGTGGCACTTGTGCATTGTTGTCATTTGGTATCTTTGCATTCATCACTGCAATACTCATTGTCACTACTTCTTTTGTTGGTTGTTGTTCTTTGAATGCATCTGATCTGATGGCATGTTTAACTCATGATGCTTTGTTCTTTGTGATTTGCACTTGCACACTTGCTCTTGTTGGCTACGCACACGAGTTGGCGAGGCAGTGTACACGTGTATGAATGTACACATGTGTATTGCAGCCACTTATGATTACCTGTCCTGATAGGAATACAAGTGTATATATCTACGTGCATAACTTTGTGTGTGATGAATTCAAATGTAAATGATGACAAACGACCCAAATAACTGAGGCACCAATAAAAACAAATTTATATTTTTGCAAATTCAAATTTGTTTATTTTCAGATTACTGCTGTAGTTGCTAATTATACAGGTACACAGGAGACAGGACAAGAACTGGAGCTGGGCAATGTAGATAGATGCAGATTAAATGTTTTGTAAAAATGTACAGTGTTGTGTGTTGTAGTGAGAGAAAATATAAATATGAAATGTATAAACTAGGGTATGTATATAGAGAGAGCTGAAAAACTTTGTACTGTATAAGTGTTGAATTGAAATATTATATTGAATAAAAATACCGATTGAATTATATAAATTCTATGCAATAGTATTACTGTTCAATATGAATATTTATTCCTATATGCGTATAGTACAATCTGCAAACACATATATAAATTGATATATATGTTTGTTATCATCAAACAAAAATTCACATCAAACACAGATATGCACACATACGCATGCACGATGCACGCCATTCTTGTCACCTCCGAACCATGCCGAAGCCACCTAAAAGTCGATGATAATCTCGCCATCATCCCTGACCCCATAATTCTGATGAACTCGCCAGAGAATTAAATCGAGCATCTCGAACAAAAAGACTGGAACCAAGCCAATTGGAAAAACCACTCAAGCCATCACCTCAGACCACCGGCCCCCTTGCCAACCTCACTAGAGCTCCGACCCGAACCCAAGCATCGATTCAACCTTTCGCTATGGAGTCCGATACTCCCCAGTCAACACTCGACTTCAAAAATCAACACCGACCCAATCTGACAGTTGAACCCTAACTCGAAGACGTTATGCCACCTCCGCCAACTAAAAATTATCCTAGTATTTTTCCTATGATCGACGACCATCACATTACCTTCAGCCACAAACACGACTTCTCATACTACGCCGATCGTTAGAATTCAAAAAATAAGAAAATACTGATCATCTCGAGATATCCCAATAATTACAGACTTAAAAATCATGAGACCTTCATCAAAAATCATCATTTCGTAATACGAATGTGATTATGTAATCAGATCCTAAAATTGAAATGTTCAATTTTTCTGATTTATAATGATTTGACTGTAAATTATCTTTTTTACAATAATTTCTTAATATTTTTACCTAAAAATATTTTTAAAATTTATATTTCATTGTTTCAATACTTTTTCATTTAGAAATTATAACCTAAACAGATCATATAAAAAGATGTGAATTTTTTTTAAGTGTTCTTAAGCCTGTATAATATAACAGAGTAGCAGATATATACATATGCATTCACATGCACAGATATATATACATATGCATTTGTATTTGTAACTAAAACATTTTCAAATTATCACACACATCCATTATCACAGGCAAACCAAGATTTACAGGTTCAAAAGTTTGCTCACCTTGGAAAAAGAAACAGAGTGGCAGTTTTTGATTTTCTGGAATTTATTTAGCTTTGATTGATGTTGAACTGAAATTGAAGTAAAGCTTAAATCTCTTTGTTGATTTGAATCTGATTTTTTGCCTGATGTTTGTTGCATGCTTTGATCCAGTTTGAACAGATAAAGTTGTTGATGCTTTTTTATTAAACTAGACTTTGATTGTTGTTTTCTTTGGTTTTGAAACTGATCTTGTGTCTTCAGTTTGTTTGATCTGTAGTTTGGTTTTGTTTTGATCTTCATTTTCTCAGGTTCGTATAATTATTAGGTTTTGGGAAGATGAAAGAAAGAATAGCCTGATTTGCCAAATCTCATTTGTATTTCAATTTCAAGAGAAAAATTGATTTTTTCATTTGTCTATATCAAGTTATATTAATTTAACACTTACAAATGCAAATTATAATTAAGAAACACATGTTGATACATACAATCTCAACCTTACATTTGTTAAAATGAAAATAATTGTGTTTAAACCCTCACTCCAAATAAATCTAAAATTTATGTTTTAGACCCTTAAGTTAATAAATTTATGAATCATGTTTTATAGTTTTGTTAATTAAGTATTTTGAAATAAATATACAAATTGTTTCATTTTAAAAGAAAGAAATAATCCTTTTATAAAATCTATGTTTATATTTTCAAATTTATACTTATTATGTTTTAAATGTTACATGCTTTTATAACTATTTATATAGCCTTTAGGAAAATGATTTTAAGACAAATTATACATTAATAAGTAATCACATTTATTTTTTATATATAAGAATTTAATTTAAAATAGCCTTTTGAAAATTATTATATTAATCTCAAATCATAACTTCTAAATATTAATATATACATTAGAAAAAAATTCTTGTTAATTTTAAAATACAGTTCTTTAATCCCATTTACTTATAAAATATTTATTATTGAATTTAAAATCCACATTTTATTAACAACGTATATATTTATTTCCAAAAAAAATTCAAATTAATAAATCCACAATTAATCCCAAAAATTTATTAATTATCAAGTCAAAATCTGGCTTAAAAACCGGGAATGTTACACTATGTTTGACATTACACTTTGAGATATAAAGTTGGTTTCTATCAAATACATTTTTGTTTTTGGTGGATAATTTATTATCTTAGCTTAACACCCTTCTATGAGAAGTACGATCTCAGAGGTTATGTAGTTGATGGTTATTAGTGATATATTTCCCAATTTGGTAATGTGTCATGCGAAGTGCTAAGCATTGGTTGATCGAAGCATGGCTTTTGTGTAAAGCACAGCTTTATGGGACGAGACTTCATCGAACCTCACACCTCGGGAAATGGTCAAAACAGGAAGAATGCGGCAATGTTATGGGGTTCGCGACCCTCAGGGTATGTGCATTTCCTTCAGGATAAAAAGTGGTATTCTGGTATGGAGCCCAGATATTTTTGCGTATGTGGTTGTTAGAATTTGAGGCGCCTCGGTAAAGGTCGGTTACGACTGAGGGATGGCATACTCGTGACAGTTAGTTACCTAGTTACAGAGGTAACCTGGCCTTGTGTGGGTAGAGATCCGGTAAGGTTTTTGGGATGTCCCTCCAGAGGCGTACTGTAACAACCCGCATATTTATCAATTGTATATTTAAATATTTTATCGTTCGTCGGATTTTGGTCCGAAAAGCTACTTTTTGCAAACAGTCGAATTAGGACTCGAGACCCTTCCCATTGAGTTCAAAATGCCATTTGCAACCTTTTTGAGTATAAGCTTCGATATATTTGGAGTAAGTTGATTTTTTTCTACTTTTCACTTAGGGCTTTGGTTTGGGTTTCAGCCCATTAACCTAACATATGAACCCAACTCCACTTCAACTCTTCATTACTTCATTTCATATTCCTAACACTTCAAGCTAAAGAAATAATGGGGGAAAGAAGAGGAAATTAAAACTCTAAGCCCTAGTCTTCATTAGCAAATCCAACTTCTTGCTCCAAATTAAAGAGAACCCATTGGTAAGCATCTCCTTCTTCTTCTCCAACTCATTCTCCTTCCAATTTCAGAAATTCCTAAACCTAACTTTGGGAATGTTCTTCTTTTAAAGCTTAGAATCAAGCTTCTTGAGTTGGGATTGAAGAGTGGTTGATCCTCCTTTGTTTTCAAGCTTCTTCTTCATTGATTTGGGTTCAAAGGTGAGATTTTTGTCTCACATCATAGTTTATAACTATCTTCGATTGTTAGGTATGAATTCCTAACACTTATTCGTGTGCATTTGCTTTTGGTTTGGATTGATTTTGTGAATATTCCAATTTTTGGTGTTTTGGGTTCAATTCTTTAAAAAATCATAGCTTTGATGTTCAAATGTGTTTTTGGTGGTGTATCGAGGAGCATATAGGGCCGGGTAGTCGATTGGCATAAACCCTTAGCGTCGTTGCTCGTGCGATTGCAATTTGGTCGAGATTTGCACCTCATTTGAAATAGGTTTAAATTGGCAGAACATCAGGTTCGGCCGACCGAACCCCTGGGCAGGTCGACCGACCTGCTTCCAAAGTGCATAGGCACTTTTCTGTCTCTGGTCCGGTCGACTGGCTACAGGGCTCGGTCGGCCGACCTACTTCCCGAGGATTTTTCAGAACAGGGTCCGGTCGACCGAGCTCTGTAGTCGGCCGACCGACCTGTTGCTGTTTTGCCTATTTCGCCTATATTGCGTGGTTTCCCAAATTTAATCGATTCGTGTTATTTCCCTATTTGTTGTTATCATTTGTTATTGACTTTGATGACTTATTTTCTTCGAGAATTCTTGGAATATCCATTTCGATGGATTCGGTATCGATTTCTTTGGATTTCATTCACGTCTTCGAATGTGAATTTTAGTGATTGATTGTTCCTACAATCAATTTTTGTGACTTGTCACTTTAAAATATAAAGGTTTTCTTTACTAGTAGTAAATATCAAAACTCTTTCTTCAAATGATTTCAACACTATTTTATAACAAAGCTCGTTTTCTCAAACCGATTTCCAATCTATTAGTATATACAAACCTTTACCTCACTCGTATGAGAAATCTAATTAAACGACTTAGTAAAACAAGTGGTATGAAACGCTTGCGTTTACTTCGTCGGTTAATTCTTGGACTTGTTCGATTGAATCTCTGGTGACAATTCTCTAGTGGAGATCAACAATTTGTTCGTAAATATTTAAGTTAAGCTAGTGGTTATGGGACATGAAGCTAAGCTCATATATTTACTAGCTTACTGTAATTGACACTTCTTGATGATCGTTGATGATCATTTCATGGTTTAGACTAGCAATGTGCGATGTATCTTTGTTTATGTGGAGGACTGTACTTCATTTTTATCGAGCTTCGTCTCATTTCTCGCATGGGTCGTATCTATTTAGGCGCGTCGATGTTTATTTACACATGGGTCGTATCTATTTAGGTGCGTCGATGTTTGTTTACTTCGTGAAGCAATCGGATCAATAAGTCGGGACATGAGGTGTATCTTTCTAGGTGCATCGATGTTCGTCTATGCATGGGACGTATCTTTCTAGGTGCGTCGATGTTCGACTTTGCATGGCTGGTATCTTTCTAGGTGCATCGATGTTAGACATTACATGGGACGTATCTTTCTAGGTACGTCGATGCTTATTTATGCATGGGGTGCATCTTTCTAGGTGCATCGATGTTAGACATTACATGGGGCGTATCTATTTAGGTGCGTCGATGTTTGCCTTTGCATGGGTCATACCTTTCTAGGTGCGACGATGTTTGACTTTGCATGGGGCGTATCTATTTAGGTGCGTCGATGCCCGGTTTATGGAATAGCGTTCCGTTTGGGATTGGTGTATTTCTAATTGATGATTTCTAGAATTTGTGTTTCACCAATTTTATGATTGACATTTATATGTTGTCAATATTTGTGGCTTGGTGAATGAAATTAGGAGTATGGCATTCCTTTTTATCTTTGAGAAGATTTTTGTGATATTGATTAATCTCTTGTTGATTTTTCAATTACTTATTTATCACAGCTTGGCATTGTGATTATTATACGTTTAGTCATATCTCTTATTCTATATCGTTTTATCTGATATTTATAGCTAGACTGATCCGTTTATTATTTTCTTCTTAAATAATACTCGGGTCAGACCGAGATGTTACAGGTGCTTCTGCTTGACTTCTCTTCTGGGATTATCATCCTGACTTTTGGTTAACTACTTAGTTTAGTAGTTTTTGTTGTATACATTTGAGATATAGACTCCTTGATGTATACATATTCTTTTGTTTAGCACTTGTATCTATTCTTTTGTGATGTTGTGGATCTTATTTGACTACTACTCTGATGAACACTTTTATGTGTTATATATATTCATATCTATTTCCGCCTTTGTGATATGAATTATCTGTGACTGATTTGTGTTATGTTTATTTCTATATTTGTTTCCAAAGATTACATATAGCCACTGTGTAGTAGCTTTGAGTTTGTGTCGGTATGTCGGATTTCCTCCTGAGATGAAAAGTTATATTTTTATCTGGCATATCGGTACTCGCACAAAGCAATTATACAGATGGTCCTCCTTAAAAGCCTTATTCTCCGTGCTAGTTGACAACATTACTCCGTAGTGTTCTTGGCTAGCGTGGGTATAGAGGTGGGGCGTCACAGCTTGGTATTAGAGCCAAACTTCGGAACAATATGGAATATTATAACAAGGATCGTCGTCCTTAGTCCATCTTAGTAGTCGTGCTTTAGGATTTAATTCGAGTCTTCGTACCGATTCATCCTATTTTCCTTATGATTCCTTATTTTATCTATCAAGATTGCTTGATATTTATTTTGAGAATAACTTTTTCCTCTTCTTTCTTAAAGAAGAGAAATGGTTAGACCAGGCCGTCCCAGCCCCAATCAATCTAGTGCTACTCCCCAGGATGGAGTATTTATGTCTGCCCAGCAGCTTCTTGATCTAGTAAAGAACGCCCAAGCAACCGGACCCATTCCAGACTCTACTCATCCTAGATCTGGTTTTGCACGCTTGTGCAGAGACTATACCGATTTGGGTGGAAGACCATTCATGGGATTCGAGGGTGTTATAGAAATTCAAGCTTGGCTCAAATCATGCGATCGCATCTTTACTCGCATGAATCTTATTGACCTTCATCGAGTCCAAGTGGCTTCTAGCATGCTCCAAGAAAGAGCGTTAGATTGGTATGAGCTCTTAACTTCGGAGATTATCGAAGCAGATCTTACTTGGGAGCAATTCCGGGGACGATTCGAACTAAAATTTGTGCCAGAGGCTGAAAAAGTAACTTTGGCCCGGCGTTTTATTGACCTTGTTCAAGGTGAATCTTTTGTGACAGATTACGTCGCATCTTTCAAATCTCTCTCTAAGTATGGGGCGAGTATATTAATACCCCGTTGAAGAAAAATTAGTGTAACGACCCAACTTCCACACTCCAGAAAGTTGCATCGTTAAGAAGAAAGAAAGGGATAGAAAAGAGAAAAGAAAGGAAAGAAAGAACAGGCAACATCAGAATCTCACAGTGGAATCGAATAAATTATAATGTATCACATAAAACTTTACATAGTATCATATACATCAGAGATATACAGCTAGTACAACACAAACTAGACAGTTATAAACATCTGTCTAGCAATTACAATCCAAGTATATCAGAGAAACAGACTCAACTCAAACACAGCGGAACCACTAAATATATCTACACGCTGAAGCCTCGTGCTCCATTATCTCCTCCAGAACTCGTCAAAGCAATCCTGAAACACTTGACTACTCATACGTAATATGAGTACCGAAGAGTTTAATAAAACAAGAAATAAACACTCGGGTCAGACAGGGGTCTGGTGTGAGTAAACGGGGATAAAAGTTGCTTAACTTTAGAAAATCCTTTGGAAACAAAAAGGTATCACGTAAGACTTCCCACACATAAACATGGAAAAGTTTTTACCTTACGCTAACCAAAACATTTGATAGGAAATCCAGTGATATTATAATAGTGTCTAGGGTTTTCAAAATAAAATACAGAAATAGCTGGAATGCTTACATCTCACGTTCCAACATAGTTGGGCACAATCAAAACCGTATAGGCACTTATTGGATTATGGATTCCATCAATGGCAGGGCTACTGGGGTACCGCCCGTCACAGTACGTGGCCTAGATCAACGTACTGAGGATTACTCCCAATCCCCTGCTACACAAGGCCGGACCCATTCCTTACTGAATAGTTCCGAACAAGACAACCCCGCAGTTGGCGTGCGATTCCAACTGCCCACACAGCCGAATAAAAAAGGGACCTCTAGACAGGGGAAAATCTTGCTCTTAAGTGGGTGCTACCCACGAAGCCTTGCTGCACCTCCCCTGTTTTAGCCATTCCCGGTTGATGAGGCTTGAGGTTACGATTACCTTTATAGGACATATCAAATCTTAGAATTCTCATCGTCCACCTGACGATGTTCTGAAAGCATTCAATCCATACAAGTTCATTCCGGGTTCGAACGAAACCGAAGGCATTCTCTCGTTACACTCGTATTGGAATCACCCTCAGAGTTAACTACGATAACCCTTGCACTCTAAATCACCATCTCGAACCTATAAGTACTATTCCGTCAAACTCATTATGGAATCACCCACGGAGTCATACTGACGTATAGCCCTTACACCTCGAGTCTTCACTTGCTCCACTTGGATTAACGACCTAACGTTTAATTGGAATCGATGTGGTTTTCGGATATCCAAATATGGAAACCCGATCCCGGTCTCACCGAAACCAAACGCCATTTTAATGTCCAAGTTGTACTTAAGGGTTTTAAACAATTAACTTATTCATTGTTATCTATTTCACATAGATAGATAAACTACATCTCACAATAGATAAGCACATTCATATCATATCAGAAAATCTGTATCATCCATGAACAGATAATCATCACAACCAAATAATCCATCACAAACTATCATACTTAAACCAAACATTCATATCATACAGATACAACTAATCTCATTACTGAGATCACAACTATTCAATCAATAGCATTCATAAGCAATGATTTAATCATCAATTATAAATAATTTAAAATGAATTAAATTAATTACAACTATCTCTAATTAATTTAACATAAACTAAATTAATTACTCATTTAAACCCTGCTTAGCATCCATTAATTAATTAACCCAGTTAATTAATTCACTTCCTAAGTATTTAACTTGATTAAACAACTTTGATTAATCATTTACTAATAAGGAATTAGTCTTTAATTAATTTCATAAATTAATTAACCTTAATCATAAGTAATTAATAATTAATTACTTCATTTATTAATTAATTATAATTAATTATATTTGTCCTTAATTAATTACCATTAATTAATCACTTAATTTATTAATTATTACCTAATTAAACAATCCTTAATTACATCATTAATTATAATAATTAATGATCTCTAATATTTAAATAAATTATTTAATTAAAATTAATTACATTTAGTAATTAATCTAATTATTAATCACCTTGATTAATATTCAATTAAGTAATTAACTATCTTTAATTACTCATTAATCAAATTAATTTTCCAATAATTAATCATTAATTAATTCCTTAATTAATTACAAAAGTAATTATCCAAATTACTAATTATATTCCAGTAATTATCATTATTACTTCTCTAAGTAATCCTGCTCCATTAATTACATTAAGTAATTACACTTAAATCATCAAATGATTTATTTAAATTTATTAAACTAACTTAATTAACAAATCACAATATTAAAATTAATTACAATAAGTAATTAATTCCTTAATTACTTTAACAATTAATTATATTCAATTAATTAATCTAGTTAATTATCAAAATTAATTACATTAATTAATTACTAAATTATCCTTAGATAATTGTCATCACTTATTAATGAACAACATTCCACTAATTACATACTTAAGAAAATTTAATTTAGATTAATTATCAATAAATCCTTTCTACTTAATATTAATCTAAATCATTATTTAAAAATCAAATAATTAAGTAAAATCCTTAATTATTTTAAATATTTTCAAAATAATTTATATTACTTATCAAAGGACCCATTTAAATTCAAAATGTATTAAAACAATACATTTCTACAAATTAAATTCAAATTCCAATTTATTTAAAGATTCAAAATATAAACATTAATCCAATTTAAATAATTATAAACCTTAAAATAAAAATGAATGTTTAAACAACATTCATTACTTAAATATAAAGTAAGATTTAAAACTAAATTATTTGGTAAATTAAACTTTGAAAATAAATTGATTATTTTCAACTCTTAAAATTAAATTAACACTTCATAGCTTAATTTCAATATTAAAAGAAATAAATTCTTCAAGTTTTAAATCTTATTTGAAATCAAATTTCATTTCCAAATCTATTTTTAAACATTTGAATATGTTTATTCATTTTTTTATTTACTTTAAATTTATAAACTGTTTTGAAAACAAAACCGTTTCCAAAGAAAATTTGAAAACTGTCTTTAACTTAATCTCAAAACCAATTTAAATCTTGTTTGAAACATTCCAATCTGTTCAAATTTTAAAAACTAACAAACTGTTTTAGCTTAATGTCTGAATTTGTAAGCAACCTGAAACTTATTTTTAAACTTAAAAATAAATTAAATCTTGTTTAAATATAAGATTTCCATTTTTAAAAACTTGAACTCAAAACTTCATTTGAATTCAGTTTCAACTCATACTTGAATCAAGTTGCAAAATGAATTCTATTCAAAACTGCAAAATTACAGAACTAAAACCTGAAACTGTTTTTCAATCTTGATTTAAACCAGAACTTAAAACTTGTTTAAATTTAAATGTTTCATTTTAAACCTTGAACTCAAAACTCCATTTGAATTCAGACTTAACTTATATTCAAAATGAAATTAAGATCTTTAAATTATAAATTTTATTCTAACTCTTAAAAAAAAACTGCAAACTCTCTGTTTATAACCTGCAACCAACTTACCCGAGTACCCCAAAGTTTTACTTCGAGTTCATCTACCTTCTGCTTCGAGTCAGAAGAATAAAAACCCGAGGAATGACTCGAGACAAAACACTGAACACCCCAAAATGATCATCAGGAAATTTAGGTGCACAGTGCATATGCACCAGCACTCTGACGAACTACAACCACCATGACTAACTCCATCAAGTCTCTGATCAGCCTCTATACTGATCACAACCTCCAGATATCTCCATAGCAACTCGAATCAGAATCAAGTTGAACAAGCCAACCTGGAACCATCACTGTATTCAAACCCAAACCTGTCAACCACTTCGATGATCCATTCCGACCATCTGAGCACCTACAATTCCGGCCATCGCACCATCTACAACCCCTCTTTCAATCACCAAAACCTCTCAACACTCGATGCAACACAGAGATAACAAGAGGCCATCAAAACCCGACCACACAACTTCAGGCCATAAACCTGGAAAATCCCCAATTCCCAAATTCTAATCCATCCAGTGATGCTTCCCCAATAGTTCAAAAATTGTTTTTCATGATTTCAATCATGCATTCAAGTTATAAGCTTGATTAAATAATTTCAGATGTTTTGATAATTCTTACTTAAAACAAAAATTGTCAGTCTTGTTACAGAGACAACAATTAAATTTTCAATTTAGCTAAATCATGATTTACAAACCTAAATCAATACTAAGCATACACATGTTGTTTTCATATCAATCCTAACAGAGAACTAAACTCAGAAATAAAGGTTTTCTTATTAAAATCTTAGTTAAAAATAATAATATAAATCAAACAGGTATGCAGATTCATAGCATCAACTACACATATATACATATTTACATATGTATACACAAAACATCATCACAACACAAGATTAATCCAACAAGCTTATTTTAATCAGACACATGCACAGATTATTTATAATAACTTTCAATTGTGAAGTTATTCATCAAAAATGAAGATGCTGCAGTTCAAATCATAGCAGTTTAATTTGATTTTTACATGACAGTTTTTTGAACTTGAGTTTAGTATATCACTTAAGCATTTAATTTTAAAAGAAAAATCTGTTTTTGAAATAGAAGTTTACTCACTTGATTAAATTGAAGATGCAGAAATCAATTCAGAGAAGCAGATTTCATTTTCCAGAGATACAATCTGAAGATGAAGTTGCTTTTATCTTTATGATGTATGCATGCAGACCCAATTTCAATTGCACAGATTTGCAGTTGAACTTCAGTTTTGATGATGAAACTTGCAGAATATAGATTCAGATTTGAAGAAATTTATTGTAGATTTGATTGAAGTTTGTTTATGAAGAAATTGATTTGCAGATTTGTAGTTGAATGCAGATTTTAATTTGCATTTGTTTTGAGGTTTTGATTTACTGAAATCTAATTTCAGGTTTTCAATCTGAAGTAAAAGAGTTTTTAACAAATGCTTATGTTATGTTATGTTTCTTTATCAATATAATTTAAATTTTAAAAAAAATGAATTTGCTTGCCACTTGTTATGTTAATTTGTTATGTGATTACAAGTGTCCATTTAATAGTTTAAATGACTAACACATGTATATTTCAATTATTAAAAAGCAATTCCTAAATTTATATATGTATTTAAGTTATCTTAAAACCATTTCAATTTATTTTAAACTATTTCAAACTTATTTAGCAAGTTACAAATGTTTATTAACATCTAGTCTTTAAATAAATACATATACACTATTTAAATGTTTACTTATAAACTTATTTATAAAATTATACATTTGAAGTGTTTGTTTAATTATATATATATTTTTTTAAATAATATCCTTTATAAAACTAAATTTCAAAAGATTTTAAATCAAATGTTATATTTTAACAAGAATGAATTAAATTTATTTAAAGAAAAGCAATTTAAAATAAAACAAATCAAACTTTTATTATAAAACAAAATTAAACTATATTTATTTTATAAACCAAAATAAATGCTCACTTATATTTCTATAAAAATACAAGAAAGATTTTTAAAACAAACTATTGAAAAGTTTACAATACTAATTTAAATTAGTTTAAATCAATTTAATCAATTTAATCAATTATACATTTATATAATAATAAGAAAATATCTTTTATTAAATATAAATGAAAATTAAAGCCAAATCCTCTATTTACAATGTATAAACATTTATACATTATAAATAAAATATTTTTAAATCAATTTAGAAAGATAAATTTATCATTTAAATATTTTTAACTTTGAAAACAATATCATTAACAAACTAAATAATTATAAATTTTCAAAAGAAAATTTCAGTTTGAATTAATTTACGAAATCAATATTTCACATTTTAAAATAATTATTAAAGAAATTATTAAATAATTATTGCCTAAATTTCCGGGACATCACAATTAGAGATTTGTCTATGGCTTGAATAAGAATCTTAAGAAGCCATTACTTCTGAAACTAGAAGTTTCTTTTGATCAGCTTATTGATATCGCTCTTCGTCTTGAAGATGCCGATAAAGAGTGTGATGTTGAAGTTGTGGGTGCCAAACAAAACTTCAACAACAACATGAAGAGGCCTATTAAATTCAAAGGCCCCATTCCCAACAAGAAAGGGAGGCAAGAAACCCCGGTAGAAAAAGTTCCTACCTCTAGTCGTGGACAATGCTACAATTGTGGTTCCACGGACCACTATGCAAGGGAGCGTCTGAAACCTCTTTATTGTCGCTATTGCAGAAATTCGGGTCACCATATAACTGCATGTCCCATACTTCAAAGTAGGAAGGAGGGAAAGCTCAATGTAGTGCAAGCTCCTGGTAACGCTTCTCGCGGTCAGGGTATTTCTCATTTAATCCTTGATTACATTTGTTTTGTGATCATCCTTTCGATTTCTTGTTGATATGGGTTCATATCATTATTTTTATATCAAAAGAACTTGTTGATTCTTTTTCTTTGAAAATATTTTAGGCTTGTTGACTTCTTTGAGGATTGTGAATCCGGATTAGTGGATCCGCAACACTCAATTTGCTTTCTATTGATGTCGAAATTATTTTATGTGATTTTTCTTTCCAAGCCGATTTTTACTTAGGCTTCGGAATTGATTTTTGTAAGGATTGGCTTAATCGTTGTGAAACCCATATCCTATTTTCCGTGTGGACTATTCATCTTCGACATTTTCTATCTGTTAAGCAGATATCTATTTTTCTTGTGATTCCGATTTCAAATTTTTGAAGGCATTATTTTATTCTTTAAGCCCTCAAGATGAGAAAAGTGTTATTTCTCTTATCTAAATAATTTGTAAAACTTTTCCGGTATTTTTGAGTTTGTCTTAGGATTATCACCTAAGAAATCTTTTGTGTGGTGTTAAGGTCTTTCTAGTTCGACCTTGCCACCGATTTTCATTTGGCTACGAGTTGCGGGAGTTCGCATTCCACTTACCGCATTCCGCACTCGTTACGATTCTTTTGAATGACTTATTTTGTCATTCAGTTTGTCCATCTCGTTTCATCCATTTATAAATCGAGTACTCTATGAATATCTCGATAATTCCATTCTTGTGTTTATTGATTTTGGATGAAATTAGCAATTTAAAATCTTTGCAAATCTTTTTCATAAGATTTATTTACAAGTATGGTTGGATTTTGTTCTTACACGAGCAAAGAATATTCCTAAAGGTTTTTAAGAAACATGTTTATCACATAGAAGATGATTTTGTGATTGTATTGCCCGTTGAGTGCTTTAAGAATTCTGGTCGATGCGCTTGATCAACGTTATCGATAAGAATCTCCTAAACGCTTTGATGAGACAATCAGACACGATATATTGACTTGTAAAATGTAAATTTTTCTAGAAAGTTTTTACATTGAGATAATTGTGATTTTGAAAGTTTTATCTTTTCGGGAAAGAAAATTATTTAAAAGAAGTTCTTTCTTTTCGATACTCTTATTCTTGTGATTCCCGTGGGGAACCAAGACTTTATCTTTTGTACCAATGCAAATCGTATTGGTTTGGATGCCGCTCTCTTGCAAATGAGAACGTGTTATCACTGGTGCTTCTATATCGTTATAGCCGATTGAGACTAGGTATGCTACTCATGATCTAGTGCTCGCGGCTATTGTTTGTACTTTTAGAGTTTGGCATCATCATTTTTGGGGAAGAAATTTGTTCTCCACCTCGATTATAAATCTTTGGAATATTTATGTTCTCATAAGGAACTTCATGTTGACTCGAGTTCCTGGCATCTTATGATCTTGATAATCTTTTTATTCCTGGAATGAGAATCGTATTACCAATGCGCTTTGTCGTAGGCAACAAGTGGTTGATTCTTTGATGATGTCTGAATGGAATTATCTTTTTATCAAATTCATCGGACGTTTTGATATACATCATTTTATTGAGCTTTATCTCATTTCTTTTTTGGACTAGCGTCCGATGTTCTTTTATGGTGTTCGGTTCATTGGACGTACCGTTTTTGTACTACGTCGGTGTTCCGAATTATTTGAACTTCGGATCATTGGACGTACCATTTTTGTACTACGTCGGTGTTTCGAAATTATTCGAGCTTTAGATCATCTGGCGTACCGTTATTGTACTACGTCGTTGTTCCAAATTATTCGAGTTTCAAGTTTCTCGGGCGTACCGTTTCTGTACTACGCCGTTGCACTGGCTCAATTTTCTGCTATTCTTGACGTTTTCTGCGTCTTTTAACTATGGAAATGCTTTTAGGTTTCCTATTTTTATACTCGAGCCGGTGTTATTGATGAAATTGAAATCTCACCAGTTTTGACTTATGAGCAACATTCTATTCGCATCATTGCTTCGGAGGTTGAGTGCCTTTGAAATAAAGATGTTCTTTTTGTGAGAGTTCAATGGTTCTCAAATCCTACGGATTGCTTTTGGGAATCCAGAGAATTCACCGTGCGAACCCGTTTAGGCTAACTATTTCATGCTCCTTATGGTGAACTTCCTATTTCAAATTTTCATTTGTGTTGATATGCTTCTATGGTTGTTACTTCTTATTTTCTTCTTAAGTATTGCGAGGACGCAATTTCTTTAAGGAGGGGAGTCTGTAACAACCCGCATATTTATCAATTGTATATTTAAATATTTTATCGTTCGTCGGATTTAGGTCCGAAAAGCTACTTTTTGCAAACAGTCGAATTAGGACTCGAGACCCCTCCCATTGAGTTCAAAATGCCATTTGCAACCTTTTTGAGTATAAGCTTTGATATATTTGGAGTAAGTTGATTTTTTGCTACTTTTTCACTTAGGGCTTTGGTTTGGATTTCAGCCCATTAACCTAACATATGAACCCAACTCCACTTCAACTCTTCATTACTTCATTTCATATTCCTAACACTTCAAGCTAAAGAAATAATGGGGGAAAGAAGAGGAAATTAAAACTCCAAGCCCTAGTCTTCATTAGCAAATCCAACTTCTTCCTCCAAATTCAAGAGAACCCATTGGTAAGCATCTCCTTCTTCTTCTCCAACACATTCTCCTTCCAATTTCAGAAATTCCTAAACCTAACTTTGGAAATGTTCTTCTTTTAAAGCTTAGAATCAAGCTTCTTGAGTTGGGATTGAAGAGTGGTTGATCCTCCTTTGTTTTCAAGCTTCTTCTTCATTGATTTGGGTTCAAAGGTGAGATTTTTATCTCACATCTTAGTCTATAACTATCTTCGATTGTTAGGTATGAATTCCTAAAACTTATTCATGTGCATTTGCTTTTGGTTTGGATTGATTTGGTGAATATTCCAATTTTTGGTGTTTTGGGTTCAATTCTTTAAAAATCATAGACTTGATGTTCAAATGTGTTTTTGGTGGTGTATCGAGGAGCATATAGGGCCGGGTAGTCGATTGGCATAAACCCTTAGCGTCGTTGCTCGTGCGGTTGCAATTTGGTCGAGATTTGCACCTCATTTGAAATAGGTTTAAATTGGCAGAACATCAGGTTCGGCCGACCAAACCCCTGGGCAGGTCGAACGACCTGCTTCCAAAGTGCATAGGCACTTTTCTGTCTCTGGTCCGGTCGACTGGCTACAGGGCTCGGTCGACCGACCTACTTCCCGAGGATTTTTCAGAACAGGGTCCGGTCGACCGAGCTCTGTAGCCGGCCGACCGACCTGTTGCTGTTTTGCCTATTTCGCCTATATTGCGTGGTTTCCCAAATTTAATCGATTCGTGTTATTTCCCTATTTGTTGTTATCATTTGTTATTGACTTTGATGACTTATTTTCTTCGGGAATTCTTGGAATATCCATTTCGATGGATTCGGTATCGATTTCTTTGGATTTCATTCACGTCTTCGAATGTGAATTTTAGTGATTGATTGTTCCTACAATAAATTTTTGTGACTTGTCACTTTAAAATATACAGGTTTTCTATACTAGTAGTAAATATCAAAACTCTTTCTTCAAATGATTTCAACACTATTTTATAACAAAGCTCGTTTTCTCAAACCGATTTCTAATCTATTAGTATATACAAACCTTTACCTCACTCGTATGAGAAATCTAATTAAACGGCTTAGTAAAACAAGTGGTATGAAACACTTGCGTTTACTTCATCGGTTAATTCTTAGACTTTTTCGATTGAATCTCTTGTGACAATTCTCTAGTGGAGATCTACAATTTGTTCATAAATATTTAAGTTAAGCTAGTGGTTATGGGACATGAAGCTAAGCTCATATATTTACTAGCTTACTGTAATTGACACTTCTTGATGATCGATGATGATCATTTCATGGTTTAGACTAGCAATGTGCGATGTCTCTTTGTTTATGTGGAGGTCTGTACTTCATTTTTATCGAGCTTCATCTCATTTCTCGCATGGGTCGTATCTATTTAGGTGCGTCGATGTTTATTTACACATGGGTCGTATCTATTTAGGTGCGTCGATGTTTGTTTACTTCGTGGAGCAATCGGATCAATAAGTCGGGACATGAGGTGTATCTTTCTAGGTGCATCGATGTTTGTCTATGCATGGGACGTATCTTTCTAGGTGCGTCGATGTTCGACTTTGCGTGGGGTGTATCTTTCTAGGTGCATCGATGTTAGACATTACATGGGGCGTATCTTTCTAGGTACGTCGATGCTTATTTATGCATGGGGTGCATCTTTCTAGGTGCATCGATGTTAGACATTACATGGGGCGTATCTATTTAGGTGCGTCGATGTTTACCTTTGCATGGGTCATACCTTTCTAGGTGCGATGATGTTTGACTGTGCATGGGGCGTATCTATTTAGGTGCGTCGATGCCCGGTTTATGAAATAGCGTTCCGTTTGGGATTGGTGTATTTCTAATTGATGATTTCTAGAATTTGTGTTTCACCAATTTTATGATTGGCATTTATATGTTGTCAATATTTGTGGCTTGGTGAATGAAATTAGGAGTATGACATTCCTTTTTATCTTTGAGAAGATTTTTGTGATATTGATTAATCTCTTGTTGATTTTTCAATTACTTATTTATCACAGCTTGGCATTGTGATTATTATACGTTTAGTCATATCTCTTATTCTATATCATTTTATCTGATATTTATAGCTAGACTGATCCGTTTATTATTTTCTTCTTAAATAATACTCGGGTCAGACCGAGATGTTACAGGTGCTTCTGCTTGACTTCTCTTCTGGGATTATCATCCTGACTTTTGGTTAACTACTTAGTTTAGTAGCTTTTGTTGTATACATTTGAGATATAGACTCCTTGATGTATATATATTCTTTTGTTTAGCACTTGTATCTATTCTTTTGTGATGTTGTGGATCTTATTTGTCCACTACTCTGATGAACACTTTTATGTGTTATATATATTCATATCTATTTCCGCCTTTGTGATATGAATTATCTGTGACTGATTTGTGTTATGTTTATTTCTATATTTGTTTCCAAAGATTACATATAGCCACTGTGTAGTAGCTTTGAGTTTGTATCGGTATGTCGGATTTCCTCTTGAGATGAAAAGTTATATTTTTATCTGGCATATCGGTACTCGCACAAAGCAATTATACAGATGGTCGCTCCTCAACGGCCTTATTCTCCGTGCTAGTTGACAGCATTACTCCGTAGTGTTCTTGGCTAGTGTGGGTATAGAGGTGGGGCGTTACACGTACCCATTCGGATAAATAAAGTTCCTTAGCCTTGACCGTTTGTTGGAAATCCAAACAAAACAATACGAGCCCTTTACGGTTTTAGTTGTAGAACCTGCCATTTAATATGGTAGCTATAGTAGGCACACTATAATGGTACGTATGCTGGCTAAGATTAATATTATACTTGCAAATGTTTTTTCACACCATGCACTAAAAATAATATCAAAGGATTTTTGCGTATCAAGCATATTTGACTACAATAAGGAGAAACCTCCTCCATGTTGTGATTGCATTTGAGTGTGTACCGGGAGACCTTACGGTAATTTCATTTTCCAAAAGCATGAACAGATTTCTTTTTGTACAAATTACTGTTTTAGTTCTCATACCCGTCCCATGACTGACTTGGAGTTTATTATTCCCTTTTCTAAACTTTGGGTGACCTTAATTTTCCACATGGGCAGCCTAGAGTCAGGTTATCAGTAAAATCTGGAGCTAAGTCAGGAAGTAGATGTGGATTTGGAAGTCTTTGTTTTGGAAGCTTTTGGTTTTGAGCTTTTTGGTTTGGACTTTAGAGCTTTGAAAATGAAGATGCAGTATGTTGAACTCTTGGAAGACCACGTTGATGTTATTTTTTCTCTGTTAAGTTGTATTCCACTGTTGTGTTATATATATATATATATAACTCTGATGATGTAATGTATAAACAGATATAGTTCTTTTGTTTAAGGATTAGTCATTTATCTATTATATATTGTTCTGCTGCGATTGTGAGATTCTGATATTGTTTCTATTTCTTCTTCTACCTCCTTCTTCTTTAACCCTAATGGTTCGATTTTCCGGCATTCGATTGTTCGGCATTAGATACAATGGACATATTGATGTCGATTTTCGGATGTTGTAACGACCCGGTATTCCGTGCAATTCACATCCGTACATGCCGGACTTGAATTGCTCAAAATATCCGACCGTTAATTTAAATATGGCAAAACTTAGCATATATAGTAGATAAAATGATCATAGAATCACAGAAACAGAGTTTTATAACAATAATGCAGTGGAATAGGTAAACAGTAGTTCATGAAGCTACTATATAAACAATAGAGTTTGAAATAAAATACAATAGAATATCTCAAATACACTGAAGTATCGAATACAAACAGACGACATCTCTGAACAAATCAATTGGAAAAGCTGAAAGCTGAATTGGTAGTTGGATCTCCAAACGAAGCTCCAAACTCTAAAGGTGAGTCTCAAATGCTGTATCTCTCATTCTGATCCGAGCGTAAAGCAAAATACAAAACATTCGAATCAGGATTAACATTCTTATATTAATAAATCCAACTCAACTGAAATATCAACTGAAATACAAGTAACTCAAAGGATGTTTGGGATAACCATCCTCTATGGATCCGTGGAACTATCTACAATGAAGAAATATATGCTATTAACAACCAGATGTCCTTATGACACCGTGGTCATTTCAGAATAATTTATACTTCAAAACCCAAATATCATTTCCATTTCAATTATATATATTTCCAAATTATAGCACTTTCAAAACTAAATTGATACTTTCTTATATATTCTATTTAACTTCATTTTTATTTAGTTTTGAAATATTCACTTAATAAATCCATTAAACATCCTTAAATTACATTAAACTAAATATTCCCCTCGATTTATTTAAAACTTGAAATATCCATTTAATCACTCTAAATCAAAATTAAGTTATAAAATCATATCTTAAAACCCTCAAATTCAATAAGTTTCAAATCAATTTGATTAAACAAATATTCTTAATTAAATACAATTCCGAATATGTTCAAATTTATCTTCCCAACTTTAACTTATAAAATCATTATAAAGATCTATTTTTAAAATAAAGTTTTAAATAAATACTTATACATATTATATATTAATTAAATCATACTTTATTAAATTAAAACTTATTATATCTACTTTATATTAAAACTTATTTATATATAAAATATTACAATATTAAATAAAACCATATATATTTCCATTCAAAACCATAGAAATCATTTTAAAATATTAATATATAGACCAACGGTGTCCGTATAAATTTTCTACCCTATGGTCAAGTGATACAGATATTTATCATTTCAGTCTGTAGTTTAAATGTATATGGGTATATATCATTTCAACCCGCAATCCCAAATTCAATTCGACTGACAACCGCTTGGGTCTATCATTTCAACCCATAATGATTTTCTCCTATTCTACACATCGTTCGGGTATGTATCATTTCAATCCATAGTGAATTCTATACTAACAAGAAACTTGCAGAGTGATAACATATATGATAATAATAATAACAGGCATATATCATCAATAACAATATAATAAACAACAGGATATGGTGTCATATCCCATAGGTGAACAGTTACAAATAATAGTATATATAACAATTCAAATAACTACAGCAGCATATTTCAATTGCCATTTCAATTGAAATCAAATTTAATAAATACAAGAACTAATCGTGAGTGATTGCTCACTTTTCGAGGCTAGAGAGATTTCATGAAGAATTGAGTTACGAATCCAAGTATGAATTTCGAAGCATGGCAAGATTGGCATGAATACGATGAACGGGGCTGATAACAAGGAATTGATGAAATAAATCAGAATCTACTTAATAGAAATAGAAATTATATATATAAATTACTACTATTATTATTTCCATGAAATCAATATTTAATTTAAAACAAATGTTAAAATAACACACACACACATATATAATTAAAATCATTATTTTAATTAAACACATATATTAAAAATAAAATCTATATATATTTCCAAACATTTATCCTTTAAACACATAGATCGAAGATCACAATTTACAAATCAGAAACCAACCCACATATCCTTATATATATAAACTAATGTATATAACCAAATGAAATTTAAGATCAAAACAGTAATATATATGACTTAAATATGCAAACAAATGTTTTATCCATATCCAAACCAAAAGGTACTACATAATTTTTTATATAAACCCACTCACATGCAGATTGCCAACATATAAATAATATTATAATTTGACATGGGCCATACCTGTCTATAACTAACATATATATATATATATATATATATGTATGTATATATACACACCTATATATATATAGGTATATATATGCAGACAATGAACAAATATGCAAACCATATGCAATACATTATATCTAACATAACAGCCAAACTCAAGTCTACAGATTTAAAAATTTATATCAACTTATATGTACTATTACCTTTTAAAATACTAACAGATCGACTTTATGAAATGTTTATGCAAACTGTATATGAAAATATTTATATATATACACACTAAACACATATAACTTAATATATATAAACTAATGCACACACACATATATATACACACGAAAGACATAAACTGACATATAAGCATAACTTCCTATGTAATTATAATATATAGTAACGTGTTTATACAGTAGGCATCAACGCTTATTTTTTCAACCAATGCATATATATACACACACACACACATATATATATATATATTGCCGGTTATTTACAAAAATATAAAACTATCACCAAACGAGGCTCTGAGATATATACTAGTACTTATAAACAAATGTATAAACAAATATATATATATATATATATTTTTATATAAACTTACATATATAGTATACATATTTTAATAGTTTTATGTAGTTTTAAAACATGTATACATAACTTAACCATTTAAAATATAACTAGGCATAACACTGTCTTTGTAAAAATCTATATACATGCAAAATAAGACTAGGCAGAACACTGACTTTATAAAAATCTATATACAAACATACATATGCAGACTATACACATATTAAAATATATACCCATCATATATATATATATATATCTCATATATATAACACTAAACTATATAACATGTCAGATATAAAACTTACAGATATATAAAGAGCCGATTATATATTTATATATAAACAGTTATAAGCTTATACGTTAAAACCAAACGCATGTAAAAGAATACTAATATATCTACAACATAAAATAAACCTGTTTATGTATCTTTATATATAGCATACCACATATAAATACCTCGACAAAAGAAGGCTTGAGGTGGAGGAGTGCAACCGAAGATGGCTTGATTGAGGTCGCGCAAGGGTCGTTGCGATGCATGACGGGCGTGGAGTTTACTATGGGGTTTGGAGATGCAGCACTCGAGGTTGGAGGAGGCTTCGTCGTTGTCAGGGGTGGAGGCAAGGTGGGAATGGGAGAGTAGAGCTCGGGTCAGGCGGCCATGGCGTGGGTGGCTCGGGCGGAGGTCGTGATGATGGAAGTGGGAAGTTGAGCTTGGTGTATAGGCCGAGAATCTACAGGCAAAAAAAAAACAAATATGGGTGGTTCGAGTATGGTAAGGGAAGGCATGGAGGTAAAGGTAGAGAATGAATGCTTCAGGAAGAAGAAAGGATAAAGTTGGTAATGTATTTTGAAGAAAGAACAAAAATATTAGAGGAAGGATATCTCGCAAGTAGTATAACATAACTTATATTGTAATATACATTTTTTTCAAGAGAAACGTGCAGAACCCAAAAAGCCACACAATGTATGCAAAAGGACAATGCAAAATAAATGTATGCAGCTGAAAATTTCTTCCAAAGGCAATGAACGGATAGCTGGTTTCAGAATGAAATTATAAAAGCCTAATACATATAATTTTTAGGGGTTTTTAGGCACAGGGAAGAAGTTGTAAAAAAATTTAGTCTCAGGGACAGCAAATTTGTTTTTTAGTCTGGAGGGCACTTTGTAGTGTAAATCATAGAATGATAGATGTAGCTATCATTTTCTGTTTACACTGTAAAGTGTCCTTCAGACTAAAAAACAAACTTACCGTCTCTGAAACTAAATTTTTTTGTAACTTTTTCCTTGTGCCTATTCTCCTGTAATTTTTATTTTGTTTCAAACGATATAGCGGAATTGACAGAGAATTTGAAAGGGACATAAGGAGAATATATGTGAAAGTTAATGTAAGGGCAACGGTCACTCAACCTAGAATCAGTTAAATAATTTAAAGAATGTATCGTTGCTTGGATGACACGGTTCAAATTTTGAAACCGAAGGAAGGGGTAAAGTCACAATTTACAGTATCGTTACAATGAACGGTTTATTGTTTTCGTCGCATAACGGATCTCAAAACACAAAAGCGAATATACCGTAGAGATCAGCACAACAAGACGATCAAAATGGTATACAGATATTAGTGGTACGATCATCTGATCAAAAGTCGATAATCGGTACCAATATACATTGCTATTCCATGCGGGAAAATCCAAACGGAGCTAGAAACATCCGAATTTCACGAAATGAATTTTGCAGTCAAATTCAGAGTGTTCTAAATTAGTTAACTCATGTTGACATATTTAGGTTTCGAAAAATATTTTATTATCATCCATTTTTAACTGATTTAAATTGAGATAAAATTACTCAATGAAATAAACTTCAACATTAACATATGAAAATTTTCCAGTTGCTATGTCTAATTAGACGTATTCCAAATAATAAATTTTTCTCAAATTTTATTATTTAAAATTTCACAAAATTTCAATTAATTTAATAAATAAAATCACTAACAACGAGGTAGGAGAATAGAAACAACCAGAAGAAAATGGATTGGAAAAACAAAATAAACAATTAATTTAAAACAATGTAAATTTAAATTTAAATTAATTAATATTCAATAATTTGGTTAAACCCATTATTATATCCATAAATAGTAAATTATAATCTTTGCAAATCAAAATATTCCCATTTATATAATATCTTTAAATTATACCTTCAAAGAAACTTATATAAATTTTACTTGAAATATTCATTTGAAAACTTCATTTGCAAATCAGTTATCTTCAATACTTTAGTACTTTCCAAAAATCATTTGTAAAATTTCTTGCTTCCTTTATCAGTACCATTTATATGTTTAAATAACACCTTTATAAATATATGTAAACTATTTGAAAACAATTATTTACACCATTACTTATATTTACAAAGAAGCTATTTGAAAACATTAAATCCATAATTCATAGATTTATTAATTTATCTCAAGATACCTTTCAAACATTATTAGTAAATCAATAATGATTTTCTTTAAATAATGTTTTATTTAATTAATAACTTCTAAAATATTTATAACACTGATAATTTACTATTAAACCATGTAGTATATAAATAAACAATATTTTAAACATTTTAAATTATTTAAAAAGAAAGAAAAATGGTCAAAATATCCTTTATATAATCCTTTACCAAAATACTTTTATAACTCGATGTTTAAACAAGTTTAACCTTGTTCTTGCAGACTCTGGCCATGCGTTGTTTAGGCGCAAAGCTAGAATTCTTCAAGTACTTAGTAGACCTGTTTCAACACCCTGTGAAAATACTTGAAAAACCTTCAAAACCGATATGCAAAGTACAATCCAAACAAATCAACCGAATCATGGATCGCAGATACGTAATGGTTACGCCTGGATCCCCCAAGAAACATCCGTACTTTTAAGCAATCACCGCCTTGCGAATTTCGCCATGATAACCAAAAATTATAGACCGCGGATACACAATGGTTACACTTGGTTCCCCCAGGTAACATTCGTACTCTTTAAGCAATCTCTGCCTTACGGATTACGTTACGACAACAAAATTTGTAAACCACGGATACACAATGGTTACGCCCGGGTCCCCCAAGAAACATCCGTACCTTTATGCAATCTCTGCCTTGCGGATTACGCTACGACAACAAAACTTGTAGATCGCAGATACACAATGGTTACGCTTGGATCCCCTAGGAAACATCCGTACCCTTAAGCAATCTCTGCCTTGCGGATTACGCTACAAAAACAAGCATGTGTAACACCAGGGAATTCGAAGGACGCTCGAGTATCATATCCGAAAAACCCAAATCAGAGAGAATAGTATCGATAGAATGAATCCGCAATGCGGCCATAAAGCAGATATCAAGCAGAAGGCACTTTCCATATCTTCACTTTGAAAATATGTATCATATATTTCCCTTTCAAATCAATTTCAAATATCATACTTATATAAAGTCAGTTATTTATCAGATTTCATTTTCAACTCGGATACGTTCCAAATCAAATCAAATCACACTTATGTAGACTTCGATTATATAAGATTTCGCTTTCTAATTGAGTACCTTTCCAAATCAATAGCTTCGAATCAATTTCATACTTATACAAATCAATTTTATATAAGTTCGATAACTCCCAAATCAAGTATTTAGTAAAATAAAGTTCTCGATTTCAATTCATTTCAATATCAGTTCAATTTCAAAATCATATACAATTTCACCAAATTATTCGTTTCAAATTAAATATCTTCAGTTTCAAAGTTTCCAAACTAATAGGTTTAGAAAATAATCCTAGTTTCCAAATCCACATAATTTAAGTCAAACAAATTCATTTCAACAATCATCATATAAATATTGGGTTTTAAATTCCAATCTATTTTCGAAACTAAATATTTTTCTCAAAATCAATTATACCCAAAAATGATTACCAACTTTATAACTATCCCTTTAAAAACTTTAAAATATTTATTCCTATTTGAAAGATCCAATATACCTTTTAAAAATTATTATTCTATATATATATAGTTTTATAAAAGATATTACTAAGTTAAAAACATTTAGAACTAAATTTTATTCAGGACAATTCAAAACTAAATTTCATATTAGTATAATTCAAAATAGTCTTATTCATTTACTTAAAAAATAGTTTCAAACTTATTTAAATAATATTACTTCATGCTTAAGCATACAAACTAAACTTATATACTTCATCAAATAATTTATACTTTTCGAAATTACTTAGCTTTGAAAACTAAACCTCGATTTGGAAGTGTTCGAACATTGAAAATAGTCGGAGAAATCAAATTTTCAATCCAAGAGTTGGAAATCAGTGACCAATCAGTAAATGAATTTTAATAGATAGGGTTATACCAAATCAAATCAGAAATTCGAGGACTGAGCACCGGTCTCACTTCAAATCATATATATATATATATATATATATCTTTCGAACATCAAATCACACTTTGAAATTTGAAATCAAAATTGGTTTCACCAAAATCAACCGCATAGCAAAGCTACTAAAGTGGCCTCTCCCCCACTTTGAAACTCGAGAATCAATGTCGATGATGCATGCACTCATCACCAAAATTATTCTCCAGCGACATAAGTGAGTTCTGGACTTCTATTTTCTTGAAAACTTCTTTAAAATTTCTTCAAAATCATTGGAACTCATTTGAAGTCAATTGAAATGTGTCTTGTTCGGAAAATACTTTTAAATCGTATTACAATATATTTTCAAAATCTTAAAATCAATTTTCAAAATACCGGAGTTCAGTTCCTCAAATTTCAAATTCAAAACCCTTCAGTTATAAATCATTTTTTTTATAAAACAATTTCTTATAAAATTTTCAAAATTTCAAATTCTTTCGAAACATCAAATTCTCGCTTTTAAAAGGTATATAATCCTTATCAAAAACATTTTCACTTTTATACTTTTATATATAGAATATAATCATACTTATCAAAATAATAATTTCGATATATAAAATAATTTCTAAAATACAAACTAACACGATTTTTTAAAGTAGGATTCAAAAATGGATTTCAAAATAAAGATAGAGATTCAAATTAGAGGAACTCTAATCAAACAGTAGAATTCTGATTCGAAGATAGTCTTGAACGAAGATGAGGTAATTAAATTAAAAAATAAAAGATGGATATACTATTATAAATCACGGATGACCTTAACCTGGTCAACCGTGACTTTAGGAATATGATCAATACGGAACTCTAAGGTAAATCGACATTCGGTCGCCAGAGATAGAATTTGGTATAACAAGAGATAGCAGCATCTAAACCGATGGTATAGAAATCCCCGGTGAATCAATACCAATTGTAAAGGAGTTTCACCCCTTTACAAATCAATCAAAGATTGGCGGGATCGCCGATTTTTATAGAGATCATTCGAAGTGGAGTTATGGGATGCTCCAGAATCAAAGAATACAAATAGAGGGAGACAAGAATGGATTTCAAAACAAGTCGGATAATTCCAAAATTCAAACAGAACTGAATCAATGAGGAAGAGATTCGAGCATGAATGAAAGTAATTCTATAATTAGATCGACTACATATGCTAAGTTTTGCCTAAAACCAGAGCTCTGATACCAATTGTAACGAGATTCTGTGCCATTCGCATTCGCATAGGTCGAACTTGAATTGCTCAAATATCAGTTTGTTAATCTAAATTTGACAAAACTCGGCATATACAGTAAATAAAATGATCACTGAATCACAGATATAGAGTATTATAACAATAATGCAGTGGAATAGATAAATAGTAGTTCATGAAGCTATTATATAAATAACAGAGTTTGAAATAAAATACAACAGAATATCTCAAATACACTGAAGTCTCGAATAAAAATAAAAGACATCTCTAAACAAATTAACTGGAAAAGCTGAAAGCTGAATCGATAGTTGGATCCCTAAACGAAGCTCCAAACTCCAAAGGTAAGTCTCAAATGTTGTATCACTCAGTTTGACCCGAGCGTAAAGCAAAACACAAAACAATCGAGTCAGGATTAACATTCTTATATCAATAAATCCAACTCAAGTGAAATATCAACCGAAATACAAGTTACTCAAAGTATGTTTGGGATAACCATCCTCTAAGGATCCGTGGAACTATCTACAATGAAGAAATATAGCTATTAACAACCAGACGTCCTTATGACACCATGGTCATTTAAAATAATTTATAATTTAAAACCAAAATATCATTTCTGTTTCAATTAAATATATTTCCAAATTATAGCAAACTGAATTGATACCTTCAGATATATTCTATTTAACTTCTTTTTTATTTAGTTTTGAAATATTCACTTAATAAATCCATTATCATTTAAATAGCCTTAAATTACATTGAACTAATATTTCCTTCGGTTTATTTAAAACTTGAAATATCCATTTAATCACTCTAAATCAAATCAAGTTATAAAATCATATCTTAAAACCCTAAAATTCAATAATTTCAAATCAATTTGATTAAACAAAAATTCTTAATTAAATACAATTCCGAATATATTCAAATTTATCTTCCCAACCTTAACTTTTAAAATCATTATAAAGATCTATTTTTAAAATAAAATTTTAAATAAATACTTATACATATTATATATTAATTAAATCATACTTTATTAAATTAAAACTTATTAATAAATCTACATTATACTAAAACTTATTTATATATAAAATATTACAATATTAAATAAAACCATATATATTTCCTTTCAAAACCGTAGAAATCATTTTAAAATATTTACATATAGATCAATGGTGTCCATATAAAGTTATATATCCTATAGTCAAGTGATGCAGATATTTATCATTTCAATCTGTAGTTTAAATATATACTGGTATATATCATTTTAACCCGCAATCCCAAATTCAATTCAACTAACAATCGCTTGAGTATATCATTTCAACCCATAATGATTTTCTCCTATTCTACAGATCATTCGGGTATATACCATTTCAACACATAGTGAATTCTATACAAATAGGGAACTTGTAGAGTGATAACAGATATGATAATAATAATAGGCATATATCATCAATAACAATATAATATAAACAACATGATATGGTGTCATATCCCACAAGTGAACAGTTACAGATAATAGTATATATAACAATTTAAATAACTACATCAGCATATTTCAATTGTCGTTTCAATTGAAATCAAATTTAATAAATACAAGAACGTTAATCATGAGAGGTTACTCACCTTTGGAGGCTAGAGAGATTTGACAAAGAATTGAGTTACGAATCCAAGTATGAATTTTGAAGTAAAGCAAGATTGACACGAATTCGATGAACAGGGCTGATAACAAGGAATTGATGAAATAAATCAGAATCTACTTAATAGAAACAGAAATTATAATTATAAATTACTATTATTATTATTTCCATGAAATCAATATTTAATTTAAAATAAATGTTAAAATAACATATATATATATATATAATTAAATCATTGTTTTAATTAAACACATATATTAAAAATAAAGTCTATATATATTTCCAAACATTTATCCTTTAAACACATAGATCTAAGATCACAATTTAAAAATCAGAAAACCTAACCTACATATCCTTATATATATAAACTAATGTATATAAACATGTGAAATTTAAGATCAAAACAGTAATATATATGACTTATATAAATATGCAAACAAATGTTTAATCCATATCCAAACCAAAATGTACTACACGGCTTTTTATATAAACTCACTCAGATGTAGACTGCCAATAAATAATATTACAATTTGACGTGGGCCATACCTGTCTATAACTAACACACACACACACACACACACACACACACACACATATATACATTATATCTAAAATAACAGCCAAACTCAAGTCTATAGATATACAAATTTATATCAACTTATATATTGCTTACCTTTTAAAATACTAACCGATAGACTATATGAAATGTTTATGCAAACTGTATATGAATATATATATATATATGTATATGCTAAACATATATAACTTAATATATATATATATAAACTAATGTACATACATACATGCACATATATATATATACACACACGACGGACATAAACTGACATATAAGCATAACTTCCTTTGTAATTATAATATATAGTAACGTGTTTGTACAGTGGGCATCAACGCCTATTTTTTCAACCAATGCATACACACACACACACACTTTCAACCGGTTATTTACAAAAGTATAAAACTATCACAAAATGAGGCTTTGAGATATATTCTAGTATATATAAACAAATGTATAAACACACATATAGTTTTATATAAACTTACATATATAATATATATTTTAATAGTTTCATATAGTTTTAAAACATGTAAAATATACATAACTTAACCATGTAAAATATAACTAGGTAGAACACTGTCTTTGTAAAAATCTATATACATGCAAAATATGACTAGGCGGAACACTGACTTTATAAAAATCTATATACAAACATACATATGCATACTATACACATATTAAAATATATACCCATCATATATATATATATATATCTCATGAATATAACACTAAACTATACAAAATGTCAGATATAAAACTTACAGATATATAAAGAGCCGATTACATACATACATACATACATATATATATATATATATATATATATATATATAGTTATAAGCTTATACGTTAAAACCAAACGTATGTAAAAAAATACTAATATATCTACAATATAAAATAAACCAGCTTATGTATCTTTATATATAGAAGACCACATATAAATACCTCGACAAAAGAAGGCTTGAGGTGGAGGAGTGCAATCGAAGATGGCTCGATTGAGGCCGCGCAAGGGCCGTGGCGATGCGTGATGGGCGTGGAGTTGATTGGGAGGGTTTGGAGATGCGACACTCGAGGTTGGAGGAGGCTACATTGTTGTCAAGGGCGGAGGTGCGGTCGGGATGGGAGAGTGGAGCTCGGGTTAGGCGGCCATTGCGTGGGTGGCTCGGGCGGTGGCCATGACGATGGAAGAGGGAAGTTGAACTCGGTGTATAGGCCGAGAAGCTACAGGAAAATAAAATAATATATGGATGGTTCGAGTATGGTAAGGGAAGGCATGGAGGTAAAGGTAGAGAATGAATGCTTCAGGAAGAAGAAAGTATAAAGTTGGTAATGTATTTTGAAGAAAAGAAAAAAATTATCATAGGAAGGATATCTCGCAAGCAGTATAATATAACTTATATTATAATATACGTTTTTTTCAAGAGAAATGTGCATAACCCAAAAAGCTACACAATGTATGCCAAAGGACAATGCAAAATAAATATATGCGGCTGAAAATTTATTCCCAAGGCAATGAACAGACAGCTGGTTTCAGAATGAAAATATAAAAGCCTAATATATATATATATATATAATTTATATTTTGTTTCAAACGGTAGAGCGGAATTGACAGAGAATTTGAAAGGGACATAAAGAGAATATATGTGAAAGTTAATGCAAGGGCAATGGTCACTCAACCTAGAATCGGTTTAATAATTTAAAGCAATTTATCGTTGCATGGATGACATGGTTCAAATTTTGAAATCGAAGGAAGGAGTAAAGTCACAATTTACGGTATCGTTACAACGAACGGTTTACTGTTTCCGTCGCGTAACGGACCTCAAAACACAGAAGTGAATATACCATAGAGATCAGCACGATGAGACGATCAAAATGGTATACAGATATTAGTGGTATGATCATCCAATCAAAATTCGATAATTGGTACCGATATACGTTGCTATTTCGTACGGGAAAATCCAAACGGAGCTAGAACCGTCTGAATTTCGCGAAATGAATTTCGCAATCAGATTCATAGTGTTCTAGATAAATTTTCTCATGTTTACATATTTAGGTTTCGGAAAATATTTTATTATCATCCATGTTTAACTAATTTAAATTGAAATAAAATTACTCAATAAAATAAACTTCAATATTAACAGATAAAATTTTCCAGTTGCAATGTTTAATTAGACGTATTCCAAATTTATTTTCAGATTTTATTGTTTAAAATTTCACAAAATTTCAATTAATTTAATAAATAAAATCACTAAAATTTATGGGTCGTTAAGACGTCGAAAAATCGGGTTGTTACATCATCGTTTGCATGCACGGCCATATATCTCGTGTACAGGTCTTGAACGAACAGCTTGGGGAAGAAGTAGTTTTATGGACCAGGCTTTGACATAGGGTGGGTAGTAAATTAATATGTGAATTTTTATAAACATTTAAATTTATAATCATTTAATTAAAAAAATTCTGTAACTTGTCCATACGAGGTTGAATCGAGGCATGGATTTTTGCATAGCGCTCGTCTTGAGGAAAGCTTCGCAATGTAGCTGGTTTGGATGGATTTGGAGAGTGTCAAAATTTTGGCTAAAATCAGACATTATTCAGTTTTAGTTCCAAACTGAAACGCCTCGGCGACAATACAAAATAAAAGGTGAGTGTTTTTAACCCTCAAGATGTACTAGAATTATTTTATGTTCGTTAAAATTTAATCGTGTAGTCATCTAATTTTATTGACTGTTATTTGAAAATGAAATTAAGTATGAATTGACTGTAGGTATTAAAATTGACTGTTAAATTTGAAATTGGAATTTAATTGCTAATAAGTTTCTCGATATGCATAACTATGAAATTGTTGTGAATTATTGGCTGATTTAGATGTTGATTGTGATGGATTCTATTGATTGGTGTTTTGGATGATTTGGATGTTTATTTATTTTTATATATCATGTTATCATCCTGTATATTATTTATAGTATATAAAACTGTAAATTGAATTATTTCGAATAAATTAAGAAATAGGTTGAACTGGTATATACCTATGACATTTATTTTGGATTGAAATGATATATATCATCCCTGAAATAAAAATAAAAATAATCGACTCACTTGGCCATAGGATAAAAAAATTATATACGGACACTCGGTTGGCTAAATAATGATTTAAAATTTTTTGATTTGTGATTATTTAAATGAGTTTGATTTAATGAAGAAAAAATTGAAATTATGAAAATAGAATTATTTTCGAAATTGAGCTCAAAATGTTGGAATCGGAATTTGTTAAACGAAATTGTTTAAAAATTAAATTTGAGATTTTGAAGTTAAAATCGAAATATGATTTGAATTCCGAAAATTGATTTGTTTTAAATAGGTTTGAACTCTTACTTGAACTTTGAAATAAATCCAAGTAAAAGTAATTTAAATGGATATTTCAAAATTTAGGCTCGGAGTTGAATTATTTTTTTAATATTTGAATCTTAAATAGAATATTGAAGTTAAATTTTATTTAAGTGATTTAAATTGATACTCTGAAATCAAACTCGAATTCATATAAATGGAAATGGTTCAAAATTGAGAACTGAAATGAAATTAATTTAAATTTGAATAGAATTGAAATCAGTTGGAATTGAAATCGAAATTGGATTAGTTCAGAATAGAAATTGAAATTGATTTGAATTAAATTTGGAATCGAAGTTTATTCGAATTAAAATAGAAACTGAAATGATTTAAATGGAAATGAAAGTGATTTGAATTGGGAAATTTGGAATAAATCAGTTTAACTTTGAAACTATTTTCAAATAAATTATTTTGATATAAATTACAGAAATATATCTTTTTAAATATTCAATTTAATTTTATTTTCCAAGCTATTTACTATATAAACCATTTTAATACCCAAACTATTGTCTACTAAACTATTTTAACTATTTTAAAACTATTCAAACTATTTTCTAAAAACTCAAACTGGTCAGAGTGGTAATGTTTATATTTAAATTATGGATTTAAATGCAAATTGGGTTAAAATGAAGTTATAACCTAAATTGAAATTCGAAACAATTTTTGAAGCGAAATCGATATATTAAAGCGATATGATTATGAATTGAAATTGTATATTTCAAGTAAATATAATGATTTTGAAATGAAATTGATTTCGAAGCAAATATGATATTTTGATATCAAGTATGAATGGTTTTCGGAATGTAAAGAACCAACCGATGTGTAAAACGACGTTTGGTTGTTAAAGAGACCCGGGCCTCTTATTGGCATACTCTCTGTCAATATTGGAACCGCTTTAACAATTTTGTGCGCGGAGAAGACTCTATAACGAAGTGGTTGGATGCGGCGTTGTTTGTTGGATTTGAAGAAAGAGAACTATGATGGATAGTCCCTGACACTTATGCCAATTTGAAATGACTAAAACAAGATGGCTTGGCAGGGCCAAGTGGGCTAATTACCACTAGCGGACATCCATTCTTCGATTTTATTGGAATCGGTCCATATTATTACTCTTTGTTGTTGTTTCAATTGGTGCACCTTGATTTGGGATAGCTTCCTTTTGACTCGATATGGGATGGATGGACGTGGTGGGCGGTCATAGCTATGATGCGTAACGACCAACCTCGCGACCCGAACTGGTAGTATCTTACCTTGGGCATTGTCTCACGTGCCTTGTCATATTTTTTCCCTATATGAGACCCCTAAGATTTTGGTTTAGTTTTGTCGTATCATGGCGCATCCCTATCCACCGACTATTTGCTGGTGTTTTATATGCAAACTATACGACAATGCTTAAAAACACATTAAGGAGGATCAATGTTAAGCCTTAACACTAAGAAAAATATTTATTTTATGGATTAGACATTATATATGTAGCATATTCTACCACATATAAATATTTTGACAAACCCTTAAGAGATGAAAAATCCCGTAACATTCTTGAGTTATTGCACGCACGTTCTACACTGGGTAGGAGATGTGAAACTCTATAAACATCTATGATGCCACGACACTCATGTTATATGCAATATCGATTTTACTCATATAAGAATATTTTAAGCCTGATTAAAGGGTTTTGTCTTTTCATTACGCTCGGGTCAGCCTTGAATATTTCAGTGCACCGAAGATCATTTTTCGGAGGATGAAGACGAAGATTTGGTACATTATTACTATTATAATTCCCTGTATCATGTTGTTCTACTGCATTATTTATTTATCCCAGTTGTATATATAACTCTAATAAATGCTGTACAAATTATAATCAAATGTATAATATAAACGGCTTCATGAACTGTTTATTTGATTATTATATTTTATCGTTTGTTGCGAGATTCTATGTTTGTTTTCTTTTCTTTTTTTATTTTTCTTAATTAACCCCATTGATTATCTATATTCCGGATTGTTTAAGTTGGACATGCATGGATTATTATCAATTTAAACCTTCTAAAACATGGGTCATCACAACTGGTATCAGAGCAAAGGTTAAGCGAGAACCTTGGCTTTGATGGGGTAACTCATTAAAGATAGGGTCAGTAGCATCCTAGAATGAGTTTGAGTGTATTAATAAATATGAGCATGTATTTGTTAGTGATATAAAATTGTTTTATATTGTGTTGGTTGATTTGTTCAGTGGCTTATGGATTCAAGTCAATACGAGTAATTAACGTTGTTAGTAGGGATCACTGAACACTTGAACGAGCTATTCGACACGGTATTGTTTCAAAATTGGGTAAATGGAATAATTTTACCTGAATTATATTTTATATATAAAGAAATAATTTTTTAGAAATTATTATAGTTGTATATAATGTGCTTGGTTTTCAGAAAATAATAATGTTAAACTATTATCATTTGTTGTTTGTTGTTGTGATTGAATAGAAGTGAGATAATAATTGAAAGTTAAGGAATAATTCCATATAACAAAATAGAATTATGAATATATGATTTGTAAATTGAAATGAAATGAAATTCTTGGAGTATACTATGTAAACATGGTTTATAAAAGCAGTTATAAATTAAAAAGGTTCAAACGCTGGAAATTTGGAAATTTAAATTGTTGGTTTAGAAATCTATTTTCAAAAGGTTTTGGAGAAATAATATGGATATTAATTGGAAAATACTTTTAAAATATTTTTAATAGGATTTTTAAAAGGGAATGAAAGCACTAAACTCACTTCGGTCGCTTGAAAATAATTTCGGTGATGACTGCACATCATCGACGTTCATTTTCAAGTTTCCAAGGGAGGAATTGCTACCAAATGGAGTTTTGTTTTAATAAGATTAGTTTTGATTTTTTGAATTCTAATGAATGAATTAATATACCGAGGAATTTTTTGTGTGTGTGTATGTGTAATTTCAAAAATGATTTTGGAATGAAGTGGTTAAACTCTGGAATTTTCATTTAAATTGTTTTATTTAAAATATGAGAAAATAAGTTTAATAACTTATATAATTTGCAAATTGCAAGTTAAAGCAATGTTTAAAATTGTTGAATGCTAATGCAAGAAGGAAAAATTTGAAATTAAACCGTGGAATGAAATTTTAACTTAAATTAAGTTAAATAAAGTGAAATTGAAAATTCAGCCTAAGTTGGACTAAATAAAGTAATTGTTGGAAATGAAATATATTGAGATTGAAACAAATTTAGCGGATGGGCTTATTAAATTAATTAGCTAATTGAATTTGGTTTGGAATGTGGATGGATAAATTGAATGTTGAAATTGGGAAATGAAATTGAATTTGGTTGAAAATGGATTAGGGCTTAAGTGGTGAAGTGGTAATAAACATAAGAACTTTTGTATATTTTTTTATAATAGACTCAAGAAAAGTTGATGAAGTAATCCTTAAGAGGTGATCAGTATTGCAAGGAATATACTAAGTGAATAATTGAATGTGGTTAAGCAATGTGGATAATTAAATGCAAATCAAATAAATGTGAATAGCCGAAAGTGAATATAATGGATGTGAATAAAAGAAATTTGGTATAGATAAGACATCAATGGGAATAAATATATAAGTTGTATGTATATTATTTATTCGCATAGCAGTTTGATCCAGATTCGAGCACATAATTTTGAGATAACTTATATCGATCTGAGTTAGGCGATGGCAAACATTGGATATGGATTTTTGATTAATTTTTGGATTTCTATCATAGTACATGGCTATGTAAGGAGAATTACAGTTTCTGATCAAGGAACCAGATCTGAGTCCGCACAAGAGAGTCATGTGAACGATACTATTTCGAAAGTGAGATTGTGTGATCGAGTAAGCGATCAGATTTAATATCGCGGATGGATGATATATATACATCATACGATTTTATTAAAGCAATATTGGAAATCGAATATGCAAAATGATATGATTATGAACTGATATCATCGGTAAATAAGATGCAGGTATATAAAAGCAAGAGCTAATTGATGTCTTGATTTCAAAAGAAAATTTGATTGCCCGACAGAAAGGTACATGTTTAAATTTTCGTTTGAATTTGATAATTGAACCACTTGGCTTTTGTTTTTCTTATGTTTGTTTGGGCCTGTAGTGGCGATTTGTAGTTGTGCCAATCTAGCCGCGCAAAGGATACGCTGGCGAATTTTTTTGGAAATTTAAGGACTTAGAAAGTTTTAGAGAGAACTTTTAGTAACTAAAATTTTATTGTGGATTAAAATTTAAAATGATTGAGTAAATAATATTATTTGGAGTCTATGGATGAATTTGGAAATTAGTAAAAGTGATGATGTAGTTTCAACAAATTGATTATGGGAAGTTGTTTCAACTAATTTATTTTGGGAAAGTTAATGGATTTTGGGCCATTCTTCTTACCTTGGCAATTTCGAGGACAAAATTCTTTTCAAGGGGAGGAATGTAACGACCCAGAATTTTGGTTATTTGAAATTAGTATATATAATTGATTTTAAATATTTAAAAGTTGATATTTACAGATTTAATAGCTTTAATTTCAATTATAACAATTTATTAATTGTTAAATTAAATAATTGAAATTGTTAAAATAATTTAAATCATGGATTATTATTTGGGCAAAAATAGTTTAAAGGCTTACTAAATTTCTATTAACAGGAATGAAGGTAAATAAAATTTTAATTTGGATTTAAAAGTGATTTACTCGATTTTAAAAATATCTCGTTTTGATTAACAAGTAAAAATAGCCTTCCTGGGCACAATCTCGGATTTCAACGAAACTAGTTCCATTGGATCCATAATAGCGTTATTATCAGATTTCAAATTTCGTAGCATTTAGAGTTACCATTTGGTCATACAGGATAGAAATGTGCTGAAATTAATATCGAAAATTTAATATTTTAATTGGATTCAAAAAGCTCTTTTCCATACGATCGAATTAGGCCTCGAAACTTGTTCCATTATGTTCGGAATAGCGGTATAACATTAGAAATGGCTAGGGGCATGCCTCGATAGGAGTTTGGAATTTTAAGGTACTTAAATCGAGATATTTTGAAATTTTAACTAATATGTTTTTCAACTCAACCCCTCATATCAGCCGTTATTCTTTCATCTCAGCCAACCTACAACCACCCTACCCCTGAGCTATCTCCATCATTCTCCTTTTATTTATTCACGTAGGTTATAGAAAGAAAATATACAAAGGAAAGCAACTTCTTTAATTTCAAAAATCCATAACTCGATTTTTACTCAATAATTTTTTTAAAAATCACCTTTAAAATTCTTGTTGCGGCAAAGGCTTCCCTCTGGTATGATCAAATTGAAGTGCGATAATTGCTTGGCAAGCTCGACTTTTTTAAAGAGCGTGGTTCGAAAGCTAGGGTTCCATTTTTCTTGAATTTTAAGCAGAGAAATTGGAGGTGTGTTCCTGATGTCGAGGCCTACATGTGGCCAGGAGATGGAGAAGCGTGACTGTGTATTAGGGTCGCGTCGCTACAGTTCGACGGTAGGGGGAGAAGATCACGATTTTCCAGGCAAGTTTGAGCTTGGATTTTCAGGCATAGGCAGGTAGAGATCGATGCAAGAAAGCCGTCGGTGAAGTCGAAACGTGATCTCATGGAGCGAATCTTGGTATCATTGTTTACGTCCACGGCCATGTATCTCATGTACAGGTCTTAAACGAATACTTTAGGGAAGAGGTAGTTTTATGGGCCAGGCTTTGACATAGGGTGGGTAGTAAAATTAATAGGTAAATGTAAACTTTTAAATTTATAATTGTTTAATTAAAAAAATTATGTAAGTTGTCCATACGAGGTCGAATCTAGGCATAGATTTTTGCGTTGCGCTTGTATCGAGGTAAACTTCGCAATGGAGCTGGTTTGGACGGATTTGTAGACTGCCAAAATTTGAGCTAAAATCGGACATTGTTCGGTTTTAGTTCCAAACTACAATGCCTCGACGAATATAAAAAAGGTGAGTGTTTTTAATGCTCACGACGTGCTACAATTATTTTATGTTCATTAGAATTCGATCATGTAGTTATCTAATTTTACCGATTGTTATTTGAAAACGAAATTGACATACGAATTCATTGTAGGTATTAAATTTGACAGTTAAATTTGAAATTGGAATTTAATTGCCAGTAAATTTTCTGATATTGATAACTATGAAATTGTTGTGAATTATTGGTTGATTTGGATGTTGATTGTGATGGATGTTATGGATTGATGTTGTGGATGATTTGGATGTTTATTTATTTTTATATATCCTATTATCATCCTGTATATTGTTTACAGTATACAAAACTGTAAATTGAATTGTTTCGAATAAATTAAGAAATAGATTGAATGATATTACTTATAACATTTATTTTGGATTGAAATGATATATATCCATCCCTGAAATCAAAATAAAAATAACCGATTCACTGGCCCATAGGATAGAAAATTATATGTTATCACCGGGTTGGTTAAATAAATGAATTTAAAATTTTTGATTTGAGATTATTTAAACGAGTTTGATCTAATGAAGTAAAATTGAATTTACGAAAATCAAATTATTTTAAAAATTGATCTAAAAATTTTGGAATCGGAATTTGTTGAACGAAATTGTTTAAAAATGAAATTTGAGATTTTGAAATTAAAATCGAAATATGATTTGAATTTCGAAAATTGATTTGCTTCAAAAAGATTTGAACTCTTACTCAAACATTGAAATAAATCCAAGTAAAAGTAATTTAAATGGATATTTCAAAATTTAGGCTCTGAACTGAATTATCTTTAAAGATTTGAATCATAAATAGAATATTGAAATTAAATTAAATTTGAATGATTTAAATTGATAATCTGAAATTGAAATCGAATTTATATAAATCGAAATGGTTTAAAACTGAGAACTGAAATGAAATTATTCAAATTGAAATAGAATTGAAATCAGTTGGAATTGAAATCGAAATTGGATTAATTCGGAGTTGAAATTGAAATTGATTTGAATTAAAATTGGAATCAAAGTTAATTAGAATTGAAATCGGAATTGAATCGATTTACATGAAAATGGAAATTGATTGAATTGGAAAATTTGGAATTAAGTCAGTTTGACTTAGAAATTATTTTCAAATAAATTATTTGATATAAACTATTTAAATCTATCTTTTAAGTATTCAAATTAATTTGATTTTCCAAGCTATTTACTGTATAAACCATTTTAATGCCCAAACTATTTTCTACTAAACTATTTTAACTATTTAAACTATTTTAAAATTGTTCAAACTATTTTCTAAAAATTCAAACTGGTCAGAGTGGGAATGTTTATATTCAAATCATGGATTTAAATGTGAATTGGGTTGAAATGAAGTTATAACCTAATTGAAATTAGAAACGATTTTGGAAGCGAAATCGAGACATTAAGGCGATATGATTATGCATTGAAATTGTATATTTTAAGTAAATACGATGATTTCAAAATGCAATTGATTTCGAAGCGAATATGATATTTTGCTATCAAGTATGAGTGGTATTCGAAATGTAAAGAACTAACCAGTGTGTAAAACGACGTTTGGTCGTTAAAGAGACTGTGGCCGCTTATTGGCATACTCTCTGTCAATATTGGAACCACTTTATAACTTTGTACGTGGAGGAGACTCTAGAAAGAAGTGGTTGGATTTAGTGTCGTTTGTTGGATTTGAAGAAAGAGAACGATGATGGATAGACTCAAACACTCGTTCCAATTTGAAATAACTAAAACAGAACGGCTTGACAGGGCCAAATGGGCTAATTACCCCTAGCAGGCATCCATTCTTCAATCTTCTTGGACTCGGTCCATATTATTACCCTTGTTGTTGGTTTCGATTGGAGCACCTTGATTTGGGATAACCTCCCTTTGACTCGATATGTGATGGATGGATGCGGTGAGCGGTCGTGGCAATGATGCGTTACCACCAGCCTTACGACCTGAACTGGTAGTATCCTACCTTGGCATTGCCTCATGTGTCTTATCATACTTTTATCCCTATACGAGACCTCTAAGATTTTGGTTTAGTGTTGTCGTATCACGACCATCCCTATCCATCGACGGTTTACTAGTGTTTTATATGCAAACTATACGACAATGCTTAAAAATGCGTTAAGGGGGATCAATGTAAAGCCTTAACGCTAAGACAAATATTTATTTTACTAATTAGAAATTATATATACTGCGTATTCTTCTACATATAAATATTTTGAAGGATCTTTAAGAAATGGAAAATCCTGTAACATCTCTTGAGTTATTGCACGCACGTTCTACACTAGATAGAAGATGTGAAACCCCGTAAACATCTTTGACGCCACAACACTCATGTTATATGCATTATCTATTTGACTCACATAAGAACATTTTAGTCCTGCCTCGAGTATTTTGTCTTTTTATTATGCTTTGGTCAGCCTTGAGTATTTCAGCGCATCGTAGATCATTTTCTAGAGGACGAAGGTGAAGATTTGGTATATTATTACAGTTATAATTCTCTACATCGTGTTGTTCTGCTGCATTATTTATTTATCTGTGTTGTATATGTAACTTTGATAAATTTTGTATAAATTATAATCAAATGTATAATATAAACAGCTTCATGAACTGTTTGTTTAATTATTATATTTTATCGTTCCGCTGCGAGATTTTGTGTTTGTTTTCTTCTTCTTTTCTTATTTTTCTTAATTAACCTCATTGATTATCTATATTCCGGACTGTTTAAGTTAGACATGTGTGAATTATTGTCGATTTAAACCTTCCATAATGTAGGTCATCACACCATTACTATCTTATAACTATCAGTACGTAACTTCTTGGTGCCTCCAATAGCCATAAATAATACATCGTCCAACATTTGGAAAGCGTTATGTACTCTTATCTCAATGGATATATAATCGTCCAGTCTTAGATATATTTTGACTAGGAATATTTAAAATGATGCATTTATCATATTTTGATACAATACTTATGGTTACAACTATTTGTAGTTCCTGTCATAATCATATTAATTATGGACTTTTTGATACACACACACACTTTGATTAATTATTTTTTCGTAACATTATATAACAAGTATATAACAGAAAGAAACACATTTTATTTTGAACAAGATTGGTTATCGAGTTAGAATTATGTAACAAGTTACAAATTGCCTCTATGGCATACCCCTTTTAGATTTAGAATAGAATGTTTGCACATAACCACAAATGTGTCTTGGAGTCAGTAGGGGCGATATTGAGATTGTGGAATTTTCAGATATGATCTAAGAACAGATACAAATCTAACGTTCAACAAGCATCAAAGTTTAATAGGTGTTTTGATAAAAATATTTCCTAACTTTTAGTAAACAACATAAGTTGTTAACGATGTACATATGTTAAAACCAGTTTATTTTGGTTGTTTAATACTTGATATTGGATTTGTAAATTATGTCTTTCATAAAAAATATAAAGGATGTTGGTATTGTCCCAAATGATATGCAATAAACCTTATTAAAACGTTTAATATGGAACATGTAAGATTTATTCCTTATGAACTGGCAACATGAATTATCATACATGTTGTATTAACTACAATATCGTAATTTTCTTATATATTTGACACATGAAGTAAATATCAAATCAAAATTAAGATCACTAAATGGTAATATGCAGTATTCTCCAGTATTTATGAAATACTAAAGAGTGTTTATAGAAATGATGAGATCTTTATGAAGAGTGTTCAGACTCGAACTTCACAAGAGCTATCGAGTATAATATGTCAATAATAAATTCATGTTCAAACCTTAGTTTAGGAGCTTTGATTTGAAAATGTTCCAAACAGGAGGTTGTGACTAATTGAATGAAAGGGCCAAGTACATTACCTTGAATAGTGCCATAATAAAAGCAAGTATAAATATAAATGCATAAATTTATAACCGAGCTAGGGGTGATTCCAAGTATTAAGAATGTTAATCATTGTTATATGGTAACAATGTAATGATAGGAGCTCACTAGAAGTCAAGAAATATACTCGGAGTAGTTCCACGAGATAAAGACGGGTTATCAATGTTAGAGAGAGTTAGTTGGCAGAGTAGATAATTAAAACAATATCGCAGATCCATTTACGGAGGGGCTAACACAATTAGTTCTCATCAAACTGATCAAAGGGATGAGACAGAGATTTCATAATTGATCCGAAGTGAAAGTGGGAAATTTACATAGTTAGAGGTATTCCCTAGGGGCAGTTATGTAGTTTATTACATGTATCTAACTCGATAACCAAACTTATTCAAAATAAAAAGTGTTTTCTTTCTGTTATATACTTGTTATATGTGTTACAAATAATTAGTTGTTCAATCTAAGTATATTTAACAAAAAATCAATAAATGGTGTGTTTCATGATAGTAACTACAAGGTGTTGTAATCATAAGCAATTTATCACAATATAATAAACACACAATTTTAATTAATCCTAGTCAAGACTTATCGAGACTGGATATCAATGTATCTATTAAGACTAGAATATGTAACGCTCCAAATGTTAGGGAAATGTATTATTCATAGGTGTTGAGGGAATAAGGGTTACGTACTGATAATTATTGGATAACCATGGAATGAATCACATGATAGTTTCATATTGGTTAATATAACTAAGGTCAAACAGAAAATATTAATGTGAGAATACTACATAATTCCCTCGACTTAAGAATTGTGTAGAGCTTCAATGTGAAAATCCACTTTGATTATATCTAAATTGTGGCATGACATCCATTGAATGAGTATAGTTGGATCGAGTGGACGCATTGGACGTGAAACACTATTCAAGAGAGAATTCATTTTCTCAGTTATATGGGTTAGTATCACGGTCAACTGAAGTCAACTCAAAGTCAAAGTCTCTGACCAGAGCAATATGGTTAATAATAACTATTATTATTGAACCAAGAACTTCATGTTTGGACTGTAAAGTTGAATGTGGATGATATTTGAATTTTGATCATTACCAAATTCCATAAGTTCTAATTTGGTGTAATTTTGATATAGAGAATTGGTGTAAATAAATTTCACTGCTTGGTAATACTTAAACAGGTAAAATTGGGTTTTACTAAACCAAATGATAAATTTGGTCGTAATTCCACACTATTAGCTAAGGTGACGTGTGAATGTCAATATCTGAATTGTTCGAAATTAATTGTTGATCGCATTTACACCTAAGAGTCACACAATCGAAACGTTGATACTCCAACCACCACCGTTGTTAATTAAATTATAGTTGTTATAATTAATTAAATTAATGTTAATGAAATATTAACTATAAAAATTTATTTTAGTTTTGTTGATCGGTACTAAAATAGTGCGTATATAAATGTTGTATATATATGTATCAATATACGATATCGATGTGCATTTAAATTAGATTAAAATGCGTGTTTATATTATTGGATTTGAAGCAGCTTAGATGCTCAAATAAGGGCAGAGATGGCCGACCATAAAGAGGTGAAAATTGGGTTGTATATTGATTTAAAAAGGTTTGAAATAGCAAGAGGAAATAATGGATACGGATCCACCTTTAACTCCTCTATCTCTCTGCTATTTAAAAACCTTTAGCCCTCACTTTTGGAAATCGAGTTTTAGCCTCTGTAGAATCGAATTAACTCTAGAGGTATTATAAATTCATAGAATAATAAAAATTACGGTATAGATAATGATAGATTAAATGCAAAAATAAAAACAACAGACAAATTTACCCAACTTCGGCAATACTTGCCTACTGCTGCCTTCAAGATTTCTACTAAGATTAAACAATCGACCGCTTACGACACCCTGTAAACTTACGACTATCGCATATCTGATTGTTCTAACCCTAAATCTAGAAACTCTGGTTCAACTCTATCCCCATATTGAGATCCTGAACTATATACCATAGTCCAATCCTAGTTACAAACTAGAGTTTTAAATTTTAAAAGTAAATTACAAAATAGAAATAGAAATCCTAATGCATATAATTAAATTTAACAATAATAGAAAGGTTTGTCCCAAAAAATGAAAAGGTGCAGTCTTTTAATATCATGTTTGCCTTTTATGTTTCAATGTCGATCCCTTTTTCAATTTTAGGGTTTCTTCCATTTGGAAGCAGACGCTTTGGAAATCATCGCTTAAATCTCACCTTCACTTCACTGTTGGTTGCGTTCTTCGACTGGCAGGTGATGGTTAGTTGCGATTTCTTCCACTGTCAAGCTCCTTTCTTTTGATTATTGGGTATGAATTTTATTTTCTGATTATATTCGAATTATTGTTCCTGCTCGACTTATCAAAATTGCCGATGATAAGATTGCTTTATATAGGGTTTGAATACGAAGAAGTCTTCCTTTGATTTTCATATATTTCATGAATTTTCGATTTGAATTTGTCTATTCATGAATTGTACTATTGAAATCGGTTGTTGATTTTGATCGATCTTTGGATCTATGGTTTTGAGATTTTTGACTTATTACTCCTGATATTTGATTACTTCTGCTGGAAAATATTGACACATTCAACTTTGATTTAGTGCATTTATTCCATGGAACTTGAGTTGCTCCTAACTACTTGTACTTGAGAAATCTGACTTGTTCAATCATTGGTTATAGCTTGACTTTGTGAATTAATCCAACCTTGCGAACACACGTAATTATTTCTAAAATCTACATCCTGATTTTCCTAATGCACACTTTTGGGTCTGTTTGTTTGTGCACTTGAAACTTGTCGTACTTGAATTTGCTGCCTTGGTTTATTCTTTGTTGTATTCCTGAGCTTATGCACACTTCCTTGTGTGTTTCTAGCCTGTACACTAACATGTGCATGCCTTTGTGTATGCATTTGTTTTCCTTGTGTATCACTGTTTGGCTTGTTTATTGCTAAAGCTTGTTGTTGTGCACACATGCTTCTGCTGCGTATTCACTTGTGAGCTTGCCTTTGTTTGCCTTGTGTACTGCTATTTGGCATGTGCATTGCTTTGAGTTTTTTGCTGTGCATATGTACGTCTGATGTGTATTCACTTGTGAGCTTGCTTTTTTTGCCTAATGTACTGCTATTTAAACCGTGCATTGCTTTGTTCTTTGTTATTTTTTGCTTCCTTGTTAGCCTTTGGACTTGAGTTGTGCATGAATTTACAGCCTTGTATTGTGCTTAAGCCATTTAGGCTTAACGTCTTATGCTTTCCTGTATGTACCTTATGCATTCAAGTTTGGTGCGTGTGTGCATTCGCTTGATGATCTGATGTGCTTGACTTGTAACGATCTGCCTTTCTTACACCTAAAGATGACAATTAATACATCCACAGTATTCATGTGCCAATTGTTTAAGTGTTCGAAATACATATCATTAGGGGTAAAAAGAAAGAAAAAATAGATAAGAAGAAACTAAACAATCACAGAATCTCAAAACGCAACGGAATAACATATATTAATCAACATAATTCTTTACAAAGTCATTTGCAAAATGATACATCAGAGTCATACTAATACAATTCTATCCTCGGACAGTTATAATAGCCTGTCCCCATCTAACTAATACAAGATACATATAATACCGTAGAAATAGGATAATAACTATCTATCGATGAAGCCTTCTGCTCCAAGCTCCTCCAAGATGCATCTGGGGAAAACTTGAACTACTTGGCTGCCAATAAAATTTGAGCACCTATGAGTTTTAGGTAAAGAAAATAAAACTCCGGGCGAGACATGGGTCTGGTGTGAGTAAACTCAAACAACTGAATTAATTCTATTAAAACACTTTTAAAATCAAGGGTATCTCATAAGACCACATTGCACATAATCACGGATGGGTTTTTACATTACGATGACCAAAAACACTTTTGTAGAAAATCCAGTGATATTATAATAATGTCTAACGGTTCAAGTGAAATATGAATATAGCTGAAATGCCTGCATATCATATTTCAGCATAATTAGGTACATCTAAAACCATAAAGGCACGTATTAGAGAATGAATTCTATTTTATGATAAGGTAAATAACTACCTTTTGATGGTACATCTCTAGATAAAATGCATCGGGGTTCGACAAGAACATCTTGTACCCTTGCCACACAGGAATGGCCTACCACTTGACTTGTAGTACCGAATATGATCACCCTACTTTGGGCATCGAAGCATACCTGAGTAGATACTAATCGACCTAGATTTGGGATGAACATACCCTAATGGAAGCGGCCCACTTGGCCCTGCTGGAAGCCCGATTTTTGTCATTTCCCAGTTGATGAGGCTTGAGCCTACATTTTACCTTTATTTACCACTTCCCACTTAGAATACTACACTGTCCTCTGGACATCAATGCAATGCTAGCATTCAGCCATACAAGTTCATTTTGGGACTGAACAAAACCAAAGAAACTACTTCTATTACATCCTTTTCGGGGAATCCCTCCCAGTATTAATATAAAATAGCCCTTGCACTTCCAAGCTCTATCTTCGATTCCGTATTCTTCAAGATGTCTGCAAATTGAAACACTTGAGTTGAATTGAAGTGGTTTTCGGATAACATATCCGATCCTGATCTTTTCGAAAATACTTCTGATAATTTCCAGTAAACTCAAGCTCGGTTCTCTAGGAAATAAACAGATAAGATAAGAGCAGAGATTAACTCCTAACCGTTAGTCAGTGGATTTTCTAATCATTTATTCTAGAAGAGTGAAATGAGATTTATACGCATAGTACATAATCATTGGGGAAGACTGTATCATATAACTCACGTGTTTCTTCTAGATATTTCAAAAGTTTCTTTTTGATCTAGATTTTGATAGTCCATTATTTAACTATCAAATAAACAAATACTGAAACATGGATTTACTTCCATATGGAATCCACTAAGCCTTATTTAATTAATCTTTAATTAATTAAAATCACTTTATAAACATTTGATCAAAAGATCTTTGCAGAACACTATTCCAAAACCCCTTATATCCCTTTTATACTTAGACAAACATTTATCTCTAGTTAGAAGTATATTTACTAAACTTTACAAAAGTTTCCTTCTTTTCAATTTTTTTTGCAACACTACTTACTATTAACTGATCCGCTTATCCTTTATAAAAAGTTTCCTTTAAAAGCTCACTTCATATTTAGCTATCTTTATAAATTTCAAAAATCAATTTATAAAACACTTCTATAAGACTACAAGAAAATTTACAAAACCTATTTACAAACCTCTAAAATCATTTATGAAACATTTCCCCATCCAATACTCCTCTAATAAACCTTCTTTTAGAAAAATCCTTTATAAAATATCTTTTGCAACTCATCGCTTTATTTCACTTTATATAAACTTTTTTACTTAGTAAAACCATTTTTATTTACAAATACCTTTATATATATAACAATATAACTTGAAAAAACAATCATTTATGAACCTTAACCCTAATTGATTAAAGAATTGAAATTAAATCAAAACCATACTTTGAAATTTTAAAACGAGGCTTAACAATCCTAATGGTAGTAATTTAAGTTACCATCTAACATCAATTTCACTTTCAAGTCACTTAACCCTTTATTTACATAAGTCAATATATATATATAAATGCAATTCATATCCAAATCAAGAAATAACATAACAATGCAAACTAACTGGCATATACATGTCCAAATAATATAAAATGAGGATGATGATTTTTCCTGCTAAATAGATGTCCAAATAATTCACTACTTATAGCAAAATGGGAATTTATTCTACTAAACATATGTCCACACAATATACAATTACATTATAACAGAACGAGATTTTATCTGCTAACAAATATCGAAACTATTAAACAATCATCTTATTGCAAGACAGAGATTTATTCCACTAACACTTGTCGAACGAGCAAACATTTACATAACTCATTCACAATTGTTTGTCTACATAATGATATCGACATTCGAATCCACTATGTTCAAAACCATCTTTGAAAAAGCACCTTTAAAACAAATTTGATTTTTGAAAAACAAGGATTAAAAACTTAAAAGTCCCTTTTAAAATGATTAACTATAAGTTAAACTCCTTATTTAAATCATAATCAATCTTAATTAATTTTGAACTTAATTTAATTATAAATTAATTAATAATTAAACCTTTAACAACTAATTAAACAATAATTAACTATTATATAATTAATTCAAACCTCATTTTCTCCCTTATTAACTATTAAATAATAATTTAAACCTTCATTAATAATTGAAGCTTAATTGATCTCATTTAATTAATTAAAATTACCTTTAATTAAAACTTAATTAATAAATTAAACCTTTGATAAATAATTTATTTTAAATTAAAGCCTTATTTAATTAATCGTTAAAAATAATTTAAAATAAATTGATTTAAATAATTAACAATATACTTAATTTATGATTAATTAAAAATAAATCATATACTTAAATTATGTTTTATTAAAAATTAATTTTACTTAATTAATAATTAATTAAAATTACTCTTATCGTTAAAAGATAATCAATTAGTAAATAATCTTTACTTAATTATAATTAATAAACCCTGTTTAATCCTTATTAATGTCAATTATTTAAGCTCAATTAATAAAAATTTAATAATTAAAAGACTTTATTTACTTTATAAAATATTATTATTAAGTTTATAAAACATTTTCAAAATACTTGAAGTTAAAAAAACCAATTTTTTGCAAAAGTCGGATTTGCGGTTATCGCCATGGATACCTGTAATTTTTTTATCTTCCCTTTTTAAACTTCACCTTAAAGTTTACTATATTTTTTTCACACACGGGAAAAACAAAATTTGAACACTTAAGCTTTTGATTTCAAACTATTTACTATAGTTTCCATAAGAAATCTCATATCGCTTTTACAAACAGGATGCTATCTAGCATACACCATATAAACATGTTTATAACACATATCATTTTATGACTACCCCATAAACAAGATCATAACTTTAAAACCAAACACATAACTTTAATCCATCGATTCAAGTCTATTACCTAATCAAAAACTATCACATACATATACATTCAAACCATATCATAATCCAAACATTAACATCATATATAATGCCATCATATAAGTAAAAGAATCATCTTTCCGAAAATTGGACGTTTACTCACCAAAAATCTTTGAAAACTTTAAATGCTTTAGAACTTGTAAAGCTTGGAAAACCACACAAAATATCACTCAAAAATGGGTAATTTCTCCTGGATTTTTGGCCATCTTACTTTCAAAATTTGGACAAAAGAAACCATGAAAAGTTTTAGGAAATTCTTTTCTTTACAATTTCAAAAAAAGTAGCATGCAATTTCGATTTTTTTTGAGCGAGATATGGTCAAAAGAAGGAGTGGAATTTTCGATATCGATAATATGGATCTGAAAATGAGGTAGGAAGAAGAGCAATTTTGACAAAAAAATATTCAAAATTTGAAAGAGTGGTGTAAATAAAATTGAATCCATTGGAATACTATATAGTTTGATAAAAAAATCTTGATTTTATGTATTGTTGAGAAATTTATAGCCGAATGAAGTGGATGGAAATTGGAGAAGTTTTTAAAATGAAAAAGAGGGGATTAAAAAAGTTTGAAATCAATTTAAAAGATTAAACTTGGATTTTTAAGAACTTAAAGTTATGAGTGGAAGCCATTAAAGAATGCTCAAGCTTTAGGAAATTTTGCAAAGTGAAAATAGAATGAGAAAAGTATGAATAAAAATTATGAAAATAAGCATTTGTGCTAAGACACATATTAAATTACCAATCTAACCTTTAAGTACATACCTTCCTGTCCTTGCATGCCATATCATTACTCTCCACCACACATGCCATTTCAACCCACCACCTTGTTTTGCCTTCATCATGTCAAAGTAAACAAGTTTAAACATGTTTACTTACTCTTAAGGTACGAAGTTACCAATATATCAAATCATGTCTCTTAAGGCATCTTTTAGTATATACATGTATATACTTAAGTATGTATATTGTAATGACCTAGGGTTTTGGTCACTTAAACTCGGCAATTTTATATTTTATATAGTCAATAAATGAAATTTTATAGATAAATAAACTCGTTTTAGTCAATTAATAATAATGGTAAAGTCATTTTTAAATTTGTTTACCAAATTAAATATATACATGTATATACTTAAGTATGTATATTGTAATGACCTAGGGTTTTGGTCACTTAAACTCGGCAATTTTATATTTTATATAGTCAATAAATGAATTTTTATAGATAAATAAACTCGTTTTATTCAATTAATAATAATGGTAAAGTCATTTTTAAATTTGTTTACCAAATTAAATAGTTCATAGAAAAATAGAAAATGTGACCGAAGAATATTTTCTGGAATTTTGACTTTTCGACACCGGAAAGTTGTCGAAAACACTGTTCGTCTTTGTCCAATATATATAAGAATTAATTAACTAGATAATAATATACTTTATAATATTATCTTATTATTAATTTTAATTTAACAAGTGATGTGATAACACATAATTATTATATATATATATAAATAGATTGATGTGACAACACATAATAATTATGTATATATATATATATATATTTATAAAGAGACTGATATGACAACACATAATAATTATATGTATATATAAAGAGACTGATGTAATAACACATAGTAATTATATACATTTATAAAGAGAGTGATGTGTCAACACATAATAAAAAAAATATAAATATATATTTATAAAAGGAGTGATGTGACTAGACAAGATTATTATAATTAATATGTGTGTGTGTAAGCTGATGTGATGCTAGATTTTTTGCTTATAAATAACTATAAGTTTCTCATTTTCTCATTTTCTTTTCACTTAAAAATCTTCCTAAAGCCTTTCCTCTTCCTCCTTAGAGTCCTTGAAACCTATTAACGGCTTCCAAATTTTTCCAAAGTTTTTAAAATCAAAAATCTTGGATTGTTTTAAATGTTCCAAAATGGTTTTAAACTCCTCCATTTTACCCTACTTTATTCGGCCATAGCTTCCATTAAACTTCACACAATCAATATTTTATTCTTTTTAAACCATGAATATTTCTAGTGGATACAACTTTGTAGTTTAGAAATTTTCTGATTTCAAGCTTAGATGCTCCAAAAATTCATTTTTTTGTAAGAGTGTTTTTGAACCTTGATTTTAATGTTCGAAAATTCCCTCACTGTTTTGGCCATAACTTCCTCAAAATTTAACTTTTTGAGTAATTCTTTTATGTAAATGATAGAGGAAAGAATAATCTAAGACTTTCCTTTTGATCACATTTTAAAATTCCGAGAGTTAGGGGTCCCAAAACCCATGGGAAAGTGACCTATTTTCGAGCTTAGTTTTTAGGTTTCGAGTGGAATTTTATCGAGCTTTAAGCTGAGTAAATTCCTAATTTATGTGGAAAGAACTTTATCTTATATGTTATTTTGATTTTAAAGCTACATGTATGTCACATATGATTGGATCTTGGTATGTTTGAAATATGTTTATTAGTGCTAATATATGGGTTAGCATTAGCATTAAAATGGATATGTTTAAATGATGATCAGTATAGGCTAGGATTTGGTTATGTTATTGAATCGAGTTGTTGCGTATGTGACTTTGGACATACGATTGTGTGAATATAGAAGGTAGTATCTTGAAAGTGAATTGAACTTGAGATCCAGTTCCAAATCAAATCGTTTACTTGTTGTTTTAGTAAAGATTTGATTTGTTTTTCTTAAAATTGTTCTCAAACTTTAGTAAAGTTTTAAAATTTCTTCCTTTAGTAAATAAGAGTGAGAAGTTTGAGTTTTGGGATAATAACTTAAAAAAGAATCCTAGGTTATTGCACCCACAGCAATAGTCGCTATGGATGCAGTTCGGATTTTTCAAATTTTCAAGTTCTAAGTTTTTTTAAAATGTTTTGGAAATCCTTTTCAAAATAAGTTAGCGGTACTTAAGTTATTTTTAACTTAATTGAGAAGATTTATTAATTAAAAGTAATTGGTTAATTAATAATAATAATTTATTAATTAATTATGTAATCCGGTTAAATAATCGGTATTAATTAATATTAATTAAGTAAGCTAATCAATTATTAATTAAGAAGTTTTAATTAATGATTTAGGTTAAAAAGGGTAATTAGTTTTATTTAATCAATTTTAATTACTTTAATTATTATTTAATTGTAGTTTAAATTATTTAATTAATTATAATTTAATTAAAGGTTAATTATTTACTAGATTATTACTTAATTAAGGATTAATTTTAAGTAAATGTTTATTTGGTTAAAGTTTAATTATTAACTTTTAATTAATTAAATTTATTATTAATTTAGAAATTATTTTACTATTATTATTTTATTAAATAATTAAGATTAATTAATATTTAATTATTAATGAACGTTAAATAATTATTTAATAGTTAGTAAATTATTAGTTTATGTTTGATTAATAGTTAATTAGGTGTTAATTAATTATTTAAAGGTTTAATTATTTCTTAATTATTAATTAAGTTAAATTAAGATTTAATTATGTTTAATTATGATTTAATAAAGAGCTTAACTAAAATTTAATTATTTTAAAAGGGAATTTTAAGTTTTAAATCCTGGTTTTCTAAGAATCAAATTGTTTAAAGGGAACCTCTGTTCCAAGAATGGCTTTGAATGCAAGAATTAAAGTGTTGATACCATGAAGTAGAAAATAACTATGAATGAGTTATAGTGTTGATTGATTGTATTTTTTGGACATCTAATAGTAAAATAAATCACCGTTCTACTATAGGGTAAGTGTTTGATTATTGTGGATATAGAACACAGAATAAATTCATATTGTGTAATAAATTGATTGATGATTGTGTGGACATATGTTAGTAGAATAAATCTTCATTCTACTATATGTAATGATTTTATTTAGACATCGGTATAGCAGGACAAATCACCCTCCCACTATTATGTTATTTGGACATGTATATGATAGTTACTTCATATTGACATGTTATTCCCTGATTTGGAAATAAGTTGTATTTACATACTTATTGCTTATGTTAGTGACTGCTAAGTGAATTGACATTGAAAGTGAATGGTAACTTTAATTAGTACTATTGGAATTACTAAGCCTCCTTTTGAATTTATAAAGTATGCTTTTGAATTAACTTCAGTTCTTAAATAAATTTTAGAGTTTAAAGTTTATAAATGATTTCCAAGTTGTTCTATTATGTTGTAAAGTCATTTGTAAGTAATAACTTGTTTATAAAGGAATTTCACTGAAGGTTTACTTAAAGTGTTTACAAACGATAATTTGTAAATGATATTTTATAAAGAGTTTTAAATTAGAAAGAGATTCTGTGTTGTTTAGTTTTCTTTTATCTTTTACCTTCTTCTTTCACCCTAACAAATCAGTATTTCCAACACTTGAATGTTCGGCATGTGATACCGTGGACGTATTAGTGTCGATTTTCGAGGTTCGAAAATCTGATTCGTTACATATATACCTATGTATATAACAATATATACTAACTAATTTACATTATTAACTATTTAAATATTGTTATAACAAAGCTCGCATTGTTTCAAATGACTTTTATACGATGAAATGTCAAAAAGTTATAGTCATGGATACCTGTAATTTTGACCTAATAATATTCGAAATTTGAAACAGTGGCGTAAATAAAAGTTATAGCCATTAGAATTCCATATGGTTTGAAAAAAAGAAAATCTTGATTTGAAGTATTGTATGGAAATTTTTAGCCAAATGAATTGGGAGGGAAATGGAGTAGTTTTTAAAATGAAAATGAGGGGATTAAACAAGTTTTAAATCATTTTAAAAGATTAATTTACAAATTTCTTTATAAACTTCCAAAATCAATTTATAAAATACTTTTATAAGTTTACAAGTCAATTTATAAAACACTTTTGTAAGTCTATAAGTCAATTTACAAAACCTCTTTACGAACCTCTAAAATCATTCATAAAATATTTCCCCCATCTAAAACTCCTATGATAAATCTTCTTTAAGAAAAATTCCTTTTAAAATATCTTTTGCAACTAATCTTTAAGCCACTTTGAATAAATTTTTTTACTTAGTAAAACCATTTTTATAAACAATTTATTATTTATAAATACCTTTACAAAATAATAATATAACTTGAAAAATCATATATAAACCTGAACCCAAATTAATTAAAGAATTGAAATTAATTCAAAACCATAATCTAAAATTTCAGAAAGAGGCTTAGCAATCCCGACGGTAGTAATTTAAGTTACCATTTAACCATTTATTTACATAAGTTAACATATATATAAATACAATTCATATCCAAATCAGGAAATAACATATTAATGCAAATTAACTAGCATACACATGTCTAAATAACATAATATTATGATGGTGATTTGTCCTGCTAAATAGATGTCCAAAAAATTCACTTAGCAAAATAAAAATTTATTCTAATAAACATGTCCATGCAATAAACAATTACAATATAGCAGATTAGGATTTATTCTGCTAATAGTATCCAAACAATCAAACAATCAACTTATAGAAGAACTTAAGATTAATTCTACTAACACATGTCCACATAATCAAACCATTTACATAACTTATTCATAATTTTTTTTCCACTTAATGATATCGATATTTGAATCCCTTTTGTTCAAAACCATCTTAGAAAAAGAAGCACCTTTAAAACAAATTTGATTCCTAGAAAACAAGGATTAAAATCTTAAAATTCCCTTTCAAAATGATTAATTACAAGTTAAACTCTTTATTCAAATCACAATCAATCTTCATTAATTCTGAACTTAATTTAGCTATAAATTAATAAATAATTCAACCTTTAATAATTGATTAGAAAATAATTAACTATTATATAATTAATTTAAACCCTAATTCATCTTTTATTAATTATTAGATAATAATTTAATCCTTCATTATTAATTAAATCTTAATTAATGTAAATTAATTATTCAAAATAACCTTAATTAAAACTTAATTAATAAATTAAACCTTAAAAAAAATATTTTAAATCCTTAATTAATTAATCATTAAAAATAATTAACAATTGATTTATTTAAATAATTAGCCTTATAGTTAATTAACAATTAATTAAAAATAAATCATATACTTAAATTATATTTAATTAAAAATTAATCTTATTTAATTAATTATTAATTAAAATTAATCTTGTCATTAAAAGATAATTATTTAGTAACTAATCTTTACTTAATTATAATTAATAAACCCTGTTTATTCTGAATTAATTATTAATTATTTAAACTTAATAAAAATTTAATCATTAAGAGAACTTAATTAACTTTATAAAATATTATTATTAAGTCTATAAAACATTTTCAGAACACTTGAAGTTAACTAAACTATATTTTGCAAAAGTCGAATTTTTAAGCGAAATTGCATTCATAACGACTATCACTATGGATACTTGTAATCTCAACTTGTTTTTATCTTTCCTTTTGAAATGTCACCTTAAAGTTTGCTAAAAATTTTCTTCACACATAGGACAAATAAAATTTGAAATCTTAAGCTTTTGATTTCAAACTATTTACTATAGTTTCCATAAGAATCTTATATCACTTTTACAAACAAGGTGCTATCTAGCATCCGCCGTATAAACATGTTTACAACACACACCATTTTTATGACTACTATATAAACAAGATCATAACTTTAAAACCAAACACATCACTTTAATCCATAGATTCAAGTCTAATGCCTAAACACAAACTATCATATACATATACATTCAAACCATATCATAATCCAAACATTAATATCATATATAAATGCCATCTATAAGCAAAGGAAACATCTTCCCGAAAATTAGAAGTTCACTCACAATTTTTTTTTGATAATTTGAAATGCTTTAGAACTTGTAAAGCTTGGAAAACCACACAAAAAATCACTTGGAATTAGGTCATTTTCTCCTCGATTTTTGGCCATCTTACTTTCAGAATTTGGACAAGAGAAAAAATTAAAAGTTTTAGGAAATCCTTTTCTCTACAATTTTATAAAAAGAATCGCCCAATTTCAATTTGTTTTGAGCGAGGTATGGTCAAAAGAAAGAGTGGTATTTTCGGCCTATGAGGTAGAAAGAAATTCAATTTTGACCCAATAATTTTCTAAACTTGTAATAGTGGTGCAAATAAAAGTGTAGCCACTAGAATTCTATATAGTTCTAAAAAATGAAAATCTTGATTTGAAGTACTGTAGGGTAATTTATGGCCGAATGAAGTGGGAGGAAAATGGAGAAATTTTTAAAATTAATAGGAGGGGATTAAACAAGTTTAAAATCATTTTAAAAGATTAAACTTCAATTTTTAGAAACTTAAAATTATGAATGGAAGCCATTAACGAATGCTCAAGCTTTAGGAAATTTTTCCAAGTGAAAAGAGAATGAGAAAAAAATGAACAAAATTATGAAAATGAGTATTTATACTAAGACACACATTAAATTACCAATCTAACCTTTAAGTACATGCCTTCCTCTCCTTGCATGCCACCTCACTACCCTCCACCACACATTCCATTTCAGCCCACCACCTTGTTATAACAAGATTATGTACTCTTAAGGTACAAAATTACCAATATGTTAAATCATATCTATTAATAGCATATACATGTATATACTTAAGTATATATACCTATGTAAATACCAATATACACTAACTAATTTACATTCTTAATCATTTAAATCTTGTTTCAGTATAAACAAGGGTCACAATATTTCAAACAACTTTTATACGAACATCGAAATTTCGAAAATGATTTCCGATCACATTTTTTTGTTTTTCATCGAACTAAATATTTTTGTAAAAAAATTATGAAAACTATTTCACCATCATTATTTATCATTTAAAAGAGTTCTATTTTAGTTAGAAAACCCGTATATTGAACATATAAAATTAATTAAATATTCGCAAATCAAAGCAATGAAATTCAGGGTCGTTGCATGATTTGTTTAGCCTTGTATGCAATTGAGATGCTTCCCTGTATCATCATATGCTTGTGTGTTCGCCTTGTACTTGAATTTGATCTACATATGCACTCTGTTGAGCCTAAAATACAACTTCGAGCTTGACTTTGATGCCCTCATTTGTGAGCAAATCTTATTCTTGCCTTCTTTTGTGTACTTGCACTCAAGCCTAAACTTGAATTTGATGATATATGGTATGACTTATTTTTGTGCATGTGTGATAAGTGCACATGTGCATATGTATTGCCTTTTTAAAATGCTTGTTTATTTTAATTTGGTTAGCCTTAAGACATGTACACTGATACATTGTGCATGTCGTATAGGTTGCACATGCACATTATTGACTTGATTTTAAATTTTTGTTCCACACACTATGCCATAGATTGCATACTGCAACACCCAAGAGTGATGCAGGAAGTGCCAAAAAATGTTGCTGCAGACTAAAAAAGGGCAAAGGCAACACTTTCTCGGTGATGCATTTTGCCGCGTTGCCCTAGAGTCAAAGGCAACATCTTTGCGGCCCTAAAGCAACATCGGTTATGTTGTTGCCACAGGTACCAAATTTACTAAAAAGTAGGCCCCACAATCTGGGCTCCAATATGTGGGCCCACATTGTGGAGCCCACTAATTCTGTGGCCCGCCTTTACGGAACCCTGTTGTGGGGCCCATATTCATTAATTTATGGTAACACTTTTACCATCCAATGGAAACACTTTGCTAGTTTATTACCACACTTAACATCACATAGTGCAACATTATATCATATCTATGGCAACACCTTTTGCAATTTAAATTGGAAATGTACTGCAATATTATACTACTGCAACATTATACTACTGCAACATTATATCATATCCATGGCAACATTATACTGCAATATTATATCATATCTAATGGCAACATTATACTGCAACAAAGAACTTCTCATTTCAGAATAACCAACAACACAAGTTTTACTTAGTCAAGTACAAAATAACAAACATACTTAAAACATAGCCAGTGTATTCATAGTTACAGCCAGTACATACTAAATTCTACTTATTAATAGTACATTTATATTTTCAACACATAATGGCTATAGGAGGCATGTGTTTGTGCACCACATAGTACCATAACTGTATGTAGGAGAAGTACACACTTAACAATGTCAAGTGCATCTTCAACAGTGTATCTCTCCCATTTTGAGTATGCTCCCTTCCACAAATCTGGGTAGGATGGTACCTCTAAAGGAAAAGATTGTTCATCCAATATATGCCAATGAAGGACATTCTATAGAGCGAAAGTTCATGTCAGAAACACAAGCACAACAAAAAAAAATATCGAGTTGAACTATGAGAAAATGTTAAACTTTAAAATATGAATTTTGAGAACAAAATAATTATTTAATACCAGCTTGGCATAAGACACAGATTCAATCACTTACTTGATTACTTTTACAGGTAGGAAATACCTTGAAGTATCTGAAGATGGATACACATAAAATTCATGAGTTATGCCAACCATATTATAAAGTAACAATACATCAGATGATACTAAAATGAGCTAGATCAAAAAAGAAGGTTTTACCAAGAAGAAGCCCACGAAAAGTAAATCTTGGCTCATCTTGAATATACCATGGAGCCTTTTGAACTTCTATAGTTTTTGTGTCATAGTTAAAAATACACAACTGGCTAAATGTCTAGGAGTAATAGCAATATTCAGTTAGAAAACTATGTACGAACATTATTTAATAAGCAAAAAAAACATAACTTTGCGTAACATAGCCAAAAACCATACATCAGCGAGTTTATATATGAGGGTTTTATCTTGAGCATGCTATACAATATTGTGCATTCTGCTCTATAAGGTAGTTATTGTGGCAATGCTCTTACAAATATGAGAATTTTTACAACTATTACCCCATAATACATATAAAATAAACAAGTAAATACTATAGCAATTACTATCAAATGAGCAACCCAAGGAATGAACACACACATGTGTGCGCGATATACTTGAACTCTCCAAAGTTTTAAAGCTGACCTAATGACATATGAGGTGTGTATAAGGAAAGATATATAGACTTATCAAAATACTTAAGTAACGATAAGAGAATATTGATCCTATATCTGGGTTAAATGGGTTTTAGTCAATGCTCAATTAACTCATCTACTTCTCTCAATATGATACAATATATATGAAGGCTTCAGACACACCATTAATAGATCTACTTTAACATATATAAAATTAGCATATGTAGTAAAGGTCAACAAAAGTTTTTTGTACGAAATAAAATTTTGAGATGACTATTGATAGTTCATAAAAAGTATTAAACAAACATCTCACAATATATGTACAAAAAGCATTAGCCACCGTAAACGTATAAGATTATGGATAGGACAGGATTAACTTGATAAGCACATAGGTCAGTGTTAGATTATATTTATGTTTAACATGAACCAGCAATTTTGTCCTATTTTCTTACCATAACCTGATATACTTGAGGTCAATCAGGGTTACGTCCTACTCCTACATTAGTAGCCTTAATGGTATTAAATATTCGAGACAAATGGATGTACCAAATGTATTTGTTGCATTTTTTGAGAAGTTCATAGGTAACATGATAAATGCAATGTACCAAACTACCAATATAGAGGTGCAAGTAAAACATTACTTAACAAAGTAATAACGCAGGTGTCAAAAAAGAAAAAAAAGGTAAATCAATCATAGATTTTGATGTCAACGAAAATGCACAGAGTGGAAACCACAGTCATAAGATAGGAAAACAGAGAATTTCAAATCCACATTTAAACCAGACAACTGAACTTGTTTTCCATAATTCCCCACAGTAGATTCGTACCTCAAGTCCACGGAGGGCTCCATATATCGTAGTTTCCTGCATAAAGTACAAGTTAATTAGAGTAGATAATTTGTACCATAGAACTTCATAGTTGCCTGCATAAAGTTGCATAAAGTTAATTAGAGTAGTGTTACAAGGGTTTATTTAATAGATAATTTTACGATAATCTCACATACGAATTTGATTCAATTACTCATCTAAAGCAAGATGAAGAATACAGAACATTATGGTTAATATGATTGCATATCTGAAAAATGGTTCCATGTTTTGTACGTACTTGTAAAACAACAATAAGGTTGTATCTTGGTATCAAATAAGAGTTTCGCTCAAACTCAGTTTTCACTGATGCTTGCATAACTTCAAAACGCCATATGTTTCATAGGGTTATGCGTACACAAACTACTTGGTAAACACTGATAATGACTGATTTCCATGTGCATTAAATTTTATCCATACATTGTAAGCATAGGTAATCACTATGCACATTTCTGCCTCATCACCTACCAATACAATTTCCTACATCAATCATAACCTTACCATCATCTAAACAACCACCTCCTCCTGCAACTTGCTAGTCATTCAAAACTACACATACACATATCAACTCGTTCACCAGCCATTTACCAAAAATGTTCCAACCACAACTACATACACCGATATCACCATAGCCTCATTCACATATCACCTGCAAGTTCATATATCACAACAGTTCACCTTCAACAACAAAAAAATTAAAGAAAAAAAACCTCACTTTGTTCATCTCCGACCATCGCCTGATCAGAAACCACGCCTCCGCCTTCCTTGACTAACTCAGATTACCCAATTCGCGATCCACCCTCACTTCAATTCGCAACCCAAAACCAATCCACAAACCTCACCGCATTCAACCCATCGCGATCAACACATGAAACCACCACAAATCACCAGCGACTTCAGCAATTCAACCATCGCGATCAAGAAAAATCCCACAAACCAAACATCCCCTGAAACTATAACAGCCTCATCGACATCGAATTCGAACCACCGCAGCCTTCAAATCACCAACACTACAATAACTTAAACCCCTCCTACAATCACCTGCATACTGCAATCGCGACTACGAACCCCCAAGAACCGCTCCAATCACAGCAACCACAACCAACATACCTGATTCGCGACAGAAACTTAGACAATAGCCGATCGAATCACTGATAAGCTTCCAATTAGCTTCGCCGCCACAAAACCACCAGTGCGAACATCGAACATCGAACGCCTAAACCACCCACGACATCACCGTTCACTTCGAACCAACATCAAACCCTAATTTGCCAAATCAATCTTCAATCCAGACCCCGAAGCCTGAAATTCGACCTTCAATCGCGACTTTTTTTTACTTTTTCTTTAAAGAATCACGAAAAGAAAAAAATAAGAAGAAGAGAGAACCACGAAAAGAAATCGCAGAGTGTTGAGTGTTTGAGCGGCGGAGTACGTATTTTGTTAAGTGTTTGAGTGAAACCCTAACTTTTGCCGCTTAGTTGTTGCTTTCCACGTTTAAAATTAGCCCGCACTCATTTTTTATAATATTTTTATAAGTCTATAGCTACTGCAACATAGTGTTGATATTTATGCTAACATCCTGAAGCTAATATTTTAATAGACAAAAATCAGCATAGCTGTCGTTACATTGTAGCTAGCAACATCTTGTATTTTCGTTGCAATAGGCCATCTATGGCGTAGTGACATGAACAGGTTGTACTGCTCTATCTATGGCGTAGTGACATGAACAGGTTGTACTGCTCCTTTTATATACGTATTGTACCGGTCCATGTTTGTTATTTTTGGTGCCTACTAAAATATGAAAAGAGAAAAATCAGTAAATTGAGGCAATGGCGAGTTCAAATATATTTATACTTTTGCATTTTTTTCGCCTTTTACCACATTGCTATTTGAGCGGTAAAGCATGTTTCCATCTGGACAATGGCTGGAGTGAAAAGATAAACACTTCATTCAAGTAGAAATAGTGTATCTGAAAAATATGATTAAAAAATGCTGTATTTGTAAAAAATGTATTGTACTAGAGAGCAAAAGTTATCGTATATTAATAGTGTATATAAAATATAGTGGAAGCCCTTATTGTAATCGTGAGTTGAAATTTCAGTGAAATAATTTTTTTGTTGAAATAAAATCTTTATTTCTTTATTTGATGTTTTATAGTACTACAAAAAACACATAGACACACACACATACACACTATATACGTTTATTATCATCAAATAAAAATCATAAACTACTATATTCCATAGCCTCCCCTTCTTTTATTTTCTAGACGAACACCCGCTTAAGCCTTCTCTATATTTCAAGCAAATTGAGAACAGATATAAATACAAATAGTAGACCGGTGGATTTTAGTTTCGTGGCTCTTTCTGAAAGTTTTAGATACAAACCGAAGGAGTCTCTTTGTTCAATGCATCAATATATTACAATTAGGCTATAGTTAGGGTAATAGCTTTATTTACTCTTGTGTTTATACACACACACACATATAAATATATATGTTATTCCTATGATGGTAGATTATCTATATATTATCATGAATCTACATATGTTTGTGATGTCAACATTGGATGAATATATAATTATATTATATATATATATATATATATATATTGAAACTTGGTTAATTTTATTGCATCCTCAAATGAGCAGTGCATCCCAAAGCAAATACACCCGAAAATACAATCCAAATAAATAAAAGACAAACTTTAAGTTAAAAACGTACTTTAACTCAAAACATTCTTTATTCAGGGTTTAGTGAATCAAGCTATGGCGGCTCCTAGTTCTTTGACTGATCTTCCCTGCTCGCAGCATCTAGTTCATCCTCTTTAGTGCTTATGCTTCTTTTACCGTTAAGTTGGTAAGTCATCATCTGAAATTCTCCCAGTTATGATACCGATGTCTCGGTTAATTTGAGTGGTAAGAGTTAACGTTTCCTTTATTTTATTGTCAAAAACCCGGTCATTTCGCTCTCTCCAGAGATACCATACGGTGGTTGTCAGGCCAATTTTGACCAATTCTTGCATTAAATTTGACATACGACACCACCGATTCAAGAAATTTACCTCCTCCTTTAATGATCTAACATCATCAGTTTGAATTCATCTGAAATTTTGGATGCTCCGGACTATCTTATAAAAGGGCAGTCAAAAAATAAGTCTGCATGAGTTTATGTCGCCATATTATATAAGTTACAAGTCATGTCTTATAATATCCCTCAATTGTGAAGACGGTCTTTCATAGGTAGCTCGTTCATCAGAGCTTAGTAGAGGGTATGTGCCATCTTAGGATTAATTGATCTACTTTATACCGGTTCATTCTAGGGTATAATTGGTTATTCACTCCTAATGTCTTCCAAAGCATTACTGAGTTTAAATTGGCGATTTATAGTACTTTTCCAATCCCATGAGTCTACAGCTCGGTCACCATATATAGGTGTTCCTTGAATTTCCTTGTAAAATGTTGTCTATACGATCCCATTATGCTCCAGTAATGGTACATACTACCTTGCAAATTGGAGTTCTATAAGCAGAAAACCCTTCATATCCTATTCTGTCTATAAAACTTTAATTATTGAGCCATACGTCCTTCCAGAGATCAGTGTTTCCACCATTAGCAATGTGTCGATCAATTAAAATTTTCAACTTATCCCTCGGTTTCAAAATGTTTTTTCCAAGTTACAGAAGCATTATTATCAATTTTAATGGTACAGAAGTTGTCTTTATGATATCTGGCTCTCATCCATTTTTCCCATAGGTTGTTTAAGACTAATATCTTCTAAGCCAATTTGAGACGATACACCTTCTTCAGTTCAAATAAGTTTTTGAGGCTCACTCCTCCTTCCTTCTTTGGTTTACAAAGATGTTTGTAATCGATCTTATGCAATCCGCCCCTGCAGATGAAATTTGCACAGGCAACATTAATTTTTGCAATAAAACAATCTGGAATTTGAAATATATGCAACCAAAATCTAACCTTTGAAGTAATAACTATGTAAGCTAATTCAATCCTTCCAACGGATGACATAAATTTTAATCTCCAACCCTACAACTTCTCTCTTATATTATCCAAAACTTACCTACATTAAAATCAGTGATAGTATTGTTTGATAAAGGAACACCCAAATATTTAACAGGAAGAGAACCCTCTGCATAACCAATTTTTCCTAGTAAGTATTGTTTATCCTTACAGAATTAGTTGAAGTAACATTTAGTTTTTAGCTCATTAAGTTTCAATCCAGCTATCTTTTTAGTTCTTTAAATATATCTTTGATTTTATCAATTGTAGTTACACTGGCCTTTGCTACAATAATGAGATCATCAACATATATAAGGTGGGAAACCATAGGTTGTAAATTATAGAATGGACTAATCTCATTATGAAAACATGCTAGTTCCATCTAAAGGGGAAATCAATCCACAACGACAACAAAGAGATAAGGGGATAAAGGTTCTCCCTGCCTAATTCCTCTATTGCTTTGAATGTAGCATTTGGGAATCCTATTAATAAGAATAGAATATGTAAGAGCATTAAGACAGTGCACAATTAGCTTTAGGAGTTTTTCTAGAACCCCTATATATTTTAACATGTGAATAATAAATTTTCTGTTAACTTCATCGTAAGCCTTATGCAGATCTTCTTTTAAGCATAACTTGCCTTCTCTGTGTTTATTGAAATCTCCGATTAATTCATGAGCCATAAGTTAATAAAAATTTGAGCACCCAAGAGTTTTAAGGAAAGAAAATAAAACTCCAGGCCTGACATGGATCTAGTTTTTAGTATTCTTATCGATTAGGATTCCTTGAACTTTGGAACACTCCCACTTGTTCTGAAATCCAGTCTTGTCTTCCCTATTTTATCCATATTGATTTTGGAGCATTCCATAACTCCACTTTGGAATGACCTCTCTCAAGAATCGGTAATTCTGCAAGTCTTTGAATGATTTGTAAAGGGGTGAAACTCCTTTACAATTGGCATTGATTAACCGGAGATTTCTGTATCCTCGAGTTACGATGCTATCTACCTTCATCTGGATTCTATCTCTGGCAATCGAATGTCGATTTTCCTTAGATTTCCGCATTGGTTATATCCCTAAAGTCACGGTTGACCAGTTAAGGTCACCCACGATTTATATAGGCTTATCATATCCTATTTGGTAACTAAATTATCTCATCTTCGTTCGAGTTTATCTTCGAACCAGAATTCTATTTGATTAGAGTTCCTCTAAAATTGAATATCTGTTTGTCGGAAATTCAACCTTGAATCATCCCTTGAAAATTTGTGTTTGGTTGTATTTTGAAATTGTGCATACATCGAAATTATTATTTTGATAAGGATGGCCTTATTTTGTATATAAAAGTAAAATGTTTTCGATAAAGATTTTATACCTTTTAAAAATGGAAAATTGAAGTTTTGAAAGGATTTGAAATTTTGAAAATTTATAAGAAATTTGATTTAAACAAAAAAATGATTTATAAACTGAAGGGTTTGAATTTCGAGGAATCGAACTCCGGTGTTTTGAAATATGTTTTAGGATTTTGGAAAATATATAATAATAATAATAATATGATCTAAAGATATTTTTCCGACTAAGAAATGTTTCCAATGTATTCGAAATGAATTCTAATGATTTCGAAGTGATTTCAAAGATGTTTTAGAAAATAAAAGTTCAGAACCCACTTATGTCGCTGGAAAATAATTTTGGTGATGAATGCATGCATCATCGACATTGATTTTCGAGTTTCTGATTGGGGTGAGGCCACTCTAGTAGCTCTGCTATACGAGTGATTTTGTGAAACCAAATTTTAATTTCAGATTTCGAAGTATGGTTTGATGTTCGAAAGATATATGTATGTATGTATATATATATATATATTAATTGTTTTAATATAAGCCAGTGTTCAGTCCTTGAGATCAGATTTGTTTTGGTATAACCCTATCTTTTGAAATTGGTTTACTGATTTGTTGTTGATTTCTAGCTCTCGGATTGAAAATATGATTTCTTCTACTATTGTAAGGTTCGAGCACTTCCAAATCAAGGTTAACTTTTCAAAGCTAAGAAATTTTGAAAGGTATAAGGTATTTGATAATAAATATAAGTTTAGTTTGGTATGATTGATGTATAAAGTAATATGATTTATATAAGTTTGAAACTGTTTGTTGAGTGAAATTAATAAGACTATGTTGAATTATACTGGTATGAAATATAGATTTGAAATGTTTTGAATAAAGTATATATATAGAATAAAAATCTTTCCAATGGTAAATTGGATTTTTCATATAGAAATAAATAGTTTGAAGGTTTTAAAAGAGATGGTTTTAAACTTTGTAACCATTTTTGATATTTTGATGATTGAAATGGTTTGGAAATGATTTAACCTTTATTTTGATAAAGAATGTGAATTTGAAATGATAATTGATTTTGATAAATGAATATTTGAAGTTTATATTTGTACGAAAGGATATTTGGTTTACTTGTAATTTGAGTTTATTTAAAAATGATGGATTTATGAAATGAATATTTCAAAAAAAGGTAATAATGAAGTAAAATTTGAGATGTATGAAATTATAAAATTTAGTTTTAGAATATGGTATATTTAAGCTTTGAAATATATTAGAGATTGAATAGTTCATTTTATGGATCAAATCTTTATTTGAAATTTGATTATATTTGAAATGATTTTGTTGGAAAACTAAATAGAATTGAAACTGATGGTTTGAATTGAATTAAAGTTGGAAATTTTAGATTCGGGTTTAAATTGAATATATTATTGAAATGTAAACAATTAAAGGAATGTTTTATGATTTCAAATGTATGATTTCGAAAGGTTGTGATTTTCAAAGTGTAATGATTTCAAGTATTTTGGTTTCGAAAGATTTATAACTTTGAAAGTATTATGATTTTTGAAAGTGAATATATGTTTGAAATAGAAATGAATTTGTTTGACATAAATTTTGTTGATTTGGAAATTTGGAATATTTTCTAAATATATTGTTTTAAGAAACTTTGGAACTGAATATATGTAATTACGAAGAAATGATTTGGCGAAATCATATATGATTTGAAACTGAATTGATATTGAAAAGGAATTGAAATTGAGAACCTTGTTTTACTAAATACTATGATTTGAGAGTTATCGAACTTATATAAAATGGATTTGTATAGGTATAAAAATTGATTTGTATAAGTATGAAATTGATTTGAAAACTGTTGATTCGAAAAGTACTCATACTCAATTTGTAAATTGAAATCTTATATAATCGAAGTCTATATAAGTGTGGTTTGATATACTATGGATTTGGAAAATATTCGATTTGAAATGGAATCTTATATATAATGGACTTTATATAAGCATGATATTTGAAAGTGATTTTGAAAGGTACTATATGATATATATTTTCGAAGTAAAGATATGGAAAGTGCCTTCTACTTGATATCCGCTTTGTGACCACATTATGGATTCATTCTATCGATATTATTCTCTCTCAGATTTGGGTTTTCCGGATATGATATTAAAAGTGTCCATCGAATTCCATGGCGATCTCCATGGTCTCATCTTTACGACTGCATAGCGTAATTCGCCTGGCTGAGATGGCCTGGGGGTATGGATGTTTCCTGGGGTATCCAAGCGTAAACATTGTGTATCCTACGATCTATGTAGGTCGTAGTAGTAGCGAAATCCGCTGGCTGAGATAGCTTAAGGGTACGGATGTTTCCTGGGAGATCTAAACGTAACCATTGTGTATCTGCGGTCCACTAGTCATCATGGCGTAATCCGCAGGGCTGAGATAGCTTACAGATACAGATGTTTCCTGAGGGATCCAGGCGTAACCATTGTGTATCTGCGATCCATGGTTAGAAAATTGTTTGGTTTGGTCGATTTTTTGGATTGTAATTTCCATATCTGTTGTTTTAAAAGGTTTTTCAGTATTTTCAATGGGTGTTGAAACAAGACTACCAAGTACCAGGAGAATTCTAGCTTTGCGCCTGATCGACGCATAACCAGAGTCTACAGGAACGAAAGTAAACTTGTTAAGACATCGATTTATAAAATTATTTTGATAAAGTATTGTATAAAGGATATTTTAATCATTTATTTTACTTTTCTAAATAATGTAAAATGTTTTAAATATTGTTTACTTCGAACTATCAAATTTGAATCAAATGACTATTATCATATTACAAAATGTTTAAAACGTTGTGAATATAAAAATATAAATTGAAATGTCTATGGTTTTAAAATAAGGGTCCATCCTTATCTTTCAACCTATTTTCCTTCTAGCTATTCCTACCTTTTTCCTCTTCGAGGGTTCTTTCTGCATTATGGGAGAGTTGGTTCTTTGGCTTATCGCTTGGATTTGCCCAAGAAGCATTCTGGAGTGCATGATGTATTCCACGTCTCACATCTTCTCTGGTATCTTCTTGGCCTATCTCTTTTGTTCAGCCTTCTGCTCTTGATGGTTGGGATATTGAGTCGAATCTGACTGTCGAGAGTAAGCCACTTCGTATTGTCGACAGAGGTACAAAGCAGCTAAGAAGGAAATCTGTTAGTTTGATCAAAGTACGATGGGGTACTGATGATCGAGATTGTACCCGGGAAATGGAGGAGAGCATTCGTGCTTTGAATCCGGAATTATTCGTTTCAGGTGATATTTTGTGTTTTCTATCTTGTTTCTCTTTATTTTTCCTTGCCCGTTCTTTTCGAGGACGAAAAGATTTGAGTGGGGGAGAGTGTAACAACCCTAGATTTTTTGAATATAATTTAAATTTGACTTTATTTTGTTTGAAATTATTTTAAATTTGTTTTTATTGTAATATTTCATTTATAAATATTTTTAAAGTGATAATAAAAATTTTCCAAAATTTGTTGCATTTATTTTCTATTTTTAAAGCATAGTTTCCATTTTTCTGCTATTTTCTTCATTTAAATTATATTTAATTACAATTTATTTATTTATTTTTGTGAATGCATTTTATTTTGTGTTCTTATCTTTACTTATAAATACTTTTCAAGTACATAAAAATTTTCCAAAATTTGTTCCATTTATTTTCATATTTTTAAGACTAGTTTACCAATTTTTTCCATTTTTCTTAATTTAATTATATATAATTAATATTTATTTATTTACTTTTGTTTATTTACTAAATTTTCGTGTTTTTATCTGAATTTACACATATTTTTCAGTTATTTAAAATTCAAAAAGAAAATATGGTAATTTGAAGAGTTTGTGACCTTTGATTTGCCTAAGTCCTTTTGTATTCACACCTTTTCACGTTTCAACCAACACCTTTCCATATTTGCTGACATAACTCCTATCATCAGCCGACTTCTCTCTTCCATTTTCACGTGAATTATTTTCTTTCTCATCTCGCAAAAAAGTTCGGCCTCTTCTTGTGAAAATTTTTGGGTAAAATCTTCTTTTCCTTTTCATTTGTATGCTTGTTTATATTGAATTTGCACTTGCTTTCTTCTTCTTCAGGTTCGGCCTCACCACTCCAGCCACCTTGCCGCCTCCACCACCACCTGAACCAGCCTACACCACCTCTTCTCACTGACCATCCCAAGCCGAGCCACCCTTGGTTGATGATCCATCACAAAAATGCAACCAAACCTCACTTGAACAACCATAGCCGATCACCTTAGTTGCCACCACCACAAACTCCACCTTGGCCGCCACTTGCACCATCATCTCCAGCCCCTACCTGACCTGACACATCATCCCCTTACCCCACCTGAACCTGGCCATGCCCATGGTTGATTTGGCCGAGTCTATATGTTGCATGAATCCTAGGTTGTGTTGCCTTGTGTTGCCTTAGCTTGTTGTTTTATATCACCTATGTTTGCACCATCATCAAACCATTTGGACCCAAACTAGATCAAAAACCATGCCTTAACCATGTATTCTAACCTATGGACGAGCCTAGGGAAGGTTGAAAGCAAGTGCAAAGATTTTTGCTTTGTTTATGCAATCATTTATAGCATTGTTTGTTTTACTGGGTTGAAAACTTATACAGATTGTATTGTTTTGTTTGAATTATATTCAAGGAAATTAATCTTTGGCTCTCCCACTCGAATCTTTTTTGTGCTATCATGCTTTTGTGGATCTCAGTTGTGCATTCATTTGTTGTCATCTCCAGCTTATACCAGTGAGTTATTCTCACCTGACAGTTTTATATTGACTAGTAAATCGATCACATTTGAATCTGTAAAATGCATCACCATATTATATCTGCTATGTTATGATCATATGATGTTCACACATGCTTAAACACCTGTTATAACATCTATTACTGTTATGTTATGCTATTCTGTTATTTATATCAGTTTATCACACTGCAAGTTCCCTTTAGATTAGAATCACTATGGGTTGAAATGATACATACCCGAACGGACTTTAGAATAGGGGAAAATCGTTATGGGCTGAAATGATAGGCCTAAAAGATTTTCAATTATTTCATTTTACTTGGGACTGCGGGTTTGAAATGATAAAACCTGTGTTTTCTTTGTAAATTACGGGTTGAAATGATATATTACCCGTATCACTTTACATAATGTAGAAAATGATATACAGACCCGTGGTTAAAATATAGTTTTCTAAAAAATTTAAAATATTTTAGAAATGTAAACATTATAGTATTTTGGTTTAAACTTAATTAAAAATGATTTTTGTAAAGTATTTTGATTTTTTCTGAGAATTTATAAGTGAATAATTAACGATAAAGTGGAAATATGAAATATAAGTTATTTTGGAAATTTGATTTAATTATAAATAGAATTTAAAATTAATATGAAAATATGATAAATTTATGATATTTTGAATCAAATGAATTTAAAATGATTTTTTAATATATTAATGGATTTTGAATAAGTTAAAATGTGAAATAAATGAATATTGAGTTCAATATTGAAATATAACTTAAATTGGAAAATTTTGAATTTTGTTTAAAAGTGAATTTTGAAGTTAAGTAAATAAAATGAAAAATAAGTTATATTTTGAAATTTAAACTTAAGTGTTAAGTTAAAAATTTAATTATATGAATTGAAATTGAATGTTGGAATTTAATAAGTGAAGAATTATTAAATATTGATTTTTGAATGGAAATTTAACTTTATAAAATCATGAACTTAAGGAAAATTAAATGATGGTTATAAAAGTGAAAAATATATGATTTTATAAGTTTGAAATGGTGTAAATAAAAATTTAATGGTTTGTGAAAGTATAGTGAATATTTGGAATTTAATTAACAGCATTTTGAAATGCTATTATTTCTAAAGTAAAGGATATTACGGCATTTGTAAATATTGCAGTTAATATAAATGAGCTAAAGGGCTAAATTGAATTAAGGGCTATTATAGCACTTTGTAAGTGCTATAATTGTTGAATTTAACTAAGGTTTTATTTGAATTAATGTAATCCTATTACATCATTTTGAATGCTGTCTTTTGTTAAATTGAATTGTTTTAAAAGTAACTTTCCGTAGCATTTTTCTAAATGCTGCGAAAGTTGAATTTTCATTGTTCTAATAAATTTAAGTGAATGAATGAGTTTTGAAAGATTAAAATTTCAAAAATTTAATAATTCAATTATTAAATACAATAACTTCATTTTTATGATTTAAAATGAAGTAATTTGTTTTGAAATATAAACTATTTTGAAATGTGTGTTGAAATGGTATTTTAAATAAAAATGAACGTGGTTTTGAAAAGATACGATAATTGATATTTTGAAATGGATTTTTGAATGATATTGAATTTTTGAAATGATATTTGATTTCGAAGTATAAAATACCATTTTGTAATCTTAACCACGGAATGTATTTAATTTATAGTTTAACTGATCCTTAAAGGATGGGCGATCCCAAGCATCCTTTAAGTTATTGTGCATTTCTACTACAGTTCACTTGAGTTGGTTTACATTATATAAGTATATATGTCCTGACTCGAGTGTTTTGTGTTTTACTTTACGCTCGGATCAGCCTGAGTATTTACAGCTTAGCTTTGGATTCTTTCCTAGAGCTAGGAATCGTTGGAGATTCTGCTTGTCTAGTATCTATTCCCTTTCGGTTTCAGTTTTTCTATTTCAGTTCTGGTATTTATAAACTGCTATGTATTTGAGATTTCTATGGTATATTTTTTTCAGACTGATATTATGTTTTATGTTTTGAGAGTTGTTATAGTAGCTTCATGAACTACTATGGTATTTTAATTTCCGCTGCGAGTTATTCTGATATTTCTCTGTCTGTGATTCTGTGATTGTATTTCATTTGCTCCAAATTTATTTACAATGCGGTATTTTGAGCAATTCAAGTCTGGCATGTGTGGATGCGAATGGCTAAAAATATCGGGTTGTTACAATAACTGCACTTAGGTATTATTTTGAGTAATGGATTTGGCAACAAGTGTTGGTTATAAAGAGGTTAGAACTCGTAATGTTGGACGAGTTACCCTGATTTTTCAAAGACATTTTACAACTCTAGTATTTCAAATTAAAGAGGTTTAATCACGCTGATTTCCAGCTTGACTCGGGTGTCACTTTACTACAATGCTCGGGTCAGACCGAGTATTACAGATTTTCAGGTCAAGACGTTCTGGTGCCCAGAAGACGAGCTGGATGGCAGAGACGTATTGATTATATTACACTGTGTAGTATACTGTATAGATAGTAGTAGCGGACAAGTTATTTCAATTGTCCAGATTTGTTGTACTCTGATATCTTGTATATATATTGACAGTTACAGCTTTTCATTGTATAAAAATGTTGTTATTTGTATATTATATTTGCTCCGCTGCGATTGTGAGATTCTATGTTGTTTCTATTTCTTCTTCTACCTCTTTCTTATTTTTTCCTCACGGTATGGTATTTCTAGCATTCGATTATTCGGCATGTAATACAACGGACGTATTAATGTCAACTTTCGAAGGTCGAAAAACCGGGCGTGACACACATACATATAAAGCTAGAATCAATAACCTCTTTTATTTAGCACCATTTATAGCCCCCTAATATCAGCCATAAGTTTATTTTTGAATATTTGATCCATGTGATTGAAGAGAGAAAGAGCAAATATTTAATTAGAAATATGTGACTGATATCCGAAGGCTACAAAATGGTGCTAAATAAAGGAGGCTATTGATTTTAGCTCATACATACATGCATACACATAAACACGCGCACACACATAAACACGCACACACACATGTATGTATGTACATAATTTAAATTTATGAATTTATATATGGTTTTTAAACTATTTTACTAAGTAAATAATTAGATATTTTGAAAAGAATTTTGAATTTCAAAATTATTTACTTTATCAAGATAATTTGTTTGATTGAAAAGAAACTTAAATTATATATGTATGTGTGTATATATGTGTGTGTCTATAAACATACATACATACATACATACATATATACATACATACATACATAATATATATATATATATATATATATATATATATATATATATATATATATATATATATGAAATTGTATTGGATAACAATATGCATACAAAGGACGGGTGTCCATTGCGGTGTAAATCCTAACACCTACATACGTACGCATTATGTATATACACAATACACACGGATATATATACATATATACATATATATGCTCATGCACAGTGGATGCATGAGTATATTTGGATATACTCAAATTTAAACTCAAATCCACTATCTAATTACTCACTAAATAAAATGGGATTTTATTAAAATCAAATTTAGAGTAGATCTAAAATTAATTTGTACTTCATAGATCCAACACAACCAAAATAAAGGATTTTGTTCGAAATCTACCATATTTACCCGTTCTTGACTAGTCTGGTTCCAACAGTTTTCTTCATTTTCATGTGCCGGTTCCATTGTAGAAGAATTGGTATCCCGTAATATTTAAAGAATTCAAAATTTTAATGCTTTCATTAAAGCATTCATGTTGGCTCTTATTCCATGAGAGTTTCCCACATCTACGAGCGAAATCTAAACAATTTTTTTTTCAATTTAATACCGCAAGCAAAAAGAATTTAAATATATTATATTACTAGAAAACTAGAACAAAATTGAAATGCACATACATTATACTTTTTGGCTAGTACTATACATAATAATAATCTACAATATGGCTGTTAATTTTGTACGAGTTTCCCTTGTCTGTTCGAGTTCATGGCCGTAAAACATCCGTACGAGTCCGTTCAATTTTCATTTATTACATGAATTAAGACAATAAAACTTGTACGAGTAAAAATCTCGTCTGACCTGTGTTCGTTCGAATTCGTCCGAATTTCTTATAATTTAGTTTATCAATTACATTCTTCAAAGTATTTATGAGAATTGTTTGATTAGTTGATTGAGTAAAGGTTCATAAAATGCTTATACTTCAGTACATGCTGATAAAATAATATAATTAACAAATACTCTATTAAAAACCATAAAATGTGATGTCAATATCAATGTTCGTTTGTGTTTATTCGAAACCGTGGCTGAAAAACGTTTGTCTGTATCCATCCGATTTTGTTTAGGACGTGAATTAGGACAATAGAATTTGTAAGAGCATAAATCTTGTCCGTTCAGTGTCCGATCAATTTCATTTAGGACAGAAATTGAACACACCTCCATTCTGTCCGACCGATTTACACCCTCAAGGTACATGATATTAATCAGCAGTATATGTTGTTTCAAATCTTTTACCAAACCACTATGGTACCGTTGGACAATAATATATAATGGACCAATAATATGTTGTCAATCGAACAAATAAAAAACATACAACAATATTAAACCGAAAATCAATGCATTTAATCGGTCACATTGTGTCAATCAATAGTTTTAATGCCAAATCAGTTGGATAACACATCTTTAATAAAAGTTGTAATACGTTTGATGTCTCACTTTTTTGTGTCAGCGTGAACTAGCAGAAATGCTTCTTAATATATATTATCAAAACTTAATATCACTTCATAATATCACTAACAATTAAACTCACTTTACATTTTAAAAATGTCTCTCTTCAAATATTGTCAAATCTCATCACATAAAAATAATGATATGATAAATAAACTTTATTGCAAATTCAAAACGTCCGTTTACAACTATTATCGAATCTTACCACTTAAAAAAAAATCTAACAAATACTAAATGCTATAAAATAATGAATGTCATCATTGTGCGTAATGCTCGTTTTTTTTATAAAACTTAATAACACGGAGTATGCATAGAATAAGAGAGAGGTGAAATGAAGACCATATGAACTAGCGCAAACGGTTTGAACATTTCACTACGCAAATTCTTACGTGCGGCCATGAAAATAATCAAACCGTGTCATCTTATATTTCATGTTTCGCGAATATACACAAAGCGTTTTTATAAATTATTTTGTTATCCTCAATTTTTCCAGTATACATTTGCCATCATGCGCGCTAGAAAAGTAAGCCATTATGTAATCCACATAACTCATGCTTCTGTATCTCCCACAGTCTTCTTTCAAAAGCTCAGGAAGAGGACAAACCACAACTTCATCTGTCGGATTATGAAATGTTGCAATAGAAAGTCGTTTCTTCTCCGGATTTATACTCACTCTATGCTCAATGCTCCTAAATTTTCCATTACTCATAATCTACGAAACAAAGCAATTGCATATCAAGAATAGTCATGAGTCATTACCAATAAAACATAAGCTGTATACATCCTCCTTACATACTCATTTTACCTCAAGAACATGGCCAATGTTGACAATAATGGCATCAGGAAGCGCTTTAACAGGAAACCATTTCCCATCCTTTTTAATCTGTAGTCCTTGAGTATCATTCACTTGAAGAAGCAAAGTTAAGCCAGAAGCATCAGTGTGGGGTGCCCGTCCTAGTACTTTGTTAGCACTCTTGCATGGTGGATAGTAATTAATCCTCATTGTTTGTGATTCCAAATTGAATCTTCTTACTGTTATCTCTTCGTCAAGCCCCAAAATGTGGCCCATAATCTTCAACAAGCATTCGATCAGTTTTTTCTGTGCCAATGAGTATTTGTCTAGTGTATTCCTGAAATTCATTTATAGCTCTCAAGTACTCTTCTCTTTTAGCAAATCATAGACGAACATGTACATAACATGACAAGTCTGATAACTGGCATACCTGAAAGTGGAAGAGTGGGAAGGCCAAAATTTTAAGTTTCTGCAATGTTCAGGAAGAGTAACCATGTATATCATGTCTGCCCATTCCAACTTTTTGTCTTCCGAGCTTACGAAAGCTTGGCCGTAGCCTTCTAAACCGCCTGGTTCTTGGGCATACACTTTCTTTTCCTTCAATGAAAGCTCAAAAAACTTCATGATATCTTCCTTCAAATTCTTCATTAAATCCGATGGAATGCCATGGTTTATTAACTGAACAGAGGATTATTTCAGTATTGGTCTTACTGATATGGAATACAAAATGATAATTGCAATTGTGCTAACCTGGAAGAAACCCCACTGCTCACAAGCTAACTCAAGCTTAGAGGATTCATCTTTGAAGAATGGAGAATCCTGAAGGCGAGTGAAATCAATGATAGGGAGGTCAACATGCATATCTACGCCGATGCTTTCAGTTTCAGATTCTTGTCTGATATATCTGTTAGGAAGTTCACTTGACATATCATGACTGTCAGCCAGTTCTTGCACATTTGGCACTTGAATAAAGTTTCTTGATACCATTGTTTTTACAAATTTCTCTCTTTCTATAATCTTACTGCAATTCTTTGACACTATATACAGTCCTATATATACAGGCATTATTATGGAGTTTACTGAGCATGCCAAATTGCAATGGTTGAGTAATGATTAACAAATATATGTTGAGCATTTTGAAGTTTGTCCAATCATGCTTGTCTGCCTGGCCAATCTTAATATTCCAGCCGGCCAGGATACCTGTTCCCAGTTACAGGTTTACACTTACTAGTGCAATATTCGGCTAAATTGTTATTCCGGCTTTCAGCGTTGGTCCTGGGCCTTCCATATATTTCCAGTTATATAGATGGTAATATTGATTTATTTTCCAAAGAATATGTTAGTGTGCAGGGGAAAATATGTCATTGTTGACCAAGTCGGCGGGTTAAAGTCTTAATAGATTCCTTTTTATTTATATACTGAAGCTCAATGTAACCGGAAGTTTTTACCACGGTACCACTTAACAATTATTAGGACCATTACCAATTAAATAGTACTCAAAAAATAATAACCAATTTGATTAATAGTTTACCGAACCACATAAAAATATATGATAGGGTAATGTTACCACACGCAACACACGCAGGGTAATGTTACCACACGCAGCACACGCACTTGTACGCGTGTGTATGTATACATTATATATTTCTATTATATAACATCGCATTTTAATGTGTAACGATTTAATAGAAAATCTAGTAAAATAATATTATGATATCAGATTGAATGCAATTCTTACCATGTATTTTTCTTAAATAATATTATTTTATACAGTATTTAGCTTCTTGCACAATGTTTACTTATATGTTTGATTACACAAAATAAAATTGACAACTAATCGTATAATAAAAAAATAACAAATCTTAATATTTACTCTTTTAACATGAAATAACGTAAACAAATATATATCATACGGATAAACAGTAAAAGTTTATTACTGGCCACTATCAACTATTAACAACGCAAACTGAAGTATTGATTTTCTGATTACTTTGATAATGATAAGATTTTTCTACTAGCAAATAAATCGATATGATTCTAAGTATGAATTTTGGGTACCTAACCGATTAGCCTTTTACTAATGGCCAAAATTCACCTCAAAATGGGTTTGCTTGCTTTGGTTTGGTATTTAGTTTCACATCAACATGGAAAGTTGTGTTTGAAACTTTGAATACATTTATCAAATTTTCTTTCCTCATTTTGTACGCAATGTTTTTACTTTTACAGAGAAACCATTTTCTATTTTTACATCTTCCTTTAAAAGTTATGTAATGTGAGAAGTAAACTTCCCCTAGGTTAACAAAATTAAAAAGCGCTCAGCTAGATAGAGGGGCGGAGCCTCTTGCATATGGGGTAGGCACGTGACTACCCAATATCCGGAGGAAAATAAAAAAGTGTTTTGCATGTAAAACTTTCTGCAGTATTTTTCAAAGCAAAAGCTTATGCTATTTGAGGTAAGTTGTCTGATGAAATGATTGAATGGAAATGGACGTAAAAGCAATGTTTTGAATCTTTTCTCTGTTTGTCTATTACTTCATGCAACTCAGGGTGAATTTCATGTTCATCTATCAATACATGTATTTACCTAACTTAGGTTCAATCTGGACGACAGAAACTGGAATCATAAATAGAGACTTAGGATGCTTCTGTGATTGACATGCAATTTGCACTTATATTTGCATTGGTAGACCATCTATATTTATTTTATAACATAACATATGCAAAATTCATATTAGATCAAAACACACAGACACATAACTATTCAAGTGGCAATTGGAAAAAATTTGTCGACTGCCGCCAGCTTCCAATCCTGGCTACGCCACTGGTTAGATACGTATCAAGCATGAGTACTAAAATAAATAAATAAATGGTAAAGAAAAGATGATACCGCTAAAACTCGAGAGAAATTCTGTGGCGCTTTGGCTACGTATCAAGTTTCTAGACTCGTGCTAGGTCTCCAAAAGGTGAACACTCAGGATAAAAGACTCAATCAGAGCTTCCTTAGACAATTCCTAATAGTTGCTCGTTTAATTCACCATTTTAATGCCGTAAAAACTGAATAAAACGATCCATGCACGCAAAAGCAAATGAATCGGTCAAAGCCACAAAACCACTTTTTTAAATCAAGAAACGAGTTACAGGTCCCTATTTTTGATGTTGTTATAAGAAATGTCCCTGTATATATAAGTATGTAAATTTAGTCCCTATTTTTTGGAAAATAGAAAACGAAAGGTGCTTTGCACTTTTCTGACAAAAAATGCAAGCTAACTTGCAACTTTTATCAGAAAAGCGCAAGCTAGTTTGCGCTTTTTTATTTTGAATTTTTTTAAAAAATTTTGAAATTTTCAAAAAAAAATTAATTTTTGAAAAGCGCAAGTTAACTTGCACTTTTATAAGAAAAGCGCAAGATAGTTTGCGCTTTCTGATTTACAAAAAACAGGGACTTAATTTACGTACTTATTATCATAGAAACTTTTCTTACAACAACGTCGAAAATAGAGACCTTCGATGCAAAACCCCTTTTTAAATAATTCGAGAGTAAATAAAAAATGTAACCGGCTTGTCCTTTTATTTCATTTAAATAAAATGGCAACCTGATTACCGTCTTACTTGCAATGGCAATTGGATTGCCATTGTAATTCACTCTTTCCCTTGACCAAATGAGCAAACCCTTCTTCCCATCATTTTTTTCAACAGCCTAGAACAAAACTAACCCATTTTTCCGGACTACAATCCATTTTTTTTCCACCCAATTGTTTTCTCAAAAAATTCAAACAATATATACTTGAATTCTGTACGGTTTAAAATCCGTAGTAAATTCAAAATTTTGTAAAAAAGGTTTACGCAAGGAGAAGGAAGTTGTGGTGGTGCTTCGAGTGGAAGTGTAGGTGGAAATGTTGAGCCGTCATTGTACCATATGAAGGAGAAGTCCGGATTGAAATTTTTTTAGAAGATTTAGACTGTGTGGGGGAAGGAAGAAGGCAATATCAGTGGTCGTCGAGGGAGTGTGGCAGGGAAGGTAGAGCTACGCATAGTCGACGGGATGCATGTGTTCAAAGCAGTAAAGTTGCAGATTGTATGGATACGGGGATATTGGCTTGAACACACAAAAGCTATTTTCTAACTTTCGTTAGTACATGTTACCACACAATTGAGCTATATTGTAAGTATAGAATTTTTTTCATATGTATAATAATTAGGTTATATATTATGTTAAATTTGTACGGCGCTGTAGTCTTGGAGGGCGCGGTTTATTATCTTCTAGTAGTAAATACTATCATGATCACCTCGTGAACATACCATGGACTGTGCAGTTTTTAGATCAGATTAGATTCAGTCATTTCTTAGGTACAAATTTAATTTTCAAAATTTAAAATATTTCCTGTAACCCTTTTTTACGATAGATTTTAATATACCGTTTAAATTAACCTTTTAGGTGGTCGTAGAGTTATTAGTGTCGATCTTCAGTTAGTTTCAGTCATTGCATGTAGGTGGTACAAAACCATGTATACATTTCATTTCCAACTAATAAAGATTGGGATCACAATGCTTGAGTTTGCTACGTTTACTAATTTCAACATAGGGCATGTTGATTTTCCTCCGCTACCCTTTGATGAAAGGTGGTTTGACACAGATATGGTAATTGAGTTGTTCCTCATGTATCCCATGAGCCTTAGACCTTTCAGTATGCTACATGGTTTAGTTGCCATGCAGAATATACCAACCGATTATATATTTGATCATGATTTGGAGCTGGATCGACTTTTTCTCATTCACCTTATAGGACACATATTTTTACTATTGCTAGCTCGTTTGTGCATTCTGGGTATTTGAAGACAGTGACCTCATTAGACTTTGATACTCTTACTTCATATGATTGGGATACTTCTCTTTTTAGCCTATTTGTATCGATTTTTGGATAGGTAGTGTGTTATAAGTGCATCTTCTATGTCCATTTTAGGGCTTTGAGAGTTATCAGAATACCGGTACTTCGAGTATTTCCATAACATCAAGTATGCGACGATCGAGGCAAAATCATCTTTAGTTTTTCCTTGGATTATGTTTTAGACATGGAGAGCAAGAAGCTAAATAAATGAAGCAAGGCATGTATATCTCGTTGCGGATAATCTTCTTAATTTGGATCGGACGAAGAACAGCCTGTTTGAAATCCATTTCTCGGCAGTGTGTACATTGACGTTGATTTTATCTAGTTAGTTCCATTGGCTTCTATTCTAATGACTTTGGTTGCTACTGGTATCTCGGAGAGCGGTGCTTCCTACAGCTTCATGACTTTGATGTTATTCCCAACGACCCTCATCCCAGTACGTATCTTGGTATGATTTATAGTTCAAATGAGTTGCATAAAGCATAAGACATGGGTTGATTGCATGTTGATAGATATATCGTCATTGATGTCCCTTAAATGGCATTTATGCATAGACATTACACTAGTCGTGGTGATGCCATATTACACTCAACTTTTATTAATTTTGTTGGACTTTATACCCTTCGTTATGGGATAGTACCATCACTTGTTTAGGATGTTACTCGGGCGAGTAAGGTTACACCGTGCTTAGTCATGTTGTCGCTACCAGTCATATTGGTTGGACTATGGAAGTTCTAACGTCTAGTGGTATTAACAGGTGGCATTGACAGATATGTTGATGCTTTTCACGATCCTCCATATGATTATTACTCGGATTCCACATAGATTTACTAGCATGACTTATAGAGTAGCAAATGGAGCTATGACATATCGGTTACATTAAGCACAAATGTAGTGTTAACTATTATGAGGACATGTTAAGGCAGCAGTGTGAGGCTTTAGAGCGACAAGCAGCGGAAACTCGGACACAGGCACAGGAAAAGGCGGTACAGGCAATAGATGTATATTATAGGGCACATGCACAAGTTGCAAAAGCATGTTTAAGGGTCCGTTTGGAAGAGGATAGGAAGAGGTTCAATGATTATAAGAATTTCTACCATTGTAACAACCCGCCCTTCGTAATACCCAAAGGTATACGCCTTACATCATTGCACGACTTTCGAATACAAAAAAATAGATCATCAGGGTAAAATTAGAACAAAACACTAAACTAAGATATCGATAAGATCTAATAACGAAATGACAACATATAATATATTAAATATACATGAACATAATAGAATAATTGTATATAAGAGACTGCACTAGTGGAAGCAACTGACAAATAAATATCGGTACAGAATAGTCATAATATATCAACTCCAAAGAAACACGGAGTTATAAATAAATATCTGATACAACAGTCTCGTATATAAATAACAGGTCTGTCATATACTGATGAAATAACAAGTATATATATCTCCAAATATCGGTGCCACGCCTCCAAAATGCTCTAGTTGCGCACTCTAATAGAATATCTCTAAAAGAACCTGACTTTCGAACTACTCAATTGAGCATCCGAGAATTGTCATGACATAAACAGATAAAGACAAAATGTGGGTCGGGCATAAAATTTGGTCTGAGGGAAACTATCTTAAAATACTTTATATTAAAAGTATATACAAATAAACAGGAACTACTAAATCATAGCCTACCCTCTCCTTAAAGGTGGCTAAGGGGAAATTCGAACCACCTATAAACAAGTACATTAATTCCATCTCAAAAGTAGAGGATCATACCATAATGTGCTCTTCTCCTGTAACAACAGGTTAGCATAATATTTTTCATTGCACTAAGCTAGCCCAAAACTGCTAATAATGTAGCACAAATATATCACGATCAAACCATGATCCCAAAACAACGATCAACATTGCTAAGATCAAAAAGATACGTCCCAACGCATATGGTCACTACTACTAAGATCGAATAGGTATGCCACAACACGTGCGGTCACTACTACTAAGACCAATAATCCAAAATATGTATGGTCACTGCCGCTAAGACCAAACGTTCGTAAGATTACGAATGTAGGACCTAAAAACATCCAAGGGATCACAGCAAGATAAAGCTATTCACGATTCATCTAGGACCGTTCCGAGCGTGTCATGGCCATCAACAACACTCTTGGTATACCACAACAAGGTCGATACCTATGTAAGTCACCTAAGTCCATATCCTGGGTAGGTCACATGTAACGACCCATAAAATTTTAATAATTAAGTTGGTTATTTAATTAAAATTGAGTAATTAAATTTTTAAGGAAACAAAAATTTTGTAATTTATAATGAAGCAAACGTTAAGAAAAAGTAATGTAAATGGTAAATCACTTAAGACTTTGTGATTTAATATTTGGAGAAATAAATTTGCATAACTTATTAATGAAATAAAATGTACATTAAAACGTAACAGTGCTAATTTGGGTTAATAATTAATGGGTTGAATGAATGACAATTAATGAATTTATTTAATGAAATAATATAGGGTCAATGACAATTAATTAAAATTTGTGTTATATATGGAATTTTAACCTGTGTTGGGAAGTAATAACTTATAAAAGGAGTAAATGTTACTTTAATGATAATTAATATAATAACAGAAAGGTGAATGTAAATTGAAGAGAAGCGTAAATTTATTTATAAGCCAGTAATTGATGAAATAGAAGTTGGAAACCAAGTAAATAAATTATTGAGGACATTTAATAGTAATTAATGTATATATATTTGGCAATTAAATCAAATCAATTTATAGAAATCAATTTTAAATTAATTGGAAGGAAATCTATAATAAATGAATTTATTTGTATGTGAATGAAATTTATTTCTATATTAATTGAAAATTGGAATAAGATGGTAATTGTTAATGTAATAAGAGTAAGCCAATAATAATTCTTCCCATAAATTGATAATTATTCAATAATGTAATACTATCCCTAATAGGGCAATTTGATTGAATAATAGAATGGAAAGTCTATTAAATGGAATTTTTTGAAAATAAAATTGGTAATTTCTTAATTATTAAAATTGGAAGCAAGGATGGTAGGTATTGTAATAATTAAAATGAGAGTCAAGTAGAATTTAATGAACCTTAATGTATATTAATGAGAATTTAAGGCAATAGTCACTAGATATGAAGGAAATAGGATGAATTGAAATGTAGTTTATTTGTAAAACAATAAGTGATGTAATATAGGAATGAAATCAAAATAGATAAGTTTAATTGAGACTTTAATTCCAAATAACGTGAGAAATTGACCAAAAGATAGTAAATGGAAATATGATAGTCAATAAATAAAGGATGGAATGAGAGCACTAATGTAAAGAATGTAAAACAAATATTAACTATGACTACAGAAAGATTTAATAGAGAATGGAAGGATTGAAATCAGGTTTAAAGCAATGTATTATAAGTAATTATAAATAATTGGATTTATTAAATTGAAAATAAATGAAATTAAACATCTAAATATTACGTTAATAGAGATTTACATGAAATCTAAGAATATTAAGATAATAGATTTTGAATCCAATATTAAATCCATCTATTTGAAATTTATGGATGGAATAATCATTAGTTTATTTAATTTAATAGAATTATTGGAAATTTAATTTATAATTTTGAATATAATGAAATTGAAGATTTAACACTGCAATTGATAGATTAATCAACTCTAATTTGACATTTAAATTTATTTAAATCAGTGTAAATGATTTGGAAAATTTAAAATGATAAGAATTGTCAATTATCGAATTGAAATCTGATTAAATTGACTAATTTTTAATTTATTTAATTAATATAAAAATAGACATTTTGGCTACTGACTCGGATTTCGACGAAACCTATTTCATCGGATCCGTAACGGTGAATTATTGTAGGATTTCAATTTTCGTAGCGATCAGGCTTGTCGTTTGATCGTACGGACTCGAAACGCCTTGAAATAAACGAAATTGAAATCAATTTGAAAAATATTGATTTTAGCACAACTTCTTCATACGATGGAATTTGAACCTGGAACCTTTTCCGTTGCGTTTAAAATATTTTAAAACATCTATTTTGATATATGGATTGACCCAATTTCATTCCGGAGTCGAAACGGGCTTTTGGGCCACTTTGGCTTTAGGACGTAAATCTATCTTATCCATCCATTCAAATGCCAACCCTGCTGATATATATCCTGCTATAAACCCTAGCAGCCTCTGTTCCTTATTTCTGTACAGTCTATTCCTCTTCTTCCTCAATGGTAGACAAAATTCTATATTTCCTGATCCAATTGCAAATAAAATCCAAAGCAAAATTTTCAAAGTCTTCAGAAAAATTCAAAAAAATATACTTCGAAGCTCTCGAAGAGCGTAATCTTCTGGTGAAATTCATTTTTCAATTCGTTGCATCGTTGGCTCTGAAATTCATGTTGAACCTCGGCCATCCATTGACCTCGGGTTTAAATCGACGGTGGATCGCCAATTTCATGGTGATCGAAGGGCACAGCCGAGTAGAGGGGAGCAAAGGGGCTCGATCCATACGGTTAGTTCCTGATATTGGCACCAGAATTCACCTCGAATTGGCCGAATATCTCATGACGGTGATCACGTTTTGGGCAACGATGGGGGGTCGCTCGTCCTTGGCAGGGGCGGCCTGACATGGCGAACCCAGCGGTGATCTCTGATCATCATAAACGTGCACGAAGTAGCGGCGAAATTTGGATGAAGGTGGGTGTTTCGGTGGCGGCTGGAAAGTTTCTTATGCGACCGTAGGGTTTCGAACAGCTCTGCTGACGTGGCTGAAGCGTAGTGGTGACGTTCTTTTTTTTAAAAAAAAAAAATTAAAAATTCAATCGTTTTAATTCTTATAACTTTCTTTTCACGTACGGATTTTTTGTTAGGATCATAATAAAATTCCGGACATTGTGGCACTGGTTTGGACGAATTGGAGACTGTTGAAATTTTGGGGTTAAATTGGATTTGAATTCAATTTAAATTCAAAAGGTGGGTGTTTTAACCCACTCACAACTTCTAGAATTTCTTATGGTTGTTAAATTGATATATGTTGTAATTTAAAATTTATTTATGGTTGTTTGGCATATTTTTAATCATCATCTCAGTTAATTTCATTTATTTAAATTAAATTGCTATTTAATTTATTCATTGCATTTAAACTTCCAGTTAAATTGTTAATTAATTATTCATTGCATATAAACTGCCAGTTAAACAGTTCTTTAATTTATTATTAAATATAAACTGCTATTTAATATATGTTGTTTATTATCCGTTCTATATTGATGCTATTGTTGAATTCGATGATGATTGCGATAAACAGTTGATGGTTGATATTGGATGAATGGATGGTGTATTTTATATTGTTATAAACTGCAAGTTATTATGCATTTTCATGTCATTCGGGATTGCGGTCTGAAATGATATATAACCGTAATTTTTATTTTTCAATCGCGGATTGAAATGATAAATATCCATATCACTTAACCATAGGGTAGAAAATTATATACATACACCATGGTCTACATATATATATATATATATATATATATATATATATATATATTTCAAAAATGATTTCTATGGTTTTGTAAAGAAATATACGGTTTTATGAGATAATGATTGTATATTCTATAATGTTATTTTGTATATAGTTAAATTTTTAGTTTTAAGCTATGTATAAAAATTGGTTTAAAGATAAAGAAGAAAAATAATAAAGTTTTGATTTTATTAGAATATAATATAGTTGAGTGGTCATTTAAATTTTATTTCTGGAGTTTAATCAGAATAAGGTGGGAAGATAAATATGAATTTGATTTGAATGAAAGTAAAGAAATTCCCAATGGTTATAACTGTTGGAAATGACCCATTCCCAACGGTTATAACCGTTGGAAATGACCAATTCCCAACGGTTATAACCGTTGCTCCTAACGGTTATAACCGTTGGGAGCAACTGTCATTCCTAACAGTTATAGCCGTTGGAAAGTATGGCTATTCCCAACGGTTGTAACCGTTGGGATTTTGGGTCATTCCCAATGGTTATAACCGTTGGGAAGTTCCAAAATTACCAACGGTTATAACCGTTGGGAATAACCCAAAATCTCAACGGTTATAACCGTTACGAAATATATCAAAAAAACTGTAAGGTACTTGTTACCAACGGTTATAATCGTTAGGAATTTGATTACCAACGGTTATAACCGTTACAAAATGACAGTTCTAGTGTAGTGTGGATCGACTTTTTCTCATTCACCTTATAGGACACATATTTTTTAACTATTGCTAGCTCGTTTGTGCATTTTGGGTATTTGAAGACGGTGACCTCATTAGACTTTGATAATCCTACAACATATGATTGGGATACTTCTCTTTTAGCCTATTTATATCGATCTTCGGATAGGTAGTGTGTTATAAGTGCATCTTCTATGTCCATTTTAGGGTTTTGAGAGTTATCAGAATACCGATACTTCAAGTATTTCCATAACATTAAGCATGTGACAATCGAGGCAAAATCATCTTTAGTTTTTCCTTGGATTATGTTTTAGACATGGCGAGCAAGAAGCTAAATAAATGAAGCAAGGCATGTATATCTCGTTGCGGATAATCATCTTGATTTGGGATCGGATGAAGAACAGCCTGTTTGGAATCCATTTCTCAGCAGTGAGTACATTGACGTTGATTTTATCCAGTTGGTTCCATTGGCTTCTATTCTAACGACTTTGGTTGCTACTGGTATCTCGGAGGGCGGTGCTTCCTACAGCTTCATGACTTTGATGGTATTCCCAACGACCTTTATCCCAGTATGTATCTTGGTATGATTTATAGTTCAAATGAGTTGCATAAAGCACATGACATGGGTTGATTGCATGTTGATAGATGTATCGTCGTTGATGTCCCTTACATGGAATTTAGGCATAGATATTACACTAGTCGTGGTGATGCCATATTACACTCAACTTTTATTAATTTTGTTGGGCCTTCTACCCTTCTTCATGGGATCGTACCATCACTTGTTTAGGATGTTACTCCGGCGAGTAAGGTTACACTGTGCTTGGTCATGCTGCCACTACCATTCATATTGGTTGGACTATTGAAGTTCTAACGTCTGGTGGTATTAACAGGTGGCATTGACAGATATGTTGATGTTTTTCACAATCCTCCACATGATTATTACTTGGATTCCACATAGATTTACTAGCATGACTTATAGAGTAGCAAATGGAGCTATGATAAATCGGTTACGTTAAGCACAAACATAGTATTGACTGCTATCAGGACATGTTGAGGCAACAGCGTGAGGCTTTAGAGCAGCAAGCAGCGGAAACTTGGACATAGGCATAGGAAAACTCGGTACAGGCAATAGATGTATATTGTAGGGCACGTGCACAAGTTACAAAAGCATGTTTAAGGGTGCATTTAGAAGAGGATAGGAAGAGGTTTAGTGATTATAAGAATTACTATGATCATTGCAACAACCCGCCCTTCGTAATAACCAAAAGTGTGTGCCTTACATCATCGCATGACTTTCGAATACAAAAAACAGATCATCGGGGTAAAATTAGAATAACACTAAACTAAGACATCGATAATATCTAATAACGAAATGGCAACATATAATATATTGAATATACATGAACATAATAGAATAATGATATGTAAGAGACTGCACTAGTGGAAGCAACTGATAAATAAATATCGATACAGAATAGTCATAATATATCAACTCCAAAGAAAAACAGAGTTCTAAATAAATATCTATTACAATAGTCTCGTATATAAATAACAGGCCTGTCATATACTAGTGAAATAATAAGTATATGTATCTCCAAATATCAATGCCACGCCTCCAAAATACTCTAGTTGCGCACTTTAATAGAATATCCCTAAAAGCACTTGACTTCCAAACTACTCAATCGAGGATCCGAGAATTGTCATGGCACAAGAAGATAAAGACAAAATATAGGTCAGAGATAAATTTTTGTGTAAGGGAAATTATCTCAAAATACTATATATTAAAAGTATATACAAATAAACAAGAACTGCTAAATCATAGCCTACCCTCTCCATAAAGGTGGCTAAGGGGAAATTCGAACCACCTATAAACAAGTACAGTAATTCCATCTCAAAAGTAGGGGATCATACCATAACCTCCTCATCTCCTGTAATAACAAGTTTGCATAATATCTTTCATTGCACTGAGCTAGTCCAAAACTACTAATTATATAGTACAAATATATCACGATCAAACCATGATCCCAAAACAACGATCAGCATTGTTAAGATCGAAAGGATACGTCCCAACGCGTATGGTCACTACTACAAGATCAAATAGGTATGCCACAACATGTACGGTCACTACTACTAAGACCAAATAGGTAATCCACAACATGTATGGTCATTACCGCTAAGACTAAATGTTCGTAAGATTATGAATATAGGACCCAAAAACGTCCAAGCGATCACAGCAAGATAAAGCTATTCACGGTTCATCTAAGACCGTGCTGAGCGTGTCATGGCTATCAACAACACTCTTGGTATACCACAGCAAGGTCGATACCTACGTAGGTCACCTAAGTCCATATCCTGGGTAAGTCATATAAGTCCATATTCTTGGTGTGTCACAACAAGTCAACACTATACAAATCTTACATTACTCTAAATTCGAAATTTTAAAGTTTGGGCTCACTCTGTATGTAACGTATGGAATCGCCACGCACGATTCCAGTCGCCACGGCTAAAAAGCCAACTGGACAATTCTAATAAAACCCCATACTAACTCAAATCATATTCAAAATAGAACGCATGACCTCAACGCCATAATACTCTTGGTATACCCTCCCGGTCTACCTCAAAATCTACGGTCTTGGAACATATGCTAAGGTAGGTACGTTGGCCCCAAAATCAAAGTACTTAAAAACCAACCAAAATTTTCTTGATGGTATCCCATGAAAAATGACAAACACTAGTCCAAACCGCGCCTCAATCCGAGTTCATATGCAAAAGGTATCACATTTTGAAATTTCGATCGATCGATCAATAAAAATTCAAGTAGGAGGTATTCATACGTCTGAAACGTTATTAAGACGTTTGAATTTTGAAGCCATACATCTAAATGGTGTTCTGATTGTCTAAAACCCATCGAAAATGCACTAATTCATGTTTATTTGTGTAACACCTTGTATTAAGAGGCCAAAAGCTAAGCGCTATAGATGTTGTAGCCATCTATAATATTAACTTCTGGTGATGAAATACGGTAGATAATGGTTCCACAATACCTAAAGCACATGAATATGAACAATATCACTGATTTTAAAACAACAATTTTCTAATTATATTTCAAAATAATAATTCATATCCATGTTACATAATCCTTTATTGTTTCCCAGGCAATGATTAAATGTATCATTTACAAAATACCCCAAGAGCGACATATGACGATGCCCCATTGGTTGATCAAAGCAATATAGTCATAACCGACTTAATAGACACAGCGAAATCAAAAGTAAAACTCCAAAATAGCTATCCATTGGCCATCTGCTCGTCTTCGAAAGCTTTATTCACCAAAAAACTAAAATCTGAAAACCTCAACCCTCAATCTACTTAAATCAATTTTGAGTATCCGAGAGTTTAAGGGGAAACAAAAACTTCGAGTCAGATGTAAAGCCTGGTGTGAATAATTCTCTTACATCTCGGTTTACTGATATTAATTGAGACCATGCCGCTTAGCAAAACGGGTTTTCCACCATTAATATCCTTTTCAAAACATATATATATTCTGCAATCCTTTCCTGCAACCAAACCGGTTAATCAAACCGATTTATCAAAATAGCAATATCAGTTATGCTAAATAAATAGACCATATATCTATCAAACTTATTTTCTCAAAATAGTAATATCCGTTATGCTTAATTAGTGTTCTGTCCATAAAAAATGGTAATATGTAAGCAATCTGCCTACACATAATAGCAAGGTCCGTTACGCTACAAATGAACTATCTGTTCATAAAACTGGGCTGACTGCCCGTAAATTGGACAACCCTTCGAAAACTAGGCTAATAGCCTGCAAAATGGACAACTGTTCGAATTCTTTCTTAGGATTAACTACCCTTTTAAATTTTCTTTGAAACCTTTTCCAAATGATTTAGTCATTCAATTCATATATATATATATATATATATATATATAAAATCTTTAGCTTTACTCTAAGCTATTTTGCCATGATATATACAGTTTACTCAAAATAACGTTGATGAATTTTAATAAGGATTGACTATCCTTTCAAATAAGTTAAAGTCCTTTTTAACTTGTAAATGCTTAGGCTAATCTGCCTATACAATATATTCAAAACCTTTGTTTAAACCTTTAAACAACCCGTTCGAAACCCCTTGAAGATAACCCTTTAGAAACTAAGTTAAACCTTTTATTAATCTAGACTAAAAGGCCACATTTCAAAATCATTGAAAACCACCCCTTTCGAAACCTATAAAAGTCCTTTCTTCTAAAGCTTTAAAAAATTTAGACACCCTTCTTTAAAAAACTTTAAGTATTGCCTTTTGAAAACATATGAAAAAAACCTTTTCCTTCAACTCTTTCGAAACCATGGGGAACCACCCATTTCTAAACCATTCAATAAACCTTTCGAAACAGTCAAAATGATCCTTTCGAAAGTACTTGAGGATCAATTTAAAACATTTGGATACCTTTCGAAACCATTCGAAGTTAACTACTTCGAATCCCTTTTTTTAAAAACGTTTCGATCAAAAACACTTGGATTATGCCTTCAAATAAAGCAAAAGGATCAGAAAAACAATAGAGTCAAAAGCATCTGTTTCAAAAACCATTTGGATTTTACTTTTCTTATAGAAAAAGGGTCATTTAAAACATTTAAGTCAAAAGCTACTGCTTCGAAACCAATTCCTAAGTGATGGTGTCGAAACCATCCTTTCGAAAGCATTGGAGAGGTAGCCATATTTTTAGAAAACAAAATGAACTCCTTCGAAACCATCTAGATCGAAAGGTAGGAAGTGGCAGCTATAGGCTTCGACACTGTTGAAAGTAATCACTTAAAACAAAAGAGCAACCCAATCGAAACCATTCTTTTAAACTATTTGACTTGGCAGAAAGCATTTAGGTCGAAATCATCCTTGTCGAAAGCAAGCAGGCGTATTTTCCTTTGAAACCAAAACAATGTTTCATCTCTTTCGGAACCTCACGGTTTCGACCCTATACCTTTCGCCCTCTTCCAATTTGCTACATACCAGTTGCATGATACCATATGCATTGGTTTTGACTGTGTCGGAAGTTGAGGGATGGAGGTAGAACCTAGTGTCGAAGGAGACGAAACAGTAAAAAGGTTGTTTATTTGTACTTTAGAACTATATTTTTATACCTAACCTGCCTTATTTGTCTAAATCTGATTGGTTGCCAGATTTTTCTTTTCAAAAGTGCTGCCATCTTTCCATATTTAACGATTTAAACATTTTTATAAAAAGCCCCTTCTCCTCTATAATTATATAAAACAATTAAGTCTCATATCATAAATAATTTTATATACCCATCAAAATGCTTAGGAAAAATCTGGAATAATTCCAGAAAATCTCTTTTAATATGTTTTCTAACATATAAATTTTCAGACACAAATTCTTTATTATTTAACCAAAAATAATTATTAACCCAAAGATCATTTTCTTTACTAGAAAATTTAAATAAAATCCATATTAATTCCAAAAATTCTGAAAATTGAAACCTATCTTCAAAATAATATTTATGACCTTCATAAGAATTCACAAGGCAATTGGATGTCGTTTAATAGGGTTTTCACCTTAAAACATATCATAAATTCAATATGAATAACCATAATTCATCAACATGTATATATATATTCATTCTATCATTCAAAAACATGGCAAATCATTGCAAAATATTTGGAATTTAAATTAAAACCAAACCATAATCAAAAATGAGATGTAAACATTATTCACCTTAGCTTTAGATATTAAAGAAGCTTGAGTTTCAGATGAATTTGATTTAGAATTAGCTTTTCGTTAATTCTTCTCCATTTTTCCTTGTTAATGGTGACCGACCTTGTTTTATGAAAATTTGAAATGGAATGAACATGTGTTACTCTACACGGCTATGGGCAAAGATATAGGAATGGTTTCTTTCCCATTTTACCCTTCCTCTAATTCATTTAAAAACCCATTTTAGTTCATTATTAAATGGCATGGCTACCCCTTTAATAAAATTAAATCTCGATCCCCTAATCAGAATATTATTTTATTTAATTTAGCTAATTAAATATCCTAAATAATGTTATCAAAATTTTGGGGTGTTACAGATTCCCTTTCCTAAAGAATTTCGTCCTTGAAATTACGATAAGGTACACAATAAATCAAACAAGAAGGTAAAACATACCATCAAAAAAGTCAGGATAAGTACTCTAATCCTGCTCTCAATCTTCCAAGTACAATCTCTATCATCGTCACTCCAATGGACTTTGACTAATCTGACCGTCTTCGTACTAGCCTCTTCTCATCTCTCGCAATAATGCGAACTGGCTTTCTGACCATAGTCAAATCCAGTTCTACCACTAAATCATCAAGCACAGTCGGTGCAATAGCAGTCTCTGGGTCTCTAACACACTTTTTTAGATGAGAAACGTGAACCTTCCATCGGTGATACTTTAACGAAAACCAGGTCCCTAACTGACAACTCTAAATCTTTCTGTCTCTTATCTACATAACTTTTCTGCCTAGACTGAGCCACCTTCATTCTAGCCCGAATGCCCTCAATCCTTTCTGCAGTTCTCTAACCAAATCTGGACCAAGAACCAACCTATCTTTGGTCTCGAACCAACAAATATGAGATTTTCATGGCCTTCCATACAAATCTTTAAACGGTGCCATCCTAATACTAGTCTGATAACTATTGTTATACGAAAACTCGACTAGATGCAGATGGTCTTCTCATGATCCCTCGAAATCTAAAACAAATGCTCTCAACAAATCTTCTAAGACTTTGTTAGCTCTTTCCGTTTTCCCACCGGTCTACGGATGGTAAGTGGTACTCATCTTTAGCTTGGTTCTTAAAACTTCCTACAGACTGTTCCAGAATTCGCTAGCGAACAAAGGATCTCTATCACTTATTGTGCTGCTAGGAATCCCATGCAGTCTAACCACATTTTTCATAAACAATCTCGTAAAACAGGTGCCATTCTGGTTGACCTAACTGGAATGAAATGGGTAGTCTTGGTCAATCTGTCCACTATGACCTATATACTATTATTTCCTTTGTTCGAACTTGGCAACCCATCAATGAAATCCATAGAAATAGAATCACATTTCCATACTAGAACATCTAATGGCTGAAGCAACCCACTTGATTTCTGATGTTCGGCTTTTGTCTGTTAACAAATCAAGCATTGCTTCACACACAAACCAATATCCCGCTTTATACCTTCCTAGAAGAAACTCCTATTCATATCTCGATAATTTTAGTACCTCCTGGATGAATCGAGAACTTCGAATGATTGCATTCTCCTAAGACTTCTTTCCTTGTGTTTTCTATACTTGGAACACATTATCTTCCTTTCTTTCTTAACCTTCCATTCTGCTCAAGACTGAAATCTTTCAAGTCATCTCCCTCGGTACCATCTCTCAGCTTCCTGATCCATTCTGCTAACACTAGATCCTCCATCTGTTTAGGAGCAATCATTTTGATTAACACTGGTCGAACATCCAAATAAGATAATATAACTGTATCCCAACTAGACCCGGACTTGGATCTCCACTGCACTCTATGATCTACTAATGCCTCCAAACTTTCCACTCATCAATCATTGCTAACACTGCATTCTGCTGTTTCCTACCAAGTGCATGTGCAACCTTGTTGCCTTTCCCGGGCGCGTACTCAATTCCAAAATCATAAGTGGCAATAAAATCTAACCACCTCTACTGTCTCATGTTCAATTCCTTCTGAGAGAACAAATACTTCAGCGACTTATGATCTGCATATAACTCAAACCTCTCTCCCAAAAGATAACGTCTCCATACCTTTAAAGCAAAAATAGCTGCAGCCAATTCTAAATCATGCGTCGGATACCTAACCTCATGCGGTCTTAGCCGTCTAGAAGTATAGGTAATCACTATACCTCTCTGTATCAGCACTGCTCCTAATCCTATTCCACATGCATCTGCATAAATCGCTAAATCCTAATTTCCCACTAGAACAACCAACACAGGTGCATGGGTCAATAAGTTTTTCAAACTCTAGAATGTTCCTCACACTTATCGGTCCACACAAACATCACATCCTTTCTCGTTAGCTTGGTCATCGATGCCGCTATCCGCGAAAAGTCCTCAATAAACCTCTAATAATAATCAGCTAACCCAAAAGGAACTCTTTATCTCGGTTACTGTCTTGGGTCTCTTCCAACTATTCACTGCATCAACTTTAGTCGGATCTACTGACAACTCTTCGTCTGAGACTACGTGACTAAGAAACTTCACTTTCTTCTTCTAGAAATGACACTTCATAAAATTTTCTTTCAGCTAATGCTGCCTTAGCGTCTCAAGCACCACTCTAAGTTAAACTTTAGGCTTTCTTTCATCCTTAGGGTATATCAAGATATCATCTATGAAAACGAATACCAATCTATCCAAGTGCTTTTGGAAAATTCGGTTCATCAAATCCATAAAGAAAGCCGACGCATTAGTTAGTCTGAACGACATAACTAACCATTTGTACGACCCATACTTGATCCTAAACGCCGTCAAAGGTATACTATCCTCTGCTACCCTGAGCTGATGGAAACCTGTCGTTAAATCCAACTGCAAGAATACCTTGGCTCCACTCAAATGGTCAAACAGATCGTCAATCCTCGGCAATGGATATGGATTCTTTACCATCTTCTCATTCAACTTACGATAATCAATACATAGCCTTGACGATCCATCCGTCTTCTTAGCAAACACCGCTGCTGCACCCCAATGCGAACTGCTTGGCCTGATCAAATTCTTGCCTTCTAAATCCATCAACTGTTGTAGCCTACTCACTAGTTCTGCTCTAGAAACCAAATCTATCCGAAACTCAATGGCTCATATCGGTGGCATTCCAACTATGAGCTCAAAAATATCTATGAATTCTCCAACCACAAAAACTCTGCTCAACTCATCATTCGATTCCATAGCACCCAACAAAGCATACATCCCACCGCAAGAACCTTCTACGGTATAAATAATTCGGTCACAACAATCAGGGTGTCTAAGAGATAATTTCCTATCTTGGCAAAATATCGTAGCATCATACTCACTTAACCAATCCATACCAAGAATAATCCTAAACCCCACAAAATCAAACACGTGCAAACCGCAAACAAAAGTATGACCTAACAGGTCAAACTCTAACTGGTCACATCTCAAACCTAGAGTCGCATACTATCCTATTGGATTCGCAACCCGTAAGGAAGTAACTAAATATGTGGGTTCTAGGCTAAGATTATCTGTCATACATCTAGATATAAAATAATGTGATGCACCAGTATCAAATAGAATGCTAACAGACATACCATGAATCTGAAGCATACCTCCCAAGACTACCTTTCCTTTCTCTTGAGATGTCGACTTGGAAGCAGCAGGCTTCAATGCATACACCTTGCCCTTTCCATCCTTCATGGGCTTCTTGCACTGGCTTTTATAATGGCCAATATAGTCACAATTATAGCACTTGATACCCTTCTTTCTAGCTACCTCTTTTGCCTTCCCAGCATGACACTCATTAGCATAGTTCCCCCTTTTGTCACACTTGTAACAAATAATCTTCGACTTTCCCTTCTTAATTTCTCCTCCCTTCTGAGCACCTTTCTTAGGAAAGAACTTCCTCTTCTGATTCTACCCAACTTGGACTTCTTTAGCCTTATTCTTCTCTAGAGAATTAAGCAACTCCTCATGCCTTAAGGCCATCTCCACAACAAAGTCAGAAGGATCTCTAATATGAGGTAATGTGGCCCTAGCTAACTCAGGCTTCAACCCCTTGATGAACTTCTCATTCCTCTTCATTATGGTATCTAATGAAGCATACCATACTCGGCAAGCTCCTCAAACTTCCTACCATACTTCAGTACAAACATCTCCCCTTGTTCTAACTCAGCAAACTTCCTAATCAGAGCAGACTGTGCCATTGCTGACATAAACCTCTCCTGGAATCTTCACTTAAAATCTTCCCAGGTCATAGTTTCCTCATCCACTGTCACAGTCACACTGTTCCACCAGAATAGATCTGCTCCCTAAAGATGTCTAGATATCAATCTCCTCTTCTGCTCATCATTGAACCCTAATTCTGCAAAAATCCTTTCGTAGTGCAACAACCAATTCTCTATCTCAATGGCATCTTCCATTCCAACAAATGGCTTCCCTCCAAGCATGGTGTAATCTCCACTTAGCTTAGCATATAGGTTAGCGACCAGAACTCCTCCTACTACTACTCTAGCAACAACACCCGCCTGCACCATATTCATGAAAAACTGATATATAGCGTCCATTCCAACTTGCGGGACTTCAGCACACATATTTCCTGCCTGTGCCTGACCTTGACCTCTTCTTACATTAGGTCTCGCATTTCCTTCAGTGCCATTCCCTCCGGGGTTAACTCTGCTTCTTCTACCATCCATATATATATTCAAACCTCATGAGATACAAAAAAATTACCTAACACAAATAGGAGACAAGAGATAAAGCGTATACATATATAAAGCATATACAAGTACATTACTATTGCGTTATCCCATACCCCAAACCTACTTTAATGCCTTAGGATTACGTTTTTTAAAAACCATTTTTAGTTTAAAATTTTTCATAAACCATGCTCTGATACCAAGTTGTAACATCTCATATCTGGTGGACAAAAGCTAAGCACTACAGATGTTGTGGTCATCCATAGTATTAACTTTTGGTGAGGAAATACGGTAATGATAATGGTTCCATAATACCAGAAGCACATGAATGTGAACAAAATCACTGATTTCAAACAACATTTTGCTAATTATATTTCAAAATAATAATTCATAGCCATGTTACATAATCCCATATCATTTCCTAGGTAACGATTAAATATATCATTTACAAAATACGCCAAGAGCAACATATGACGATGCCGCTTTTTTTGATCAAAGAAATATAGTCATAATTGACTTGATATACACATCGGAATCAAAAGTAAAACTCCTAAATAGCTATCGTCAGCCACCTGCTCGTCTCCGGAAGCTTTATTCGTCAAAAGATTAAAACCTTAACCCTCAGCCTACTTAAATCAATTTTGAGTACCCGAGAGTTTAAGGGGAAATAAAAACTTCGAGTCAGACATAAAGCCTAGTGTGAATAATTCTGTTACATCTCGGTTTACTGATATTAAGTGAGACAATGCCGCTTAGCGGAACGGGTTTCCCCTCACTAATATCCTTTTCAAAACATATATATATTCTGCAATCCTTTCTTGCAACCAAACTAGTTAATCAGACTGATTTATCAAAATAACAATATTAATTATGCTAAATAAATAGACGATCTGTCTATCAAACTTATTTTCTTAAAATAGCAATATTCGTTATGCTAAATAAGTGGACTATCTGTCCGTCAAAACTGGTAACATGTAAGCTATCTGCCTACACATAATAGCATGGTCCGTTATGCGACAAATGAACCATCTGTTCATAAAACTGGATTGGATGCCCGCAAACTGGACAACTATTCGAAATCTAGGCTAACTGCCTGCACAATGGGTAACTGTCCGAATTTCTTTCTTAGGGTTAACTGTCCTTTTAAATTTTCCTTGAAAACCTTTTCAAATTGATTTAGTCCTTTAAATCATATATATATATATATAAGGAAAATAATCTTTAGCTTTACTCTAAGCTATTTGCCATGATATATACAATTTACTCAAAATAATGCTGATGAATTTTAATAAAGATCAGCTTTCCTTTCAAATAAGTTAAAGTCCTTTTTAACTTGAATACTTAGGCTAATCTGCCTATACAATATATTAGAAACCTTTGTTTAAATGTTTAAACAACCCATTGGAAACCCCTTGAAGGTAACCCCTTCGAAACCAAGTAAAACCTTTTACTTAATCTAGGCTAAAAGGCCAAACCTTACCTTTCGAAATCATTGAAAACCACCCCTTCCAAAACCATTAAAGCCCTTCTTTTGAAAGCTTCGAAACATTTAGATACCCTCCTTTAAAACCTTTAAGTATTTCCTTTTGAAACATAAGAAAAAACCCTTTCCTTCAACTCTTTCGAAACCCTGTAGAACCATCTCTTTCGAGGCCATTCAATAAAACCTTTCAAAATAGTCAAAACGATCCTTTCGATAGTACTTGGTGTTTAATTTAAAACATTTGGATACCTTTCGAAACCATTCGAAGTTAACTACTTCGAAACCCTTTTTTAAACATTTCGATCAAAAACACTTGGATTACGCCTTCAAGTAGAGCAAAAGGATCAGAGAAACAATAAAGTCAGAAACATCTGTTTTGAAACCATTTGGGTTTTACTTTACTTATAGAAAAAGGGTGATGTAAAACAATTAAGTCGAAAGCTAATACTTCAAAACCAATTCCTCAGTGATGGTGCCGAAACCATCCATTCGAAAGCATTGGAGAGGTAGTTGTATTTTTAGAAAGCAAAATGAACCCCTTCAAAACCATCTGGATCGAAAGGTAGGAAGCGGCAACTACAGGCTTCGACACCGTCGAAAGTAGTCACTTAATACAAAAGAGCAACCTAATTGAAACCATTATTTTAAACTATTTGACTTAGCCAAAAGCATTTAGGTTGAAAGCATCTTTGTCGAAAGCAAGCATACATATTTTCCTTTGAAACAAAAACAATGTTTCACCTCTTTCGAAATCCCATGGTTTCGGCTTTATACCTTCGCCCTCTTCCAATTTTCTATGTACCAGTTGCTTGATACCATGTGCATTGGTTTTGATTTTGTCGGAAGGGGAGGGTTGGAGGCGGAACCTAGTGTCGAAGGAGAAAAAATAGTAAAAAGGCTGTTTATTTGTACTTTAAAACTATGCTTTTTTACCTAACCTGCCTTGTTTGTCTAAATCTGATTGGTTGCTAGATTTTTCTTTTCAAAAGTGCTGCCATCTTTCCATATTTACTATTTTTTTTTATAAAAAGCCCCTTCTCCTCTGTAATTATATAAAATATTTAAGTCGCATACCATAAATAATTTTATATACCCATCAAAATACTTAAGAAAAATCTAAAAAAAAATCTACAAAATCTCTTTTAATATGTTTTCTAATATACAAAACGTTCAGACCCAAATTCTTTATTATTTAAACGAAAATGATTATTAACCCAAATTTCATTTTCTTTACTAGAAAATTCTAATAAAATCCACATTAGTTCCAAATTTTTTGAAAATTGAAACCCATCTTCAAAACAATATTTATGACTTTCATAAAAATTCGTAAGGCAATTGGATTTCATTTAATAGGGTTTTCACTTTAAAACATATCATAAATTCAATATGAATAATCATAATTCATCAACATGTTAAATATTTCACTCTATCATTCAAAAACATGGCAAATCGTTGCAAAGTATTCGGAATTCATATTAAAACCTAAACAATAATCAAAAATGAGATGTAAAGATTATTCACCTTAACTTTAGATATTAAAGAAGCTAGAGTTTTGGATGAATTTGATTTAGAATTAGCTTTTCCTTAATTCTTCTCCTTCTTTCCTTGTTAATCGTGACCAACTTTGTTTTATGGAAATTTGAAATGGAATTAACATGTGCTACTATACATGGCTATGGGAAAAGATATAGGATTGGTCTCTTTCCCATTTTACCCTTCTTCTAATTCATTTTAAAACCCTTTTTAGTTCATTGTTAAATGGCACGGCTACCCCTTTGATAAAATCAAATCTCCATCCCCTAATCAGCACATTATTTTATTTAATTTTGCTAATTAAATATCCTAAATAATGTTACCAAAAATCTAGGGTGTTACAATTTGCCGCAGGACTTATCTAGAAGTCTGGACACTAAATTTAGACGTTTTGATGCCTGTCATGAGCAAAAGTTACCTTCAAACATCCATAACTTTCAATCCGTAGCTCCAAACGACTAGTTGTTTCTTCCATTGTGACCATGGAAAAACCATCTTCAATTTGAAACCTCAAATCATGAATTTATATAATTCGAATTCTTTCTTGCTTTGTTTGTAGCCCATACATGTGTCGATGAACTCATTTGTGCACGCGTACGCACACACGTATACTTAACCACACACATCACAACACAAATACATTCGAGCTTCACTGAATCGATGCCCGGTACACTCCTTGCAACTTAGTGCGATTTGTGTGGCCGCTATGGCTACATGAGATCGCTCTTAACATGCCTATATAAACATACATTCAATCCTACGTGCGTATATAGTTCAAAACACCAACGTTCATATCGCTATGCCAACACAACTCCCATAACAATTCTAGCTACAACAGTAGAGTTTGTTTTGGTTGTTGTCTAACTCCAAATACACGTACGCATATACCCATTCATGCACCTACACACACGCGTATACGCAAATAGGTAATTCAACTATTACTCAACCAAATATTACTTATTTTAGTAATCTTTCTAATAAGAGTGAAACATCTATTTATATCATCTTATAAAATAATGAACCATTTTATAAAATATCATACTAGATTATAATCACTTTATAACCTTTAAAATACTTAATCACTTCAATAAAAATCAAGTATTCACCTTTTTACTATTTTATAAAATCTCATATCCACTTTATAAAATATATATTTCATTTATAAAATCATGAAACCATTTTATAAATACTAAATAAGGCTTATAAGATCTCTAATCACTTTAATGAGGGGTGTAGAACTCCCAAACCCTTACTTAGCTTACTAACTTTTGCAAATCAATTCAGATGGATTAATTAGCTATTAGTAATGACATGCACATCGTTACTCTACATAATTAATCCCAAATTAAACAACAACATCAGAACTAATAATATAATTAGCTTAAATCAAATCTAGTGTTTACTAACTATTTTCAAAACATAGTATTATGGTCTTAAACAATTAATTAGTTATGGGAAATATGTTTATAACATGAATAAAAATCTAAACCCCTGCATAGAAATCTCTAAATCATTCCATAATACTTCATAATTATAAACAAATGAATTAATGAAGTAAAATACACAAATTTAATAGGAGAACCATCCCAATCACCTCTTCTTCTCCAAACCAAGCTCAAAATTGCCAAAACCCATCATTTTTCTCTGTCCAAATTCGAGATCTCCACTAATATTCTGATTCAAGCCAATTCCTCCGTGGGTTTTGTAGAGAATTGGAAGAGAGAAACTATGATGATTTTTATTTGATTTTAGGAAATTTATTAAATAGGTTTAGGGTTTGAGGATTAAGGAGGTAGTTATGGGGTTATTAAAGAAGCCATTAGAGGAGAGGAAGAAGAGTGAATGTGGAAATTAAACTATGAAGGTGTTAGCTTCATATAGGCTAGCTAAATGGACTTAGACCAAATTCATCTCTTTTCCTAGAATCACTAATCATCTTCGAAGATTATCGACTCAAAACATACACAAGTTTATACTCATTTTACTCGTGTCAAAAAAGTGAAGTCGACCATGGGTGTATTAAGTCCTTATTTGCTCTTTTGTAAAAATCTAGTATAATAGGCATTTCATCGTTTAACAATTAAATATTTAAATTAGTCATTTAAATATTAGATCATTAAAATTACGGGGGGTTACATCCACCTTGTTGGCACCTTGATGATGCTGAGCTTATGTCCTAATTCGCTCATTCATAAAAATCGAGTATATGAGGCATTCCGTCTGTTAACAATTAAATATTTAAACTAATTATTTTAATATTCGATTATTAAAATTATTGTAGGATCGATTTCACCCTAGAGAGGGGGCGAATAGGGTGATACTATTAATTATAACAATTTAATGCAGAAGTTTATATAAAATATTTTCAACACAGATCACAGCAGAATAATAGCAGCACAGATAATAGAGAATATAAAAAGCAGAAGATAGAACACACAGATTTACCCAGCTTCGGCAAAACCCTGCCTACGTGCTGCCTCCAAGGTTCTACTGAAAATTAAGTAGTCAGACGCTTACATATGTAAACTCACAACACCCGCTACCGACTAAACCTAACTCTACACTCAAAACCCTGCCACAACTCAGCCACTGAGTTGTGAATTCTCAAACTACACCACGTAGTTTGTCCCCTAGTCACACGACTAGAAATTACACGGAATTTTAAAAGGAAAATACAAATTAAAAAACAAACTAAAAACAAAGCCCTAAATTATTAAAGCCCAAATGTATATAGTGAGGCAGGCCCTAAATTAAGTGTTAAAAAAATCGTCCCTCTACTCCTTATATTTCTTCGGCCTGGTATCTCTTTCTTGTGAAAAATGGCAACTTCCTGTTGCTCGTTCTTGTTCGTTCTGATTTAGGGCTTCGTGATTATTTTCGAAGCTCCCAACTTTGTTGATCAATCAAGTGGATATTTGCGTGTAGCTTTGTTGATCGATCGTTTCTTCGTTGCTCAGTTTTGGCTACTTCGATGACCGAGTTCGATTCAACAATCTGGTATGTGATTTGTTACTTTTGCTTTACCTTTTTAGCTTACTTGAACTCGATGATCAACTGCCGATGATGTTACTTGTTTATATGGGGTTCGAACCCCTTGATTTTCATTCGTATACTTTATACGAATTCGTCAATTGATTTTTTCTCGGCTGTACGATTTTGCTTGGACGTTGATGATGATTTCTGACCTTCTCAATTTCGTATATTTGATTACTTGATTTACCCGGCTTGCTCCTTGGTCATCACGGCTCTGACTTTGGTTTGAACTTGCTACTGTTTTGATTTTTATAACTGTAAATTGACGTCGTGAATTTCGGGCTTGACTCTGAACTTGTTGCCTTGGTCATCACGGCTCTGACTTGATGCTGCAAATTAACTTCGGTCATTTTTGAACCTTCCTGCTTGGTTTTGTTTCTTCCTGTACTTGTGCATTTGAACTTGAATTATTCCTCTCTGTCTTTGTTCAATTTCAGCCTTGACATATTGAACTATTTGTATGTTCGGTAGCTCTGCCTTTGGCTTGACTTGATACTTGTAGTTGTTTTCACTACACATGTATATGCTGCACCACAGTTGAACTTGTCTGAACCTTGAACTGATTTATTGTTGTTGTTGTATTTGGACTGGTGCCCTTGTGTGTCACTTGCACTTGATCACTATCACTAGTTGACATTGTGTACATGTTGTCATTCATTCACTTGTGTACTATCTGGAGCTTGAGTTGCTTCAATGTTGCTTTGCACTTGCAATCAGGTCTGCATGGAGTCTGGTCTTTGTTTCACTGGTGCACGTGCTTATCACTTCATCATGTGTACACCTGCATATGTATGTGGGTGTGTATATGTTTATGTTAGCTTTGAGTTTCATTTTGAGTCCTGGTGAACTGTCTTGATACACTTGACTTTGGTTACTTGTATATAACATATTGAGCTGGTACATATTGTTTGATCATTAGCTTTGTCTGGTGTATTTAAGTCATGTGCAGTTTCACTTGAGTTGTTGCTTGATGAACTTCTTTCTTGAGTTTGAGTTATTTTCATGTGTACTCGAGTGTAGTCTGGTGCAGTTGCTCATTCGAGCTGCTGTGTGGTTCGATGCACTTATATATGTCTTCATTTGTTGGTTGTATTTGAATTCTTGTGCTCGACAGTTTTGTGATGATTTGTAGTGCACCTGAGTTGAATCCAGCTTGTAGCTCGGGTTTGACCTTGTGCTGATATCGTGACTTAACTTGAGTTGAACTCGGCTTTTGATTTGGGTTTGACCTTGTGCTCACCTGTCCCTGTAACTTTATCGAGTGTATATCGGTGTGCATAGCCTTGTGGCATATACAATGATGCACTGTTTATGTCACAAGCCGTTTGTGTTTGATGAATTCAAAATGATGACGAACAACCAAAATAACTGAGGCAAATAATGTTTTCAAAATCACATTTTATTTTTCACTGCAAAAATATTTTCTTTTCAATTTTACCGCGTCATTATGTATTTTTGCAGATTGCTCAGATGCTGGATTCAATCTGGAATGAAGTTGAAGATAAATTATGAGTGAACGAGCGATATGTAGTGAGGACATTTGTAAATGAAAGATTGTGATGTAATTGAATTTATATCATAATCAAAATTGTATATGTATAGTGAGAGGTTGAATTTGTACTATTCAAAATTGTAATAAATATTTGTTTGAATAAAATATCCGTTTGAATTTAAATTCCGTGTTATTTATTTTATTCACCAAATATTTATTTAATTATGTGAAAAATAAAATAGTACATTAAAAAATACATTTAAATGAATATATATGTGTTTTTTTATCATCAAACAAAAATCATATACTCGCATATTCAACAATCTCCCCCTTTTGATGATAACAAACATATATTTAAGATTTTGAATTTGTTAAATGTGTTTGATTATTCAATTTGCTCCCCCTATTTGAATGCTCCCTCTCTAAACTAATCTCCCCCTTCATATATGCATTAAATGAATTAAAATATACAAATGAATCTAGATGCAAATAGAAAATACAGAATAAAATATGTGATCATTATTTATCAAAATCTTAACTTTTTCTCCCCCTTTTTTTACCAGCAAAAGAGTAATAGTATTAAAAAAATAAAGATATAGTGATAGATATTAATACAATATGAATACTCAATCAAGTATAAATATTACATTTTAATATTAAAATCAAACAAAAATCATAAATACTCTTACTGATGCATATTCCACTTTAGAGTGAAGGAATGATATCATCATATAAAACCATATAGTTGTGTCTATTTGTGGTATATTTACTTCAAGAAATTTGAATATCTACTAACCATGCATAACTGCTAGGACTTTTAAATGAGATTAGTAGTATTCCAAATTTTTATTAAAAAATGAATTCAAGTATCTTCTTACCACGCATAACCGTAAGGACTTTTAAATGGGATTAGAATCAACTTGTTTATTTATTCAATCAATTTTGATATGCGTTCCATACATGCATAACCGTGAGGACTTTTAAATGAGCATGGAAGCACATAGTCAAAAATTCCGAGTAAATCACCGATGCACAACCGTAAGGACTTTTAAATGAGAGTGAATACTTTGGATTTTTTTATTTTTTATTTTTTTACATAATAAATTGAAAAATGAATGATTTCCCATTTAAACTACCACATAATGACATACTATAATGGATTATGATGAGTGATGGTCGATAGAAATATGATAGAAATAGAAATGGTCATGGAATATTTATCAATAAAAAGTTTTTATAACTCTTGTTTAAATTTCTATAGAAATTTACTAATTATACTGTCTTGAGTTATAATATATGATTAATATCAACACTCATCACTTTTTCAATTACTATTTACTTTTTTGATAATTTGTAGGGAGAAAAAAATTGTTAAATAAGTAGAAAATCAATTTTCTAAAACACCTAAGCTGAGACGTAGTTTACAAAAACTATTTTCTGGTAGGGGTTTTGTAAAAATGTCTGCAAATTGAGAATCGGTTGAAATGAAATTTATGCAGATATTTTCCTTGGAAAAACGATGCAGTTACTAAATGTCTCAACATAATTCACGTTCCACTAGTAATTTTCTATCAATTAGATTACCAGTGTAATCTGCATCTGAATTTTTCTTTCACTCGAGATTATCATTAATTGAATGTTATAGACCAGACTGTGAAATTTTCAACAATTTCTTGAAATCCTTTTTTTCAACTTTTTAAATGAATATTCTTTTGAATTTTAATTGAAGCCGTGCCAATAAACAAAAAACCGTGAATATAGAGTCAGCCGTAAAATAACCAAATATATTATTATTTACCAATAAAACACTATCATTAATCCAAACTATTACATATGAAGTGGTTCAAAGATTCAAGATATCTTTATAGTGTTCTTGGCATAAGAATATAATTGGCCAACAATTTTGAATAAGTCAGAATCAAAGTCATCATTTATTTCATCATCATATTACTGGCTGATTTAATTCATATATGATATCGTGCAGATTATCACATTAATTTATTGTTCAAGATGAATATACCATTACCTCTTTTACCTTTACGATATTTTTTTCGTTGTTGTCTATTGTGATTCTTTCACCTTTGTACTAGGCTAAGGAACTTTGCTTTGTCGTCCGTTGTGTTTCTGGAATAGCCAGAATCCAGATAACACTGTTGTTGTTCCTTAGCCTGCCACCACTCCTACATGATAAAAGATTTTTGTGACCTATTTGTTTTTATAGGTCCACGATTGTTAGTGGCAGAATATTCTGGAAAATAATTTTGTGGAGACCCAGAACTATTTTTATATGTTCCTTTCGGCACCCAGATTTGTTTAACTTTGAGAGATTTTATATTTGTGCCTTTTGGAACCCAAACTGAAATAGTTTTTACATGTTTCGGTCTATACCAACAATTGTTTTGATGGTGTCCAAATTTTCTACAAATTGTGCACATTAAATTGACTTGACTAATTTTTCGTTTAACAGGTTCAGATTGATTATATCCAAGTCCTTGTCTAACTGTATTAACAGTTTGTTTTCCTAAGAGCATATTCAACGATTTTTAACTTCTGGAAAATTTATCTAAAGTCGTTGACAGTTGTTGGACTTGTGTTTTGAGAAATTCATTTTCGTTTAATAATTTTGTGCACTTTTTAATAGAATTTTCCCTCCTTGTATTTTCACTTTCTTTAAAAATTAGAATTTCATTTTCAAGCGATTTAATTTTGATTTCTGATTTTTTTAATCTCTTCTTCGAATGTTGGACACTTATCACACTTAGGGATCCTACTTTGATAGTTTTTAACTAATTGTTCAAGCTGTTCATTTACTTCTATCAAACTATCTCTTTGTGATTCAATTTTATCATATTTCTTCCTAAGACGTTCAAAGCACCCATTTGCCTCATGAAAATATATAAGTAATTCTGAATGAGTAAGTTTTGACACCTCACTTGGCTCGTCATCATCACTGTCAGTTATTTCACCATGAAGACACAAATTTGCTTTTTCACTCTCATTGCCAGTGCTATCACTTCCATCTTCATCGCTTTCATCCCAAGTAGCTGCAAAACTTTTCCTTTTCAGTTTCTTTCCTTGGCTGAGTCGATTTTGTGGGCAGTTTGGCTTGATATGGCCTGGTTTGTTACACTTTAGGCAGATGATCTCTTGTTTTTCTGAATTGTCTAGAACTTTGTTTATTCTGCTTTTTACTTGATGATTTTTGGCCGGATTTCCATATTTGCGATTCCACTTTTTGAATCTTCTTATTAATGGTTCTAGTTCTGCTTCACCATCATCATCATCATAATCATCTACTTCACTTTCAGTTGTCCCTTTGAGAGCTATTGATTTCTTTCAAGTGTCTCCACTTTCATGCTCTTTCTTGAATTTCATCTCTAGCTCGTAAGTGGTGATATTTCCGATGAGTTCTTCAACTTTCATCTGTTTCAAATCTTTCGATTCTTGAATGGCAGTCACTTTGGCTCAAAACTTCGTGGAAGAATCTGAGCATTTTTCGAAATATCTCCAACTCTGTGTATGATTTTCCAAGAGCTTTTGATTTGTATACGATATTGGAAAGTCGTCCGTACATGTCTTTGACATTTTCTTCCTTCGCCATTGTGAAGTTCTCGTATTCGCTGCTTAGCGCAAGGCGAGATTCTTTGACTTGAGACGTTCCTTCGTGAGTTACTTCGAGTGTGTGCCATATTTCCGACGCAGTTAGACAATGTGAGACACGATTAAATTCAAATTGATCTAATGAATAGACAATAGAATTCATAACTTTAGCGTTACCATTTTGTAATTTATTTTCTAGCCCTGTGCATTAATTCTTCGGTTGATCTATTTCCTGATTATCTACAAATATAGTTGGTGCTCTATACCCCGTCTCAACAATATTCTAAGCATCAAAAGTTTTCATAAAAATTTCCATCCTATTTTTCCAGTAAGCATATTCACCATTGAATATTGGTGGTCTAACTATGGACTGACCCTCACCAAAACCATTATTAAAAGAAGACACTTTAAAAATTCAATTTTTTTTTTAAAAATCGCTTTTGAAAAATCAAATTTTTAAAACAAAAATGGCATTTGTTCCTAGCTCTGGTACCACTTATAGGATCGATTTCACCCTAGATGGGGGGTGAATAGGGTGATACTATTAATTATAAAAATTTAATGCGGAAGTTTATATAAAATACTTTCAACACAGATCACATCAGAATAATAGCAGCACCGATAATAGCAGAATATAAAAACAGAAGACAGAACACACAGATTTACCCAGCTTCGGCAAAACCCTGCCTACGTGCTGCCCCCAAGGATTCTACTAGAAGTTAATTAGTCCGACACTTATACACGTAAACTCGCGACACCCGCTACCGACTAAACCTAACTCTACGCTCAAAACCCTGCCACAACTCAGCCACTGAGTTGCGAATTCTCAAACTACGCCACGTAGTTTGCACCCTAGTCACACGACTAGAAATTACACGGAAGTTTAAAAGGAAAATACAAATTTAAAAACAAACTAAAAACAAAGCCCTAAATTATTAAAGCCTAAATGTATATAGTGAGGCAGACCCTAAATTAAGTGTTAAAAAATCGCCCATCTACTCCTTTTATTTCATCGGCATGGTATCTCTTTCTTGTGAAAAATGGTGGCTTCCTATTGCTCGTTCTAGTTCGTTCTGATTTAGGGCTTCGTGATTATTTTCGAAGCTGCCGACTTTGTTGATCAATCAAGTGGATATTTGCGTGTAGCTTTGTTGATCGATCGTTTCTTGTTGCCCAGTTTTGGCTGCTTTGATGATCGAGTTCGATTCAACAATCTGGTATGTGATTTGTTAATTTTGCTTTACTGTTTTAGCTTACTTGAACTCGACGATCAAATGCCGATGATGTTACTTGTTTATATAGGGTTCGAACCCCTTGATTTTCGTTCGTATATTTTATATGAATTCGTCAATTGATTTTTCTCGACTGTACGATTTTGCTTGGACATTGATGATGATTTCTGACCTTTTCAATTTCGTATATTTGATTACTTGATTTACACGGCTTGCTCCTTGGTCATCACGACTCTGACTTTGGTTTGAACTTTCTACTGTTTTGATTTTTATAACTGTAAATTGACGTAGTGAATTTCGGGCTTGACTCTGAACTTGTTGCCTTGGTCATTACGGCTCTGACTTGATGCTGCAAATTGACTTCGGTCATTTTTGAACCTTCCTGCTTGGTTTGTTTCTTACTGTACTTGTGCATTTGAACTTGAATTATTCCTCTCTATCTTTGTTCAATTTCAACCTTGACATATCAAACTATTTATATGTTCGGTAGCTCTGCCTTTGGCTCGACTTGATACTTGTAATTGTTTTCACTACACATGTATATGTTGCACCACAGTTGAACTTGTCTGAACCTTGAACTAATTTATTGTATGTTGTTGTATTTGGACTTGTACTCTTGTGTTTCACTTGCACTTGATCACTATCACTAGTTGACATTATGTACATGTTGTCATTCATTCACTTGTGTACTATCTGGAGCTCGAGTTGCTTTAAGGTTGCTTTGCACTTGCAATCAGGTCTGCATGGAGTCTGGTCTTTGTTTCACTAGTGCACGCGCTTATCCCTTCATCATGGGTACACATGCATATGTATGTGTGTGTATATGTTTATGTTAGCTTTGAGTTTCATTTTGAGTCCTGGTGAACTGTCTTGATATACTTGACTTTGGTTACTTGTACATAGCATATTGAGCCGGTACATATTGTTTGATCATTAGCTTAGTCTGGTGCATTTAATTCATGTGCAGTTTCACTTGAGTTGTTGCTTGATGAACTTCTTTCTGGAGTTTGAGTTGTTTTCATGTGTACTCGAGTGTGGTCTGGTGCAGTCGCTCATTCGAGCTGCTGTGAGGTTCGATGCACTTATATATGTCTTCAATTATTGGTTGTATTTGAATTCTTGTGCTCGACAGTTTTGTGATGGTTTGTAGTGCACCTGAGTTGAATCCAGCTTGTAGCTCGGGTTTGACCTTGTGCTGATATCGTGATTTAACTTGAGTTGAACCCGGCTTTTGGTTTGGGTTTGACCTTATGCTCACCTGTCCCTGTAACTTTATCAAGTGTATATCGGTATGCACGGCCTTGTGGCATATACAGTGATGCACTGTGTATGTCATAAGATGTTCGTGTTTGATGAATTCAAAATGATGACGAACAACGCAAATAAATGAGGCAAATAATATTTTCAAAATCACATTTTATTTTACAATGCAAAAATATTTTCTTTTCAATTTTACTGCGTCAGTGTGTATTTTAGCGGATTGCTCGGATGCTGGATTCAATCTGGAATGAAGTTAAAGATAAATTATGAGTGAACGAGCGATATGTAGTGGGGACATTTATAAATGAAAGATTGTGATGTAACTGAATTTATATTGTAATCAAAATTGTATATGTATAGCGAGAGCTTGAATTTGTACTATTCAAAATTATAATAAATATTTATTTGAATAAAATATCTATTTGAATTTAAATTCCATGTTATTTATTTTATTCACCAAATATTTATCTAATTATGTGAAAAATAAAATAGTACATTAAAGAATACATTTAAATGAATATATATATGTATATATATATGTTTTTTTATTATCAAACAATAATCATATACTCGCATATTCAACAATTATGGGGTGTTACATCCAACTTGTTGGCACCTCTGATGATGTTGAGCTTTGACATCAAAGTCCTCACCCAAGGAATGATTAACATTGACTATGTTGTTTTGGAACATTTATCGACTATATGTCGTTGGACTATGTATTTTTAATGTTGTAGGACTATCAATGTTTTTCATATTCCATGGATGTGTATATTTCACATTTTTGGATATTTGATGTTTTTATATTTAGTGACTATGTATTTTTTTCATGTTTTTGGATTTTTAATGTAAGAAGCAACGTATTTTTCTATTATTGGTCTTTTTGTTTTTTTACTTGACACATAATCAAACACTAATATAATCATCGAACAGCTCAAACAAATAAAATACTTGATACAACATATATGATCCGTGATACAAAATGGAAGTGTCCCTAAGATCTTCCACTTGAACTACTAGAATCCCTCTCAAACTTCTCCAATTCTTGTTCTACCATCTCACGTTGTAATAATAATGGCTTGCTCAAATCAATTGACACCAGCTTTAGCCTAACCATCTCACATAGCCTGGCATCATTTCCGTCTTCCTTTTCGTGAAGAATAACTTCCCTACTCTCTTCTTCCATATGATGCATATCACATCCTTGAAGGTATCTTTGTTGCATTTCTTCTCTTACTTGATTCCTACTCTACTTTAAGGCCTTGAATTTTTCAACACTTTATAGCGAAAAAGTTCTCTTGACCCTTCAAGAATCTAGCATGCTCTACAGCATGTTGCTCTAAAAGTTGCAACTTTTTCTCGCCTATTGGATGACATTTCACCTTCCAAACAACGGATAGTTGTCCACCAAACTAGGGCCATTACCAAAACTCAAATCATAGTTCATTTTCTTGCCTTACGTTATTGCTCGTATACATAATGTTCTAGGTTCTTCCATTTTGGATTATCATCCAAAACATTGAAATGCTCTAGAAGATGGAAGCCCTTTCCTATTTGATCAAAATACATCTTATTGAGAAATACGTCTGATCAAAATACATTTTATTAAAAAGGGAATGTAGTGCTTTTTAACTATTGGGTAGTGCATTACTAATGGCTGCAAGAGGCATTAAGCGATTACGCACTCATAGTTATTGGATATGTAACAACCCGTGCCTCTAGACACACCAATTTAAAGCCCAAAATTGATTTTGAACCATCGTCATACTAAGAAGTACGAATCATTAGGTTTAAAGGTGATTACAATGATACAAAGACAATTATACCAATACACAATTCTATACTTTAAGTCCTCACAACGGAATAAAATAAAGTATAAGTACTGAAAGTAATTCAAATAACACAGTCCTATAAGAATTGTAGTCTATACAATAAAAGACATGTCAAATCTCTAAATGTAAGTACAACATAAGTTCGATAAATAACAATAGATCCAAATGATATGTAAAACTTCTAAACAACACCATAGTAATAGTTTGTCTAACAGATAAAATAAGTTACATGTAGAGAGGCTGAAATAAATAAATCTTCATCGATGTGTCACCTTCTCCACGCACCTAGACCAAGTCAACTTACATACTGCCCTGCCTCCTATAATAGGTAATAAGAGAAATGGAGGGGGTCGGACAATGTCTGGTGAATGCATCACATCATTAGTGGTATGGTGTAAACAAGTGATTGAAGTTCAGCTATACCTTTCATCTAGGGTGTTCCGTAGTATGTTAAATGTATAAGAATATTGTTATTTTACATTATTAAGTTGACCGTTCTAGGTCTTCAATTATAGTTCAAGAAAGTTCCGTTCATAGGTAGAGCATAATGAAATAAGGAAATTTCTAAAGGCATGTAACACCCCATATTTTTAGTAACATTATTTAGAATGTTTAATTAGCAAAATTAAATAAAATAATGTGATGATTAAGGGATTGAGATTTGTGATTAATAAGAGGTAACCGTACCATGTAAACAATGAACTAAAGAATAAAAATGTTAAGGCAAATAGATAAGGGGCAATATAGAAATAGATACATTCTTACACCCTAAACCCCTTAAGCCCTCATTCTCGCACTCATTCATAATTCACAAACGAAAAATATAAACTAAGGCCGGCTACCATTAGGAAAAGCAAAGAGAAGACTTCAAGAGGAAAAGCTTAAGCAACTTAATCAAGATCAAATCTCAAATCCTTAATTTCAAAGCTAAGGTGACTAATTACTACATCTCATTTTTTCTATTGTTTTTGGTTTTAAGAGGAATCCGAAGAATTTTGTATTAATATTCCATGTTTTTGAATGAACAAATGTTTATATATGCTTGTTGATAATTTATGCTTGTTCATAAAGATTTCATGATATGTTTTAGTGCGAAAATCCTATTTAATGACATCCAAATTCCTTGTGATTTTAAATTTACATCAGAAATGATATTTTAGAGATGGGTTTTAATTTTCATAATTTTCTAAAGTAATATGGATTTTATATTAATTTTCTAGTAAGGAAAATGATTATTTGGATTTAAATTTATTTATGGTTAAATAAGATAAGTTTTGGGTCTAGAATTAATATATGTTGGAAAACATATTAAAAATGATTTTTTTAAATTTTTTTAGAATTATCCTAAGTGTTTTGATGAATATATAACATTATTTAAGGTATGAGATTTAAATGTTTTATATATTTATAAAAGGAAAAGGGGTATGTTATAAATAAATCAAATTGTTTTTTTCTGAAATATTGGCAGCACTTTAGAGAAGAATACCAACCAATAATATTTTGAAAAACAAGGCAGGTTGTTGAAAAGAAATTCTTTTTAAAGTAAAAATCAATTTTTACATGCTTTTAGCATGTTTCGCCACTTTTGCCACAGGGGTTCCGACCAAGTACTACCGCCTCCATGCCATCGAAACCAATGCACATAGTATCGATAACTCGGTATAAAGTGAACTGGACTAAGGCGGAAGGCACAAGGTCAAGTACAAAGGTTCCGAAGGGGTCAAAGTGTTTCTTTACTTTTAAATGAAAATGCACCTGCTTTGCTTTCGAAGGGTATGCTTTCAATTTGGTTGGCTTTCGACTGAGTCAAATGTTTTAAAGGAATTCGAGTGGGTTGCCCTTTTGTTTTAAGTAAATGCTTTCGAATGGTGTTGAAACCCCTAGCTGCCGCCTTTCTACCTTTTGACGCCAATGGTTTTGGAAGGTATACTTTGTTTTTAAAACTTAGCCACTTCTCCATTGCTTTCGAAAGGTTGGTTTCAACACCATCACTTCTTTACTTAGGAAATGTTTTTTAAAGCGTGCTTTCGACCTAAATGATTTATGACCCTTTTTCTCTATTGAAGGTAGAACACAAATGGTTTCGAAGGAGTTAATTTTTAATGGTTTCGAATGGTGTTTCCATATGTTTTAAATCGAACCCAAATGCATTCGGAAGGTCTGTTGTTAAGAAAGGTTTTGATGCTTTCGAAAGTTTTTAAAGAATGGTTTCGAAAGAGTGATTCCCCATTGATTTCGAAAGGTGTAAAAGGAAAGGTTTTCCAATGGTTTCGAAAGGCAATGTTTAAGTGTTTTAAAGATAAGATGTCTAAGCTTTCCAAGCTTTCGAAAGGTTTTTCAATGGTTTCGAAAGGAAGATTGAATGGTTTCGAAAGGAATGTTTTGGCCTTTCGGCCTAGGTTATAAAGAAGGGTTTACTAGGTTTTGAAAGGGGTATTTTCAATGGCTTAAATGTTTTCATCAACAAAGATTTGAGTAAAGTATATATAACATGGAAAGGGGATTTTGAGTAAAGCATAGAGTACATATTTTCCTTGTTTAAGTTTGGTTTAAACGTTTTAAATCAATTTGAGATGCAAAGGTTTTCAAGGAAAATTTAAGAGAATGTTACCCCAAGTAAAACGACTCAAATATTAGAATAGTAGATGGGACTGATATAGGGTCACGCCCTATACATTAGCTATTAGCCTCATCTAATTTAGTCCAAAATTCTAGTGTGTAGTGCTTTGTCACAGGTAATACTAAAATTATGATTACACATAGAAGGTAATACACATTTGTATATATATGTTATTTGTGAGCCCTCAAAACCATTAGGATCAGGTGACCTTGGGAAATTTTACGTTAGGGACAGACCGTCCAAAAGAGAATTATTTAACACAGATATGTATATATATCTAAGGATGGATCGTCCAGAAGAGGAGTGTCTAACTAGTGTTAGATTATTTTGTTAGTATTGTCAGGTAGGCCCGAGTCAGCAAAAATTTAGTAGTTAGCCAAACAAAACTATATTGTTCGAATAGATAGTTCATTTATTACCTGATATGTATGTTTATTTAATAATGCTTTACATTTTAACCAGTTTTGGTTGCAGGATAAAGGTTTGCGAAAAATAACTTTTAAAAGGATATTAGTTAGGGGAAACCCGTTTCGCTAAGCGGCATGGTCTCACTTAATATCAAATAACCGAGATGTATAGTATTATTTACACCAGGCTTTATGTCTGACTTGAAGTTTATATTTTTCCCCTTAAACTCTTAGGTGCTCAAAATTGATTTAAGTAGGCTAAGGGTTGAGGTTTTATAGGTTTTAGTAGGTTGATGAATGAAGCTTTTGGAGACGAGCAAGTGGCCGACGGATAGCTATTCAGGAGTTGCTATTTTATTTTGTTTATTCCGCTATGTTGTATTAAGTCGGTTATGACTATATAGTACTCTGGTCATCCAAAGGGGCATTTTCATATGTCGCTCTTCATGTATTATGTAATAATTATATTTTATCTGAACCTGGGAAAGCGTAGTGGGATTATATAACTTGAATATGGAATATTGTTTTGAAATATAATTAGAAAAGTTGTTTTAATCTGGGATGTTTTTATTTCTGATTCATGTGACTCTGATATTATGGATACCATTAACATTACCGTATTTTGTCCTCTGAAGTTAATACTATAGATGGCTACATCATCTATAGCATTTAGCTTTTGGTCTCAAGATATGGGATGTTACATCTTGGTATCAGAGCATAGGTTTATGAAAAACATAACTAAAAATGATTTTTGAAAACATAATCCTTAGAAATTAGAGTAAGAGCAGAGGTATGGGATAACGTCATAGTAACATACTTCTATTTGCTTTATGTAAGTTTACGCTATATCTATATTTCCTATCTCTCTTAAGCTATTCTTCTGTATCTCACGAGGCTTGAATACAGATATGGATGTTACAATTGGAAGAGTGAATCTTGGAGGAAGCACCACCAAAATAGAAATGCCAGGCCAAATATTAGAAGGAACCAAGGTCAGGCACAAGTGGGGAATGTTTGTGTTGGAGTCCCACAGATGGATATTGGAGATATGTATCAGTCTTATGTGAATATGATGCAGGCGGTTATTGCTGCGGGAGTGGTTGGAGGAAATGCCGAAGGAGTGAACCAAGAAGCTTCGGTGGTGAATAATTATGCCATCTTGAGCAGATATTATGTTAGGCTTGGAGGGAAGTACTTTATTAGAACTGAGGATGCTATTGAGGTGGAGTGCTGGTAGTTGCATTGTGAGGGGATCTTTACAGATATGGGTCTGAATGATGAGCAGAAGAGAAGGCTTTCTTTGAGACAGCTTTAGGGAGCAGCTTTATTCTGGTGGAATAGTGTGACAGATGGAGTGAATGAAGAGGAGATGACATTGGATGAGTTTAGAAGGAAGTTACAAGAGAGGTTCATGTCTATGATGCCCTAGTCTACTTTGTCTAGAAAGCTTGCTGAGTTGGAGCAAGGGAAGATGTTTGTTTTGGCGTATTCTAGAAGATTTGAGGAGTTGGCTAGATATGGGCATGCTACGTAGATATCGTGTTGAAGAGGAATGAGAAGTTCATCAGGGGGGTTAAAGCCTGAGTTGGCTAGGGTTACATTACCTCATATTAGGGATCCTTGTGATGTTGTAGTGGAGATGGCTTTAAGACATAAGGAGATGCTTACTTCTTTGGAAAAGAATAAGACGAAGGAGGTCCAGGCGGGGTTGAGTCAGAAAAGGAAGTTCTTTCATAAGTAAGGTGCTAAAAAAGGTGGAGCAGCAAAGAAAGGAAAGTCTGAGGCTGTGTGCTTAAAGGCGACAAGAAGGGGAATTTTGCGAATGAGTGTCATACTGGAAATGCAAAGAAAGTGATTGGGAAGAAGAACATTAGATGCTTCAATTGCGATCCGATTGGTCATTATAAGAATCAATGCAAAGAGTCAGCTAAGGATGGAAGGGTCAAGGTATTTGCATTGGAGTCTGCTACATTAGGACCAATAGTGCAGGAGAAAGGGAAGGTAGTGTTGGGAGGTACGCTTCAAATTCATGGTATGTCTGTTAGCGTTCTGTTTGATACTAGTACATCCTATTTTTTTATATCTCATTGTTTGGTAGATAAGCTTAACCTAAAACCCTCATATTTAGTTACTTCCTTAAGGGTTGCAAATCCAATAGGAGGGCATGCGACACTTGGGATGAAATATGACCACCTAGATTTTGATTTGTTAGGTCATACCTTTGTTAGTAGTTTGCATGTGTTTGACTTTGTAAGGTTCAAAATTATTTTGGGTATGGATTGGTTAAGTAAGTATGATGCTAGGATATTTTGCCATGATAGGAAAATATCGCTTAGACACCCTGACTGTAGTGATCGGATAATTTATACCGTAGAAACCATAGTTGTGAGGTGAATGCTTTATTGGGTGTTATGGAGTTGGAAGACGAGTTGAATCGAGTTTTCATGGTTAGAGAATTCATGGATGTCTTCGAGCCTGTAGTAGGGTTACCACCGAAACGAGCCATTAAGTTTCAGATAGATTTAGTGCTTGGAACAGAACCGATGAATAGGCTGCCAAGTAGGATGACACCTACAGAGATGAGAGAGCTAAAGGTGCAGTTGATAGATTTAGAAGGTAAGAATTTTATTAGGCCAAGTAGTTCACCTTGGGGAGTAGCTGCAGTGTTTGCTAAGAAGCTGGATGGATCGTTGAGGTTATGTATCAATTATCGTAAGATGAATGAGAAGACGATAAAGAATCGATATCCGTTGCCTAGAATTGATGATTTGTTCGATCAGTTGATTGGAGCCAAGGTATTTTCTCAATTGGATGTAGCGACATGTTTCCATCAGCTTAGAGTAGCAGAGGATAGTATTCCTTTGATGGCATTTAGAGCTAGATATGAATCGTACCAATGGTCAGTGATGCTATTCGAACTAACTAATACACCGACATTCTTTATGGATTTGGTGAACCAAGTTTTCCGAGAGCACATGGACAAGTTCATGTTGGTGTTCATAGATGATATTTTGGTATACTCTTAAAAGGAAAGGGAGCATGAAGTTCATCTTAGAATTGTGCTTGAGACGCTGAGGCAGAATCAGATAAAGGTGGAGTTTTCAAAGTGTCATTTCTAGAAGAAGGAAGTGAAGTTTCTTGGTCATATAGTCTTAGAGAAAGGTTTGTCTGTATATCCAACTAAGATTGAAGGTGTGAATAATTGGAAGAGACCTAAGACAGTGAATGAGATAAAGAGTTTTCTTGGATTGGCTGGATATTATCGGAGATTCATTAAGGATTTTTCAGGGATAGCAGCACCGATGACCAAGCTAACACGAAAGGGTGTGAAGTTTGTGTGGACCGATAAGTGTGAGGAAGCATTACGAAGCTTGAAACACTTATTGACCCATGCACCTTTGTTGATTGTTCTAGATGGGAATCAAGATTTGGTAGTTTATACAGATGCGTGTGGAACTGGATTAGGAGCTGTATTGATGCAGAAAGGTAAAGTGATTTCCTATGCTTCTCAACAGCTTAGACCGCATGAAGTCAGATATCCAACGCATGATTTGGAGTTGGTTGCAGTGATTTTTTGCTTTGGAGGTGTGGAGACATCTTTTGAGAGAAAGATTTGAGTTGTATACAGATCATAAGTCGTTGAAGTATTTGTTCTTTAAGAAGAAGCTGAACATGAGACATCAAAGGTGGTTAGAATTCTGAGATGCTTATGATTTCTGTATAGAGTACACATCGGGGAAAGGTAACAAGGTTGCAGATGCACTTAGTACACATCAGAATTTTGGCGATGATAGCAGAGCGAAAATATTTGGAAGCGTTGTCGACTTGCAAAGTGCAATGAAGATATGAAGTTGGGTCTAGTGAAGGATCTGCTGTGTTATCTTGTTTAGAAGTTTGGCCAGGTATGATCGAAAAGATTGCTTCTAAATAGATGGATGATCTAGTGTTGGCTGAACGGATTAAGAAGTTGAAGGATGGAATGGAGAGCGATGACTTGAAGGATTTTAGTCTTTACCAGAATCGGTGGTTGAGAAAGGAAGGAAGGTTATGTGTTTCGAATGTGGGAGACATAAGGAAGGAAGTTTTAGAGGAATTCCATCATCTAAAGTTCACTATTCACCCAAGAGAAACTAAGATGTATCAGGACATGAAGCATGGTTTCTTCTGGGAAGGATGAAGAAGGATGTTGGCTTACGGGTGGAGCAGTGTCTGAACTACCTACAGGTAAAAGCCGAACATCAGAAGCCAAGTGGGTTGCTACAGATATTGGATATTCCAGTATGGAAATAGGAGTCTATTTCTATGGATTTTATAGAAGGGTTGCCAAGATCTAGTAGAGGAAATGAAATTATATGGGTCATAGTGGATAGATTGACCAAGAGTGCCCATTTCGTTCCAGTTAAGTCAACTAGGACGGCACTCGTTTGTGCTAAGTTATTCATAAAGAATGTAGTTAGACTTCATGGAATTCCTAGCGGCATAGTAAGTGATAGAGATTCCTTATTCACTAGGGAGTTCAGAAAGAGTCTACAGAAGATTTTAGGAACCAAGCTCAAGACGAGTACTGCTTATCATCCACAGACCGATGGGCAAATGAAAAGAGTTAACAAAGTCTTGGAAGATTTGTTAAGAGATTGTGTGTTAGATTTTGGAGGATCATGGGAAGACCATCTACACTTAGTCGAGTTTTCGTATAAAAACAGTTTTCAGACTAGTATATGGATGGCACCGTTTGAAGCTCGGTTTGGAAGGACACACAAATCACCAATTTGTTGGTTAGAGACCGGGGATAGGTTGGTTCTTGGTTTGGATTTAGTTAGAGAAGTTGCTAAAAAGTTGAGTTGATCCGGGCTAGGATGAAGGAAGCTCAATCCAGGCAGAAGAGTTTTGCAGATAGAGAAAGGAAAGAGTTAGAGTTCTCTGTTGGAGATTATGTGTTTATTAAGGTGCCACCGATGAAGGGTGTGATTATATTTGGGAAATCAGGGAAGTTGGCATTGAGATTCGTAGGACCTCTTCCTATTGTAGAGAGGATCAAGAAATTCGCATATAGAGTAGAGTTACCTAGCAGTTTGGCAGGAGTCCACGACGTTTTTCATGTTTCTCTTCCAAGGAAATGTGTTAGAGATCTGGAGTCTTCTATAGCACCAATTGTGTTAGATGATTTAGTAGTAGAACCAGACTTGACTATTGTTAGAAAGCCAGTTCAAATTAGTTGTGAGAGATAAGAGAGAATGTGCTTGGAAAACTGAGAGCGGGATTAGAGACACTTATCTTGATTTGTTTGATGATATGTTTTACCTTTATGTTAGATTTTTTGTGTATCTTATTGTAATTTCGATGACGAAATTCTTTAAGGAGGGGAGATTGTAGCTCCCCATATTTTTAATAACGTTATTTAGGATATTTAATTGGCTAAATTAATTAAAATGATGTGATAATTAAGGGATTGAGATTTGTGATTATTAAGGGGTAGCCATGCCAGGTAAACAATGAACTAAAGAATAAAAATGTTAAGGCAAATAGATAAGGGGCAATATAAGAATAGATATATTCTTATACCCTAAACCCCTCAAGCCCTCATTCTCACGTTCATTCATAATTCATAAACAAAACATATAGACTAAGGCCGACCACCAAGAGATGGCTTTAAGAGGAAAAGCTTAAGCAACTTAATCAAGATCAAATCTCAAATCTTTAATTTCAAAGCTAAGGTGAGTAATGACAACATCTCATTTTCCCTATTATTTTCGGTTTGAAGATGAATCCAAAGTATTTTGCATGATTATGCCATGTTTTCGAGTGATTAATGTTTATATATGTTTGTTGATGATTTATGCTTGTTCATATAGATTTTATGATACGTTTTAATGCGAAAACCCTATTTAATTACATCCAAATGCCTTGCGATTTTAAATTTAGAACAGAAATGATATTTTAGAGATGGGTTTCAATTTTCATAATTTCTAAATTAATGTGGATTTTACATTAATTTTATAGTAAGGAAAATGATTATTTTGGTTTAAATTTACTTGCGGTTAAATAATACAAATTTTGGGTCTGGAATTAATATATGTTGGAAAACGTATTAAAAATGACTTTTCGGAATTTTTATAGAATTTTCCTAAGTGTTTTGATGAATAAATAAAATTATTTCAGGTACGTAACTTAAATGTTTTATATATTTATAAAAGAGGAGTATTTTATAAATAAATTAAATTGTTTTTTTTCTGAAATATTGGCAGCATTTATAGAAAAAAAATAGCAACCAATAGTATTTTGACAAACAAGGCAGGTTAGTTAAAAAGAAATTATTTTTAAAGTAAAAACCAGTTTTTACATGCTTAACATGTTTCGCCACCTTCGGCATAGGGGTTCCGACCAAGTACTGCCGCCTCCATGCCATCGAAACAAATGCACATAGTATCAATAAATAGGTACAGAGTGAATTGGACTAAGGCAGAGAGCACTAGGTCGAGACCAAAGGTACTGAAGGGGTCGAAGCGTGTCTTTGCTTTTAGAAGAAAACATGCCTGCTTGCTTTCGAAGGGTATGCTTTCGACCTGGTTGGCTTTCAGCTTGTAGGATCGATTTCACCCTAGAGGGGGGGGGGTGAATAGGGTGATACTGTTAATTATAAAAATTAATTGCGGAAGCTTATAAAATTATTTCAACACAGATATATCAAAATTATAGCAGCACAGATAATAGCAGAATAATAAATGCAGAAATAGAACGACACAGAATTTACCCAACTTCGGCGAAACCCTGCCTACGTGCTGCCCCAAGGTTTCTACTAGAAATTAAGTAGTCACACGCTTACACACGTAAACTCACAACACCCGCTACTGATTAACCTAACTCTACGCTCAAAACCCTTCCACAACTCAGCCACTGAGTTGCGAATTCTCAAATTACGCAACGTAGTTTGTCCCCTAATCACACGACTAGAAATTACAACGGTTTAAAATTGAAATACAAATTTTAAAACAATTAAAAATAAAACAACCCTAATTTTAAAACAAAAATCCCTTATAAACTTAAAAAATAGCCGGCCCTTTTTATATTATTTGGCCCGTTCCCTTTTTGTTAATGGCGGCTTTGTTCTCTCGTTCCTCCTGATTAAAAACTAGGGCTTTGCTGCCGATAATAGATGCTCGATCGAATGACGATTTAGGTCCTTGCTTTGTTGATCGACTATCTCTTTGAGTTGCTCACGGCAGCTTCTATTTGATCGAGTTTGATGTTTGCTTCGGTATGTAATTTATCCTTTTTGTGCTTTAATGATTTTCGTACTTGAACTCGATGATTTTCGTTGCCGATGATGATTTGGTTTATATATGATTTGAATCCCTAGATTTTCGTTCGTCTGATATTTTCAATATTTAGCTTCGGCCATTCGATTTCATTTGGATGTTGATGATTTCACTGACTGTTTCAATTTCGTATAAATTGATACTTAACACTCACGGTTTTGATTTATGACTCAGTCAATTTTCTTGGATACCACGATTTCGACTTGTTCATCATATTCTTTGTTTTATGTGAACTTAGCTTCATCCTTGACTTGAAACTTCATTGACATTTACGCTTGATCGCTGTTCATCATTGGAATTTGGTAGTTTGCATTGGTTTCCAGTTTTACATGTTAGTGACTGGTGCTTCTGTACTGTGCCTTGTTCTTGGTTGTAACTGGACTTGAACTTGTAGTCTTCATTGTATGCTCGAGTCTGCATTGTCATGATTCGAAGTCTGGTTCATGATATTTGTGCGCTGCATATTTTTGCTGAGACTATTTTCTTTATGACTTACTTCGGCCATTATGTTTTTGTGCAGTCTGTTTCATTGAGCCTGATGTTGTACTTCACTGTGTATATTTGTCTGCACTATAGCATGGTCGTGGTTTTGAGTTCTCTGATTCAACTTGGTCATGCCATGCTTTAGCTTGATTGCTCTGGTCTGGTTCATCTTGTATTTCACTGGATTGTGCCATTATCTTCTGGAGCTCGAGTTGCTTCAACATACTGCTGTGTTTATTATTTGGTTTTGCACTTGGGCTTGTTTGTTCATTGACACTGTACTAGTGCAATTTTAATGTTCATCTTTGTTGTATATATGCGTGCTGCCTGGTCATCATTTTATGTTGTCACTGCCCTTGTATTTGCATTTTGCATTTTGTGCATTTGTGTTTGGTTTCGTCTTAAACCGAGTACAATATGGTCCATGATGCACTACTGTTTTGGTTGCTGCATTTGTGTTGTAGTATATATGGACTTGGTTCATATGTATGCTGTGCATTTTTCTTCAAGTATAGTTGCCTTCACTGTTCACTGGATTACTATTGATCTAGTTCACCATGAACTTCATGTGTCCACTTTCAGTTGCCAGTTGAGCTTGCTGCACATGTAATCTTTGCTTGCATATATGTGTCAGTTGAAATGTTGGGTCTGTGGTTCAGTTAGCTAGCCGAGTTATGTTGATTTGGAACTTCATCATATTGTTGTTAATTGATGTTATGGCTGTCTTGAACTCCATGTGTTGCCGTAGTGTGTTTGTTTTTCGAATTGAAAAACACTTGAGTTGAATCCAGCTTGTAGCTCGGATTTGACCTTGTGGCATTATTTTAATGCACTTGAGTTGAATCCGGTGTTTTGGGTTTGACCTGTGCTCACCTATCCCCGTAAATCTATCAAGTGTATATATTAGTGTGCATGGCCTTGTGGCATATACAGTGATACACTGTGTATATCACAAGCTGTTCGTGTATGATGAATTAAAAATTAAATGATGACGAACAACCCAAATAACTAAGGCAAATATTATTTTCAAAATTCACATATTGTTTTATACTGCAAAATATTTCCTTTTCAATTTTACCGCGTCAATATTATTTTTTGCAGATTGCTCAGATGCTGGATTCAATCTAGAATGAAGTTGAAGATAAATTATGAGTGAATGAGCGATATGTAGTGAGGACATTTGTAAACGAAAGATTGTGATGTAATTGTAATTGAATATATAGTGAGAGCTTGAACTTAGTACTATTCAAGGATTGTAATATATTTGTTTGAATAAAATTTCTGTTTGAATTCAAATTCTGTGTTATTTATTTTTATTCAGCAGATATTTATTTAATCTATGAGAAATAAAATAGTACATTAACAAATACATTTACACGAATATATATATATATATATATGTTTATTATCATAAAAAAATATCATATAATCGCATATTCAACAATCTCCCCCTTTTGATGATAAGAAACATATATTTAAGATTTTGAATATGTTTAATGTATTTGATCATAGATATACTCTAACTGCTCCTCCTATTTAAATGCTTCCTCTTTACACAAAGCTCCCCCTATATGCATACAATTATGCAAATGAGCCTAGATGCAAATGGAAAATATTTGACCTTTGCTTGATTTTATTTGACAAAATCTTAACTTTTCTTTCCCCCTTTTGTTATCAGCAAATGAGTAATAGTGTTAGAGAAAATAGAGATAAAGTGATCGATATTAATCCAACATTAAAACTCAATTGAATAAAAATATTAAATTTCAATAAAAATCAAACAAAAATCATAAATAGTTTGTTAGGCGCATATTCCACTTTTAGAATGATGGAAATGATGTCATCATATAAAACCATACAGTTGTGTCTATTTGTGGTATATTTATATCAGGAATTTGAATATCTACTAACCATGCATAACCGTTAGGACTTTTAAATGAGATTAGTAGTATTCCAATTTTATTTTTAAAAAATGAATTCAAGTATCTTCTAACCACGCATAACCGTGAAGACTTTTAAATGGGATTAGAATCAACTTGTTTATTTTAAAAATCAATTTTGATATGCGTTCCATACATGCATAACTGTGAGGACTTTTAATGAGCATGGAAGCACATAATAAATTCCAAGTAATTCACCCCTGCATAACCGTGAGGACTTTTAAATGAGAGTTTGGTATTTATTTATTTATTTATTATTATTATTATTATTTAAAAAAAAGAAATATAAAATGAAAAACGAATGATTCCTGTTTAAAGTACCACATATCGACAAACTATATAGAATTTTGATGAGTGACGGTCGTTAGAAATATGATAGAAATAGAGATGGTCATGGAATTTTTACCAATAAAAAGTTTTATAACTCTTGTTTAAATTTCTAAATAAATTTACTAATTATACGTCTCGAGTTATAATTTATGATTAATATTAACACTCATCACTTTTTCAATCACTGTTCATCATTTTGATAATCATTAGGGAGTCAGATTAGTCAATGTAATCATTTAAAATCAAATTCAAAAATAATTATAAAACCAATTTTTTAAAAAATGACCAATCCGAAAACAAGGTCAAAAATGATTTTCTCGAAGGGGTTATATGAGAAAAATTTCTGCTATTTGAAATTATTTGAAATGAAAAATATGCAGATATTTTCTCTGAAAAACGATGCAGTAACTAAATGTCTCAACAAAAATCACGTTCAACTAGTAATTTTTCTATCAAGTAGATTACCAGTGTAATCTGCATCTGAATTTCTCTTTCACTCAAAATTATCACTAATTGAATTTGATAGTCCAGACCATGAAATGTGCACCAAAAATTTCAAACTCAATTTTAACAGCATTTTAAATGACATTCTCTTGAATTTGAATTGAAGCCGTGTTAATAATCAGAAACCTTGAATATAGAGTTAGCCATATTATAAGCAAATGTATTATTATCCAACAAAACACAATTATTAATCCAAACTAACATATACGAAGTAATTCAAAGAATCTAGAGATTTTTATAGTGTTTTTGGCATAAGAAACTAATTGGCCAACAATTTTAAATAAGTCAGAATCAAAATCATCATTATTTCATCATCACATTATTGGCTGATTTAACTCAGATTACGGTGCAGATTATCACATTTAATATATCGTTTAAATAATTATACCATTACCTGTTTTACCTTTACGATATTTATCGCTGTTGTCCATTGTGATTCTGTCACCTTTATACTAGGCTAAGGAACTTTGCTTTGTCGCTCGTTATGTTTTTGAAACAGCCAAAATCCAGAGAACGCTGTTGTTGTTCCTTGGCCTACCACCATACCTACACGATAAAAGGTTTTTGTGACCTATTTGTTTTTATAGGTCCATGGTTGTTAGTGGCAGAATATTTAGAAAAATAATTTTGTGGAGACCCAAAACTATTTATAATTGTTCCCTTCGGCACCCAAATTTGTTTAACTTTGAGAGATTTTATATTTGTGCCTTTTGGAACCCAAATCGGTATAGTTTTCACATGTTTGGGGTCTATACCAACAATTATTGTGATTGTGTCCATATTTTCTACAAATTGTGCACATAGAATAAACTTGATTAATATTGCTTTCAACGTTTTTAGATTTATTATATCCAAGTCCTTGTCTAATTGTATTAATAGTTTGCTTCCCTAATAGCATATTCAACGATTTTTCACTTTATGAAAATTTATCTAAAGTCGTTGACAATCGTTGGACTTGTGTTTTGAGAGATTCATTTTCGTTTAACAATTGTGTGCACTTTTTAATAGAATTTTCTCTTCTTGTATTTTCACTCTCTTTCAAAATCAGAATTTCATTTTCAAGTGATTTTATATTAATTTCTGATTTTTTAACTTCCTCTTCAAATGTTGGACACTTATCACACTTAGAGATCCTACTTTGATAGGTTTAACTAATTGGTCAAGTTGTTCATTTAATTATATCAAAGTGTCTTTTTGTGATTCAAGTTTGGCATACTTCTCCCTAAGTCGTTCAAAATAGCCATTTACTTCGTGGAAATATATAAGTAATTCTGAGTGAGTGAGTTTTGGTACCTCGCTTGGCTCGTCATCATCGCTATCAGTTATATTTCCTTGAAGGCACATATCTGCTTTCTCACTTTCACTGCTAGTACTTTGATTATCTTCATCACTTGTATTCCATGTGGCTGCAAAACTTCTCCTTTTTTTTATTTCTTTTCAAAGCTGCGTCGATTTTGAGGACAATTAGGCTTGATGTGTCCGGGTTGGTTGTACTTATGACAGATGATCTTTTGTTCTTCTGAGTAGTCTAGTGCTTTGCCTATTCTGCTTTTCAATTTTTGAATTCGAGCTGGATTTTCATATTTGTAATTCCACCTTTTGAATTTCTTTATTAACAGCTCCAATTCTGCTACTCCATCATCATCATCGTTATCATCATCACTTTTGGTTGTTCCTTTGAGAGCTATTGATTTCTTTCGAGTATCTCCTCCTTCACGCTCTTCCTTGAATTTCATTTCTAGCTCATAAGTGGTGAGATTTCCGATGAGTTCTTCAACTTTCATCTGTTTTAAATCTTTTGATTCTTGAATGGCGGTCGCTTTTGCTTCAAATCTTCGTGGAAGGACTCTGAGGACTTTTTGGACTATTTCTAATTCCGTGTATGATTTTCCAAGAGCATTTGATTTGTATACGATATTGGAAAGTCGTCCATACATCTCTTTGATATTTTCTTCCTTCGCCATTGTGAAGTTCTCGTATTCGCTGCTTAGCATGGCAAGGCGAGATTCTTTGACTTGAGATGTCCCTTCGTGAGTCACTTCTAGTGTGTGCCATATTTCCTGCGCAGTTAGACAATGTGAGACACGATTAAATTCAAATTGATCTAATGAACAGATAATAGAATTCATAGATTTAGCATTAGAATTTTGTAATTTATCTTCTACTTATGTCCATTGATCCTTTGGTTTCTCTATTTCCTGATTATCTACAGTTATAGTTGGTGTTCTATAACCCGTCTCAATAATATTCCAAGCGTCAATGGTTTTCAAAAAAAATTTCATCCTATTTTTCCAGTAAGCATATTCACCATTGAAAATTGGTGGTCTAACTATGGATTGACCCTCAGCAAAAGCAGTATTAAAAGAAGTCATTTTGAAAATTCAATTTTTTTTAAAAAAATTGGTTTTTGTAAAATCAAATTTTAAAAAAAAAAAAATGGCTTTTGTTCCTAGCTCTGATACCACTTATAGGATCGATTTCACCCTAGAGGGGGGTAAATAGGGTGATACTGTTAATTATAAAAATTAATTGTGGAAGCTTATAAAATTATTTCAACACAGTATATCAAAATTATAGCTGCACAGATAATAGCAGAATAATAAATGCAGAAATAGAACAACACATAATTTACCAGCTTCGGCAAAACCCTGCCTACGTGCTGCCCCCAAGGTTTCTACTAGAAATTAAGTAGTCACACGCTTACACACGTAAACCCACGACACCCGCTACTGACTAACCAAACTCTACGCTCAAAACCCTGCCACACTCAGCCACTGAGTTGCGAATTCTCAAACTACGCCACGTAGTTTGTCCCCTAGTCACACGACTAGAAATGACAACTGTTTAAAATTGAAATACAAATTTTAAAACAATTAAAAATAAAACAACCCTAATTTTGAAACAAAAGGCCTTATAAACTTAAAAAATAGCCGGCCCCTTTTATATTATTTGTCTCGTTCCCTTTTTGTTAATGGCGGCTTTGTTCTCTTGTTCCTCATGATTAAAAATTAGGGCTTTGCTCCCGATAATAGATGCTCAATCGAATGATGATTTAGGTCCTTGCTTTGTTGATCGACAATCTCTTTGAGTTGCTCACGGCAGCTTCTATTTGATCAAGTTCGATGTTTTGCTTCGGTATGTAATTTATCCTTTTTGTGCTTTAATGATTTTCGTACTTGAACTCGATGATTTTCGTTGCCGATGATGATTTGGTTTATATATGATTTGAATCCCTAGATTTTTGTTCGTCTGATATTTTCAATATTTAGCTTCGGCCATTCGATTTCGTTTGGATGTTGATGATTTCACTGACTGTTTCGATTTCATATAAATTGATACTTGACACTCACGGTTTTGATTTATGACTCGGTCAATTTTCTTGGCTACCACGATTTCGTCTTGTTCACCATATTATTTGTTTTCTGTAAATTTGGCTTCGGCCTTGACTTGAAACTTCATTGACCTGTACGCTTGATCGCTGTTCATCATTGGAATTCGGTAGTTTGCATTGGTTTCCAGTTTTATATGTTAGTGACTGGTGCTTCTGTACTGTGCCTTGTTCTTGGTTGTAACTGGATTTGAACTTGTAGTCTTCATTGTATACTCGAGTCTGCATTGTCATGATTCGAAGTCTGGTTCATGATATTTGTGCGCTTCATATTTGTGCTGAGACTATTTTCTTCATGACTTACTTCGACCCTTATGTTTTTCTGTAGTCTGTTTTATTGAGCTTGATGTTGTACTTCACTGTGTATATTTTTCTGGACTGTAGCATGGTCGTGGTTTTGAGGTCTCTGATTCATCTTGGTCATGCCATGCTTTAGCTTGATTGCTCCGGTCTGGTTCATCTTGTATTTCACTGGATTGTGCCATTATCTTCTGGAGCTCGAGTTGCTTCAACATACTGCTGTGTTTATTATTTGGTTTTGCACTTGGGCTTGTTTGTTCATTGACAATGTACTGGTGCAATTTTGATATTCATCTTTTTTGTATATATGCGTGCTGCCTAGTCATCATTTTATGTTGTCACTGCCCTTGTATTTGCAGTTTGCATTTTGTGCATTTATGTTTGGTTTCGTCTTGAACCGAGTACAATATGGTCCATGAAGCACTATTGTTTTGGTTGCTGCATTTGTGTTGTAGTATATATGGACTTGGTTCATATGTATGCCGTGCATTTGTCTTCAAGTATAGTTGCCTTCACTATTCACTGTATTACTATTGATCTATTTCACCTTGAACTTCATGTGTCCACTTTCAGTTGCCAGTTGAGCCTGCTGCACATGTAATCTTTGCTTGCATATATGTGTCAGTTGAAATGTTGGGTATGTGGTTCAGTTAGCTAGCCGAGTTATGTTGATTTGGAACTTCATCATATTGTTGTTAATTGATGTTATGGCTGTCTTGAACTCTATGTGTTGCCGTAGTGTGTTTGTTTTTCGAATTGAAAAACACTTGATTTGAATCCAGCTTGTAGCTCGGATTTGACCATGTGGCATTATTTTAATGCACTTGAGTTGAATCCAGAATTTTGGGTTTGACCTGTGCTCACCTGTCCCTGTAAATCTATCAAGTGTATATATTGGTGTGCACGGCCTTGTGGCATATATAGCGATACACTGTGTATGTCACAAGCTGTTCGTGTATGATGAATTGAAAATTAAATGATGACGAACAACCCAAATAACTGAGGCAAATATTATTTTCAAAATTCACATATTGTTTTATACTGCAAAATATTTCTTTTTCAATTTTACTGCATCAATATTTATTTTTGCAGATTGCTCAGATGCTGGATTCAATCTGGAATGAAGTTGAAGATAAATTATGAGTGAATGAGCGACATGTAGTGAGGACATTTGTAAATGAAAGATTGTGATGTAATTGTAATTGAATATATAGTGAGAGCTTGAACTTTGTACTATTCAAGGATTGTAATATATTTGTTTGAATAAAATTTCCGTTTGAATTCAAATTCTATGTTATTTATTTTTATTCAGCAAATATTTATTTAATCTATGAGAAATAAAATAGTATATTAACAAATACATTCACACGAATATAGATGTTTATTATCATCAAACAAAAATCATATAATCACATATTCAACACGGCTGAGTCAAATTTTTTAAAGGAAAGTTTTCGAATGGGTTGCACCTTTTGTTTTAAGTAAATGCTTTCGAATGGGTTCAAAACCTCTAGCTGTCGCCTTTCCACCTTTCGATGCCAATGGTTTAGGAAGGCATACTTTGTTTATAAAACTTATCCGCTTCTCCGATCCTTTCAGAAGGTAGATTTCGACACCATCACTTCTTTGCTTAGGAAATGCTTTCGACTGAAATTACTTATGACCCTTTTTCTCTATTGAAGGTAGAACCCAAATGGTTTCGAAGGGGTTAATTTTTAATGGTTTCAAAAGGTGTTTCCACATCTTTTAAATCGAACCCAAATGCTTTTGAAAGGCTTGTTGTTTACAAATATATTGATGCTTTTGAAAGGTTTTACATAATGGTTTCGAAGGAGTGGTTCCCTATTGGTTTTGAAAGGTCTAAAAGGAAAAGTTTTCCAATGGTTTCAAAAAGTAATGCTCAAGTGTTTTAAAGATAGGTTGTCTAAGGTTTTAAAGCTTTCGAAGGAAAGGTTTTTAATGGTTTCAAAAGGAAGATTGAATGGTTTCGAAAGGAATTTTTTGGCCTTTCGGCCTAGGTTATAAAGAAGGGTTTACTTGGTTTTGAATGGGGTACTTTTAATGGTTTCGGAAGGGGTACTTTCATAGGTTTAATTGTTTTCAATAACAAGGATTTAAGTAAAGTATATATAACATGGGAATGTGATTTTGAGTAAATCATAGAGTATATATTTTCCTTATTTAAGTTTGGTTTAAAGGTTTTAAATCAATTTAAGAGTGAAAAGGTTTTCAAGGAAAATTTAAGGGAAGGTTATCTTAAATAAAATGACTCAGATATTAGAATACCAGATAGGACTTGTATAGGGTCACACCCTATACATTAGCTATTAGCCCCAGCTAATTTGGCCTAAAATTCCAGTATGTAGGGCTTTGTCATAGGTAAGACTAAAATTATGATTACACACAGAAGGGAATATACATTTGAATACATATAGGTTATTAGCGAGCCTGCAAAACCATTAGGATCAGGTGACTCTAGAAGATGTTAAGTTACGGATAGACCATCCAGAAGAGGATTATTTTAACAGATATTTAAGAACAGATCGTCCAGAAGAAGAGTGTCTAACAAGTGTTAGATTATTTTGTTTATATTTTCTGGTAGGCCCAAATCAGCTAAAGGTTAGTAGTTAACCAAACAAAACTATAGTGTTCAAACAAATAGTTCGTTTATTACCTAATATGTATGTTTACATAATAATGCTTTACAGTTTTAAACTGTTTTGGTTGCAGGATAAAGGTTTGCAAAAGATAACTTTTAAAAGGATATTAGTGAGGGGAAACCCATTCTGCTAAGCGGTGTGGTCTCACTTAATATCAAATAACCGAGATGTATAGTATTATTCGCACCAGGCTTTATGTACGACTCGAAGTTTACGTTTTTCCCCTTAAACTCTCAGGTGCTCAAAATTGATTTGAGTAGGCTAAGGGTTGAGGTTTTATAGGTTTTAGTAGGTTGATGAATAAATCTTCGAGAGACGAGCAGGTGGCTGACGGATAGCTATTTAGGAGTTGCTGTTTTATTTTATTTATTCTGTTGGTTGTATTAAGTCATTTATGACTATATAGTACTATGGTAATCCAAGTGGGCATCTTCATATGTCGCTCTTGGCGTATTTTGTAATGATTATATTTTATTTGAACTTGGAAAAGCGATACGGGATTATGTAATTTGAATATGGAATATTGTTTTGAAATGTATTCAGAAAAGTTGTTTTAATCTAAGATGTTTTTATTTCATATTCATGTGACTCATATATTATGGATACCATTAACATTGCCGTACTTTGTCACCAGAAATTAATATTACAGATGACTGCAGCGTCTACGGCGTTTAGCTTTTGGCCTCAAGATAAGGGACGTTACGAGGCATCTCTAATATATGGTCTCATTGGTAGTCCACAAAACTACATATATACATATATAAATACATACTTACATACATACATATATCAACCAACACCTTTAGTAGTAGTTATCTAGGTTACATCTATTTGAATTTACACTCAATGAACAATTTGTCCGTTGAATCATCATCCAAAGGGTTCTTGTCATCTTGCATTGGTACATCTCCTTGCTAGTCTGCTTTTCTAGGTTCTATATCGTTACACAAGTAGCAATTAAGGGTGGCTCCGCCCTTCTTTGACAAACGTCTTTGTCCACTTTTTCCAGATTCCACAAGCCTATGGCTAAGACCGACTATAAACGATACGAACTTCTAATTATGATATAATCGCCCGTCATGTTAAGCATCATGTTCCAACTTCTTAAAGGGTGAGACTAGGAGTTGACCCAAGATGGTACGTTTCTTGCTTTCTTTCGAACTCCATTTAGCTGGGCATACTCTTGAATAATTAAGAAGAGGAAACAAGTTTCCTCGACTAATTATTCCTAGCATGCAGTGGGTTCAAGTTCAATCTGGCCCGCTGCTTCAGCTCAAACGTCTAACCCTTGAGCTTAGACGTCTAACTCGTATAAAACAAGATATTTTTTCGTATTCATACGTCTGAATGTAAGAGTCGAATGTTTGGCTACCTCAAACATCTGGTTCTTGTAATCAGACATCTAAATCGAGATTGTTTAATACTATTTTCTTCCTATTTTCAAATTCCACTCGTTCAGCCATCTAGCCATCTGAACCTTCAGCTCAAATGCATGACCTCTATCTCAGACGTATGGTTGTGGTGTTTAGAAGTTTGAATCGTGCTTTATTTGTACTATTTTCTTTCTACTTTGTATTTAATCGTCTATAGTTCAATTCAAACATCTAACCAGCTAATTTAGACATCTGAGTTGGTTTTTCTGGATTTATATGTTTGATTTTTCTTGTTTATTTTACTTGTCTTTTTGTCGAATCGAATATGGATTTCAATGTTTATCTTCACATTATTTCTTCTATAGTTTTTACTATTTTATATTAAATTTCAAGTGATTTATTATAACATTTATAAATGGATTTCCAATCAATTATACATACATATACATTAATGTGTGCACATGTATATGTATGTATATATATATATATATATATATATATATTTGTGTGTGTATTCAAGGTATTTTACATGCATTCAAATTGATTATCTATTTGTACCTTCCCAAAATCGTTTTAGATTATCATACGTATCAAATCCATAGAAGTTATCTATTGCTTACTAAAATTAACCCAACATGTTTTACAATTTAGATCTATTGTATTAGAGGTGTTTTTATAAATTCAATAATTAAACCTATAATTCCTAGGGTTTTCAATTTATTTCAATCCAAAATTTATGAATAAAAGGTAGATTCGAGAAGAGAAATCATTGAAATTCAACTACTTATTCGCATCATACTTATTTCATAGATAGAACCCACTCACCTTTAGCTTTTCATCTTCTCCTTAGATTTGTATCCATGGCTTCTTTCCTCTAGCTTTGTTTTTGGAATCCTTCTTTCTCTAATTTTTTTTCCTATTTTCATTTGATTTACGTTTGCTTTTGTTTGAAACTTTGAATTTATTTTTGAGGAAGAAGATGAGAAAGAAGAGATGTTTAGGAGGCAAAGGTTGGGATTTCTGAATGTGGAGAATGGATGCTTAGACCTTTATTTATTGTTTAGAACTAGGGCTTCTACTCTACTTTTCGAATTCAATAATTATGAAATTGCTACTAGCTAGATTTTCCAGTGTTTCACTTCGTTTTATCAAATTTAGCAGGTTATATATGATTTCTCACTGTAAACGACATTTTAGACACTACTGAATAGGTCCCAAGGCCTAATTCAAACATATGTACAAATTATTTTGTCATTTTATGTAAAATTACATTCTTTCCCTCATTCGATTTTAATTTATTATTAAAGTTTATGGGGTGTTACATTCCTCTTTAAAAGGATTTTGTCCCCGAAATATCCAACGATGGAAAAATAAAATTCACATATGAAACCAATTTTTTACAACCATCTACTCAATCATTAACGACTAGTAACCATTCTCCTTAGCTTTAGACTTTTGATGCAACATGTATAGGTAGGTATGGAATGCATATAAGCATGTTAGATAATGCAAGAAATGCAAGTGCTTATGTCATGTATCCAAATGTATGCGACATCCTAAATACCTGTAATTCTATATAAATGCAAAACCATTCAATACTTAAAAAATATTGCAGCAACCATATGTATATAACTGATAAAATAAAGTGGATAATATGATGTGTGTTGTAGGCCAACAAGAATAATAGCTTATATATGTAATATAGACAACAAAATACATCCATTAGCAACCATCGTCCAATACATTTCCTAGTGACATGTTTACATCCATGCCAAACATCCATATACTTACCTATCCATGGAATACATTAAGCTAAGTACCATGAATCTAAGTAATTTTTATTAATTTAAATGGAAACTCAAAAGAAATGAGCTTTGGATGGGTTGCCCGGATCTTCTCCTTTTTCTCTCACGTACTTTCAAATGGATCGTCTCCCTATTGGACTCCAACCAGACTGATTACTTTATTCTGGAGTCGCTTTGTCCCATTCTCAATAATACGGGTGGGTGCATGGTGAACAAGTGACATCTTTTAAACTTTAACTTCTTCCAACCGACTCGGCTCAACCATGGTAGTTGAATCATGTAAGCATTTTCACAAGTGTGACATATGGAACACATTGTGAACCCCTGTCAACTTTTCAGGAAGTTCCACCCTATAAGCTGACTTCTATACTCTCTCCAAGATAGGAAAAACGCCCCAGAAATCTCGCTGCTAACTTTTTAGAACTACTGACCACATCACGTGTCTAAGTGGAAAGATCTTCACAAAGACCATGTCGCCTACTGTAAACTCCAATTATGTGCATTTTCTATCAACATAAGATTTCTACCTATCTTTTGTAGTCTTCATTCTTCTACGAAATCAAATATACTTTTTTAAAGGTCTCTCTAATCATGTCTGGTCAAAGAATGATCCTATCAGTAGTGTCCCACTAATAAGATGGGGATTTACGCTACCTTCCGTACAATGCCTCGAACGGTGCCATTCCAATACTTGCTTGATAGCTATTATTATATGCAAACTTGACTAATGGCAAGTGATCTCCTAAGAACCTCCAAAATCTAAAATATATGTCCTTGGAAAATCCTCTAATATTGATTTACCCTTTCTATTCGTTTGTCCCTCTGTGGTTGATAGGCTGTTCTCAAATTTAGTTTAGTGCCTAAGGCCTCTTGAAGAATCCTCCAAAAATCACCATTGAAAAATGGATCTCGATCACTAACTATGCTAGAAGGGGCTCCACGCAGTCGAACCACCTCTCTCATGTACAGGATCACCAAAGATGCAATCGTTCTTGTACTTCTACCTAGAATAAAATGAGTGCATTTGACCAATCAATCGATGATGACCCAAACACTCTCATTCCCCTTTCCGCTCCTAGGTTGTCCATCGATAAAATCCATCGAGATTCTATCTCATTCCACTATGGAACGTTCATAGGCTATAATAATCCATTGGGCTTCGGATCCACTTTTGTTCTCTGATAAGTCATACACTTGGAAACAAACTCCACTACACGTCTCTTCATTCTTTCCTAGTAAAATACTCTATTCATATCATGATACATTTTGCCACGGGATGAATGGTCATCATAGAATAGTGGAACTTTGCTAGTACCATGTCAATCATTTCCATAATGAGAGGAATCAATAACCTACCATCTCTCCTTAGCCATCCTCTTGAATCAGTAGAATAACGACCCAAATGACTCGAATGCCCACCTTTGTTTAGCTTCTCAAAAATATCCAATAACTTCGTATCTTGCTTCTGACTTGAACCGATATGATCCATATATGAAGGCTGAACATCTAAAACTGCTAACAATCTTGGTATGATGTCCGATGTAGGTCGAAAATCGAATGCAGAAATAAACATCATATGCTTCCATTTGAAGAACATAGAGCTTCACATCACATGCTTTCTACTTGAGGCATCGGCTGCAACATTGCCTTTACCCTGAATGTATAAGATACTGAAGTCATATGAAGCTAAGGATGGAATCTACTACCTAAAATTCAAATCCTTTTAGAAGAATAAATATTTCAGATTTTTATATGATTTGTAAATAGCTCAAATTGCTCCTCAAGAGGTAATGCTACCTTGAATTGAGGTTGAAAGCAATGGATGCCAACTCAAGATCATAGGTTGGATAGTTTCTCTCATGAACTTTCAACTATTGACTAACACTGCAAACAACTCTACCTTCCTGCATCAACACAATGCCCAATCCTCTTCCACAAGCATCGACATATACTGTGAACGTCTTCATACCATCAAGGAGTACAAAACAGGTGCACTAGTTAACAAATCCTTCATTTTTATAAAAGTGTTCTCACATTCCAAGTTCTAAGAGAAGACTAGATTCTTCTTGGTAAGGTGGGTCAATGGCGTGGAAATCTTAGCAAAGTCCTCAATGAACTTCCTATAGTAGCAAGCTAAACCAAGGTAGCTTATGACCGTTATGACATTTTTCAGCATGTGGCAATCCTGTATTGCATCAACTTTACTATGATCGACCGCTACTCCATTCTTGAAGACAACATGTCCAAGAAAGCAAACCTTATTGTGCCAAAAGTGATAGTTAGAAAATTTTTCTTTATCTTATGCTTACAGAGAGTGTCGAGTACTTCTTCTAAAATGCAACTTATGCTGTTCCTTGATTTTCGAATAGACAAGTATGTCATCAATAAATACCACTATAAACTTATTTAGCAATCCTCTAAAGACTCAACTCATGAGGTCAATAAAATATGTGACGCATTGGTCATTCCGAATGGCATGAGTAACCATTCATAAAGTCTGTTAGGTGTGCAAAATATTGTTTTCTAAATACAACCCTTAGCTATACGTTACTGGTGGAATCTAGTTGCCAAATCAAGTTGAGAGAATACCTTCGCTCCAACTAGATAATTAAAGATATCATCTATATGAGGTAGCAGATAACAATTCTTCTTTATCAGTTTATTTAGCTCCCGATAATCAAAATAAATCCTTAAGGAGCCATCTGCTTTAGTAGAAAAGACAATGGGTGCACACCACCCCTTCTCCAATAATTCATTTATTCTCTTATTTTGTTCGCGCCTTTCTTTAGGAGCCATATGCCTAAGAACTAAGGCAAGGGTTCTATCATTCTCCTCAAGACAAATTCAAAATTTGATCTCCTTATAGGGTGGAAGACTAGAAACATTGAAAAAGACATATGGGTAATCTTGGACTATAGGTGCATGAGTCAACTCATCATGTGGAAAATTAAGGGAATTTGCGTAGCTTAACATAATTGAACTCTTAGAATCACTGTAAACCTCTAGGCCACGTCATCTACAAGTACTCAAAAGAACCACCTTCCTCTCACAGTCTAGTACCACTCTAACATAGCCATCCAGTCCATTCCCAAAATTAACATAAACCCATAAAACCTAAAACACAAGCATTGCAATTGAATTCAACACCCAAAATATACAATTTCAAATCCCTACAAATCATGGACTAATGAATTGATCCACCTATAGGGTTCAATACTACAATGGGGTCTACTACTATACTAGTCTCTAAATGTAAGTCATCTACTAGTTTACTTGAAATAAACAAGTATGACGCTTCAGTGTCAAATAGAGTACAAATAGATAAATTAGAGAGAATTAACACAACTTTGATAATGACCATCTTTCCATTATCCACATCTGGAGCTGTACTCGAGCTAGGAATAACATCCAGTGCATATGTTGGAACCACATGGATAGAAGTCTTAGACAAGTTCAGACACCCCCTCTTCATATGGCCAAGCTCATGACAGTTGTAACACTATATCTTTGCTAGATTCGTCTTTCGGTTCCTACCAAAATGTCCTCTAAAACTACACTACCTACATCTGAGCTCTTCCTTCTTTATGTTGCCCTGATTTCCCATTCTGCCCTTGCGTTGACCTCGTTGAAATGGCTTTCCTCCTTCTTTCTTAGGTTCATCCTTAGCTTGATCTTTGGAAAGGTATTCAATAGAGCCATTTCCACCAATCCCTTATAATTAGCTCCAATTGGAATGTGGCTAAGGGCCAAATCCTGAAGAAGTTGCTTTAGTTCCTTCACAAACTTCAAAGCCTTCTTATGTAGGTTATTTATCAAGTCCAACCCGAACCTAGCCATCTTATTAAATTTTCTTCACGTATTTTTTCACCGTCATATATCCTTACTATAGATGTATAAATATTTTCAACTATGATCCTTGCTATGTCATAGAAAGAAACTACCTCAAAACGTCTTCTAAAATCACCCCAATATATCTATTCTTTATTGGTCTCTGTTACCACAATATCCCACCAATTTAAAGCTTCCTCTTGTATGTTCCAAGAAGCCAACTGCCTTCTAGTAGCATCATCTAGCCCTAACAATCCAAAAATCCACTCACAGATATGCAATCATGCCTTTGAATCCATAAAAGGTTCAGTTCCCATATAAGGCTTTCCTCCTAAGCTCGAATAGTCCTTACATAGCCTGTGAAATCTGTAATCATTGGGTTGATTAGCCCTACACCATGAGCTTGTACTGCAGGTCCACCATTAGGGCTAAATTCGGCTTGGCCTCTTGCTTGTAAATACTGGCAGAACCACATCGAAACATTCACATCCGAAATCTCATCTAGTTCGCTCGTACCGTTTCTGGCTTGATTGCTTATTCTCACTATTTGTGAATAGGAATCATTAGCAACTTTCCTTAGATAATATTAAAACTTACTAGAATTTAGTGGGGGTATTGGTGTTATACTTATATATGTATATATAATAATTTTAAAATTTTGAAAATATACAAGTACGTTCTCTTAGTACACACCTAATCCCTAAGGAATTCTGAATCTAAACCCTGATATCAATTGTAACAACCCGCACCTTTGTATATACATATTCAAAGCCCAAAATTGGCTTTTGGACCATCATCGTGCCAAGAAGTATGAATCATTAGGTTTTAAAGGCAATTACAATGATACAGAGATAATTATAACATTACAATCTACACTTTTAGATCCCATAGCAGAAGGAAATAAATTATAAGCATTGAAAGTAATTCAAATAACACAATCGTCGAATAATCGCAGTCCATATGATAAAAGACATAATAATCTCTTAATGTAAGTAAAACATAAGTTTGATAAATAGTATGTCCAAATTATGGATAAAACTTCCAAATAACACCATAGTAATAGTATGTCTAATAGATAAATTGAGATATATAGAGAGAGATTGAAATAAATAAATCTCCATTGACGTGTCACCTTCTCCATGCATTTGGAATACGTCAACTCACTTACTGCCCTATCCTCCTTTAATAGGTATTAAAAGAGAGAAATGGAGAAGGTCAGACAACATATGGTGAATGAATCATATCACTAGTGGTATGGTGTAAACAACTGATTAAAGTTTAGTTATATCCTACACCTAAGGTGCTCCTTAGTATGTTATATGTATATGGATCTAGTTATTTTACATTTTTAAGTTGACTATTCTAGATGTCCAATTATAGCTCATGAAAGTTCCACTCACAGATAGAGCATACTGAAATAAGGAAATCTCTAAAGGCATCTATAGTATATGGTCTCATTGGTAGTCCACCAAAGTATATATATGTATATCAACCAGCATCTTTAGTAGTAGTTATCTAGGTTAAATCTATCTAAATTTACTTCCAAGCCCAGCTTGTTGTCGAATCAATATCCAACGGTACTTCCATCTTGCACTGGTGTACTAAATAGGGTATGCATTCAATGCCCGACTCGTTCGTTGAATCACTATCCAACGGGTTCTTACCATCTTTCATTGGTACATCCCCTAGCTAGTCCACTTCCTAAGTTCTATATTGTTACACAAATAGTGTAACGATCCCATTTTTTAGCCAATTTAAATTGGTAATTAATATAATTTTTCGTTAATTAGTGAATTAATTGAAAAATAATTTGAAAATTTGGAAATAAATATATAGAAAGAGATAGTAAAATAGAATTATGGTTTGAAATTCAAAAATAAATATATTGAAAATAAATTGGATTTAGAAACTATATTTTAAAGTCAATAATAATTTGTTTTCTAATTTTAATATATATGTGTGCGTGTGTGTGTATATATCTATATTTGGAGGTTATAATTTGAGATTAAATATAGTAATTTTCAAAAGGCTATTTTAAGTTAAATTCTTATATATAAAATATATGTGATTACTTATTAATGTATAATTACTTTTAAAATTATTTTTCTTAAGGTTATATAAATAGTTATAAAAGTAAGCGTGTATAGATAAATATTTTTAATTTAAGTAAGATGTATAAAAGGCTAATGTACTTTCTTTTAAAATTATATATGAACTAAGTATAGTTTGTAAAAATAAAAGTTTAAAACATATTACATAATTTATAATAATATAAGGGTTTAAAATAAAATTTATAAATTAAATAAAGTAGGGGTTTTAACATAAATTTAATTGTTTTAACAAGTGTAAAAGAAAATAAACATGCAAAATACAAGTGTTCGATTAATATAACATGTGGCAATTTGTTTCTCTTAAAATTTTCAAAAATATAAATAACATGTATAAGAAAGAAAATTAGGCTATTTCCTAAACTCCTCACTTTCATCTTTTCTAAACCGAAAATCAAAATAAAAGAAAATAAAAATCAAACCTGAGAAATCAAGGCTTCAAGCTTCAGTTCAATTTAAAATTACAGATCAAAATTAATTCATCTCAACATCAAGCAATTCAAACATTCAAAGTAACAAAAGAAAATTTCAACCTGAAACAACATAAAGAAGATCAGGATCAGTCAAAGGTAGATTCAAATCAAAATCTGAATCAAGCAACAGATCCAAGATAAACTCAAATATGATTCAAATCAAATACAGATGTCAGATCAAACAATAGTTCAGATTAACATTAAAGTTTTAGCTTTTAAGATTAGATCACCTTCCAGTTTCCTCTATTTCAAATTTTTCAAGGTGAGTAAACTGATATTAAACTTGAATCTGTGTATATATATTCTGGTGCTTTTTGAAGTATGTGGTGAAAAATGTGTGATGGATGTAAAAATATGCCTGAACACATATATGTATAGGTGAATTCATGTATGCATGTTTGTGAACTAGGTATGCACGCTTCTGTTTTACATTTACAGGTTTTAAAAATCTCAAAATTCAAATTCTCATCCCCTAGTCTCCTTTAGGATTTGATCTCTAAAAGGAATATGTTAGTATTAACCTGATTCTATTTTTAAAAAACAAGTAGAATTATTAAGAAATTTTTCTTGAAATTGGAAATTTACAGTGAATGATATAAAGTCAGGAAAATCATTGAATTAAAATTCATGTTTTGAATGTATAGCCAGAATCGTATTGTAAAATAATGAATTTAGATAATGATTTCAAGATTTTTTGATTCGTATATGTTGGGAATTCTCGAATTGATTGGTTTGGGTCTTTTCGTCAATTGTCGATGACCGGTGGATCAGGGTTCATCGTGGTTGATGTCGAAGGTAGTTGGGAGTATGTAGATCGTCAGAAAAATGGTGGGTAGGTTTTCAGGTGGTCGTGGCGATCGATCGACGATAATGTAGGGTTTAATACTAAGTTTTGGTTGAGGTGGTTCCTGTGACGATTTCGTCAACGTCGAAGCACCGAGGGTGATCGGACCGGGGTGGTTCGATGCGTTCTGTCGCGGGGAGGCTATGGTCCAAATTTCAGACCTTCTGGTGGTTGGAGGTGGCTACACGAGGTGGATTTTGGTCGATAGGTTGGGTTCCAGGAAGAATTGATTGGCTCGATTTTGAAGTATTGAAGAAATCATTGATCTGGGTGGTTATTTGGGGTGAGGTGCACTGGCGACTTGTCAGAAGTATCGATGATGATCGGAGTGGCGACATTCCTCGGTGAACATGCATAAAACATTACTTGTATCAGGTGAATATTGAGGAGTTTGGGAAGAAGGCTTTGCCTTGGGGTCGAGCTCGAAGTTGAACGTGATTGGACTCGAAGGCGAGAGTGTAGGAGGTTCTTCGGGATTGACTCAAGAGAATGATGGGGTTGTCTCGGGTTTTTATGATATCCAGTTTTTTTTACGAAAAGAAAATAACAATTTTTAAAATCTAAACTAAGTCAAGTTTTAATAAATTTCTTTACCACTTCTTTCCTAAATAATAAATGTTGTTTATGTTTTAGATTAATTAAAGGTTTTAATTTTTTTTTAAATTAACTAAGTTTAAAAATGCATTAATATATATATATATATATATATATATATATATATAACACCTTTGTTTTTTGAAAGTTTATTTTAAATAAACTTAATATTGAAATTAAGTAAATGATTAAAAAGATGAAGTGTGTTAATCCTTAATTTAACTTAAAGGTTTAAGTTAAATGGTTAATGATAGTTCATTACAAGATTTATTAAACCAGGTTTGAAAGATAATTAAAGTGATTAATAAAGATAAAATGGTTTATCTTTTAATTAATTAAGATCTTAAGTAATTAATGATTTATTGATTAATGTAAGTAATTAAGGGATAATTACATGAAGAATAATTACTTAATTAAAGACTAATTAAGGTTAATTAATTTTTTTAAAGGTTAATTGCGTATTTAAAGGTTAATTAATTAAAGTGATTAATCAAAGGATAATTAACCAAGATGATCTATTAATTAATTTGATTACTTAAAGGTTGTTTAATTAATGTTTGTAATTAAATGATTAATTACTTAATTTCTTAAAGAATAATTAATTAATGTAATTAATTAATAAATGATTAAAGGATAATTAATTATGTGATTAATTAATTAAGGTAATTAATTTGAGCATAATTAATTAATTAAAGGTTAATTAATTAATTAAAGAAATTAAGGGATAATTTAAATTAAGGGTTAATTAATTAATGTAATTGATTAAGGAAAATTAATTAAAGAATAATTAAACAATTGAGGGTTAATTATTTAATGATTAAAGGTTGATTGATTTATTAATTAAGATTGATTAATTAATGAATAAAGGTTAATTAATTTATTAGTAAAGGTTAATTAATAAATGATTAAAGCATAATTAATTAAAATAGTTTGCAATTAATTAATGTAAATTAACCAGGATTAGTAATTTATTCATAAATAATTAATCTGGTTTAAATTATAATCAAGTGATTAATTGATCTTACTTATGGATGATTGGATTCTATTGAATGCTTTGAATTGTTTGATACCTATAATGTGTGATGTTCTGTGATGTGATTGTTTTTGAATTGAGCTGTGAACTGTGATTTATTTATCTGTGATAAATTTATTTGCGTATCTGTGAATGAAAGATAAGCGTTATGGGATTATACCTCTTACCGATATTGTTGTGCTTGAATTGATGATAGTTGTGATATGTTATTGTTGTGTGTAAAACCCCTAGACTACACCACACACACACAAATATGGATTTCACGAGGAATTGGTTAAGTCACAGATATTTGAATTTAGTAATATTTTATTCAAATGGTGAATTGGTTTTAAAAGTTGAAATTTGAATCCAAAATGGTTTGGAAATGAAATTCGGTTGAATATGAAAAGCTTTTGGAAAGGAAGTTTTGAAATTGAAATTTAGTTTGAATATAATATATCTTGTTTAAAGTTTTGAATTTTTTTTGAAATTATGGTTTGAAAGGATGATACAAATTATACAATATGTATATATGAATTTTAAACCATTTTTGAAGTATATTAAATAAAATTATTTTTGGAGTTTGAATTTAATTAAAATACAACTTGCTGAGAATACGGAAGTTCTCTGATTTTTCAATGCATACTTTGAAAGGCTATATCTTGAGTAAATATAATCGAATTTTCTCGAAATGAAAAACATTTGTTTTCCAATGATAATAGCTTTCATTTAAAGAAAAGATTTCCAGTTTTTGTTGAAATAATTTCAAGTTATGGGTGAATCAAATGGAAATAGTTTTGAAAGCTATGAATGAATCTTTGTCAAAGATTGGTGAATTTTTTTCCAAATTGAAGTGAATCTTAAGGGTAAATCTTTTGGTTTTAAAGATTAAAAGTGGAAATCTGCTTAAACCATTCAAAGGAAAGGTTTTGGGCTAAAAATTGTGACTTAACTAAAATCCTAATATATCCATATGCTTTTTAAAATAAGCACTCATTATTCATTTTGCCGGAGGAGGACTTTATGTCATAAAACCCATTCCGAATTAATGATACGACGAAATGGATAGCATTTAAAGACGGTGGTGAAGACCAAGTATTTTCAAGAACCATTGGATAACCTATCGAATGACTCTACACTAAGTTGCTCCAGTATAGAGATCTCCATATGTGATGGGGAGTCCGATCAGGTTTGTGAATACCTGGATTTGCAAGGGCTTCTTTGAAGTGCCTTCGGTTCCATTCGAACCCGAAATGGACTTGTATGGTTGTATATCTGACATTACACTTTGAGATGTAAAGATGATTTCTATCAAATACATTTCTGATTGGTGTGGAGAATTTATTCTCTTAGCTTAACACCCTTCTTTAAGATGTACGAGCTCAGAGGTTATATAGTTGACGGTTATCAGTGATATATTCCCAATTTGTAATGTGGCATGCTGAGTGCTGTTGATCATTTGTTGATCGAAGCATGACTTTTGTGAAAAGCGTAGCTTTGTGGACGATATTTCGTCGAACCACACAACTCGAAAATGGTCGAAATAGGAAGAATGTGGCAAGGTTATGAGGGTCGCGCCCTTTTGGGTATGTGCATTTCCTTCTGGATAAAAAGTGGTATCATGGTATGGAGCCTAGATATTTAACTTATGTGGTTGTTGGAATTTGTTGATGTTGAGGCCTCGGATAAAGGTCGGTGACGATCGAGGGATGGCATACTCATGTCAGTAGTTACGTAGTTTAAGAGGTAACCCGGCCTTGTATTCGTAGAGAGTCGGTTAGGTTCTCAGGGCGTCCTTCCAAAGACATACCCATTCGGTAAGGAAGTTCATTTGCCTGGCCATTTGTTGGAAATCCAAACAAAACAATACGAGCCCTTTACGATTGCAGTTGTATAACCGGCCACCTCAGGTGGTAGCTACAGCAGGCATAATATAATGGTTCCTATGCTGGCTAAGATTAATATTATACTTTCGAAATATTTTCTGCACTATGCAATCAAAAGGATTTTCGCGTATCAAGCATGTTTGACTATCATAAGGAGAAATCTCCTCCAATTGTGCGCTTGCATTGTGTGTGTGCGGGGAGGCCTTATGGTAGTTTCATTTTCCAAAAAGCATAACATATTTCATTTTATTTCATTTTGTTTTCTTTTGTTTAAGAAAAACTTCTTTTTTTGCTCACACCAGTTCCATCACTGACTTGGAGTTTATTGTTCCCTTTCTAAACTCTAGGTGCTCACAATTTTCCAACACAGGCAGCTTAAAGTCAGGTTATCAGATAGTCAGCTAGTAGATGTAGTTTTTGGCAATCTTCGAAGTTTTTGGATTTTGGCAATCGCATTGTGCACCGAGTTTTGCTTCACTTCATCATGATGGTGGCTCTCGCTTCGGGTTTGGAGCGTTGTAATTTGGCAATGGAGATGCTGTTTTCCGCTGCTGTTGCTATTTGTCTTCTGCTGCTTTGTCTTTCCACTATTGTGTATCTCTGATATTGATAATCATTTGTATCAGATGTTGTATCATTTGTTGTGTATCAATATAAGTTATTCTTTTGTTTCCGCTGTATTGTGATATCCTAATGTTGTTATAAGCTCCGACGAACCAGATTCAATGTTTGAATCTACGGTATTCGAATATGGGTGATTTATTTGGGTGTTGATTTTCAGACGCTGAAACCCGGGTTGTCACATCTGGTATTAGAGCTAAAGGTTGATTAAAAACTTTAGCTTTTGGAGTATAACACATTAGGTGACTCATTAGAGATAGGGATATAAATGCCCTAGAATGAGTATATCCCTAAGATATCTTGTCCGTATGCCTCAGTATATTCTCTTACTATTCACTGATAGTGAGTATGAGTGCAAGAAGAGGATGAGGTAGGGGACAGGTGAATACCACTACAAATGGTTAATACCCTATAACAACAAGGAACAACTTTTTCCATCAATCTCCTTTCAACGTCAGTTTCATATCAGCTTTCTCATTTTTGACTTTAATGAATTTGAAATTTCAAATTGGTTAACAAAATATAAAGTCAATAAAACGATTTCGGTTAAAACCAAATTTGGAAATTATGTGTAGATTTTCGTGATATTAATAAGCTAAAAGATAAATTTCTTTTATCCTGAATTGAGCACCATGCAATCAATTCTTTTCTATGATGGATCTAGCCCAGGATTCCATCAGTTGGGAATTGTATCCATTTGTCTGTTTTATTGGGTTTTGATACATTCTACGAATGGTTAGTAATCCCTTCGGACTAACCCACGCCCCCTACATATTTCGTAGACCGGATGACCTGAGTATTTCGTAAAATATTGAATAAGTTCGTTCTTATATTTATTGATGATATTCTGATTTGGTAAGTCAAATGCAAAATTGATATTCAGTTTGATCTGGTAATACATTCTCCATCTATTCTTTGTTGTCTCCCTATCTAGCAAATTTCGAGGATGAAATTTTCTTAAGGGGGAATCTGTAACGATCCCGTATTTTAGCCCAATTTAAATTGGTAATTAATATAATTTGTGGGTTAATTTGTGAATTAATTGAGAACTAATTTGAAAATTTGGAAATAAATATATAGAAAGAGATTGCAAAATAGAAGTTTGGTTTGAAATTCAAAAATAAATATATTGAAAATAAATTGGATTTAGAAACTATATTTTAAAGCCAATAAGAATTTTTTTTCTAATTTTAATATATATATATATGTGTGTGTGTGTGTGTATATCTATATTTGGAAGTTATGATCAGAGATTAAATATAGTAATTTTCAAAAGGCTATTTTAAGTTAAATTCTTATATATAAAATATATGTGATTACTTATTAATGTATAATTGGTTTTAAAATCATTTTTCTTAAGGTTATATAAATAATAAAGGTAAGTGTGTATAGTTAAATATTTTTAATTTAAGTAAGATTTATAAAAGGCTAATGTTCTTTCTCTTAAAATTATATATGAACTAAGTATAGTTTGTGAAAATAAAAGTTTAAGACATATTACATAATTTATAATAACATAAGGGTTTAAAGCAAAATTTATAAATTAAACAAAGTAGGGGTTTAAACATAAATTTAATTGTTTTAACAAGTGTAAAAGAAAATAAACATGAAAAATACAAGTGTTAGATTAATATAACATGTGGTAATTTGTTTCTCTTAAAATTTAAAAAATATAAATAACATGTATAAGAAAGAAAATCAGGCTATTTCCTAAACTCCTCACTTTCATCTTTTCAAAACTGAAAATCAAAATAATAAAAAATAAAAATCAAACCCGAGCAATTCAAGGCTTCAAGCTTCAGATCAATTTAAAATTATAGATCAAAATTAATTCATCTCAACATCAAGCAATTCAAAGATTCAAAGTAACAAAAGCAAATTTCAACCTGAAGTAAACATAAAGAAGATCGAGATCAAACAAAGGTAGATTCAAATCAAAATCTAAATCAAGCAACTGATCAAAGATCCACTCAAATAGGATTCAAATCAAATACAAATGTCAGATCAAACAACAATTTAGATTAACACCAAAGTTTCAGTTTTCAAGCTTAGATCACCTTCCAATTTCCTTTGTTTCAAAAATTTCAAGGTGAGTAAACTGATATTAAACTTGAATCTGTGTATATATATTCTGGTGCTTTGAAGTATATGATGAAAAATGTGTGATGGATGTAAAAATATGCCTGTACATATATATGTATATATATACATATACATATATATGTATAGGTGAATTTATGTATGCATGTCTGTGAACCAGGTATGCATGCTTCTGTTTTACATTTTACAGGTTTAAAAAGTTCAAAATTCAAATTCCCATCCCATAGTCTCCTTTAGGATTTGATCTCTAAAAGGAATATGTTAGTATTAACCTGAGTCTATTTTTAAAAATAAAAACAAGTAGAATTATTGAGAAATTTTTCTGGAAATTGGAAATTTACAGTGAACATATATAAAGTCAGGAAAATCGTTGAATTAAAATTCATATTTTGAATATATAGCCAGAATCGTATTATAAAATAGTGAATTTAGATAATGATTTCAAGATTTTTTGATTCGTATATGATAGGAATTCTCGAATTGATCGATTTGGGTCTTTTCGTCAATTGCCGATGATCGGCAGGTCAGGGTTCATCGTGGTTGATGTCGAAGGTAGTTTGGAGGATGTAGATCGTCGAAAAAATAGTGGGAAGGTTTTCAGGTGGTCGTGGCGACCGATCCACGACAATGTATGGTTTAATACTTAGTTTTGGTTGAGGTGGTTCCTTTGACGATTTCGTCAACGTCTAAGCACCGGAGGTGATCGGACCGGGGGGGGAGGGGGGAGGGTTTCGATGCGTAGTGTCGCGGCGAGGCTATGGTCCAAAATCAGTCGGAGGTGGCTACACGAGGTAGATTTAGGTCGATAGGTTGGGTTCCAGGAAGAATTAATTGGCTCGATTTTGAATTATTGAAGAAGTCATTGATTTGAGTGGTTATTTGGGGTGAGGTGGTCACCGATGACTTGTCGGAAGTATCGACGAAAATCGGAGAGGCATCATTCATCGGTGGACGTGCACAAAACATCACTTGTATCAGATGAATATTGAGGAGTTTGGGAAGAAGGCTTTGCCTCGGGGTCGAGCTCGAAGTTGAACGTGATTAGACTCGAAGACGAGAGTATGGGAGGTTCTTCGGGATTGACTCGAGAGAATGATGGGGTTGCCTCGGGTTTTTAAGATATCCAGTTTTATTATGAACAGAAAATAACAAGTTTTAAAATCTAAACTAAGTCAAGTTTTAATAAATTTCTAAACCACTTCTTTCCTAAATAATAAATGTTGTTTATGTTTGAGATTAATTAAAGGTTTTAAAATATATTTTTTTAATTGACTAAGTTTAAAAGTGTTTTAATATATATAACCTTTGTTTTTTGAAAGTTTATTTTAAATAAACTTAATATTGAAATTAAGTAAATGATTAAAAAGATGATGTATTATAATCCTGAATTTAACTTAAAGGTTTAAGTTAAGTGGTTAATGATAATTAATTACTAGATTTATTAAACAAGGTTTAAAAGATAATTAAAGAAATTAATAAAGATAAAAATGGTTTATCTTTTAATTAATTAAGATCTTAAGTAATTAATGATTTATTAATTAATGGAAGTAATTAAAGGATAATTACATAAAGAATAATTACTTAATTAAAGATTAATGAAAGTTAATTAATTTTTTTAAAGGTTAATTGTGTAATTAAAGGTTAATTGAGTAATTAAAGGTTAATTAATTGAAGTGATTAACTAAAGGATAATTACCCAAGGTGATTTATTAGTTAACGTGATTACTTAAAGGTTGATTAATTAATGTTAGTAATTAAAGGATTAATTACTTAATTACTTAAAGAATAATTAATTAATGTGATTAATTAATAAATGATTAAAGGATAATTAGTTAATGTGATTAATTAATTAAGGTAATTAATTGGAGGATAATGAATCAATTAAAGGTTAATTAATTAATGAAAGTAATTAAGGGATGATTTATTAATTAAGGTTAATTAATTAATGCAGTTGATTAAGGATAATTAATTAAAGAATACTTAAATAATTAAGGGTTAATTATTTAATGATTAAAGGTTGATTGATTTATTAATTAAGATTGATTAATTAATGATTAAAGGTTAATTAATTTATTATTGAAGGTAAATTAATAAATGGTTAAAGCATAATTAATTAAAATAGTTTGTAATTAATTAATGTTAATTAACCAGGGTTAGTATTTGTTCATAAGTAATTAATCTGGTTTAAATTATAATCGAGTGATTAATTGATCTTACCTATGGATGATTGGATTCTATTGAATGATTTGAATTGTTTGATATCTATGATGTGTGATGTTCTGTGATGTGATTATTTCTAAATTGAGTTGTGAACTGTGATTTATTTATCTGTGATAAATTTATTTGTGTATCTATGAATGAAAGTTAAGCGTTATGGGATTATACCGCTTATCGATATGTTGTGATATGTTATTGTTGTGTGTAAAACTCCTGGACTACACCACACACACAAATATGGATTTCACAAGGAATTGGTTAAGTCATAAATATTTAAATTTAATAATTTTATTCAAATGGTGAAATAGTTTTAAAAGTTGAAATTTGAATCCAAAATGGTTTGGAAATGAAATTGGGTTGAATATGAAAATCTTTTGGAAAGGAAGTTTTGAAACTGAAATTTAGTTTGAATATAATATATGTTGTTTAAAGTTTTGAATTTTTTTTGCAATTATGGTTTGAAAGGATGATACAAGTTATACAATATATATATATATATATATATATATATATGAATTTTAAACCCTTTTTGAAGTATATTAAATAAAATTATCTTTGGAGTTTGAATTTAATTCAAATAGAACTTGCCGAGAATACGGCAGTTCTTTGATTTTTCAATGTATACTTTGAAAGGCTATACCTTGAGTAAATTTAATCGGATTTTCCTGAAATGAAAAAAAATTGTTTTCAAATAGTAATAGCTTTCATACAAAGAAAAGGTTTCCAGTTTTTGTTGAAACGATTTCAAGTTATGGGTGAATCAAATGGAAATAGTTTTGAAAGCTATGAATGAATCTTTGTTAAAGATTGGTGAACTTTGTTTCAAGCTGAAGTGAATCTTAAGGGTGAATCTTTTGGTTTAAAAGATTAAAAGTGGAAATTTGTTTAAACCATTCAAAGGAAAGGTTTTGGGCTAAAAGTTGTGATTTAACTAAAATCCTAATATATCTATATTCTTTTTAAAGTAAGCGCTCATTATTCGGTTTAGCCGGGGAGGGACTTTATGTCATAAAACCCATTCCGAATTAATGACACGACGAAATTGATAGCATTTGAAGACGACGGTGAAGACCGAGTATTTTCGAGAATGATAGGATAACACATCGAATGACTCTGCATTGAGTTGCTTTGGTATAGAGATCACCATATGTGATGGGGAGTCCGATCAGGATTGTGAATACCCGGATTTGCAAGGGCTTCTTTGAAGTGCCTTCAGTTCCGTTCAAACCTGAAACGGACTTGTATGGTTATATGTCTGACATTACACTTTATGATGTAAAGCCGATTTCTATCAAATACATTTCTGATTGGTGGCGGAGAATTTATTCTCTTAGCTTAACACCCTTCTTTGAGATGTACGAGCTCAGAGGTTGTGTGACATGCTGAGTGCTGCTGATCATTTGTTGATTGAAGCATGGATTTTGTGAAAAGCGTAGCTTTGTGGACAAGATTTTGTCGAACCTCACAACCCGAAAATGGTCAAAACAGGAAGAATGCGGCAAGGTTATGAGGGTCACGCCCTTTAGGGTATGTGCCTTCCTTCTAGATAAAAAGTGGTATCATGGTATGGAGCCTAGATATTTAACTTATGTGGTTGTTGGAATTTGTTGATGATGAGGCCTCGGATGAAGGTCGGTGACGACCGGGGGATGACATACTCATGTCAGTAGTTACCTAGTTATAGAGGTAACCCAACCTTGTGTTAGCAGAGAGCCGGTTAGGTTCTCGAGGCATCCCTCCAGAGGCGTACCTATTCGGTGAGGAAGTTCCTTAGCTTGACCATTTGTTGGAAATCCAAACAAACAATACGAGCCCTTTACGATTGCAGTTATATAACCTGCCACCTAAGGTGGTAGCTATAGCAGGCATAATATAATGGTACATATGCTGGCTAAGATTAATATTATACTTTCGAAATATTTTCTGCACTATGAACTAATAATAATATCAAATGGATTTTCGTGTATCAAGCATGTTTGACTATCATAAGGAGAAATCTCCTCCAATTGTGTGCTTGCATTGTGTGTGTGCGGGGAGGCCTTATGGTAGTTTCATTTTCCAAAGCATAGCGGATTTCGTTTTATTTCTTTTTGTTTGCTTTTATTCAAGATAAACTATTTTTGTTCGCCCACACCAGTCTCATGACTGACCTGAAGTTATTGTTCCCTTTCTAAACTCTGGATGCTCACAATTTTCCACATGGGCAGCCTAAAGTCATGTTATCAGATAGTCAGCTAGTAGATGTAGTTTTTGGCAATCTTCGAAGTCTTTGGATTTTGCCAATCGCATTGTGCACCAAGTTTTGCTTCACTTTAACATGATGGTGGTTCACGCTTTTGGTTTGGAGCTTTGGAGTTTGGCAATGGAGATGTTGTTTTCCGTTGTTGTTGCTGTTTGTCTTCTACTGCTTTGTCTTTCTGTTGTTGTGTATCTCTGATATTGATAATCATTTGTATCAGATGTTGTATCATTTGTTGTGTATCGGAATAAATTATTCTTCTGTTTTCGCTGTGTTGTGATATCCTAATGTTGTTATAAGCTCCGATGAACCAGACTCAACGTTTGAATCTGCGGCATTCGAATACAGGTGACGTATTTGGGTGTCGACTTTCGGACGCTGAAACCCGGGTCGTCACATCTGGTATCAGAGCTAAATGTTGATTAACAACTTTATCTTTTGGAGTATAACACATCAGGCGGCCCATTAGAGATAGGGATATAAATGCCCTAGAATGAGTATATCTTTAAGATATCTTGTCCGTATGCCTTAGTAAATTCTCTTACTATTCACTGATAGTGAGTATGAGTGCAAGAAGAGGACGAGGTAGGGGACAGGGGAATACCACTACAAATAGTCAATACCCTGTAACAACAAGGAACAACTTTTTCCATCAATCTCCTTTCATCGTCGGTTTCCTATCAGCTTTCTCATTTTTGACTTTAATAAATTTGAAATTTCAAATTGGTTAACAAAATATAAAGTTAATAAAATGATTTCGGTTAAAACCAAATTTGGAAATTGTGTGTAAATTTTCGTGATCTTTATAAGCTAAAAGATAAATTTCTTTTATCCCGAATCGAGACCATGTAACCGATTCTTTTCTATGATGGATCTAGCCCAGGATCCCATCAGCTGGGAATTGTATCCATTTGTCTGTTTTGTTGGATTTCGATACATTCTACGAATGGATAGTTATCCCTTCGGACTAACCATGCCCCCTGCATATTTCGTAGACCGGATGACCTGAGTATTTCGTAAAATATTGAATAAGTTTGTTCTTTTATTTATTGATGATATTCAGATTTGGTACGATGCAGAATAAATATTCAGTTTGATTTGGTAAAACATTCCCCATCTTTTCTTTGTTGTCTCCCTGTCTAGAAAATTTCAAGGATGAAATTTTCTTATGGGGGGAATCTGTAACGACCCCTTTTTAGCCCAATTTAAATAAGTAATTAATATAATTTGTGGGTTAATTTGTGAATTAAATGAGAACTAATTTGAAAATTTGGAAATAAATATATAGAAAGAGATTGTAAAATAGAATTTTGGTTTAAAATTCAAAATAAATACATTGAAAATAAATTGGATTAAGAAACTATATTTCAAATTCAATAATAATTTGTTATCTAATTTTATAATATATATATATATATATATATATGGACGTTATGATTTGAGATTAAATATAGTAATTTTCAAAAGGCTATTTTAAAAATTCTTATATATAAAATATATGTGATTACTTATTGATGTATAATTAGTTTTAAAATCATTTTTCTTAAGGTTATATAAATAGTTATAAAGGTAAGTGTGTATAGATAAATATTTTTTATTTAAGTAAGATTTATAAAAGGCCAATGTTATTTCTTTTAAAATTATATATGAACTAAGTATAGTTTGTAAAAATAAAAGTTTAAAACATATTACATAATTTATAATAACATAAGGGTTTAAAGAAAAATTTATAAATTAAATAAAGTAGGGGTTTAAACATAAATTTATTTGTTTTAACAAGTGTAAAAGAAAATAACATGTAAAATACAAGTGTTAGATTAATATAACATGTGGCAATTTGTTTCTCTTAAAATTTAAAAAATATAAATAACATGTATAGGAAAGAAAATTAGGCTATTTCCTAAACTCCTCATTTTCGTCTTTTCTAAACTAAAAATCAAAATAAAAGAAAATAAAAATCAAACCTGTGGAATTCAAGGCTTCATGCTTCAGATTAATTTAACATTACAGATCAAAATTAATTCATCTCAACATCAAGCAATTCAAAGATTCAAAGTAACAAAAGCAAATTTCAACCTAAAGCAAACATAAAGAAGATCAGGATCAAGAAAAGGTAAATTCAAATCAAAATCTGAATCAAGCAACAGATCGAAGATCAACTCAAATAGGATTCAAATCAAATACAAATGTCAGATCAAACAACAGTTCAGATTAACATCAATGTTTCAGTTTTCAAGCTCAGATCACCTTCCAGTTTCCTCTGTTTCAAAATTTTCAAGGTGAGTAAACTGGTATTAAACTTGAATCTGTGTATATGTATTCTGGTGCTTTAAAGTATGTGGTGAAAAATGTGTGATACATGTAAAAATATGCATGTATACATACATACATACATACATACATATATGTATGTATGTATGTATAGGTGAATTTATGTATGCACGTCTATGAACCAGGTATACATGCTTCTGTTTTACATTTTGTTGGTTTTAAAAAGTTCAAAATTCAAATTCTCATCCCATAGTCTCATTTGATTTCTAAAAGGAATATGTTAATATTAACCTGATCTATTTTTAGAAATAAAAAACAAGTAGAATTATTAAGAAATTTTTCTGGAAATTGGAAATTTACAGTTGAATATATATAAAGTCAGGAAAATCATTGAATTAAAATTCATGTTTTGAATATATAGTCAGAATCGCATTGTAAAATATTGAATTTAGATAATGATTTCAAGATTTTTTGATTCGTATATGATGGGAATTCTCGAATTGATTGGTTTGGGCCTTTTCGTCAATTGCCGATGATCGGCGGGTCTGGGTTCATCGTGGTTGACGTCGAAGGTAGCTTGAAGGATGTAGATCATCGAAAAAATAGTGGGAAGGTTTTCAGGTGGTCGTGGCGACCGATCGACGATAATGTAGGGTTTAATACTTAGTTTTGGTTGAGGTGGTTCCTGTGACGATTTCGTCAACGTCGAAGCACCGGAGGTGATCGGACCGGGGGGGGGGGGGGGTGGGGGTTTCGATGCGTAGTGTCGCGGCGAGGCAATGGTCCAAATTTGAGACCTTTTGGTGGTCGGAGGTGGCTACATGAGGTGGATTTAGTTCGATAGGTTGGATTCCAGGAAGAATTGATTGGCTCGATTTTGAATTATTGAAGAAGTCATTGATTATGGTGGTTATTTGGGGTGAGGTGGTCACCGACGACTTGTCAGAAGTATCGGCAATGATCGAAGAGGCGTCATTCGTTGGTGCACATGCACAAAACATCGCTTGTATCAGGTGAATATTGAGGAGTTTGGGAAGAAGGCTTTGCCTTGGGGTCGAGCTCGAAGTTGAACATGATTGGACTCGAAGACGAGAGTGTGGGAAGTTCTTCAGGATTGACTCGAGAGAATGATGGGGTTGCCTCGGGTTTTTATGATATCTAGTTTTTTTTATGAGAAGAAAATAACAAGTTTTGAAATCTAAACTAAGTCAAATTTTAATAAATTTCTTAACCGCTTCTTTCGTAAATAATAAATGTTGTTTATGTTTAAGATTAATTAAAGGTTTTAATTTTTTTTTTTAAGTTAACTAAGTTTAAATTTTTTTTAATATATATATATAACCTTTGTTTTTTGAAAGTTTATTTTAAATAAACTTAATATTGAAATTAAGTAAATGATTAAAAAATAAAGTGTTTTAATCCTTAATTTAACTTAAAGGTTTAAGTTAAGTGGTTAATGATAATTAATTACAAGATTTATCAAGTAATTTTTAAAAGATATTTAAAGTAATTAATAAAGATAAAATGGTTTATATTTTAATTAATTAAGATCTTAAGTAAGTAATGATTTATTAATTAATGTAAGTAATTAACGGATAATTACTTAAAGAATAATTACTTAATTAAAGATTAATTAAGGTTAGTTAATTTTTTTAAAGGTTAATTAAGTAATTAAAGGTTAATTAATTAAAGTGATTAATTAAAGGATAGTTAGCCAAGGTGATTTATTAATTAACGTGATTACTTAAAGGTTGATTAATTAATGCTAGTAATTAAAGGATTAATTACTTTTTTACTTAAAGAATAATTAATTAGTGTGATTAATTAATAAATGATAAAAGGATAATTAATTAACGTAATTAATTAATTAAGGTAATTAATTAAAGGATAATTAATTAAAGGTTACTTAATTAATGAAAGTAATTAAGGGATGATTTACTAATTAAGGGTTAATTAATTAATGTAATTGATTAAGGGTAATTAATTAAAGAATAATTACATAACTAAGGGTTAATTATTTAATGATTAAAGGTTGATTGATTTATTAATTAAGATTGATTAATTAATGATTAAAGGTTAATTAATTTGTTATTAAAAGTTAATTAATAAATGATTGAAGCATAATTAATTAAAATTATTTGTAATTAATTAATGTTAATTAACCAGGATTAGTTATTTATTCTTATGTAATTAATATAGTTTAAATTATAATCAAGTGATTAATTGATCTTACTTATGGATGATTGGATTCTATTGAATGCTTTGAATTGTTTGATATCTATGATGTGTGATGTTCTATGATGTGATTCTTTTTGAATTGAGTTGTGAAATATGATTTATTTATCCGTGATAAATTTATTTGTGTATCTATAAATGAAAGATAAGTGTTATGGGATTGTGCCACTTATCGATATTGTTGTGCTTGAATTGATGATGGCTGTGATACGAGGAATTGGTTAAGTCATAGATATTTAAATTTAATAATATTTTATTCAAATGGTGAAATGGTTTTAAAGGTTGAAATTTGAATCTAAAATGGTTTGGAAATGAAATTGGGTTGAATATGAAAAGCTTTTGGAAAGGAAGTTTTAAAATTTAAATTTAGTGTGAATATAATATATCTTGTTTAAAAGTTTTGAATTTTTTTTGGAAATTATGGTTCGAAAGGATGATACAAGTTATACAATATATATATATATATATATTTATATATATGAATTTTAAACCCTTTTTGAAGTATATTAAATAAAATTATTTTTGGAGTTTGAATTTAATTCAAATAGAACTTGCCGAGAATACAGTAGTTCTCTGATCTTTCAATGTATACTTTGAAAGGCTATATCTTGAGTAGATTTAATCGGATTTTCCCAAAATGAAAAACATTTGTGTTCAAATGATAATAGCTTTCATATAAAGAAAAGATTTCCAGTTTTTGTTGAAAAGATTTCAAGTTATGGGTGAATCAAATGGAAATAGTTTAGAAAGCTATGAATGAATCTTTGTTAAAGATTGGTGAACTTTGTTTCAAATTGAATTGAATCTTAAGGGTGAATCTTTTGGTTTACAAGATTAAAAGTGGAAATTTATTTAAACTATTCAAAGGAAAGGTTTTGGGCTAAAAGTTATGACTTAACTAAAATCCAATATATCCATATGCTTTTTAAAATAAGCGCTCATTATTCGGTTTAGCTAGGGGAGGACTTTATGTCATGAAACCCATTTCGAATTAATGATACAATGAAATGGATAGCATTTGAAGATGGTGGTGAAGACTGGGTATTTTTGAGAACGATAGGATAACCTGTCGAATGACTCTGCACTGAGTTGCTCCGGCATAGAGATCTCTATATATGATGGGAAGTCCGATCGGGATTGTGAATACCCGGATTTGCAAGGGCTTCTTTGAAGTGACTTCGGTTCTGTTCGAACCCGGAACAGACTTGTATGGTTGTATGTCTGACATTACACTTTGAGATGTAAAACTGATTTCTATCAAATACATTTCTGATTGGTGGCGGAGAATTTATTCTCTTAGCTTAACGCCCTTCTCTGAGACGTAAAAGCTTAGAGGTTAGGTAGTTGATGGTTATCGGTGATATATTCCCAATTTGGTAATGTGGCATGCTGAGTGCTGCCGATAATTTGTTGATCGAAGTATGGCTTTTGTGAAAACGTAGCTTTGTGGACGAGACTTCGTCAAACCTCACAACCCGGAAATGGTCGAAACAGGAAGAATGCGGAAAGGTTATAAGGGTTGCGCCTTTTAGGGTGTATGCATTTCCTTCTGGATAAAAAGTGGTATCATGTTATGGAGCCTAGATACTTAACTTATGTGGTTGTTGGAATTTGTTGGTGTTGAGGCCTTGGATAAAGGTCGGTGACGACTGAGGGATGGCATACTCGTATCAGTAGTTACCTAGTTACAAAGGTAACCCGGCCTTATGTTGGCAGAGAGCTGGTTAAGTTCTCGGGGCGTCCCTCCAGAGGCGTACCCATTCGGCGAGGAAGTTCCTTAGCCTGACCATTTGTTGAAATTCCAAACAAAACAATACGGGCCCTTTACGATTGCAGTTGTATAACCTGCCACCTCAGGTGGTAGCTATAGCAGGCATAATACAATGGTACTTATGCTGGCTAAGATTAATATTATACTTTCGAAAAGTTTTCCACTATGCACTAACAATAATATCAAAAGGTTTTCACATGTCAAGCATGTTTGACTATCTAAAGGAGAAATCTCTCCCAAGTGTGTGATTGCATTGTGTGTGTGTCGGGAGGCCTTATGGTAGTTTCATTTCCCAAAAAGCACAGCGGATTTCATTTTATTTCTTTTTGTTTGCTTTTGTTCAAGATAAACTGTTTTTGTTTGCTCACACGAGTCCCATAACTGAGCTGGAGTTTATTGTTCCCTTTTTAAATTCTGGATGCCCACAATTTTCCACACGGGCAGCCTAGAGTCAGATTTTAAGATAATCAGCTAGTAGATGTAGCTTTTGGAAATCTTTGAAGTCTTTGGTCTTTCGAAGTCTGTGAATTCGGGATCGCATTTGTTTCACCTGCACCGAGTTTGCTTAACTCAGCATGATGGTGGTTCGAGCTTCTTGGTTTGGCATCTTTGGAGTCTTTGGAGTTTGGCATTGAAGATATTATTATTCCACTGCTGTCGCTGTTCATTTTCCCGCCGTTGTTTCTATTTCTGATATATGTATTGATCACTTCATTTGTTTCAGATGTTTTATCATTTGTATTAGATGTTTCCGCTGAGTTATTATTATCTAATGTTGTTATAAGCTCTGGCGAATCGGATTTCAACGTTTGAATCTGCGACATTCGAATACGGGTGAAGTATGGATGTCGATTTTCGGACGCTAAAACCTGGGTCGTCACAAGTAGCGATAAGGGTGGATCCACCCTTCTTTGATGAACATCTTTATCCACTCTTTCCAGCGTCCACGAATCTATGGCTAGGACCTGCTATGGATGATATGAACTTCTAATTCTGATATAATCTCCTATCATGTAAAGTGTTGAGTTCCAACTTTCTGAAATGAGAGCCTAGGATTTGACCCAAGGCAGTATGTTTCTAGCTTGCTGCCGACTCCATTCAGCTATACGCACTCCTGAATAACTAAGACATGGGAACAAGTTTCTTTGACCTATTCTACCATGCTTGCACCACATCTAGGTTCAATTTAGGTTGCTTCTTTAGCTCAGACATCTAACCCTTTAGCTTAAAAAAATATTTTTCCGCATTCAGAAATCTGAGTGTGAGATTCAAACGTTTGATTCTACCTCAGATGTATGGTTCTAGTAATCAGACGTATGATTCGATCCTATTTTATACTATTTTCATTTTGTTTTCAAATTCTACTCGTTCAGTCATCTGAACCATCAATTCAGTCGTCTGACCTCTAACTCAAACATCTGTGGGGTGTTGAGACATCTGAATCGTGCTTTATTTGTACTATTTTCTTTCTGGTTCACATTTAATCGTCTTTGGTTCAACTCAGACATCTGACCAACTAATTCAGACATCTTACTTGTTTTCCCAAATTTTTAAGTTTATGTTTCTTATTTATTTTACTTGTCTTTTGGATGATTTAAGTATGGATTTCAAGGTTTATCTTCACAATGTTTCTGATATTTCTAATATCAAGTTTCAAGTGATTTATTCTAACTTTTACAAATGGATTTCTGCTCAATTATATATATGTAATCAAGTTATTTTGCGTGCGTTTAAATCGATTATCTATTTCTACCTACCCAAAATCATTTCGTATTATCATATGAATCAAATTCATAGAAGTTATCTATTGCTTGCCAAAATCAACCCAGCATATTTAACAAGTCAGATCTATTGGATTAGAGGTAATTTTATGAAACATAAAATAGGCACAAGGACAAACTTTGGAATTTTTTGGAGCTGAAGGAATATCAGTTTTATTTTTAGGCTGAAGGACAAACTTTGAAACGAAATTAATCTGAAGGACAATGCTAAATATAGCTAGCATTTTCTACAGTGTAAAACCGAATATAATGGTAGTTATAACTAGCATTTTGTACAGTGTAAAAGCTGAATATAATTCTAGTTATAACTAGCATTGTCCTTCATTCTTATTTTTTTCCAAAGTTTCTCGATCAGCCCAAAAACAAAACTTGGTGTCCTTCGGCCTAAATTTTTTTCTAAGTTCGTCATTTTGCCTAATTCCCTCTTTTATAAATTCAATAATTTGATCTACTACTCCTTCGGGGTTTCCAATTTATTTCAACCCAAAAATTCAGAATCAAAGATAGATTCAAGAAGAGAAATCACGTTTGTACTACTAAAAGGTGTATAATTGAAGTTCACCTACTTATTTGCACATACTCATTTCGCTCATAGAACCCACTCATCATTTAGATTTTCGTCTTCTCTTTAGATTTGTATCCGATGCTTCTTTCTTCTAGCTTTGTTCATTAAATCCTTCTTTCACTAATTCTTTTTCTTTTTTTGTTTGATTTACTTTTTATTTTGTTTGAAACTTTGAATTTATTTTTGAAGGAGAACTAAGAAAGAAAGGATGTTTTGGAGGGGGAGGCTAGGGTTTTGAAATGAGGTGAGTAAAGCATAGACCTTTATTTATAGTTGAGAATTTGGGTTTTTATTCTAATTTTCAAAATTAATAATTATAAAATTGCCACTAGCTATATTTTCCACTATTTTCACTCTGTTTATCAAATTTAGCAAGTTATATATTATTTATGACTATAAACGATGTTTTGGATGCAAATTGAATAAGTCCCAAGGCCTAATCCGACATCTGCAAATATTTATTATTTTGCCCTTTTATGAAAAATTACATTCTTCCCCTCATCCGTGTTTTAATTTATTACTAAATTTTCAGGGTGTTACAGGATAACTATAGAATGACTCATTTAAGAGTTTCCTATTGATTCATAACAACTAGGTCAAATAAGAAACCTCAACATAATGATGTAACACAATTCTCTCGTCTTGAGAATACTGTGGAACTTTTATATGGATACTCATCTTTGATTATAACCAAATAATGGAATGACAATCACCAAGACACTATAGTTGGATCTTAGAAGAAACATAGAAAGTAAAGCACTGTTCAATAGAAAATTAATTTTCTTGGTTTATAATATTAATATTACGGTAAACTTTAGTCAACTTAGAGTCAAAATCTCTAGATAGAGTAGAACAGTTAATAATAAATGTTACTATGAACCAAGGACTTTATGGACTAATTGATTTGAATGTGGAAAATATTGGAATGTGTATCAATACCGAATTCCCTATGGTACGCTTGCGAAAATGTAAAATTGGATTTATCGATGAGATCTTTAAGCGATGAATTCATCCAAAATTTTATACCATTTGCTAAGGTGACATGTTAATGTTAATATTTGAATTATCCAATGCTACTCATTGACTTAATTCACATATAGGGTCACAGAACTGAATCTATTAAGTCTTTGAAATATAACCCAATTTTATCAAATTTAAATAATTAATTAAATCATTTAATATTTAAGGAAATATTAACTATGGGTTTATTTAGTTTTGGGGTTGTATTTAATAAATGGGGTAGCTTTTAAAAATCATGACGGTTCTAATAGCAATTAATTAGATGCATACATAAAAGTTATATATATGTGTATCTATATATATTTAATCCAGATTTAAGTGCAACTAATTAATGAATGGGCTTTGTAGTTTGTTTCATGTAATAAGGAACACATAATGGGCGACTAAACAAAGGAGGGACTGGTGGTCTTAGCTTTGATTTGGTAAGAGAGAAAGGTACAAGTTTTTTCCATAACTCTCTTTATAAAAGAAAAGGCAAGCCAAATCTTTAACAAAAATCCTTTTCTTGCTCCTCCTCTCCTCTTTTTGGCTATCCCTACCTTTATCGAAATGATAGTGATAGGAGTATGTTCTAGGGGCAATTATATAATTTATTGTAGATTATTAACTCTATATTAAAACTTATAACCACTAGAATAAAATATTGATTTTATTTAAAATTAATTATTTTGAGATTAAAATAAATTTAAACTTCATAGGCATAATAAGATCCAAAATGAAATAATTTTTTTGAAATTTAAACATTTAACTCGCTTTGTGCTAGCCTGAATCTAGCAATTTTATCAGAGCCAAATAGCATATGTGATCTAAATTGGTCATATTAGAGTTAACTGATTAAGCATACCCATTTAGTAAAGTGTCTAGAAATGTAATGTCTAGGTGAAGTTTGGATAATCAATTACTCTATCCTACCTAGCTATTGCTCTGGCCCTTAAGGTTAAGTGAGCCCAAAGTAGCCCCTAATAGAAAAGGCCCAGTATTAATTGGGTCTCGGGCTAATTTTCAAAATTATTTAGAAATTAAAATAGTATTTTAAATTTAAAGTTAAATTTAAAATAAGATGTATATTATAAATGTTATAATATAGCTTTCAAAAGTGTTTCGAAAGTATAATAAACATATTTTGAATTTTTTAACATTAATAACATTAACTAAATAAATGAATTAAATAGTTAGTTAAATATTAAAAAAAGATATATAATGATATATGTTCCATTGACTAGAATTGTATAAGATAATGCAAGTGTGTGTGTGTGTATAATAAGAATTTTTGAAATTAAAATTATTTAATTAAATAAATTGGTAAAAATTTAATTGATAAATAATGAAATACACACACACACACACATATATAAAGATATATGTGTATAACTATAAATGTTATAGTATATACAACATATGTTTATCTATGTATTATAAAACTAATCAAAATATTATTTAATTAAATTAATTAAATAAGATTTAGTTCATATAATATAACATATGACTACTGTATTAGTAAGTCAAATTATAAAAGTTATTTAACAATTAAAACTTATATAATATAAATGTATAAATAAAAGGTAAAACATTAATAAATCCTAAATTTACTTAAGAGATAAATACATATGCATAGCGCGTATACCATGATTCCTGAAATGTCCAACACTTGAATCACTAGGGTATTTCATAAGAAATACATTATTTCATAAGTTGAAATCACCTGATATAAAATATTAAAGATTAGAAATATTTAATATAAATTTTCCTCTACCATTTATATATTAATAGATTACTTGCATACCCTTTAGTTATTGAGCTTTCCTCAAGTTTGGGATATTATTTGTAGTACTATTAATATATAGAATAGACGAGGTAAGATAACTGTATATATTTGTTTAGCTTTCCTCAAAGTAAGTTGAATATACTTTGGTCATCGTGAAATGGAGGGTACGAGTGAATAATATCTCTTTATTTATTGAGTTTTCCTCAAGGAAAAGATTAGATTAGGATTAGGAACCACGAATTAGGAGTTGTATATGATACAACTGATAATGAGTTATTTATTATAGTAGGAGTATGATTTGTTGAGCTTTCCTCAAGGATAAAATCCAAGGCATACGAGTTCTAACACTCACAGGTGAAGTTAAAAGACTTTTATGTTTTGTCTTAGGGTTTGTAAAAGCGTAAAATACTAGTGGGAGTTTATCTGTAAAATGAAATATAATGTTAAACCTTACTAATATTAAAAGAACATCTACTATGGAATTGTCCAAATCTATTAAGTTAAAATTTGTAAAAGAAAGTGCATACTCAAGCTATTTTCTAAAAAGTACAAACTCGTTGGACCTAACTACATTGATTGGATAAGAGTGATAAAGATAGCATTAATTTATGAACGTCTTTGGTCGTTGATAACTGTACATCCAAATGAACAACCCATCGATGATGCAGAGCCTGAACTAAGACTAGCTTATGATAAATGAGTTTCAGACCTAGAAAAAGTCTAGGTCTTATGCTACCTATGTAAGACAAGCCGTTATGGTGCCAGCACGAAAAAATGTCTGTCCATGAGATTTTTGAAAGTCTTAAAGCTCTATTTGGTGAACAGTCTTGTTATGTAAGGTGCAAACTTATGAAGTAACCGTTCAATACCAAAATGACTAAGGGACAAAGAGTGGACGATTAGATTCTAATTATGAATGACTATATTGATAGATTTTCATGGTTAGACGTGACAATAAGCAATGTGTTGTAAGTAGGTTTGATTCTTAGGTCTCTTACTCCCTAGAGTATTCCATTATATTAAATTATAGTATGAACTGGTTAAATGCAAGTCTCATGGAGCTTGTTAATATGTTGAGGTTGATCGAGACGTCATCCAAGGATCAAGGAGCTTTACTTAACGTGTCATCCTCGAAAGGTTCAAAGAAGCGAAAAAGTGTTAACAAGGAAATAAAGAAGACTGCTGCTATTGATAAAGATGAATGTCATCATTGTTACAAGAAGGGTCATGGGAAATGGAATTGTTCGAAGTACTTGAAGATTGTTAAAGAGAAAAAATCGAATGGTTTTGTTGCTCCATCGGGTATATTTATGGTTCAAAATTGTTTTGCATTCAATATATTATCTTGGGTTTCGGTTACTGGATTAGAACTCATATCTGTAATTTGTTACATGGGCTTCGAAACTAGCATCACACGAAAAAGGAAAAAATGGGGCTTTTAATTACTGATGGATCTAGATGTAGTTAGAGATTTTCATTTGAGTTTTCCGAGTAGATCTTTTTTGATATTAAATAATTGCTATTATGTAAAATACTTTGTTTATGGGATTATTTCTATGTCTAGATTATCTAAAACTCGTTATACTTTTCACTATGCTGATAATTTTATGAACATTATTTTAAATGGTATAAAGGTCTGTGATGGTATTTTAGATAATGACATTGATGTAATCAATGCAAATTATGTATGTTCTATGAATAGTTCTTCGAATGACAATATAAATAAAAATTACCTTTGGCATTGTAGGCTAGGTCACGTAGTGAGAATCAACTACTTAAATTGAAAATCAAATGTATTCTACCATCACTTGGTTCTAAATCATTTGATATTTGTGAATCATGTTTCAAAGGTAAGATAACCAAGCACCTATTTTGTAAGAGCAATGAAAGAGTTGGTGAACTCTTAGATCTCGTGCATAATGATGTATGTAGCTTGATGCCTATAATTACTAAAGATAATTGTTCTTATTTTGTAATCTTTACCGAAAATTTCTTAAGACTAGGATACACGTATCTTATGAAGAACAAATCTAATGTCTATGACATATTTATTGAACATAGGAATGAGGTTGAAAATTAAAAAAACCGAAAGATTAAAGTACTTCGACCCGATTGAGAAGGTGTATTTGTTAGAAAATAACTCCAATATTACTTAAAAGATAATCGGATTATCTCTCGAGTTACTTCACCATATACTTTGCAATACAATGGTATTTTGGGCGAAGGAACATAACCTTATTAGATATGGCTTATTCCATGATGAGTTACCTTTTTCCTATTGAGGATATGCCCTAGAAACTGCAGCCATATGCTGGATTTGTTACCAACTAAATTTTTTCCTAAGATGTCATATAATATATGGCAAGGGAAGAAACTCCACTTCAATTATTTGAAAGTGTGGGGTTACCCTGCCTATATTAAGAATGTCACGACCCGTCTTCCCTCTACCAGAAAGACGCATCATGATTTAAGAAAAAAAGGGATAGAAGAAGAAAAGATAGAAAAGAAGAGACTCAACAACACTAGATTCTCACAGTGGAACGGAAGAAATATAATATATCACATAAAATACTAATAGTATCATATACATCAGAGTTACACAACTTATACAACTCATATTAGACAGTTATAAACACCTATCTAAGTATACAACTCAAGATATCACAAAGGTATAGACACAACACAAACACAACAAAACCACTATATATCTACACGCTGAAGCCTCCTGCTCCAAATCTCCTCCAGAATTCGTCAAGCTAACCTGAATCCCTCGACTACTCATACATAATATGAGTACCCAAGAGTTTAATAAAACAGAAAATAAACACTTGGGTCAGACATGGGTCTGGTGTGAGTAAACGGTTTAAAGTTGCTTAACTTTAAAAATCCTTTGAAAGAAAGGTATCACGTAAGACTTCCCATACATAAACATGGAAAAGTTTTTACCTTACGCTAAACAAAACATTTGATAGGAAATCCAGTGATATTATAATAGTGTCTAGGGTTTTCAAGTAAATAAGAAATAGCTGAAATTGTTACATGATTAAATTCCAGCTACTAGCCACAAAAGTGGGTAATACAATCAAAACTGTAAGGGCACGTAGGAAGAATGGGTTTCCATCAATGGCAGGGCTACTGGGGTACCGTCTGTCACAGTACGGGGCCTACATCACCGTACCGAGGATCCACCCTAAATCCCCTGCAACACAAGGCCGGAACCATCCCTTACTGGGCAGTCTCGAACAAGACCACCCCGTGGTTGGCGCGACCAACTACACACTAAGCCGAAATAGAAAGGGACCTCTAGACAGGGGTAAATCTCATCCTACTTGGGTGCTACCTACTTAACCTTGCTGCACCTCCCCTGTTTTAGCCATTCCCGGTTGATGAGGCTTGAGGCTGCGATTACCTTTATAGAACACATCTATCTCAGAATGCTCAACGTCCACCTGACGATGTTATGAAAGCATTCAATCCATACAAGTTCGTTCCGGGTTCGAATGAAACCGAAGGCACTATCTCATTACACTCATTTTGGAATCACCCTCAGAGTTAACGACCATAGCCCTTGCACTCTAAATCACCATCTCGAACCTAAAAGTACTACCCCCATTAACTCATATTGGAATCACCCTCAGAGTTTTAATGATGAATAGTTCTTACACCTCGAGTCTTCATCTTGAACTCCACATGGATTCACGACCTAACGTTTAATTTGGATCGATGTGGTTTTCGGATATCCAAATATTAAAATCCGATCCCGGTCTCACCGAAATCCAAAACGCCATTTTAATGTCCAAGTTATTTAAGGGTTTAAACTTATATTCAGAATAACATAAACAGATAGATGATTTACATTATCACAGATAGATAATCCATATTATCTAAATCAACCAAACATCTCACATCATAAAGCAGCACATATCACATATCAGAGATATCACATCCAAATCATCCAATATCATTCAATCATCCAATATCAATCAATTATCCATAAGCAGGTTTGATTCACTCTTAATTAACTTAATTAACCTTTAATTAAATTAATTACCAACCTTTAATCACTTGGATTACTTCAATCCTGCTTACTTATCATCAATTAATTAACCATCTCTTAAGGATCTACCTTAATTAATCTTCCTTGATTAATTATCCTTTAATTACATTAAGTAAATATCCTTTAATTAATTACACAAATTAATTATCCTTAACCATAAACAGTAACTAACATTTAATTACTATCACTAATTACATTAATTAACGATCCTCCATTTATTCTATTAATTAATTAACTATAATTAATTACATTAATCCTTAATTAATTACAATTAATTAATCATACTTTAATTAATTACTTCCATTAATCAACCTTGATCAATTTCAGTAATTATATTAATTAATGATCCTTACTAATTAATTAATTAATTAATTATTCTTTAATTAATCACACTCATTAATTAGTCTTAATTAATCTTAACAGTAATTAATCATCTAATAATTACTTACCTCTATTAATTAACTCCTTAATTAATTATATTAATACTTTGATTAATTACACTAATTAATTAATCCTTAATTACTTTATTAAGTAATCATTAATTAATTACATTAATTAATAATCCTTAATTAATTACTTTATTAATTAATCACATTTTTAATTAATTACATTTAGTAATTAATCTTAAATTAATCACATTAATTAATTAATCACATTAATTAATTAACCAAATTAACTAAGTAATTAACCCTTAATTACTTCCATAAGTAATTATCCTCTAATTACTTTCATTGGTCAATCTCTCTCTTAATTAGTTACCTTAACAAGTAATTAATCACATCATTAATTAAACTTAATCCTTTAATTAATTAATTACTCTTTAATTAATTAACTTTCAAATCAATTATATTAATTAATCCTTTAATTAATAACATCTTGTGATTAACCCTTAATCACTTTCAATTCATAAGTAATTTCCCACTAATTACTTCCACAAGTAATTTCTCTTTCTTAATTACATTCAGCAATTATCCATTAATTACTTTATTGGTAATTTATGCTCAATTAATTATTAAGTGATTATCTTTAATTAATTAGGCTAATTAGTTAACCTAAAATTAATTACATTAATTAATTATCCAATTAATAAATCACTTACTTCCTAATTAATTCATTAACCATCCACTAATTACTTCATTAAGTAATTATCCTTAATTACAAATAGTAATTAAGCTTTAATTTAATTTATTTATTTATTATCCTTAATTAAATTCAACCTTTAAAGATAAACTTTTCCATTTAAATTACATATTAATTTCTATCATTAAACTTCATTTAAACCATTTAGAAACAATTATATATTTGAATAAAATTTTATTTTTAAACAAAACAATTTAAAACCTTCATTTTTAATACACTTAAAATCTATGAAAATCCTTTTTAAACATGTTTAATTAAATTAAAAAAATATTCGTCTTTGAAAACTTAATTTCATATCCTTTAAACTTATTCATTTAAATATAATTTATAATCCATTAAAACATTCCTTTATAATTTTTTTGGATATAACTTTAACTTAAAACATTCATATTTCAATCTCATTTTAATTTTCTTTAAACTTGATTTAATATTTAATTTGAAAATACCTTAAATTAAAATTCAACATTAATTTAATTAATTACTTAAAATATCAACCATCTAACCATTTCAAAACTTGAAATATATTAAATTAAAACATTCTTAAAATCTTGCGTTCATTTTTTTGAAAGGACTAGTTTTTGAATTGTAAAACTTAAATTGTTCTTACAAAACTTTGCTTTTAAAATTTGGCAGACTCGTTTTCCTTTCAAATTTTGTTTTAACTTAAAAACCAGATTACCCATCGATACAAAACTCAAGTCGAACCCCAAGCGAACCCGTGTTTTTGCCATCGAGTCACTCACCTACCCCATCAGCTTCGAGAAAAACGTTCACTAGCACGAGACAAAACCCGAGCCACCACTTAAACCCATCGTCCCAGACACAGCGTGCACGTACACCGATGCCTCCCTCCTCCAGTGATCGTCGCGGCGACGCTCGACCATCACACTAACTCACATGACCACACTCCAACATCCAGATCGCACGAAAATCCTACGAGGCGAAAATGAGGCATCTTGATCAAACAGGAAACCACCAGGCCAGAAAACTTCATCGTTACGATGCCTTCGACCTCGAGATCACCTGCCCCCTTCACCGAAGCATCGCCACACTCTGAGGAACCATTATCCCCTATCGCGATCGACTGCGATGCGCCACCATCGTCCCATTCGCCTCGACAACACAAGCGAACCAAACCCACAGCAAAACCCTACTTCCACGCTGCCTTGCCACCACGGCCGATGATAAAATCCACAACTATTTTTCCTATGAACGTCAACACTTTAGCCACCTTCAACCCAAAAATCATCAGACATTACCATGCCGATCGCCAGAATTCGATCGAAACCAAATTCCTGTTAATCCCTGAATATATCACCATTTACAAATCTAAAAATTGTGATTTTAATTCCTAAATTCATCATTTTCTATCACTAATCTAGATGTATAATTCAAACTTCAAATTACCATGATCGATTTTTAACCCAAATTTGATTTTCACTGTCATTTACAAATTTATTAAGATGAATACTTAATAAAATTTCCTATTATCATTTTTAAATTAATATTATCATGTTGTAGTACTTTTCTATTTAAACAGCATGGCCTAACAACAAATCATTTGGAAGAAAGGAATTTTCGTTCTATTGCTTGGAACAGAAATCATCACAGGTTCAAGCTATATACATACAGACATATACATTCATATGCGTAGACATTCATATATATATACACACACACACACACACACATGCATTCACATCATAAACATCTACAATCATATCCTACAGCAATTTATCACAAACATTTAAGCATTTTCACAGGTTTTAAAAACTGTTTTTAAACTCAAATGTTTACTCACTTAATCTTGAAGAACAAAGAGCAGTTTGAATTTTTGATCTCGGAACTGCAAATTTTTGAATTTCTTTTGCTGTTGAAGTTGAAATCTTTGCATGCTTGATCTCAGGCTTTAAACACTTGAAAACTGATGTTGATTCCGGATTTTCTTGCTTGCTAAACTTTGCTTAAAACTTGGTAAAGGCTTTGAAAATGCTTTGAGGATTTTATAGGCTTTTATTTTGGAAAATGGTTAACAGGATTTGAAAATTTTTGTTGGTGAGAAGTTTTACAACATTTTTATTTCGAAATCCTCTTTGTTACAGCTGAGAATTGGTAAAAGATTTGAAGAAGAAGAGTATGTTTTTATGAACTATTTTATGAAAAATTAAAGGAAATAAAATTTAGAGATAACACTTATTTAAAAACTTACATTTGTCCACTTATACCTCTTAATTACCTTACACATGTTCCCAACATGTGTTAATTTATTTACACATGTCCTAAGCATTTTATTTAAATTTTTATTTAAATTAAATGTTAATATAAGGTTTTCATACTTTATTTGTTAATTAATAAACATTTATCTTAATATATGTATATATAAACTACTTTTAAAGAAAATATTATAAAACCAATTATAATACAAATAAATTCTTATACACATATTTTTAAAATCCAAAATAATTATTTTTATTGTGTAAGAGATATAAATTAAAATGCCAAATATCCTTTGAAAAAGTATTATATATATTATACTTTCCAAATTATAATATATACAAATTATAATATATATATATATATATATATATAAATTAAAATTTGAAGCACTTTAATTAAATTCAAACCAAACTTCAATATATACAAATATACATATACATTTCAAATAGAAAATATTTTTAACATTAGTTTGAGAATTATTATATTAACTTTCAAAACAACTTCAAATCATAACATATACATAAATATATATTACAATTTAAAAATACATCTTTTATTAAATTAAAAACTTTCTATTCACAATATATATACCAAATATATATTATAAATAGAGCATATTTTTATTAGCTTTAAAAGAAAATCTTACAAATTTTAAATTTTTAGAAAAGATATAAATAAATATCGCCAGATTAAATATCTATTAGTTTTTAAAAGATTAAATTACCAATTTAAATTAAAATTATAAAAGAAAATTATCAAACCAATTAAATTGTTAATAAAGATTATTAAATTGATATTGTCCAAAAATTCCGGGTCGTCACAAAGAACGTCGCTCCTAATAAGCTGGAGGCAAGATCAGCCTTGTTATAATGACCTGTAAATTTTAACGGTTTTAATAACGCAATTTACTGAAATTTTGTGGAATTTTAAATAATTGAATTTGGAAATGAAAATTTGATATTTGAGATACGTATGTATAAACATAGCAAACAGTAAGTTTTCATCAGAAAATATGGTAGTTTATTTTGTTGTATAATTTTATTTAAATTTAAATCAATTAAAATTTGTGTAAATAAATATTGTTCAAACCTGAATATTGCTATATAATAAATTTGTAAATCATCTTCTAAGTAGGACGTCATATTTCATTTCTCCAAACTTGGACTGCTATTGCCTCATTTATATTAATTTCGGCGTTTTAGTTGCATTTTCGGTACCAAATATCGATTTTTGATAGGATGGTCGTACCATTGATATCCATATACCGTTTTGGTCATCTCATCATGATGATCCCCACAGTATATTCTTTTGTCAATTTCGGGATCCGCTACGCGGCAAAAACCTGTGAAACGATTAGCCTTACCGGTTCTATATTTGAGCCTTTTGGTTTCGGTGTGTCTTTTCAATACCCACGTGAAATCGAAGAGCCATCAGCTATTAATAATTTAGCCAGCTGTTCGATTGATGACTTTTTCTTTTCCATAGCTTTGATTTTTATTCTTTGGTTCCTTCATTTACTTAGATTTGTAAAGAAATATAAAATATATATTATGGAGATCTGCATTTTTCTTTCTCCCATCTCCTTTGTTATTCCTTTGTTTTCTTTCCTCCCCCTCTCCATCATCATCGTCCTTCACGAAAGCACCACCCCATAACGACTGCCTTTCTCTATGTACTTCCCTTTCGCCACCAACCTTCCACCTAAGCTTGGCGAACCAAAAGCCTCATGACTTCACCGTGCACGAGTAGCTCTTTCACCTCCAATGCTACGGCCTTCATCCAAGTATGCAGTGATCCACTTCCACCTTCACCCAGCACGGCCTTCACTTTCCTCCTCCACAAGCCTTCCCTCTTCCTTTCCTTTATCCAAGCAACCATGCCTCTCTCCACCGTCCATGCGTGCCCCACTCCTCCCCTCTCTCGTATAGCCATCATGGCCACAGCCACCTCAACACGCAACCCCTCCACTCCACCACAACCCAGCCCAAACAACCCTATGCTTCCCCTTGCCAAAACTGAACCTGCTCTTATCCACACCATCCCCTCGCCTATCAAGCTCACCCCTTTGCCTACCCAAGATCCTAATCCAGATTTGTGAATGTAAGTATACTTTGGTTGCAGTTATATATTAGTGTGTGTGTGTGTATATATATGTATTGTTTCCACCTATAGTTTATATATTAGTTTTGGATTGTATAAGTTATGTATAGTTTTAGTCAGTATATGTATATGTAAAGGTCAGAGAGAATTATGTGAATGTCAACATATATATATATATGTATGTATGTATGTATGTATATGTATTGAAATATGTTGAATATATATTTGAAGTTGCAGGCTAGTTTATATAAATTACACACACACACACACACACACACACACACATATATATATATACATATGAGTTATACTAAGTGTTGTTGTTAAATATACAAGATTTCCATATATTAATTTATACATACTTTGTGGGTTTAATGTACAAGTTGTAATTTGTTAGTTTAAAACTGCTATTTATATTTGTAAACATTGAAAGTTGTTTGTATATATATTTATATTAGTTGTATATAATATGTTTGTTCCTCTATATATATGGTTTGTGTATATGGATTTGTATGCAGGCTATATGTGCGTTAAGCTATGTATACATTTATAATATATGGGTTTGTGTATATATATATATATATGTATGTATGTATGTATATATATATATATGTCCATTTTATGTAAATTTGTAAAGATTATGCGATGCTTGGTTTATATATATAAGTTTATGCAAGTTATCTTGTATATATCTTTTTATATATTGCTTTTTATATATATTTCTATGTTTATTTACAAGTTTTGCATATGTTGAGTGAGATTTGAACTATATCCATATATGTACATATATATCGACTTTGAGTTTATGTGTATGGGTTTTAAAATTTTATATTGACTTTGAGAAATAAATATAATGATATAATGAACATTTTGTTTTAGTTTATATCCATCTGATTTGACTCATCATTATCAATTCCTATTTATCAGCTCTATCCATATAAATTCATGCCAATCTTGCTTTGCTTTGGAATTCGTGCTTGGATTCGTAACCCATTTCATTATCAAATCTTTCTAGCCTTGAAAGGTAAGCCATCATTCACGATTAACATTCTTATAGTTAGTAAATATGATTTCAAGTGAAACGACAATTGAAATATGCTGTTAAATTTGAATTGCTAGTTATTTAATTGTTAAATATGATATGCAATTATCTGAAATTGTTCACCTGTGATATATGACTCCATATCCTGTTGTATACCTTTTATTTTATTTATCACTAATGATATATGCCTATTATTGATATGTTATATTTTATCATATTTGTTCTCACTCTGCAAGTTCCCTGTTAATTTAAAATTCCCTATGGATTGAAATGATACAAACCCGAACGATTTTGTAGAATAGGAGAAAATAGTTATGGGTTGAAATAATAAACCCAAGCGATTTTCATTTATTTTAAATTTTTGGGATTGCGGGTTGAAATGATATATACCCGTAAATATTTAAATTGCAGATTGAAATGATAAGTATCTATAACACTTGACCATAGGATAGAAAATTATATACGGACACCGCTGGTCTATATTTTGAAAATGATTTCCAAAGTTTTGAAAGGAAATAAAAGGTTTTAATAAATGTTGATGTTTAAAATAATATATATATATATATATATATGCTATTTTTATATATGTCTATATTTTAGATTTTTAAAAATTATATGTTTTGGAAATTGTAAATTTATAAGTTAGTTTTGAAATTATAAATTTTAAGATTTTATTTATAATTCTACTATTTTAAAATATATAAAAATAGATTTAATATGAAATAAATCTAATAATAAGATTTAATTTAATAAAAATTTAATTTAATTTGTTTAAAATATATTTAAGCTTTTTTTAAATTTGTACTAATATTTTAAAAATAGATTTTTTTATAACTTAATATAAAAAGTTGGGAAGATAAATTAAGGTTTACTTGGAATTTAAATTGGTTAATAATTGAATTCAAATAAGAATTTATTTGAACTTATTGATTTTTGAAATTTTGGAAAATATGATTTATAACTTGACTTGATAAAAAGGTGATTAAATGAATATTATCAATTTTTAAATAAAATTGAGATTGAATATTTTATATTGATTTAAATTTATGAATTAGGATTTTAATAAATTGCTATTGAAATGACTAAGTGAATACTTTCCCATTTGAATAAATTAAAGTTAAATGTTGAAATATAAATGAAATTTATGTTGTAAATGTTCGAATATATAAACTTGAATCTTTGAACTTTAAATTGAAATGGTTAAAGTGGAATTGATTTAAACTGAATGGTGGAATTTAAGATGATTTGAATCGATTTGCGTAATTAGAGGAATTAATTTTATTATATAAAGTAATTTTAATATATAAACTATTTTAATTCATAACTATTTTAATATATATATTGTTTTCAAAATCTAAACTATTTAAGTTGGAACAATTATGATTTCAAAAGTGTTATGATTTCTAAAGTATTATGATTTCAAAGTGTTATGTTTTCAGAATTGCTAGGGTTTCGAAAGTGTTATAAATTTTAAAGTGTTACGATTTTGGAAATGAATATTATTTAAAGTGAATAATGATATCGGATTGATATGATTTGAAATGAATTTAACATTTTGCTATGAACTATGAACTATTTGAATTGAAATAACTATGGTGTGATATAAGCATTTGGTTGTTAAAGAGACCGAGATCGGATATTGTCATACTCTGTACCAATACCGAAAACCACTTTTACGACTGTGTACGTGGTAGTGATTCTAGAATGAAGTAGGATGGTTTGGTGACAATTCTATATGGTATATACATATCCCTGACTCCCGTGAGTCAGCTTGATGTGGCTAAAACAGAAGCTATACAGGGCCAAATGGGGTCATTCCCCTGATCGGGCACATTTCTTCGATACCATTCTATTGCATTTGTGATTTGATTGGGTGCACCCTTTGATTTAGGAATGTGTCAGGGGTGGACTGTTATATCTGCTATGTGTTACCACCAATCCGAGAATGAAAATAGTATATCTACCTGGCATTGCCTCGAGTGCCTTGTCTCATGCCCCATCGCGCCTTCTACGAGTTTGGTTTGTACCATACCTATGGAGTGCCCTCTGATAGTCCTCCAGTTTATGGAGGAATTACAGTACTATATAGACTATGGAAATATATAAAAATGTGTTAAAGAGGATATGGGTAACGCCTAAACACTATTTTAATACTTTTACTTTACTATAGACATATTCTAATAGCGGATGGAAATCCCAAAATCCTTTAAGTTACATGATTTTAGTTGACATTTCACTTGAGTTAAATTTATTAATATAATAATGTTAATCCTGACTTGAGTGTTTTGTGTTTTTCTTTATACTCGGGTCAGTTTGATGTCACATCATTTGAAACTCACTTTTGGAGATTGGAGCTTTACTTGAAGATCTGTCTTATCTATTTAGCTTTTCTAGTTGATTTGTTCAGATATGTCATCTGTTTGTATTTGAGACTTCATTGTAATTGAGATATTTTGTTGTATTTTATTTCAAACTCTGATGTTTATATAGTAGCTTCATGAACTGCTATTTATCTATTCCGCTGCTTATTGTTGTAATACTCCATGTCCGTGATTCTGTGATTGATCTATTTACTGCATATGTTGAGTTTTGCCAAATATAAATTAACAATATGATTTTTGAGCAATTCAAGTCCGACATGTGCAAATGTGAATGGTCCAAAATAGCGGATTGTTACAGTTGGTATCAGAGCTCTGGTTTAGGCAAAACTTAGCATATAGAGTAAAATTTAATTGCATAATCACCTTCGTTCGAGCCTGAATTTCTTCCTCTTTGATTCGCACTTCCTTTGAATTTCGGAACCTTTTGTTCTAAAATCCATCTTTGTCAGTCCCTATTCGTGTTCTTCTTAACAGAGGAGCGTCCCATAGCTCTATTTCTATTTATCTCTATAATCAATTTGAGCTTATCTTGCCACTTCTATTGTCAACTTTATCCTTGAGTGTGACTGCTCCCATATGCGGTCCCGCCTATCTTAGTATGGTTGGTAAAGGGGTGAAACTCCTTTACAACTGGCGTCAATTCATCATAGACTTCTATACCCTTGGGTTCGATGTTGTCATTTCTTGCAAAACCCGAATCGTCTCTTAGTGAACAACTCACGTAATTCTCTTCTCATTGAATGTCGAATGCCTTCGGTTATGCTGGCAGTTCTACCTTTTTTCTAATACTTAGTGTGACAACCTGGGATATTTGGCAAATATTAATTTGACAATTTTCTAGTATAATTATTTAAATTTGCAAACTTATCTTTCAAACAATAAATAAAATATGCTTTCATATTACTATTTGTGAATAGAAAACTATAATTTGAATTCAAAATAAATATCTTGAAAATAAATTAGATTTATTTCTACATTTTTCAAACACTAAGTATATATATAGTTTTAATTAATCTATAAATAGCTTAAGCTTAAAATTAAGATTAAATAAAAGGGTATTATAATATTAAGTAAACTTGGTAAATAAAAAGAAAATATAAAAGTAAAAATATAAAACATAAAAAAAATAAAAATATGTGCACAAGGACATTTGTAAGCAAGTAGGAGATCCTTGTGTGCAAGTGTCAAATTTATTTGTTTCCATCAATTTAGAAAATTAATTAAAATAATAATAAAAATATAGTGTAAATGAGAAACCAGGTGCGACACTTATATATATATATATGCCTCAACTCTTTTCTTTCTTTCATTTTCCAATCTAAACCAGAGAAAAAACAAAAACCAGGAAAATAAAAGAAAAACCAAACAACTCTTTTAAGTTTTCAAACTGAAGCAAACTAGATTCAGATTTAACTCAACTAAAAAACAAAGTAGATCAAGTTGCAGTTTCAAAATCAAGAGCAATTTCAAATTTTCAAACTCTGGTTTCCGCTGTTTAACTAAATACAGTGAGTAAACATTCACCTTTTAAAACCAAATTTACTTTATTATATGATGCATGCGATAAATAATGGAAGTAATGTTGTGAAAATGTTTTGCATGGATGTATAAATATCTTTGCATGTATATAAGTATGAAGTTGCTGTGTGCATGTCTGTGCATGTTTCTGTTTTGTTTTCAACAGACCAAAAGTCACTCAAAATTCATTTCCTCTTCCAATAAACCATTATAGGTTATGATATTTAAAGAAAATATGTTCGTAATAAGTAATTATATTTTTAAAAATATTTTTAAGTGTAGTTAGAAGGTAGAGATACTGGGAAGAAGGAAGAAAGTGAAAATCCAAACATGTCAGAAATTTGACTTCCATAATTCCAAGATTTTCATATATATTCTGATTCGTCTTTTAAAACTATGATTTTTAATGGTATTATCAAGATTTTTAGGTTAGTAATTTGTGAGGGATTTCTCGATGAACGGAAATTGGGTTTTCATCGATTTTTGGCGATCGGAGGATGGAGGTGTGTTGTGATCGATGCTGGAGGTAGCTTGAGGGTCGAGGGGCATGGAAAAAATGATCGGAGAGTTTTTAGATCGCCATGGATGTGCGGTGAGGAAGATTTAGGGTTTAGCGATTTGGTCTGGTCGAGGATGTTTGAGTGGCGATTGCGCGTTCGTCGTCGCATCGGAATGGGCCGTAGTAGGTGGAATAGGAAGGCAAGGGTTTGGCACAGATCCAGGCGTGGCGACGTGGTTTCAGATGATAGGAGGTGGCAGCGAGTGTTGGTTTTGGTAATTGGGTTTTTTCCCAGTGGTGTCGTCTACCCTTTTTCGATTTGGAGTGTTGTCGTGGTTTCTGGGTGGTCGGGTCAAACGAGGGACACGTCGGCAACTTGGTAGCAATAGCAACGATGGTCGGAGCGGTGACGATCGTTCATGCATGTGCATAGTGCATTGGTATCAGTGGTTTTGCTAGCAAAGGTAAGGATCAAGCATAAGAAAGAAGAGAAGGAGAGGGGAAAGAAGGGATTGGGCTCGGGTTAGCATAGGAGTTTGTATTGGGGTGGGCTTGGGTTTGCTTAAGTGTATTAGCAAGTTTTTTGTTGAAAAAAAAAGTTTAAAAGAAGAAAGGAAGAGAGTCGGGGAAGTTTGAGTTTTTGCTCGGGATTTTTAGGCTTGGGCCCGAGTGTTTTAGAAAAGAAAAAATAAATGAATTAACCAAGTTTTTAAAAAGAGTAAATTTATGAACAAATTTTCAAAGTAATTTTTGAACAAGTTTTCAAAGCAAGTTTCAGGCCCAAGAATTTTGAAGTTAAGTGTTGAACTTAAATTGATTTGGTTCAGGATAATTATATATTAGATTAATTATTTAATTTAATTCCTAAGTGTTTTCAAATAAAATTGAATAATGTAATTAAGTAAATGGTTAAGAAATTTGTTTTAAATTTTTAAACTGATCAAAGGTCGTAAGTTATTATATATGTTAATTAATTCCAAATAGTTATTTAAATAAAATATAAATGGCATGCAATTAATTAATGAGAATTAAGAAAGGTTATAAGTAATTAATTTTTTTTTAAAATTAAATTAATTAGGGTGTGACCAGTTTATCTAGCTTATGAATGATTAAATTAAATTGAATGCTTTGGATTGTTTAATATCTCTGGTATGTTAATGTGTGATATTCTGTGATATGAAATGCTTTGGATTGTACTGTTGATAAATGTGAATCATTTATTTGAATAGTTATCTGTGATGAATTCCTGTGTGAATATGATATCCTGAATTTAAATTGAATCAAATTTTTTTACTTAAACAACTTGGCCATAAAAGGCAGCGTTTGGATTTCGACGAGACCGAGATCGGATACCAAATTGTTATCTGAAAACCACATCGATCCAAAATAAATGATAGGTCGTGAAATCTCAAGTGAAGATCAAGAATGAAGATTCAGAATGCAAGGGCTATTTTTCGTTAACTCTGAGGGTGATTCCCAAATGAGTGTAACGGAGGTAGTGCCTTCAGTTCCGTTCGGACACGGAACGGACTTGTATGGACGAATGCTATCAGACCGTCATCATTGGAGGAAGATGACCATTCCAGGAAATGTGTACTATAAAGGTAATCGTAGTCTCAAGCCTCATAAACCGGGAATGGCTAAAACAGGGGAGGTGCAGCAAGGCTAAGTGGGTAGCACCCAGGAAGGATAAGATTTTCCCTTGTCTAGATGTCCCTTTTTTCGGCTGTGTGGACGGTTGTTGGCCACAACCATGGGGTTGTCTTATTCGGACTATACAGTAAGGGATAGCTCTGTTTTTGTGCTGCAGGGGATCAGGGTGGATCCTCGGTACTCTGAACTAGACCAGGTACTGTGACGGGCGGTACCCCAGTAGCCCTGTCATTGTGTGGAATCCGATCTCCAATAAGCGTTCGTATGGTTTTGATTGTGCCCGACTATGTTGGAACGTGAGATGTAAGCATTCCAGCTATTTCCTATTCCTCTTTTGTAATTCAATTATTTTATCTTCCTTTCGAACCTATCTTCTTGATTATAATTTTCTTTGGTCAGGGTTACTCTGAATTTGAACCTTTATTCTTTTTCGATCGTCCATTCTTGAATCATTGTGCGAGGAAGTGTATTTGTAATTAATATAAAAATGTTTTTTTATCGTGTCTTTTGAGTTGCTAAGTTTGAATTTTGGGTTTCGATCGATTCGTCTAGCTAACGCTATCGATAGGAATTCCAAAACACTTGAACAGAGCAAATTGACATGACACTGCTTCCAAAATTTATAAATTTTGGATCATTATCAATATCTATAAAAGTATTATTTTCTAAAATTTGATAGATTAATGAATTAGTTGTTACTAAAGATAATACAAGATTATCATTTATTGTTTTATTCAACATTCCTTAAACTATTAACTCTTGTTGTAAATTATAAGGAAAATTTTATAAGTATAATTTATAAATCTGATTTGCAAATGAAATAAACTTAAATTAAGATTTTGAGAATTGAATTTTCGGTGCTTTTCATAAATTTGGTCTTCAAAGTTTTAAAAATTATATTATTTGAAGTATTTTCGAGTAGAAATTGTTTTCCAAAGAATTTTAAAAGAAGTAAGTCAGTACTCCTCTCTACTGTCATTTGATAATAATTTCGATGAGGACTACAGCATTATCGACATTCATTTTCTAGTCTCAAAGTGGAGAGGCCACTTAGTAGCCTTGCTACAATTTTATTTATAGAATGGATTTGATTTGAATCTCTTAAGTTTGATTTGATTTATAAAATATATAAGTATATGAATATTTTTCTTTCAAAATGGTTTTGAAGTGAAACCAGAAATTTAATTCTTAAATCATGTGTTAAGAGGGTTTTCAATCGTTAAAAAAAATTTACGAAATATTTGAAGAGTTTAAAATTTAAATGAAATTTAAACAACTTGAAATAGTTGAATTAGGAAAATTTATTTGTATAATACTCAATTTCGTTTTAATATATATATAACTTACATGAATTATTTAAAAAAAGAGTACAAATGTTAGGGTGAATATATAATTGATGGTTATATAAGTGAAACTCAAGCAATAAATTGTTCAAACTAAAATCTGGCTTAATATAATGTTATAAATAAAAGGAAATTTTTTATAGTATTTAATTACACTCAGAACCCTAATATAACTTACCTAGAAATAGTTAAATGTTAATAAGAACAGGTGATTGAATAATATACGATATAAATGTGAGCAATAAGATGACCAAAAATGATTTTTTATTAAGGGAATTTATAAATAATAAATTGAATAATGAATTGAACATTTAAAATGAGAATTAATTGGTTGAATAGTAAATGGTTATAATAAATGTCTATACACTTAATAAATGTTGTAAAATATGTCAAGTGGAATAAATTAAAGGAGAAAAGGGTTGCTATTTAAGAAAATAAATATGAACTTAAAAATAGTGAAATTGAATTTCAAGTGGGATCAACTTAACTGAAGATAAATAGATTTAATAAATGAGTCAAATCAAATAAATTTTGTTTTGAAAGGAATTTTGTAACAAATGGTAATAATTTGAAATCAAATCATTGATATAAATATATGGAACTTAAGTCAAAAAAATGTGAATACAATGACTACAATTTATTGGATAAAATGGATTGAAACAAAGTTTGCTGAATAATTTTCAATTCAAAACTAAATTAATTTTATATGGTTTGAAGTTATAGTTTGAATTAACAATTTTGAACTGAATGACTATCTATTGATTTAATAAAATGGATTAAACCAAATTATAGAATATTAATTAATTTAAATTTATATGGTTTTAAATTTATTGTTGTATATTCCATTTCAGTCTATCTTTCTTGCTGGTTGTTCCTATTCTCCTACGTAATTCCTTTCTGGAGGCGAAAAGTTTTGAGTGAGGGAGAGTGTAACGACCTGTAAATTTTAGCAGTTTTAATAACGTAATTAACTGAAATTTTATGGAATTTTAAATAACTAAATTTGGAAATGAAAATTTGATATTTGAGATACGTATATATAAACATAGCAAATGTTAAATTTTCATTAGAAAATATGGAAGTTTATTTTGTTATGTAATTTTATTTAATTTAAATTATTAAAAATTGATTTAAATAAATATTTCTCAAACCTGAATATTTTTATATAATAAATTTGTAAATCATCTTCTGAGTGGGATGTCATATTTCGTTTGTCCAAATTTGGACTGCTATTGCCCCGTTTATATTAATTTCGGCGTATTAGCAGCATTTTCGGTACTGAATATTGACTTATGATAGGATGGTCGTACCACTGATATCTATATATCTTTTGGTCGTCTTGTCATGCTGATCTCCACAGTATATTCTTTTGTCAATTTCGGGATCCGGTACGTGGAAAAATCCAATGAAATGATTAACCGTACCGATTCCGTATTTGAGCCTTTTTGTTTCGGTGTGTCTTTTCAATGCTCATGTGAAATCGAAGAGCCATCGGCTATTAATAATTTCAACCAGCTGTTCGATTGATGACTTTTGCTTTTCCTTAGCTTTGATTTTTATTCTTTGGTTTGCTCATTTACTTAGTTCTGCAAAGCAATATAAAATATATATTATGGAGATCTGCATTTATCTTTCTCCTATCTCCTTTCTTATTCCTCTGTTTGTTTTCCTCCCTCTCTCCATCATCATCGGCCTTCATGCAAGTGCCACCCCATAAAGACCACCTTTCTCCGCGTACTTCCCCTTCGCCACCAATCTTGCACCTAAGCTTGGTGAACCAGAAGCCTCATGACTTCACCGTGCACAAGATGCTCTTCCACCTCCAATGCTTCGGTCCTCATCCACACAAGCAGTGATCCACTTCCACCTTCACCAAGCATGGCCTTTACTTCCCTCCTCCGCAATCCTTCCCTCTCCCTTTCCTTTTTCCGAGCAACCGTGCCACTCTCCACCCTCCACACGATACCCACTCCTCCCTTCTCTCGTGTAGCCATCATGGCCGCAGCCACCTCAACACACAACCCCTCCACTCCGCCACAACCCAGCCCAAACAACCATATGCTTCCCTTTGTCGAAACCGAGCCCGCTCTTATCCACACCATCCCCTCGCCTATCAAGCTCGCCCTTTTTCCTACCCAAGATCCTAATCTAGATTTGTGAATGTAAGTATACTTTGGTTGCGGTTATATATTAGTATATATATATGTATTGTTTCCAGCTATAGTTTATATATTAGTTTTGGATTGTATAAGTTATGTACAATTTTAGTCAGTATATGTATATATAAAGGTCAGAGAGAATTATATGAATGTCAGCATATATATGAGTTATACTAAGTGTTGCTATTAAATATACAAGATTTCCATATATTAGTTTATGCATACTCTATGGGTTTAATGTACAAGTTATAATTGTTTAGGTTACAAGGTGTTGTTTTTGAAAGTTGTATGTATGTGTATTTATATTAGTTGTATATAATATGTTTGTTCCTTTATATATATGGTATATATATATGGATGTGTATGTGTATGCAGGCTATATGTGTGTTAAGCTATATATACTTTTATAATATATGGGTTTATATATATATATATATATATATATATATATATATCCATTTTATGTAAGTTTATATTGATTATGTGATTCTTATAAGTTTATACAAGCTGTCTTGTATGTATGTTTTTATATATTGTTTATATATATGTAATTCTATGTTTATGCATAAGTTTTGTATACGTTGAGTGAGATTTGAACTATATCTATTTGTATACATATATATAAATTGAGTTTATATGTATGTGTTTTAAAATTTTATATTGATTTTGAGAAATAAAAATAACGATATAATATACATTTAGTTTTTAGTTTACATCCAACTGATTTGATTCGTTTTCATCAATTCCTATTTATCAGCTCTAATCGTCGATTTGTGCCAATCTTGCTTTGCTTTGAAATTCGTGCTTAGATTTGTAATGCATTTCATTTTAAAATCTCTCTAGCCTCGAAAGGCGAGCCATCACTCACGATTAACAATCTTATAGTTAGTAAATTTGATTTCACTTGAAAGATAATTGAAATATGCTATCAAATTTGAATTGCTAGTTATTTAATTGTTAAATATGATATGCCATTATTTGCAATTGTTCACCTGTGATATATGACCTCATATCCTGTTGTATATATTTTATTTAATTTATCATTGATGATATATGCCTGTTATTGATATGTTATATTTTATCATATTTGTTCTCACTCCTCAAGTTCCTTGTTAATTCAGAATTCCCTATAGGTTGAAATGATACATACCCGAATGATTTTTAGAATAGAAGAAAATCGTTATCGGTTGAAATGATACACCCAAGCGATTTTCATTTATTTTAAATTTTTAGGATCGCGGGTTGAAATGATATATACCCGTAAATATTTAAATTGCGGATTGAAAAATGATTTCTAAAGTTTTGAAAGGAAATATACGGTTTAATAAATATTGATGTTTAAAATATAATGTGTATATATAGATGTTATTTTTATATATGTCTAGATTTTAGATTTTTAAAAATTATATTTTTTGCAAATTATAAATTTATATATTAATATTTTAGAAATAAATTTTTTTATAACTTTAACAATAAAGGTTGGGAAGATAAATTAAGTTTGACTTGGAATTTAAATTTGTTAATAATTGAATTCAAATAAGAATTTATTTGAACTTATTGATTTTTAAGATTTTGGAAAATATGATTTGTAACTTGATTTGATAAAAAGGTGATTAAATGAATATTCTTAATTTTTAAATAAAATTGAGATTGATTATTTAATATTGATTTAAATTTATAAATTAGGATTTTAATAATTTTTTATTGAAATGACTAAGTGAATACTTTCCAATTTGAATAAATTAAAGTTAAATGTTGAAATATAAATGAAATTTATATTGTAAATGTTCGAACATGTAAACTGGAATCTTTGAACTTTAAATTGAAATGGTTAAACTAGAGTGGATTTAAACTGAATGGTGGAATTTAAGATGATTTGAATCGATTTGCGAAATTAGAGGAACTAATTTTATTATATAAAGTAATTTTAATATATAAACTATTTTAATTCATAACTAATTTAATATATATATCTGTTTTCAATATCTAAACTATTTAAGTTAGAACCGTTATGATTTCAAAAGTGTTTGATTTCAAAGTGTTATGATTTCAGAAGTGCTATGATTTCAAAAGTGTTATGATTTCAGAAGTGCTATGATTTCAAAAGTGTTATAAATTTTAAAGTGTTACGATTCTAGAAATGAATATTATTTAAAGTGATTAATGATATCATATTGATATGGTTTGAAATGAATATAATATTTTGATATGAAATATGAACTATTTGAATTGAAATGACCACGGTGTGAAATAAGAGTTTGGTTGTTAAAGAGACCGGGATCAGATATTATCATACTCTCTTCCAATACTGAAAACCACTTTAACAACTGTGTACGTGGTGGAGATTCCAAAATGAAGTAGGATGGTTTGGTGATGATTTTATATGGTATTTACGTTGCCCTGACTCTCATGAGTTAGCTTGATGTGGCTAAAACAGGAGCTATACTGGGCTATGTGGGGTCATTCCCCCGATCGGGCATATTTATTCGATACCATTCAATTGCTTTTGTGATTTGATTGGGTGCGCCCTTTGATTTGGGAGTGTCACGAGGTGGGCGGTAGTAGCTGCTATGCGTTACCACCAGTTCGGGAGTGCAAACGGTATATCTATGCTGGCGTTGCCTCGAGTGCCTTGTCCCATGCCCTATCGCGCCTTCTATGAGTTTGGTTTGTATCATACCTATGGAGTGCCCTCAGATAGCCCTCCAATTTATGGAGGAATTATGGTACTGTATAGACTATGAGATTATATAAAAATGTGTTAAGGTGGATATGGGTAACGCCTTAACGCTATATTAATACTTTTACTTTTCTATAGACGTATTATAATAGCGTATATTACTACATAGTAGATAGTTCCACGGATCCTTAGAGGAAGGAAATCCCAAACATCTTTAAGTTACTTGATTTCAGTTGACATTTCACTTGAGTTGAATTTATTAATATAAGAAAGTTAATCCTTACTCGAGTGTTTTGTGTTTTTCTTTATACTCGGGTCAGAATGAGTGTCACATCATTTGAAACTCACTTTTGGAAATTGGAGCTTTACTTGAAGATCTATCTTATCTATTCAGCTTTTCTAGTTGATTTGTTCAGAGATGTCATCTGTTTATATTCGAGACTTCATTGTATTTGAGATATTATGTTGCATTTTATTTCAAACTCCGATGTTTATATAGTAGTTTCATGAACTACTATTTATCTATTCTGCTGCTTATTGTTGTAATACTCTGTGTCTACGATTCCACGATTGATTTATTTACTGTATATACTGAGTTTTACTAAACAGAAACTAATAATCTGATATTTTGAGCAGTTCAAGTCCGATATGTGCCGATGCGAATGCTCCGAAATAATGGATCATTACACTTGTGTAAATTTATAGGATATCCCAATAATTCCGGGGGATGTATTTTCTACAACATAGAGGAACAAAAATTTATTATTTTCATGCCTGTCACCTTTTTAGGAAAGGAATTTTTGTCAAAAGAAATTAATAGCTAAGTTGTAGACTTAGATGAGATCCAAGAAAGTAATACAGAGACCGAACCAGTAGGAGAACCAAGTTCATTTATACACGAAATCGCACAACCTGTTTGAAACTATACTAGGGAATCTCATGTATCAGTGAGATAATGTGGTTTTCTAGTGGATGACGAAAAAGAGGACTGTGTCTAAGATGATTACACTCCTCTGTCATTTCAATAAGCACTATAGAGTAAAGACTCTGTGCTTTTGGCTTAGAGGAATGAAATTCATGATGGGTTCCATGTATGGAAACAAAGCGTGGCTTTTCTGGCATACCTAATGGGATAAAACACATTTGCTACAAATGGAAAGAAAAACTAAATGTAGATGGACATGTGGAGACTTATAAGGCAAGATTAGTTGCAAAAGGATTTCGTCAAATTCAATATGTTGATTATAATGGGAGTTTTTTTACCCATAGCAATGCTTAAGTCCATTTGGATAATGCTAGCTATTGTTGCATCATATGATTATGGAATATGGAAAATAGATATAAAGACAACATTTTTAAATGGTGATTTAGAAGAGACCGTCTATATGTCATAGCCTTAGGGGTTTCGAGGTCAGTGGGAGTAAGCGCAAGGCTTGCAAGTTGTTCAGGTCCATTCATGGGCTTAAAAAAGCTTCAGGAAATTGGAATAAGTCTTTTGATAAAGTAATCAAATGGTTCAGATTTTATCAAAACTCAAAGGAAGCTTTCGTATACTTAAAGGAATATGATAATGCTACTGTGTTTTTGATGCCATACGATGATGATCTTTAGTTAATTGGCAATGACGTTTCATTTTTACAATCAGTGAAAGCTTGAATTTTCAAGAACTTCTCCATGAAGGATTTAGGAGAAGCAGCCTATATAGTTGGTAAAAAGATCTATTTGGATAAATCTAAAAGGTTGTTGGGGTTGTCCCAATCTCCACACATTGAAACCATACTAAAATGGTTCACTATGGAGAATTCCAAGCATGGAAATATTCGAACGCAGTCTGGAATCATCTTTTCGAAGGACGCTCCTTAGATTGATAAGTAGAAAGAACATATGAAGGTGATACTATATGCTTCTACCATCGATTCCATAATATATGCTATGCTATGTACTAGACTAGATATGGCATATGCATTAGGATGCGTAAGTTAATATTAGTTTAATCCTGGAGAAAAACATGGATAGTTGTAAAATGTAAACTAAAATATTTGAGAAATACCAAGGACTCATTCCTAATATATAGGAATGGAGACCTCCTTATCTAAGTAGTTAGTATCGCTATCTGGTACATATTGGTGAAGTATCGATATAAGATATTTTAAAATATCGTGAAAATATTGAAAAATAGCGGTGATATATTAGACATGTGTAGAACATGTTATAAACCATATTGTAATATTTTATAATGTTATAACGAGGTTATGTTTCAAAATATTTGGGTCAATATCGCCAAATTACTCCTAAAGAATGAATGCACATAGTTTACAAATTACAGTATGTTTATCGGGATATTCTATTAAACACAAGTCATTGAATAGGCTTACAAAAATTGAGAAATTCATATAATGTGCATTTTTATTATTTCATTCATTTTTGTATTATATTCATTTTTTAAGTCATCTAATCATCTATATTAATTTTAATTTTTTCCGTATTCATATTTTTTTTCATTTTTTATCTAATTTATGAAATAAGTAATGTTGATTGACATCGATTGAAGCTTCTTATTTGTTCTTTATCAATTTTTCAAATATATAACTTTACTACTCTTCATAATTGTAGTTTGTGATGCATGATAATAACTAATAAAATCAAATTTCTTATCCTAACTTACCAATTAGAATCCATGAACCAAAATATAACTTTTTGAGAGAAATGTGTGATCCTCTAAAAAAGGAAAAGAGAGCACACATGGAGCTATATATATATATATATATATATATATATATATAACAAATATAAAGGAGCTGCCAACATGCCTGGCAGGTGACAAGACTATTAACTAGAAAAAATAAAGAAGTAGATACCCCTCAATTGAGCTCCGGCAAAGCCACCACCCATTAAACCCTAATACCGAGCTCCGACAAGGCTACCGCCCAATAATAGAGTGTTAGAGGCATCTAAAACCAGAGAAACTGAAATACAACACCCACAAAATAAGAGAAGATCCAAAAAGAAGAACACCAAGGGGCGAACTAAAAAGAAGAACTCCACTCTGAAGACATTGAGTAGCCACCAAGGAGTGCAAGACACGTTTGGAATCCCAGTGAAAAGCAATCCTGCCAACCAGTACAAAGCTGCAAGCTGTCCTGAAAACCAGTCGAGAGAAAACTAGCAACCTGTCTAAACCAAACCTGAAACAAAACTAGGAAGCCAAGTTAGAATGAATCACATATATGTATACAAATAGATTTTATATACATATATGTGAGAATAAAAACCAAAATGAAAATTAAAGCAAGGGAAAGCAAGAACCAAAAGCTAATAATACTAAAGGACTAAAAAGTAAGAAATAAAAACAGAGATAAAAACAATACAAGAAACTACTTTAAGGGCCTATAATAGGAAGAAAATTATACCGCATCATGTGAACATTATTTAAATTAGTATAGGAATTAATAAAAATATTATTAGGGACAAAATTATTAAAGTTAAGTCTGAATATGTTAATATTATATCTAACCTTGTTAAGATATTCCTTAAAGCAATTATTTTTGGCTAATTTATATTTGGGATTTGAAATCCAATTTAAGCAAAAAGATGAAATTAAAATTATCAAATTATTATAGTGATTATTTTTATTATTAAAAATCCTTTGATTTCTCCCAAACCAAATGTACCAACAAGAAATTGTAAATATAGTATCAAGCAAGTATCTAATATCCTTATTGAACTTAAATCTAAAAGAGTTCCAATAGAAAAAACAATCAGTAACTCTAGAAGTAATATTAAACTCAAAAATAATAATGGTCTTAATAAGAATAAAATGAGTATCCATGCATTCGTAATAAATATGATTAATATCTTCAGAGTATGTATTACAAAAACAACATTTATTATCAATAATAATATTTTTCTTTTTTAAAAGTTCAATAGTATTCAATTTACCATGAATAATAAGCCACATGTGGATCTTAGACTTTAGAGGAGCGTTAGATTTCCAAATAAATTTAAAACAATTGTCAGAAACACCCGAAAAGTTAATAAATTTGTAAAAGGAATTCGAAGAATATTTCTTACTCTTATCCCACTCCCAACTAATATAATCATTATCATTGTCAATATTGTAGAGATTTAACTTAGCATAAAGCAAATAAAGTTGTCTAAGGGTTGAACCTACTAGAATACTATTAAAATTGAAAATCCAAGGAGGATCACTATCAGAGTTAAAAACATTAGAAATAAATGCAAATTTAAAGTTACAAATATCATATAAATCTTTAAACTCAATCTTAAGAGGAGTAGCGGAAATCCGACTATCGTGCCAAAATGATGTGTTATTACCAGAATGAACAATAATATTCACACCTAAGTTGAAAATATCATTACACTTTAAGATGGATTTCCAAAAATAAGAAAGTTTACAATAAATCGAAGGACTAATTTGATAGAGATTATAACTACCATTTTAGTAATATTTAGAAATTATCTCTTTCCAAATGGCATTATCACTCGTATCTCTGAATTTCCATAACCGTTTACTAAGAAGAGACAAGTTCATATTACGTAAATTAATGACACCTAAACCACCCTCTTTTTTAGACTTACAAACAGTATCCCAATTAACTAAACATTTAATGCTACTGTTTGGATTATCACCACTCCAAAGGAAGTATCTTCTAATTTTATCTATTTTGTCTATCACCCAATCAGGAAAGAGGTGCATAGACATCCAATAGATAGTAAAACAAAGTTAATCAAAACTAGTCTACCAGCTCTAGATAAGAATCTCCCATTCCAATTAGTAATCCTATTTTTAATTTTATCAATGATTAATAACCAATCTTCATGCTTAAGATTTGAAGGTCTAATAACAAAACCATGATAATTAAAAGGAAAACTCATAGTTTTACAATTTAAAGTATTTGCAACTAAATTTTCTACTTTGTCAAAGTCATTTAAAACTAAAACCGAACTTTTATCAAAGTTTATTTTTAAACCTGATAAAAGTTCAAAACTATAAAGAATAAACTTTAGTGCAATGATGTGCCTAGGAAGATGAGAGGGAAAAAGCAAAGTATCATCAGCAAATTGAAGGACAGACAAACCAAAACTCGAAATATCATTACCAAAAAAACCCAAGAGATTATTATTAACAGCATTCTTAATAATATTAGAAAAAACATCGGCCGCTAAATTAAATAGAAGGGGCGATAAAGGATCCCCTTGCCTCAATCCTCTCTTGGATTGAATTTTATTACCCAAAATTCCATTAACCATAGTACTTGAGTTACCAGTTTTAAGCAAGTTAATGATCCAATTAATCCATCTATTACTAAAGCCTCTGGCAAAGAAAATATCAATAAGGAAATCCCAATCAACCGAGTCAAAAGCCTTAGCAAAATCTAATTTTAAAATAGCACAAGTAATATTATTTTTACAACAAAGATTAATGTATTCTTGAACAACTGCTACACCATCAGTGATATTTCTTCCTTTAATGAAAGCTGATTGAGAACAGTCAATTAAATCATTCATTTTTGAACTAAGTCTATTAGCTAAAACTTTAGAAATAATTTTTACAGAGCAGTTAATCAATGAAATGGGTCTAAAATCTTTTAAAGTATTAGCACCAACTTTTTTTATGTAATAAAATAACATTAGCAAAATTAAATCTACCTAATTGGAGATTTCCATTATAAAATTCATTAAACATATTAATTAAGTCTAATTTTAAAACCTCCCAAAAAGTTTTATAAAAGCATGAACCAAAATATAACTAAAAAGAGAAGTAGCTCTTAAACAATCTAGTTGTTACTGGTAAAGTCTTCACATGATAATAAACAAATAAAATAATGGAATAAATAGAGTTTTCTTTGTTAAAAGACGAATGAAATAGACTGGAAAATTTATGGTTAAAACAAAAAAAATTAGTGCATTGAGATTTCCACGTGATGTCACTATATACTAAAAACAATTATTGAGAATGTGAACATACTTATTTGCAAATTTATTTTCTCTAAGACATATAATAATGAATGATATTATTAAAAAATATAGAGGATTTTACACTAAATATGTGATATATTGGCTAATTTTGGCTGTTATAAGATATATCGGTGATATATCGGCAATATATTAGCGATATTATCCGATATTAACTACGCAGCTCCTTATCAAGAGGTGTACTGACTCTAGCTTTCAAAATGATATCGATGATAGTAACTTAGTGTCGAGTTACGTTTTGACCATCAATGGTAGGGTTGTCTATTGGAAATGTTCCCAATAGGAAATGGTATCTAATTCCACGATGGAGGTCGAGTACATCACCCTTAGTGAAGCAATTAAAAAACGCTATGAATGCACAAGTTTGAAGTCAACTCGAAGTGGTTCGTGACATGGAGAATCCAATAGCATTGTTTTGTGATAACAATGCAGCGATACAGATTGCAAAAGAGCCTAGAGCGCATAAGAAATCATGACATGTTCTTCGAAAATTCCACCTTATCGGAAAATTTGTTGAGAAGGAAAAAGTTATGATACGTAGAGTAGATACCAAGGACAACATAAAATATACATTCACAAAGGGTCTAGCTCAGTCGGTTATCATCAAGCCAATCGAAGGGATAGGATTGAGATTACATAATTGGCCGCAAGTGCAAGTGGGAGATTGATAGAGTTAGGGATATATCCTAGGGGCAATTCTATAATTTATTGTAACCTACTAATTTTGTAATAAAACTTTATAACAACTCAAATAAAATATTATTTTATTTAAAATCAATTTAGATCAGATCTAAATAAATTTAGACTTCATAGGCCCAATAAGATCGAAAATGGAATATTTTTTTTGAAATTACTCATTTAATCCGTTGTGTGCTGGCCTAAATCCAACATAAAACCCCATTGCCAAGCTCTCATATCCATTATTTCGAATACAAATAACTTAGAACCATATGGTTATATGCCGAAGCTTGCTACTTCATGTAGTGATTTAGGAGATTTATGAGTTTATTCAGATTGAGGTGTGTCAATTGGACTGCTCTTCATCAAGGTATTTATTTTACATATATAATCATTTTATCACTCTTATCAGTATTTTTATATGTTATTTCCTTATTGTAATTTATAATTAAATTTAATAATTTAAATAAATTATTAAATTTTCTAATTCAATTTAACATAATAGTTTAAATTCGTATATATATATATATATATATATATATATATATATATATATATATATATATATATATATATATACGTATGTACGTATACAATTTTGATTTTAACCACATATATATGATATTTATATATAAAATAATTTTTAATAATTTTTATTATTTTATTCATTTTTAATCAAAAATACATTAATATCACATTTAAATCAAATACATATGTTTATTAATTTAAAATTCCTTTTACCCTATAGTTTAAGAAAAAATATTCTTGTCGTATGATATTATGTATAATATATAAATGTATTTTATATTATTAAGTATATATTTTAAATTTAGTATTGTTATATAATTTTGATATAATATATATATATATATTAAATGAAATTTACTTTCAATAATAAAAATTATGCCCGAAACTATATATATTACAAATATATACTTTTCATAATATATATATATATATATTAAAATGTTTCTTAACTTAATATATATATTATTAAATTAATTAAAGAATTGATTTTTGTTATATATATATATATATATATATATATACATACATACTTCATGATGTTAATACTTAGTCAATTAAATTATTTTTCAAGTTTAAATTAATTAACTTAGATCTAGAATTTGAATTTAGATATATTTCACCAAGTCAAACTTAAAAATTAATTCTAAATTTAACTTTGGAAAACTTTAACTTAGTCAAATTATGTGCGATTTTTACAAAATCAAGTTTATTATTGTAATATAATTTTTAGATTATATATATATATATATCTGTATATGTATTACCTATGTTATTATCTGTTATATTATTTTATTATACTTAATATGTCATCACAAATATGTATGAGTATATATTACATATATTCATATTTATATACCAATCATATTTAATTAATAAAGGTTAGTTAAGTAAAACAAAATAATCTAAACAAAGTATAATTTTATTAAATAACTATATTGGATATATTGTTAATTAGTAGCTCTTGTAGGCCTGTTATGATCCAACCAGGGAATTTTATTTTAAATTTACCTATTTCACCCGTTGTTGATCGCCCAAGTTCTAATAATGGTATCAGAGCCTAAATGGTCTCTACGGTTTAAATAGTCAACATTTACGGCTCACTATTTAAATTATATGTCTAATGGGTGTCTAGGATAGTATTGTCCAAGATTATGATATTTACTCCACCTGAGCTACTAGCACAGGTGGATGAGTAGAATAAGTCTAAAAGGTTGGTCGAGATATAAGGCCCAAAATTATTTAGGCCTAGGGTTAATTTTCAAATTAAGATTTGAAAATTTATAATACATTTTAAATTCAAATGTTAAGTTTAAAAAATAAAATAACATTTTATAAATGTTATAAAATAATTTTACAATTTTAAATTCTTTGGAAAAGAATTTAATATTTTCAAAATTTTATAAATATTTAATTAAATAGATAGATAATTCAAATTTTGCTAATTAAAATACTCATATATTTATGTATGTATATACCTATAAATGTTATAGTTGAATATATTTATCTTAAACCATTTAAGATGAATTAGAATAAAAATTTGAAATTATAGAAGTATTTAATAAACGTCTAACTAAATAAATGATTTATTTGATAAAAATTAGTTAAATGTTAGGTAATATAAATATATATCCATACATACATACATACATACATAAATATATACATACATACATATATATATATATATATTGATATATAAATACAGAACTACAAAAAATATAGTTAACTATTCATCTTAAATTATTTAGATCAATAAAATAAAATTTCTGGAATTTTAAATAAATTTACTTAATAGTTAAGTAAATAAAAAATTAAAGTTAATTGAATATGACTTAATTAACAAGACACATGTATGTATTGTACAATTTAATTAAATTATAATAGTTATGAGTAAACTAAATGTTATAATTATATATGTATAGATTCAATTGACTGCTGGTATTACTCAAAATGTCTTGTTTGATCTCCTTAACATATCCTTTCTTCTTGTCCTTCCTGCCAATGATTTATACCTTAGGGCTCCTCTTCTATCATGCAGAATTTCTTCCTCCCAATGCTTGCATCTCTATGATAAGATTATTGGCAAACTTTCTTCATGGCCCAGTTCTAAATTTTCTTTTGCTAGAAGACTTGTTGTGGTCAAATCTATTGCTTTTCAATATGTCTATACTATGCCAAAATATACGTGCTTCCATTTAAATTGATTAGCATGATAAACTCTGCATTAAACTACTTCCTTTGGCATGGTAATCCCCATTCATATTAGCTTATCCCTATATCTTTTAATAAAATAATACCTCCTTATGTGCATGGGGGTTTGGAGTTAACGTACTTAAAGTTATGGAACAAGTCAGCCTACTTTTCTCTATTCAATAAGTTGTTCAATATGGATTCTAACCTCTGGGCAAATTGGACAAAATCTAATTTCTTGAAGTATGCCCACTTCTGGACTATGAAGACACCACCTAATTGTAGGTGGACTTGGAGGTATTTTGAAGTTAAGAGCTATTTTTCTTCCTTTATTTCTTAACTACTCTAACGCCAAACCAATCTCCTTCTGGCATAATCCATGGTCCATGAAGGGGTTTTCTCCATTCTTATTGACTGCAATTTAAGGCATTTCTCAGGCATTCTGCATCCTCTAAAGTTACCAATTTTATTCATGATGGTAAATTAATCCTTCCCAATTCTAGCTCTTCTCTTATAAGATCTGTCTGGGTAGGTTTAGGAAATCCAACTTTTGCTAGTTCCAAAATTCATTGTCTAGAGGCAAATAAGACACCCCTCCTCCAATGTGTATAAATATATTGCTGATCATTTTGATTCTACTCCTTTCCCTTGGCATTTGAGAATTTGGAATACTGGAGGTAGTCCAAAATAAAAAAATTCTTCCTTGGAAGGTAGTTTTAAATTGTAACGATCCCGTTTTAAGCCAAATTTAATTAATAATTAATATAAATTTTTGGATTAAACTGTGAATTAATTTGAATTTTTCCAAAAATAGATTAAGACATGTGTTTGTTTTATATATATATATATATATATATAGTAATAGAATTTTGATTTGAAATTCAAATATAAATATCTTAAAAATAATTTGGATTTAAAAACTCTATATTTTAAAACTTATGAAAATTTGTTTTCTGATTACAATATATATGTATATATATTGATTTGGAAGTTATATTTTGAATTTAATATAATAATTTTCAAAAGCTATTTAAAAGTTAAATTCTATATTTAACAACACTAAGTATAAAATATTTATTTATTTAAAAGTATGATAATTTGAAATAAGAATTGAATAAAAGGATTATATACTTTCTTTTAAAATTATATATGAATAAAAAAAATAGTTTGTATACATATAAATATAAACTAATTGAAAAATATAAAATAAAAATTATATAAAAACATAAAAATATTTATAAGTTAATTATGCCATGCATTATATAATTGTAAACCATATATCATGTAATTGAGCAAGTGTAACTTAATTTATTTCATGTAAATACAAGTGTCATTTATTTCTTTTATTTTCAAAATTGATAAATAAAGGGAAACAAGTTATATATACACATCCATACTTTTACTCCCATTTTCTTTCATATGTTTAAAAAAATCAAAATCTAGAAAATAAAACACAAACCGGAGAATTAAAATACAAACCTGAGAAACTGCAAAACTAGATAAATGAATTAGAAACAAAGAAATTCAAATCAAGATTCAAACCAAATTCAAGTTGAAAACAGATCATCTCAAACCTGGAAGCTATAAACCTGAGCAAATTCAAAAATTCAAAATAAGCAAGATCCTGATACAACAACTAGAAACAAAGCTAAGACAAACTTCAACCTGATCAAACAACAAGCAGTTCAAAGATCAACTATCATTTCTAGATTTTCAAATATCATCTACAGGCTTCAAAGCTTCTCTGTTTCATATACAGGTGAGCAAACTCACTTGAATCTGCCTATATATTTTGATGTTTGTGGTTGACACTTGATGTATGTTATAAAAAAATGCTTGATTAGTTGTTAAATATGCCTGCATGCTTGTATATATATGCAAATATGTGTGTGCATGCCTGTATATAGAATATCATGCCTCTGTTCATAGATTACAAATTTCAAACCTGTTCAAAAATTCTAAGTCTCTTTTTCCGTAAACCTTTTTAGGCTATGATCTCTAAAGAAGAAATTATTGTAAGATTGTAACATTATTTTTAAAAATGGTTTTAAGTGTTTGTATTAAGTAAATATTTAGAAAATAAGGAATTACAGTGGAAGTCATTTTCAAGTCAGAAAATCGATCATCTTAATTTCAGGATTTGATTATATAATCAGAATCGTTCTAGAAAATGGTGAATTTTAATAATAATTCATGATGTTTAGATTCATATTGTCGTGATTTCTCAAGTTGAACAGAAATTGGGTTTCTGTCGAATTCTGACGATCGACGGAGGGTTGGGTGTCGTAATCAAGGCTGAGGGTAGCTTGAGTGGTAGGGATCCATAGAAAAGTACTCGCTGGATACTCAGACCACGTTGGTGGCCGAACGACGACAAAGTAGGGTTTTATGCTTGGGTTTGGTCGAGGGCATTCGTGTAGCGATTTCGAGTTGGTCGTCACATCGGAGTGGACCGGTGTTGGGGGGATCGAAGCGTAAAGTCGTGATGCATCTTTGGACGTGATTGCATAATCTCTGGTGATCGGGATTGGCGACACAAGGAGGATTTAGTTGATCAGTTTGGGTTCCAAGCGATGCTCAATTGCTCGATTTTGATTTATGAGGTGATTCGTGGTGCTGGTTGGTCGGGAGGTTTGGGTAGGTCATCGGTGACCTAAAGGCGACGGTGACGATGGCCGGAGCGACGTTGATCGATCGTGCACGTGTATGTGCATCTGTGTGTCAGAGAGTTTGGGAAGAAGGAGGTGACTCGAGGAAGAGCTCGAGGAATTAGGATGATGGCTCGAGTGATGTATCGGGTTGATTCGCAAGAGTAACATGTTAAACAGTTTTAAAACTTAAACCAAAAAAAGGGTGACTTGGGTTTGTACTCGGGAAAAATTAAAATTGGCTCGGATTTGATTCAGGGTTAGTCTCGGGTATTTGAGTATTAACCAAGTTTAAAAAAATTCAAATTTAAATTAAATCAAGTTTTGAACTATTTCTTTAAAACCAATTTCTTTTAAATAATAAATGTTTATTCAATGTTTGGATAAATGAAAGTTGTATAATTTATTTTAACTTGAATAAATTAAGTTAATATTTAAGTTTATTTAAACAAATTTAAATAGTGTAATTTAGGAGATAATTTAAAAGGTAAGATATTTTTAAGTATTAATTAATTTAAGGATTTTAAGTTAATTTATAAATTAATGATGAATTAATTCCAAAGGATATTTAAATAAGATTTTTAAGATAAATGGTTTATCTTAAATAATGTTTTTAAATTACTAGTTAACTTAAAATTCTTAAGTTAACTCATACTTTAATTTATTTCAAAGGTTTATTTAATGAGATTTAAATGATGTAATTAATTAAGATAAAGGGTTTATCTTTAATTAATTTAGGGTCTCGATTAATTAAAGGATCATTTATTAATTAATTTTAGGGTAACTAATTAATGTACTTAATCAAAGGATAATTAATTATGGGTTAATTAATTAATATGAGCAATTAAAGGATAATTACTTAATGTAATTAATTAAAAGATGATTTATTAATGTGAGTAATTAAAGGATAATTACTTAAAGGATAATCACCTAATGTAATTAATTAAAAGATGATTTATTAATGTGAGTAATCAAAGGGTAATTACTTAAAGGATAATTAATTAATGTAATTAATTAGTGGTTAATTAATGTAAGTAATTAAGGGATAATTAATTACTTAATGTAAGTAATTAGAGGATAATTTAATAATTAAAGGTTAATTAAATAAATAATTAAAGGTTAATTAATTTATGATTAAAGGATAATTGATTAATGATTAAAGGTTAATTAATCAAGTGATTATAGGATAATTACTTAATGTAAGTAATTAAAGGGTTATTTTGTTAATGTAATTTAAGGTTAATTAATTAATGTAATTAATTAAGGGTTAATTAATTAATGTAATTAACTTAAAGTTAATTAATTTATGTGATTAATTAAGGGATAATTAATTAATGTAAGTAATTGAGGATAATTACTTAAGATGAATAATTGAGGATGATTAATTAATTTCATTACTAATTAAAATAATAGCCAATGATTTGTAATTAATTAATGTTAATTAAGCAGGATTTAAAAGTGATTAAAGTGATCAATTTAATTTATTTGGAGATTAAATCGAATTAATTAGGAATTGAACAATTAATTAATCTTGCTTATGGATGATTGGACTGTATTGAATGCCTTGAATTATTTGATATCTCTAACATGTGATATTCTATGATATGAATTGTTTTGGATTGAGCTGTGATAAATGATTATCTGTGATGAATTGCTGTGTGAATGTGAACTTCTGAATTGATTTAAAATTGTTTACTTAAATAACTTGGCCTTAAAACGGCATTTGAATTTCGATGCGACAGGGAGTCGGATTCCAAATGGTTATCCGAAAACCACATCGAATCTTAAAGGTGGATCTTTTGTTTAAAAGATTATAAATGGAAATTTTTTGTGAATGTATGCACATGTTTTTAAAATAAGCGCTCATTATTCAATTAAGCCGGGAGAGGACATTAAGTCATAAAACCCATTTCGAATAATGATAGGATGAAATGGGATTGCATTTGAAGACGGTGGTTGAAGACTGGGTATTTTTGAAAACGAAAAGATGACATGTTGATTGTCTCTGCATCGAGTTGCTCCGGTATAGAGATTACCCTAAGTGATGAGGATTCCAGACGTGATTAGGGAATATTCGGATTTGCAAGGACTTTTTCCTTAATTGGACGAAGTGCCTTTGGTTCCATTCAGACATAGCTTGGACTTGTATGGATGTGTGATGTTACACTTTGAGATGTAAAGTTCTATCAAATACATTTCTATTTGGTGATGGAGAATTTATTTTCTTTCTTAACACCCTTCTCAGAGACGTACGAGCTCAGAGGTTATGTAGTTGATGGTTACTAGTTATATATTCCCAATTTGGTAATGTGGCATGCTAAGTGCTGATCATTGGTTGATCGAAGCATGGATTTTGTGGAAAGAGTAGCTTTGTGGGACGAGACTTCATCGAACCTCACACCCGAAAATGATCGAAAGAAGAAGGATGCGGCAAGGTTACGGGGGTCGCGTCCCTTAGGGTATGTGCATTTCCTTCTGGATAAAAAGTGGTATTATGGTGTAACGACCCGATATTTTCAACCATTCGCATTCGCACATGTCAGACTTAAATTGATCAAAATACCGCGTTGTAAATAAAATTTGGCAAATCTCAGAATATACAGTAAATAAATAATCACAGATCACAGACATAGAGTACATAATAATGCAACGGAATTAAAAGAGATAGTAGTTCATAAAGCTACTATATTAAAAAATAAGATACATCAGAGTTAAACAAGATACGACAGAAAAGTAACAAGATACATCAGGTACAAATCAGAATACATCACTGGAATCACTGGATACTGAAAGCAAAATAGGTGGCTGGATCTTCAAGCAAAGCTCCAACTCCAAGGGTGAGTCTTGAATGTTGAATCACTCAATCTGACTCGAGCGTAAAGCAAAACACAAAACACTCGAGTCAGGACATAAATACTTATGAACTGTAAATCAACTCAAGTGAACAGTAACAAAATGCATCAGTAACTTAAAGGATACTTGGGACCGCCCATCCTCTAAGGATCCGTTAAACTATTTACTATATAGTAATATTGCGCTATTACAATAATGTCTACAGTAAAATAAAATTACTATAAAATAGCGTTAAGGGGTTACCCATATAGCCCTTAACACGTAATAGTGCCAGTAGTCTATACAGTACCTGCATATCTCCTGATCTGGAGACTAGGAGAAGATACTCCATAGGTACGACACAAATAGAAACTCGTAGTAAGGCTCGCTATGGTAGGTGACATGGCACACGAGGCAATGCCAGGGTAGATATACCAATTACGCACACGGGCTGGTGGTAACATAGCAGCCACTACGCCCACCTTGGAACACACTCCAAATCAAAATCGGAGGATGGCCATCAATCAACCACAAGCAAGAGTATAGTATCAAAGAAGTGCGTCCGACAAGAGGAGCTACCCTTTTTGGCCCGAGATCGCTCCTGTTTTAGCCACCTTATGCCAACTCACGGGAGTTGGATCCATGTGATATGCCTCAAGGACATCGCCACCATTCTACTTCGTTCTAGAATCTCCACCGTGTACACGGTTGTTAAAGTGGTTTTCGGAGTTGGCAGAGAGTATGACAACTTCCGATCCCGGTCTCTTTAACAACCAAACGTTATTATAACGCCGCGGTCATTTCAAAATAGTTTATACTTCAAAATCAAATCATTTCATTTCAAAACTATATCCCTTTCAAAATAGTTTATACTTCGAAACCAAAGCTATTTTTATTTCAAAACTACATTCAAATCAAAAATAGTTTATCATTTCCATTTCAAACATATATTCACCTTTCAAAAATCATAATAATTTCAAGTTATAACTCTTTCGAAAGCCAAAATACTTGAAATCATTAAACTTTGAAAATCATAACATTTCGAAATCATACATTTTGAAATCTTGGAACATTCCTTTAATTCTTTGCATTTTACAAATTTATTAAATTAAACCCAAATTTCAAATTTCCAATTTAATTCAATTCAAACCATCAATCCAAAGCTTTAAATATATCATATTTCAAAACTAAATTTTATAATTTCATATATCTCAAATTTAACTTCATTATTACTTAGTTTTGAAATGTTCATTTCATAAATCCAATATCTTTTAAATAAACTCGAATTATAAGTAAACCAAATATCCTTTCATACAAATATAAAATTCAAATATTCATTTATCAAAATCAAATATCATTCCAAATTCACATTCTTTATCAAATAAAGATTATACCATTCAAAACCATTTCAAAATCATTAAAATATCATATCCTTCAAAACCTTATTATCAAATCATTATTTGAATTCAATTTCAAATATTCAAATTTAAATGTCATTTAAAAATCGAATATGTCATTCAATTATTATTTCAAATATCATTACAAAATACATTTCAAAATTCTATTTAGAAAAATTCATTTATCTCATTACGTTTCATTCCATTTAACACATAACCAAGTAAACCTTGTTCAAATTCAAATTCAATTTAAATTCCTAAAAATACAAATTTAAATATTAACATATTTATTCAAAAATTTCACGAATAATCAATTTTAAAAGTTAAATCATTTAACACTTTAAAATATAACTCAAATATTGTTAAAATCTATAATATTTCGAACGTTGTCAAAATATAGCAATGACAACATTTATAAAGTGCTATCGTAGCTTAAAATTTCAAAAATAGTTTAGTTTACAAACAACGGCATTTATAAAATGTCGTAATAGATATTTAGTTATTACAACATAGTTAAATTTAAAAACAACAACATTTAAAATGCTGTCATAAGACTACAGCATTTTGAAATGCTATTAATAAAATTCCAGATTTTATTTTAACTTTTCAAAAACAATAAATCTTCAATTTTAGCAAATAAACTTTTAAATCATATTTTTAGACTTCTAAACTTTCACATTTAAATCAATTTAACATATGATTTATCATAATAAAAAATTTATAATTGAATATCAAATTAAAAACTCACTTTCATTTGTTAAGTCAAAATTCACTGTTTATTTACTTATAAATAAAATAAAACTTAACATTATACTTCAAATATCATTTCAAAACTTTAAATTTGATTTCCTTTATTTACTTACATTTTAAAAATATAATTTGATGTCAAAAATCACATTCACTTCAAATTTACATACATAAATTCACAATTTTAAGACTTAATATTTAACTTTCTTAAAAACATAAAATATATATTTTTAAATCAAAATTTCATATCTTAAAAATACATATCTATATAAAAATCATTTAAAAAATATACCACGGGGTCTGTATAAAATTTTCTAACCTAGGTCAAGTGATATGGATATATATCATTTCAATCCGCAGTTTAAAAAGTAAAACCCGGGTTCTATCATTTCAAACCCGCAATCCCAAGTAAATGAAAATAAATAAAAATCGCTCAGGCCTATCATTTCGGCCCATAATGATTTTTTTCCTACTCTAATGTCCATTCGGGTATGTATCATTTCAACCCATATTGATTCTATTCTAACAGGGAACTTGCAGTGTTAACATATGCATAAACAATATAAACAATTATGCTAACATGTCAATGTCACAATATACTGACATATATGTCAGGTGATAATTAACAAAGTTAGCATTGTAATAACATGGCATAGCATATCATACAATCATCAATAACTTGCATAAACATCTTAATTACTAATCACTTGTCATTCATTTACCATTTCATAAGTAAAAATGTCAGGGTGAGAAGGACTTACCTTTATCAAAGTAAAGACCACTACGACACACGAGAACGGTTCCAAAGGCACTACAAGCACGATACAACACGACTTTGATTTGAATGAATGGAGAGCCATGATATTGATCTTGTAGACAACATATAAACAAGATAATATAACACATGAATATTAAACACAAAAACAATATTGAACAAATGAGAATAAGAAGCAAAAAAAGAATAGATGACTTGACCTTGCCTTAACCATCCAAATGCTCGACCTAGGGGTTCATGTGCTCGGCCATGATGTGTTATAGCTCAGGTATGGCATCATGTAGATCAGGTTGAGCATCATAACACATAGCTAGCAAGGAGATGTGAAGGGTAGAAGTTGCAAGGTGAAGAATGCATAGGGACAAGGCAAAAGGAAAGGTTTTTGTGCATCACTAGGCTCGTCCTAGTCAAGATATGGGCTTGGCCATACATGCTTCAAGTCAGGCCAGATCTAAAGTGATGGCCAAAGGTGAAATAAGAAGATGGTGGTGAAGCTAGGGTGGTGTCCGAGGTGATATGTGAAGGGTAGGGTGAAGTATTGGTCGGCTAGGCATGTTTTGGTAGAGTTCTTCGCAATTTTGAGGTGATGGCTTCAATATAATGGCACAGCTAGATCTAGATAGAGTAGAGAGGAGTGGTTGCTGCCATGTATGGTGGTGGTGATGGTCGGAGGAGATGATGGTGTAGTGGCCTAGCAAAGCACAAGAGGAATCAAGGTAAAAATCAATGAAAAAAAGAAGAAAAGTGAAGAGAAAAAGTGAAATAAAAGAGACGCCATTACTAATTTCTTTGGCCGTGAGAAATGTAATAAAGAGATGTTTTCTCACGTGAATTACAATGAGAAACTCATGGCTATAGGATAGAAATGTACGGCCAAATGCAAAATGAAAGGTCAAAAGAAAAATGAAAAGACAAAGTAAATGAAAAGTCATCAGAAAATGAAAAGCCTTGACTCTTTGGATTTCCATTTCTTTTAAATTCAATATAAAAAAATAAAATCAGTAAATAAAATAAAAGGCTGAACAAAATAAAGTGAAATGAAAATAAAATAATATCTTGGAAAATAGAAAAATAAATAAAGAAAATACCTTATTTAATTGAAACTAGAAATTAAAATTGTGAACAAAATACAACTGACATTGGAAAATTTCAAATACACTTTTAAAATGTTTTTAAAAATAAAATATATACATAACATGTCATGTTACACATGTATACAAATGATATGACAAACAAAATAATATTTATATAAATTAAAATAAACAATTTTTGTTAAATAAAACAATTTACATACAATAGTGTAAAAAACATAACTTTCACAATATTAATCGGATTTCAACGAAACGAAAAACAGTATACTTGAAATTTTATTTATTTTAACAATAAAATATAAAATTCAAAAATTCAAAATTTTAAATTTAAAAGTCAAAGTTTGACCATATTGACCAAAATTCACATTTTTGGAAAATATTCTATTTATTCATGTTTGTAATTCTAATTCACATAAAAATCAAAATTTATATTTAAAATAACAAAATTTATTCATTTTAATAAATAAAATAAAGTTTTTAAATCAGGAATTTCAATTTAAAATAATTATAAAATACAGGGCTGTTACACATGGTATGGAGCCCAGATATTTAACTTTTGTGGACTTGTTGGAATTTGTGTTGGCGCCTCGGTAAAGGTCGGTTACGACCGAGGGATGGCATACTCTTGACAGTTAGTTACCTAGTTATAGAGGTAACCCGGCCTTGTGTTGGCACAGATCCGGTTAGGTTCTCGAGGCGTCCCTCCAGAGGCGTACCCATTCGGAAAGGAAGTTCCTTAGCCTTGACCATTTGTTGGAAATCCAATCACCCAATACGAGCCCTGTACGGTTTTAGTTGTATAACCTTCCATTTTTAAATGGTAGCTATAGTAGGCATACTATAATGGTATGTATGTTGACTAAGATTAATATTATACTTTCAAAATGTTTTCCACACTATGCACTAATAATAATATCAAAAGGATTTTTCGCGTATCAAGCATGTTTGACTGCTATAAGGAGAAACCTCCCCCAAGTGTGCGATTGCATTATGTGTATGCTGGGAGACCTTATGTTAGTTTCATTTTCTAAAAAGCATAACAGATTTCTTTTTATTTTTTTTGTGATTTCTTTTTGTACAAATAACAGTTTTATGTTTGCTCACGCCAGTCTCATGACTAACTCGGAGTTTATTGTTCCCTTTCTAAACTCTAGGTGCCCATAATTTTCCACATGGGTAGCCTAGAGTCAGATGACCAATAGGTTCTAGAGCTAGTCAGATAGTAGATGTAGATTTTGGAAGTCTTTGAAGTCTGTGGATTTGGGATCGCATTTGCTTCATTACAGCATGATAGCTTTTGGTCTTGAGCTTTTTGGTTTCAATCTTTGGAGCTTTAGATTGAAGATGCAGTCCATTGGATTCTATCTTTCTCTCACTCTTTCTTGGAAGCTCGGTAGAAGATATATTTCCACCGTTGTTTCTCTTGTTCCCAGTTCTGTTATTTCTTTCCGATGTTGTATCTATTTTGATCTCTGATGTTGTTGGGCATATATTGTATTCATGTTGTATCTATTGTTTTGTATCAATAAAATTATTCTTCTTTGTTTCCGCTGTGTTGTTTTCACCTAAGGTGTTATAAGCTCCGGCGAACCGAACTCCAACATTTGAATCTCCGGCATTCGAATACGGGTGATGTATTAGATGTCGATTTTCGAACCACCGAGGCCAGGGTCATCATAGTAATGATGTTCGTACCCGTAATAACTTGGTGAATAAAGGAATGCTTCAAACTTCTATATGCTTGCTTTTTCATGCTGCCCCTGAAAATACTAGGCACTAATTCTTTTACTATAATTGCACTTACTGCATATGGAAGAGGCTATTGTGTTTGTTGAGTATGCACTGTTCCTGATTGATTCTAAAGTAGAATGGTTTAATATTTTCAAGGCTATGAGATGGAGAACCGTGAAAGGAAAGCTCTTGTCAAAATTTCTAAAGAAATTTGTTTACTTGTTATAGGAAGAGAGGAATGCAAGGCCTTTTAATAGAATGTGGAGATCTAAGAATGATGTATATGTTTTTCTAGCTAGAAACTTAATGGGGCAAAACTGAAAACCCGAATAATACATAGGTTTATTATTTAGGGTTTCTTAGTTTCCTTTGTTGTTTGTTTTTTGTATGTTTGGTTGGTTATATTTTCTTTTCTTGCTCTTTCTTTCTATAAATAAAATGGTAGGGGACCATTCAACCCTACTAACTTTTGCCAAAAAAAGAAAGAAACTATAATAAACACAAATAGATTTTTGGAATAAATACATATGCATGGAATTTGTATCGTGATTTTAGATGTGTATGCCGCTTGAATCACGAGGATATTTAACTCAATACACACACGCAGATATTTATTAATCTTTAATACATATGTTGCCTCTATCATTCATATATTAATATATTACTTGCATATGCACTAGTTGTTAAATAAACTTAAGATAGAGTTGTTATGCGTAGTTTTATTAATATATTGCCTAGATGAGGTAAGATACATGCATGTATTTGTTGAGCAAACTCGAAGTACATACATTATGCTTGGACCCTCGCATTATAATGCGTAAAAGTGAGTAATCTTTCTTAATTTACTGAGAAAACTAAAGGTCAAAGTCAAGATTAAGGCAAAGATCATGGTTTAGGAGTTGTATGTGATACAAACAATAAAGAGTTATCCATCACTTATGGACCTATGATTTGTTAAGCAAACCCAAGGTCAAAATCCTAACGCAGGTGAGTTCTAACACCCACTAGAAAATAAAAAGGTTTCTAAATGTGTCTTGGGGTTTTGAGAAATATAAAAATCTAGTGGGAACCATATTAGAAAAATGAAATAAATATATCTAGCAATCTTAATATTTTAAGAACATTTGCTACGTAACCATACAAATATACTTAAACTAAATTTGTAGCACAATGACCAACTTAAAATTATTTTCTAAAATTGATAAGATCACCGGATCCAACTATGTCATCTGGCTAAAAGTGATAAAAATAACACTCATCTACAAACGATTATGTCTTTAATATCCAAACCTTTAAAAAGTAAGCCCACCAAAGATGCATTTCCAAAATAGTAAAATTTATAATACTTGGGTAGTTGATTGTGACATAACCTAAGCCTACGTGCTGCCTACTTTAGATAGACCATTGCAAAGACATCATAAAAGCATGTCTATCCACAAAATCTTTGATAATCTTAAAGGTTTGTTTAAGGGGAATCTCATTCTGCAAGATATAAGATTACGAAAAAAATGTTCAATACGACGATGAGTAAGGGAAGTCGTATTGAGGATTATGTCATAATGATGAAAGGTTATTCAGATAGACTTTTGAAGCTCGGTATTAAGTTAAGAGAAAAAATGCAAGTGGACTTGATCTTAGGCTCATTGACTTCGCATTTTTAGCCATTTATATTGAACTACAATATGAACCAGTTGAATGTGGGCCTCGTCATGCTACTCAATATGTTGAGGTAAGCCAAAGGCTCGCCGTCAAAGGGAAAGCATCATCTTCGAAAGGTTCGAAGAAGTGTAAGCATGGTAATAAGCATGATCCTAACGACAACTATGAATGTTACCATTATCACAATAAGAGGGCATTCGAAACGAAATTGTCCGGACTTATCTGAAGATGGTTAAAGAGAAGAAAGAATCCGATTCTTTGGCTCTTAAAGGTATGTTTATGATATAAAATTATTTTGCAATCAACATATATTTTTTGATTTTAGATAGTAGATCTGGTAATCATGTCTGTAATTTGTTATAGGGACATAGGAGTAGCAAAAATATGGCAAAAAGGGAAATAGGCCTTTAAGTTGGTGATGGATATAATAGATGCAACAATAGTTGGAGACTATCAGTTACACTTTCCAAATAGATTTGATATTATATTGAATAATTGTTATTATGTATGAAACATTATTTGTGGGAATGTATCCGTGTATAGATCGTCGAGACTGATTTAGTTTTCGTTGCAATAATAATGTTATGAACATTATGTTTGACAGAAACAATATGTACAATGGTGTTTCGATAATGGCATTTATGTACTTTACTATAATCGTATATGTTTTTCCAAGAAAAGTGAACTAATTAAATAAAATACACATATATGAGATATATGTGTTATACTATAAAGGTTATAGTATATAATAAATATTTAGTATAAATGTTATATTAAAATAATATAAAATTGATTAAAATGTTAATTAAATAAGATATAAATTATTAAACATACGACAATTACGTAAGTTAATTAAAATATAAAAGATATATACTAATAAAAATTATATAATATGAATGCATAAACTAAATGTTGAATATTTAAGAAACCCTAAATAGACTTAAGGAATAACTACATACGGAAATGTAATTGTACCATGATTTCTAATGTGTCTGACGCTTGAATCACGAAGGAATTTAATAAGAAATTTTAGAAGTCGGTATCACTCAATATAACATATTAAAGATTATGATTATTCAATTTAATACTATCCTTACCATATATATGTTAATAAATTACCTACATACTCCTTTAGCTGTTGAGCACACTCAAGCTAGGGATGTTATGTGTAGTATTATTAATATATTGAACAAACGAGGTAAGTAATTGTATGTATTTTTTGAGCCAACTCAAGTTACATATACTAAGACTACCATGACATGATGGATATGAGTGAATAATTTTGTTTCGATTTGTTGACCAAACTCAAGGTCGTAGCAGAATTCGGTCAATGTACCAAAGGATTAGAAGTTGTATATGATACAATCAATAAGAAGTTATCCATCGGCCATGAAGTTATGACTTGTTGAGCAGGCTCAAGGTTAGAATTCCAAGTCAGATGAATCCTAACATCTACTAGAGAAGTTGAAAGACTTCTATGTTTCTACTTAGAGTTTGGTGAAACATAAAGGACAAGTAGGGCCTTATTAGATAAATGAAATGATAACATTTAACTTTTCAAAGATTGTAAGAATATACGCTATATATTGTTATAATGATCTACATTAATAAATTTGCGCGTTTAATCAGATTGATAAAATTTTTATCAACTAAGATGTACAACTTAACTGAATTAAAAATTGACAAATAGAAATATAACATCTACTTACTGAAAATGCTAATTGAATGTTAACGTTTCTACATCCATGCAAGCACCTAAATTTACAACTACTAAATTCATTTGTAATTTGGTTTATTGTGTATTTATTCAGTTAAGACCTTGCATTGCATTCTATGAGTTTCGAACTCTAAAAGCCATATAAGACTATGGATATTTGATCCACATACTATCACATATAAATGTTATATGAGAAACGGTCATATTTCGTAATGTACAATATATTGATGAAGTTAGTTCATTTGAAACAAGCCAATAAACAGTGCTGTGAGTTCTAGCATTCAATTTGATTGATTACAAAGGGATCAAATTGTGTTAAATGTAACACTAGACCAAAAGTACAAGATAGATCTAAGAACTAGATCACTGAAATGTCAGTTTGATCAGTTTACGCAAAATGCAACATATTTGATCTCCTTAAATGTTAAGGAAGATCAAGTGCACTTTTTGTAAAGAGTTCATTATGATGTTGTAGTAAGTGTATTCATTTGAATAGTTTGACAATTTAGAAAGACTAATAAATATACAAGAGTAGATGTGTTTTAAAGGTACGGTTAGCATAAAGAGAATGAATGTCACTTTTGTTTCATAAAGAAACATCGGAATGAGAATTGTAAAATAATAATTTCTATTCCAAAATATATTATCATATAGAAATTTTTTCCATGAGATTTTTTTTGATTTGAAGATATTTGATTAAAGAACTCTCTGCTGTAAATTAGTTGTAGTACATGAAATAAATAATTTATATTACGTGAATGATGGACCTCCAAATATACTACGCCATTATTGTAATGACAAAAATAGTTGGAGCATGTCATATAACACTTATTAATTGCATCAGATTATGAAAATTATTTTCATAAAACATACCTAATATTATTTATGAAATAATGATTATTTTTCAATGTCAAATGGAAAATAGACATAGTTATATTTTAATGTGAATATTATGAATATTTGTTATGAAGTAAAACTACAATGTGGCATTAGTTTTCACAACAAAAGCGATGCAACTGAAAATACTGAAGTACCTAAAATTATTAACAATTTTTTTAGAAAGATAGGCCGAGCTATATTTTTGAGATGTTACATGATTGTGAATCATATGATGCTAGTTAATTACATCTCAAACAATTAAGGGCTTTGCACCCATTTAATAGAAGAATCATAAGAGTTAATGAAATCCTCGGATTGATACATATAGATGTATACAATCGTAGGTCTATTAATACCAAAAAAATTCCACTTACATCGTCATATTCACTAATGAGTCATCACAGACATGGACATGTGTTTTTGATACACATGTATAAGTATAAGATAAGCTCATAGATATAAAATGGAAGTAAATAATGTAACATGCGATATAAATGATTCAATTTGATTGGATGAGTGAGTATATTGGAAAGATTTCCAAATGTACCTAAAAATGAATAAAATATTCAACCTCAAAAGTCACTCCTCTCTATAATACATAATGATGTATTTATAAGAAGTAATCGAACTTTGCTGGACAAAGCGCGATTAATGATGAGTGAACCCGAGTTAAATACTTTTTATAACATGTGTACTTAAGAGTAGTATACGAGGTTAAAGTTAATAACATCTATAGTTTAAAAGACTATATGATATAATTTTTTATAAGAACCCTTACATATACTAGGCCAAGGAGTTGGCAGGTTGTATGAGTCGAAAGACTGCACGTAATAATTATACGTAAGAGGTATTGTATGAATCGTCCGAAGAGAATTTGGGAACTATGGTCATTAAATGACTAATTTATGTTGTGAACATAAATATATTACGAACTAATGAAAAATCAGTTTTGTATGAGGCAATTCATAAAATGTTTGTGAATACCCATTCATTTGCATTGAGAAACAATTATTGTTTTAAGAAATACCAACTTCGTAGCAAAGGAATTTATTCAAGAAATTATTGGTATGAAATGGATTTGGATGCGATCTAATAATAAAGTGGATTACAAGAGATGAAATGAAATTAGCCAAAACTAAATGAACATAAATACATTAACACATCTAATGAGTACTCTTGTACATTAAAGAGAATCTATGTGTTTCTTATCAATGTCAAGAATAAATAATCCTTGGTTATTTAATCAAACAATTAAGAGTATTGGCTCTAAGAGATGGCACGATATGAAAATACGAAATAGATTCCAAATATATTATTAATATATGATTTCGATAGTTATATCCTAAGGATAAGATCTTTTTTGCCGCAAATGTGTCTTTATGAGAAAGACAAATGAAGTTGGAATATAGTGAGACACATTGATAAGAATAATATCATAAATTTCAATTTTTGAAATTAACGAAATAGATTCACTATTCGGTGTGCTCTAGTAGGTTCGGATCTTACTTACAAAATTATTGCTTAGTATGACTTTTTGTTTGGTACATATGTGTTGAAATGGAAAATTCTGAATAATGATTTAGAGTAGACCGTTTGCACATAACAACCAAAGTATCTCGAAGTCAGTATAAATGATATTTAGGTTTGTGAATTTTTTGGATATGATCCAAGAGTAGATACGAAAGTTTCGCTCAAGAAGCATCAATTTTGAACAAGTGTTTTGATAGAAATATCAAATAGTTTGATCGTTAATCAAAATGCAAAGGAAGTGTATACTCGTAAGAAAGAAAGTTAAAAGGTACATAGATATTTCTAAACCATATGTAAACAATGCCCTAATGATTTTTAACAATGTACTTGTGTTAAAATCTGTTTTAATACTCAATATTGGATTTGTAAATGATGTCTTTTGTAGTAAATACGAAAGGCATCGGGAATGTCCCAAAATGATATGCAAGGACATCTTATTAAAGTATTATATGAAACATGTAAAATGGATTCTTTATACATTGACAATAAAAATTATCGTACATGTTATGCTGTCCAAGATATCATGATTGTTTATGTATTTGATACATAAAGCAAATATCAAGTCCAAATTAATACATTGAACGGTTGTTTGGAGTGCTCTCATGTATTTACGGAATACTAGAGAATTGTTTTCAGAAACAACAAACTGCTTATAAATGACTGTTTAGACTTAAACTTCATAAATGATATTGAGTATAATATGATAATAAAAAATTCTAGTTAAGAATATTTAAGTTGGAAATGATCCAAATGAATGACTGTGGCCGGCCAATGAAAAAGTCCAAGTATATCGTCTTGAATAACGCTGCAATAAAAGCAATGTGTATACATATAAATGCAAAATTTATAACCGAGCTGAGGGTGATTCCAAATATTGAGAATCCCTTAACATTGTAATATGATAAGAATGTCACGATATAGTTCATAACAGAACTTAGACCTTACTGAAAGTTGAGAGACATACTCTGAATTGTTCCACATTTTAAAAGTAGTCTATCAGTGTCGGGGAGAGTTGATTGACATAGTAGATAATTAGATATAATAGCATACCCAGTCACTGAGGAATCAATCCAATTGGTTTTGAGGAAACCGACTGGAGAAGTTACTGGAGAAGTTGGAATGAGATTACATAATTGACCCAAGTGCAAGTGGGAGATTGATAGAGTGAGGGGTATGTCCTAAGTGTCATGACCCGAAATTTTCGATCCCGAAAATTCCAGATAGTTAGAGAAAAGAAGAAAGAGATAGAAGAAGAAGAACAGAAAAGAAACACACAATCTCACATTCGCATCGAATAAAATATAATATCACATAAATAATAGTTATACAAAGAGAAAACTGCACTTGTCAAATTACACTTTAATATATATCAGAGTTACAACATATTTACAAGCACAGGAATAGATAAATCAATCTGTTTCAGATACTATAATATATCACTGTAGAAACTCTCCATACGTTCCTGCTCTCCAGCTTGCCTCCTGAGCTCCAGAACGTCCTTACCTGAAAATCTCTAATACTTGGTCTGACCCGAGCATTACATCAAAGTAACACCCGGGTCAGGCTGGAAACCAGCGTGAGTAAACCCATCGAACATGGAATACAAAAGTACACAACTCATATAAACCCGGGTAACTTATATCCATTTACAACTTCACAAATTGCTATAGACATCTCCTATTTCACAAAGCAATTTCTAAGTACTGGAACTTAGATTATGTGGTCCAATTCACTTAAATCATTCCATTACACCCTATTGATTTCACGTATAAACTTATAAAGAATCGAAGTGGTTTCAGGTATTAACTAGCACCCGTCTCCGGTCTCTTCGAATTCAGTTCTTCTCAACACATGTCATTCAAGTGAAATACAATTCAACTTTAAATTAAAGGTGTCACCATTTAATTAGCAATTCCTCATTGGTAAATAACCACATTATCATTGTCCACCCAAAACACATCATATCACGAACCATTTCATATCAGGGGTATCAATCAATTCAGGGCATTTAATCATCATTTAGTCATACATAAGCAAGATATCTCGAATCAATTACCTTTAAGTCCTGCTTATTAATAAGCACAACCTAATTGATTTTCCATCCCACAATCATTCATCTTAGTTAATCCTTCCTGATTAATTATTCTTTAATTATATTAAAATTATCATCCTTGTCTAATTACTTCATCAAGTAATTGTACTCAGCCAAACTCCAAGAATGTTTATCCTTAATTAATCAATTAAACCTAATTAATTACATTCATTAATCAACCCCTATTACTCATAAACAGTAATTACCCCTCTGTAATTACTTACTTGAATAATTAACCTCTTACTTATTTATCAATCCTTTTTGACTAATTACGCCAAGTAATTCATTCTTAATTACTTCTACTAAGTAATTACCCTTTTATTACTTCCCGTTATGTAATTCCTTTTATTACATCCTGCAATTATGAATTATCTCTTAATTATCCACTTAATTAATTCTCAATTATTAATAACCTTAATTATTGATTCATAAAACTTAATTACTCATTTAATTATCACTAATGGTTTAATTAACCATTAATTACCAATTTAATTAATCATTAATCCTTACTTAATTAGTTAATTACTATTATTGGTTAATTGACTTTAAGTAGTTAATTAAATCCTTATGTTCAAATTGACTTAAACACAAGATTATAATTATCAATCCTTAATTTCACATTTATTAAATCTTAAATTACTTATTTAATTACAAGTATAAATTAATTTCCCTTTTAATTTACTTGCACATTATATTACTTATCATCTTGCTTTGTAAACTTTTCTTGATAAATTTAATCAAGTCTTAGCTTCAACCTTGCCAACTTTAATAATTTAATTTATACTGAACTTAGTTCAACATTTGACTTAAGATTTAATTAAGATAACCCCTAAAAAATAAGAACCCAAAGAAATCACTGCGCTAGCTCGAGCAAAACTCGGGTTGTCCACTGAACTTTCCCGCGTCCCTTCTCTCTTCTACTCGTATGCTTCTTCCACTCTTTCCCTTTTTTTATGTAGTTAAGTTTAATTATAACAGCAGTACAAAAACCCACTCACGCACCAGGAACCCGAAGTTATCCTCCATCATACTCGAGTATCACTCGAATCGATCCAACCACGAAGTCACTGACACTTCCCACCGCTGTGCATGTGCACACGGCAACAACGGTGTCGCCACTTCCAGTCACTCGCTCCACACATCGGCGTTCGTCCAAAATTTCAACCCCAACCTTCGAACCAACGTCACGAAGCACAGAGGAAAATTGAAGCTTCCAGTCAAAACTGGAACGCTCGACCTCACCAAAATCCACTTCGACATGGCCATCCTGACCGCCAGAGTCGCCATGCCTTCACCTACGCCTGCCTCCACATCTCAGCCACATCCCCTTCTAACCCGGTCGAACTCGATGCAACGAGGAACATGCGACGCCGAAATTCCCAAAGCTAATTAAAACTAGGGTTTAAAACTTAATTTGCTTATCGCCGATGCTATGATGATCTAGAACACCTGACACAATTTTCCTGACTTCGCCTTCTGCCATGCCAGCTTCGTGCCAAGTCTCAGCACGTAGTATATCTCCCGTCGCCAGAATTTGGTTAAAACACACTTTCTGTTCAATTGTATATTGCTCATTACATACAGAACTAAAAATCACCAATTTCATCTTAAAAATCCTATTTTCAAATGATGATTCAAGTTATACAATTGAATTAACAATTTCTGACATTCGAATTTAACATATGTAAAAAAAAGTTTCCTGTAAAACTAAATTTCAGAGGCAACTCATCACTACCTTGCATAAACAAATTTTTAAGTCTTGATTTATGTTTAAACTCACTTGTTTGTTTTAGACTCTAAACTTATCAGTGCCTTAATGAAGATATATTGAATTCTTTTTGTTAAACTCCCAATTCTGTTGTAGAACAGAGAGAAGAACAGGCATATTTTAAATACACAGTAAAATCATACATTTATATACAGAGTTACCTAAATACATAAACATGCAACACCATCATCATTAAGAATTTCACATGAATTAACATTTATTATCCTAAGAAACTTATTTAAGTGTTTACTCACATATCATACTTCAAAAGTCATCTAAATAAAATCCAGGCTATATCGATTATAAGAATTTACTCACCTGTTAAATGGAAAACAGAGCTTTTGATTCGAAACAGCCCTTAATTGAGAAGATTTAGGCTTTGACACTGTGAACTGATTGTTGAATGGTGCTTTGCTGAGATAAATTTTGTCTTACAGTTTGATTCCTGAATTTTCATTTGATCTTGAATTGTTGATTCAAAGATTGAAGCCTTTTGTTTAAATTTATCCTGAGAATTCAATGCTTCTTAGTTTTATTTTTCTTCTTTTGGTTCCAAGCTTTTGAGAACGTGATCAAAAGAATGAGAGGAATGAGAGTCATAATATTATATAGCTTAAATTTATTTTATAAATTTTCTTAAAAATTAAAAATCGAAAGAAGTGACACTTGTAAATTTTGTTTACACTTGGTTTTACCTATTCTTCCTATTAAACACTTGTTACCCATATGTATTTTTATGTCTAACCCCCCCCCCCTTTATTATTATTTATTTATAAATTATGTCTTAAATCTTGTCATTTTATAAATTTGAAAATTAATCTATCTCTTATGTTTAATACCCTTATATATATACAACATACATATATTTAAAGAAAGAATGATCCTTTATTAATCCTATTTTAAACTTGAGCCACTATATTCAAATCTAATAAGTATTTATCTCTAATGTTTATAAATATAGAATTCTATCTTTAAATCTCCTTTAAAATTTTAATGTATTGAATTCAAATTAATGTTCTCAATTCACAAAACATATATATATATATATATATATATATATATATATATATATATATTTATACTTGTATATGAACACACTTCAAATTTTCAACATTATTACATTTGCACATTATTATTTATACCTAAATTTACTATAAGATATATCATTTCCATATATTTTATTTGTTCGATTTATAAATCAGTATTTTCAATAATTAAATTCAGTTACTTTATCAATTACAGATATTTTGAAATTCCAGGTTACCACATTCTTCCCCTCTTAGAATCTTTTCGTCCTCGAAAAGGAACAAAGCCAGAATTTATTAAAATGCTTATTATTAGAAAAAAATATTCTTTGAAACACTTTTTTTTATAAAATCTACATAATATTACAAAATAGTTTTTATAAAATACTTTTTATAACCCGATGTCTCAACAGGTCCATCCTTGTTCTTACAAAAATTCGGTCATATGTTGATCAGGCGTAGGACTGAAAATCTATAAGTACTTAGCAGACCCATTTCAACACCTAGTGAAAATACTTGGAAAATAATTTTTATTGAAAATATAGAAAACATTTTGATATAGAGGAAATATCTTTGGTGAGAATGCTCTGGAAATCATCATCCCCATCCAGGGTCGCAGTTACATTCCAGGGTTACGTTGCCATCGCAAAAGTCCATGTAACTGCAGGCTCTCCACGGCCTCTCGATTACGCCATGGAACCCACAACAGATCGCAGTTACATTCCAAGGTTACGTTGCCATCACAGCAAAAGTCCATGTAACTGCAGGCTCTCCGCGGCTTCTGATTTCCGCCGTCGAAATAAAACTTCTTCCCTCCTACATACGTCGCAGTCTACCGATATAAAATCAAACGCAGACTGTTGGCTCTCAGCGGCACACACGACTTTCGCTATGGTATACTCTACTCATAATCCCCATGAACTAGTTTTGTCCGGACTCCTCACAGGATCAACTTTAGAACTCCCCCCTTGGGGCTCAAGGCAGCACCACCCGGTGGTACTCCCGAGAAGTTCATTTCAAGGGAGCGCCTTTTTCCCCAGAGCCATCATCAAAACATTTTATACTATACACATATAGTATCTTCAAATCATACACCTAGTATGATCTCATACAAAGCTCCTTTACACAAAATCGATTATTCCAAAATCTATAATTCTCAAGCTAGGTTTTCCAAATTCTCATATTGATTTTACCCAAAAATTAAAACATTTCCAAATCCAAAGGTTCCTAAGATCTTTTCTAAAATCCTCATAATATCCTTTATATATATACAGATATATAAAAATTTTAAAACTTTGGATCATTTCAAACTTGTATAAAACTTCTTTTATACTTCAAACATTTTCAAAAACCCTTTTCTTTTGGCAAAAGATTCAACAAGGGGAGTTTCATTTTATAAAAGAAAGATATTTAACTTTGTTTACTCAAAATCAAATATTCAATTTTGATTACTCTTTTCAATATCATTTTCATTCAAATCCGTACGATGTACACATATCATCCATATGCTATACCCATCTGATCGCTCACTCGACCACACAATTTCATTTCCGAACTAGTATCATCCACTCGACTTCCTAGTGTTGACAACAGATCTAGTTTCTTGATCAGAAACCGTCATTCTCCTTGCATAGTCATAACTATGATAGAGAATATCCAGAACCAATCAACAATCCATATCCAGGTTCGCCGTCGAAAATCGAGTGAAAAATCCCAACTCGGATCGACATACTATCTCGAAATTCTGTGCTCGAATCTAGATCAAATCACTATGCGAATAGAATAACATACGCACACCATACGTATTTATCTTTATTGGTTATTAGCCAAATCAATTCCATTTATATTCACATTCACTTTGATTTTTATTTACTTACCCATAATTGCTTCAATCCATTTGGATTATCACCTCTATTCTTATCTCGATTGGGTATTTAACCAGTAACAGTTTGAACTTCGACCCGTTTATTTAGCAAATAGCTTGAAAATTTAAAAATAGATAAGTAGTTGGAAAGTAATTACTAGTTTGTAAAATAGGTGCAAAATAGTTAGAAAATAGTTAAAATAATTGTAGAAATTTTAGATAATAGCAAAATAATAGTAAGATAGTAATTAGTTTTGTAAAATAGTTGAAATATAGTAATTAGCTTATAAAACAGTTGGAGAATTTTTTAAACAGTTTCAAAAATAATTGTAAAACAAGTATAAGATAGTTTTAGGTTTTAAAAAGAAAAGTTGTATAATAAATAGTTTGGAAGAATATATTCATATCAAAACAATTTATTTAAAAATAGTCCAGAGTCAAAACTGTTCAGTTCCCAATCTCCATTTCCAATCAATTCAATTTAAATTTCCACATCCTTTTAAATTGACTCAATTTCAATTTAAATAACTTCAATTTCCATTGGACTTGATTTATTCCCAATTCAAGTTGAATTAACCTCAGTTTCTTTCCAAATTTAACTTTATTTAACCTTGATCTCAAATTCTACTAATTCAAATAAATTTCAATTGAACTAGTTCCAATTTCAATTCATTTCAACTCCAGTTTGAATTTAATCCCAATCTCAAACTCCATTTCCAAATCAAGTTGAATTAATCTTGATTTCCTCCCAAATTCAATTCAAATTTTCCTTTTGAATTTTATACTTATACATCTTCAATCACAATTTCAATTAACTCAAATCAATTTCAATTTGAACTAATTCAATTCAAATTTCAAATTTAAACCATCTCGAATTATATAGATTCGAGTTAAATCCTTTAAGTGTTGATTTAATCTTTTAAATCAAATCAATTTATATCTTTAGACCATTTAATTCTGAATCCAAATTCCACTTTAAACAACTAAACTTTGAAATTTAGTTTATCACCAAATTTAAATTTCGTAACCAAACCTTTTGAAGTTTATCTTAAACATTCAAATCATAAGTCCAAAATAATTCCATACATTAATTCACTACATACTAGTAGTTCTTACATTACATACATTTATCCAAAATAAGAGTCTTACAGAAGTCATAATTCCAGATGCTTTCCTATTACCTAGGGGTTTGGGAAGAACAGAGCCCTAATACTCCTGCAAGTATCCTTCCTATGGACTTCCTTCCAAAGGGCAAAGCCCGAACATACACTTCTCAACAGGGTGTCCCCACTTATAACATTTACTACAAAATGTTTCTACCTTATCATCAATCTAGATAACCTTCACGCCTCCAACAGTACGTTCCACAGCCTTACTCCTCTTCTGCCTCTCGGAACAATTCCTAGCAATTTGTCCCAGCTTCTTACAATGATAGCAAATAGTTGACTAATTGACCGGTTCAACTGGTTTACGCTTCGCCTTCCTCACTTCAAGGCAATGATTTAGAAAATATCCTTTCTTATGACACTTAAAGCACAAGACCTCAGAGCGAAACTGATGGAGTGTACCCTTCAATTCCTCTCTTGTTTTACTGCACTTGGCTGCGTAATGACCCTTATTAAAACATCTGTAACAGGTGACATTATCATAGGGTCCTGGTTCAGCCCTTTCCTTAACCTGATTCTCATATTCTTGAATATTTCCTTTACGATCCCTACGTGCAGCTACTCCTTGCTCTCTGCGTCTAACCTTCCATTCTTCACTCTTAGTCATCTCTCTCAAAGACTGAATTCTAAGGGTTCCCTACCTATAAATTAGACTTAATTAGAAGAATTCAACTTTTACTCTTATATCAATTTTCTTACCAAGATATTCCTTATGTTTTATCATCTTTGGTTTTAAATTTTCAAACAAAATTTCAAACAACATCTTATTTCAACATAAGATTACTTTCAAAACTACTTTGAATAATTGTAACAACCCGGGTATTTTAACGGTTTTAAGTAATTTAACTAACTGAATTTTGTGGAATTGTAAACGATAAAATCTTGAAATATAAATTTGATATTTGAAATGCGTCTAGTTAAACATAGTAACTGGTAAATTTTCGTCCGAAAATATGAAAGTTTATTTCGTGCGTAAAATTACTTTAATTTAATCAGATAAAAAGCGATAAAAATAAAATGTTTTCAAAACCAAAATATTTTTACATAGAAAAATTCTAAACCATCTTTTGAGCAAGTTGTCAGTTTGTCGTTTTTCCAAATTCGGACATCTTTGGCTCCGTCGATCTTAATTTTCGGCGATTTTTACACATTTTCCGCTAGTAGAAAATTTCGAATTTTTATAATTAAATCGTACCACTGATATCATTATGCCGTTTTAACCGTCTCATCATGATGATCTCCGCGGTATATTCTTATGTGTGTTTCGACGTCCGACGGACGGCAAAATCTGTAAACGTTGTACCATAACGGTACCGGTGCCATGCCTTTCGGTTCTCTATTTATTTCTCTACGTTAATAAAATAATACAAGATGGAAGCTTACACCTGAAGCTAGTCTAAACTGTACATTTAAGCTTAACATCTATATATGAATATGCATGCTCATATTCCAATGTTTGTTCATTTTTATAGTGCTCTAAAAGGAGAAATATTATATTTTCAAAGTCAGTTTTCTCTATTTCCAAAACTTCTTCGTGACTTTCAATATTCATTTGGGCTGCTCATTCACGTTACCTATTCTATACGTTTATTAAATTCTTGCTTGACTTTTGGTTCTCTTCTCACGTTCTTTTCTTTCCCCCACTTTATTTTGACCCATTCCTTACCACTTCTTTGTGCTTCCTTTAGTTCCTTCCTCATCTTCATTCTCTAAAAAAAAAATGAAGGCAAAATCGCATGAACCAAGACCAGAAAAATTTCCACTATGAATACAAATTCTTCCTCCTCCACAGCAAGGTTCACATGCAACCTACCCGAGCAAAGAAACTCGCCCCTCTCTCGGACATCACCTCTTCCCTGTTCGCCACTAACTCCGGCCATTCCCTCAGCAAACGCCTCCCTCACCTCGGCCCAAACCTTACCACCAAGCCTCGCTCGCCTGCCTCCCGCCGGTGCCATCACCGAACTGCAGTAGCCTCGCCGTCATCTCTCCGCCCACCACACCCGAGTCCACCCTCGCCTAGGCTCAACCATGGCGACACCGATCCATGCACGTGCTTTCCCACATGACAGCTGCTGCTACTCTGCCCATCACCTCACGACTGCATCGCCCCTCGACTCGAACAGCCGCAGCAACCCAAGGCCGAGCACCACGTCGGCACCACTCCACCGCAGCCTTCTCAACGCTAAATCCGAACATCGCCATGTCCTTCTCCACCTCCGAGCCTAGCTACAGCCTCCTCCCCGCGTGCCTACCTGTCCTTCTTTGTTGCCGCTCGGCCTACCTTTGACTTTGAGGTATTATATGGCTATATTAGTTATGTACATACGTTCATAAGTATTACATTTTACAGTAAGCAATATGATTATATTATATACATTAGCTTATATCGGTTTATATAGACAAGTGTTAGTTACTTGTTATATTGTTTTTTTTTAGTTATAGGTTGGAAAATTTGTTTAAATTATAAGTCATAATAAAACTAAGTTTATCTTGATATACATATAAAAATTTGATTCGGTAATATATGAATAAACGTACGCATGGTTGCTATATAAGCAATATAAGCAATACTATAGGGAATTATTTATACGTACAGTAAATAAATATAAGCGTTAGTTATATATGTTTAAATTATATAACCTATTAGTTGTATATATTGATTTGTTTAAGTGTTCATTTCAAAGTACATTAAAGTAGTTATTTAAAAGTATATTACTATATACTACCTGGTAGCCGTATTTCGATTTATATGAATTTTGATTTTATAAACATAAATTTTTTAGAAGCACCATATATATATAGGAAAGTCAGTATTGTTGTTTATATTGGATTATACAGTAATGTATTATGTTATCTTTTCGTATGTAAGTTGTTATAATATGAAAGCGTTATATAAACAAAACTTATAGATTTTTGGTGTGCGTGTAAATATATATATCACTGGTTACGTTAAACATAGATCTTATTTTGATTGGAGTGTGTTAATTGTATGTTGATGTTGGAAATTTAATTATATATGCAATGTTTTGATTCTCATCGATTCCCATTTATCAGCTTCAATCGTTGACTTCGTGCCATCTTATTTCGCTTTGGTGTTCGTTTTTAGACCCACAATCCGCTTCCATTCTCGAATCTATCTAGCCTCGAAAGGTGAGCAATCACCCACGATTAATGTTTTTTTATTTATTAAATTCGATTTCAATTGAAACGACAATTGAAATATGCTGCTGTTAGTTATTTGCAATGTTATATATGCTATTACCTGTATCAGTTCACTTTTGACATCTGACACCGTTATCTGTAAATTATAAAATGATAATCCCGTTTGATTGATAATTGATTGATTGTTTGTTGTTTATATTGGATGTTAAATTGAAATGTATAAAGTGATAAATATTATGCGATTGAATTTGACGTAGGATAGTTAAATTTGAATCGATATATGTGTTGAATTTGATTAGTTAAATTTGTATAATATGACCCCTTAATGTTTAATTAATTGACACGTAGGATTTGATTAATTACACCTTGAACCATTGAATGTATGTTGTTTAAATTGATGATGTATGAAATTGTAAATAGATGACAAGTGAAGAACCGTAATGTAATAATCTTTAATCTACATGAAATGATAGTGTAGATTCTAGAAATAATTATATTAATTTGCACAAATAACAATGCGAATTAATACGATTATTTCGGGATTATTTGAATTAATTTATTGGATTGTTATTGATGTTTGCTATTTCTTGTTTATTTACTTTGACATCATCCCAGTTATCACACTACAAGTTTCCTTTACTATGTTTTTATTTGTGAATTGGAATTGGAATCGGGTTGAAATGATAAATACCCAAAAGGGACTTAGGACAGAGAATTTAATAAATCCGATTGGTCAATAATTTTATTTAAAAATAAAATAATGATTTTATTCGAGTAAAGAATAAGTTTTGAAATGAAGTTGGAATTTGAATTTTATGAAAGGAAAATGTAAAGATTGAAATCTGAAAAAAATATTAATGTAGTAATTGATGAAAGAACGTTGTTTGAAATGTAATTATTTAATAATTAAATTTGGAATTATTAATAAATAAATTGGAATTAGTAATAATTGAGTTTTGAAATTATTAAGTTTGGAATCGTTTAATAATTAAATTTGAAATTATAATTAAGTTTGAATTGTAATTAAGTTTGAAATTATTAAGTTGAATTTATAATTAAGTGGAAATGGTTTGATAATTAAGTTTGAATTCATAATTGAGTGGAAGTGATTTAATAATTAAGTTTGAATTGATAATCAAGATTGTAATTATTAATTTTTGAAATTATTGATAATTAAGATGAAATTATTTAATAATTGAATAAGTTTTAATTATTTGATAATTGAATAAAAAATTGAATTCTTTGATAAGAGAAATTGAACTTTTGAATAAGTGGATTTGAACTTCGTTAATAAATAAAATTGAGTTTCTTTATTTATTAAAGTTTTGGGAAAATTATTTAAGTAAGTTGATAAGTGAAAGTGAAACTCCTCGATTATGTGAAATTTAGTTCTTTATTAATTGAGTTTGAAATTTGTAACGAAGTCAATAAATAAGTGAAAATTGAATTTCTTTAACAAGAAATAAAATGTGATTTATTGAAATGAATAGGATTTATTGAAATTAACGTAAGAATTGTAATTTAAAGAATTGATTTGACGAATTTAATTTATTTCAATTTGAAGTTTTGATATAATGAAGTTGAACTTAAGAAATCGATTTAATGAATTGGAAATTTAAATGAAAATTGTTTTAAATGATAAATTAGCTTAGTGAATATTGAATGAAATCGATAAATGAATTTAAATTTATGTGAATGAAAATTAAACAATTTAAATGATTTCGGAACGAAACCTATATACGAATTTGAACCAATATTTGAATTGTTTAAATGTTGAAATCGAATTTTAAGATTTTGAAACGGTAATTTGGAAGTTTTGAAACGTAAACTTTGGAAATTGATTTAGAAAGACAAACGAAATGTTGATTTACGAATTGAAATTGAAATTGAAATTGATTTGGTTTTTGAAATTACTAAAGTGACCAATCGGTGTAATAATTACGAAAGTTATTAAAGAGACCGGATGTAACGACCCGTAAATTTTGACGGTTTTAGTAACGAATTTAACTGAAATTTTGTGAAATTTTAAACGACAAAATTTTGAAATATAAATTTGATATTTGGAATGCATCTAGTTAAACATAACAATTAGAAAATTTTCGTTCAAAAATATGGAAGTTTATTTCGCGCGTAAATTAACTTCAATTTAATCAGTTAAAAAGCGATGAAAATAAAAAATTTTCAAAATCAAAATATTTTTACATAGAAAAATTCTAAAACATCTTTTGAGCAAGTTGTCAGTTTGTCGTTTTTCCAAATTCGGACATCTTTGGCTCTATCGATCTTATTTTTCTGCGATTTTTATGCATTTTTGCTAGCATAAAATTCCGATTTTTTATAATTAAATCGAACCACTGATATCTGTATACCGTTTTGATCGCCTCGTCGTGCCGATCTCTGCGTTATATTCAATTCTGTATATTGAGACTCGATACGCATCGGGAATTACAAATAGATGTCGGTCGGCATCGTATCCATGACACTTTGTTTTCTTTTACCCTTTCAAGCTTCAACCGGGTATCGTTTAAGCCATCACCAATTTATATTCTTCACATTGACTATTAGTATTCCTTCTCGATAATTAATGTACCTACCATATCATTTTTATTACCGGTTAAATGCCTTCATTTTTTTTTTTGAATTAGTGTGAAACGTGTATCAACTTTATAGCAAAGGTTATAACACTTTGTATAATGGGAAAGTCTGCACATTTCCCTAAATTCATTTGCTCAACTGTGAAGACAAATGGACATTGCATTTATGGTTACAGCTATCACCTGACTGTCCATACTCACATATTAGTGAAAGTATAATTGATTTACCTTCTTCTTCTGTACTCTGTAGCTCATTTCCTTCTTTCATTCTTTAAAAAAAAATGAAAAGCAAAATCACGTGTAGACCAAGACTAGGCGACCTCTCCACCATCCACAACCGCATCTCCCTCATGCTCGAGCAATCCGTCACCGAAGTTCGTCAGCGCCCAGCCTCTACGCCGACGTCCATCTCACCCTGGCGGCCACGTCAACACCACCACCCGCCTTTCACGTGAGTAATTGAACCACCAAAACTCACCACCTCCACCTTCATTTTCCAGCCTCCTTTCACCACAACCGAACCAAGGCCGAGCACAGCCCGCGTCAACGCGTCGGCTCAACCTAGATCCCGCTCCACCATGCAACTTCGCCCAGGGTAATCACCCACCACCTTTGCCATCATTTTCACCGCAGACCCACCTTCATCTCCACTTTCCTGAGCCTCCTCCTCTGGCAATCCCTCCTCCGCCCTCGTCCTAGTGAACCGCCCCTGACCTCCACCATTCCCCTTCACCCCTGATTGACCAATGCGCATGGACCAAGCACCCCACTTCGGCCAAACTCGCCCAACCCAGCCAAGTTCTTTTCCGCTACCACTGGTTCATAACTGAACCTCCACCTCGTGAAGTCAACACAGCTTCTTTCATATTATTTTATGAGCAGGTATATATATATATATATATATATATATATATATATATATATATGCATGTAAGTAAATAAGAGTTGGTTTTATATATATACGTATTAGCTAATTTAGTAACATTTATTCTATGTTTTGTTTAAGTGTCTGTATATGATTTTAAATATATATATATATATATATATATGTATCTTGTAAATTTTATAAGTGTTATATCTATATAAATATTGATTTTACATATAGATATATAGTTATATTGTAAGCTGTTGGTGAAAGCGTACAGCTCCTCTTTTGCTTCTATGTTGTATTTATATAATATATCAAGTAAGTATATATTTACTTAGTTATTTGATGTAAAAATATAAGTTATATTTAGCATACTATAAGGTTATACATTCTGTTTTATAAGTGTAATCGGTTAGTTTATAATATTTATACAGTAGTATATATATTCTGTGAATTCTAGCTTGTTGCTTTAATTTTTATATGTATATTAATACTTACAATATATTATTTTCGTATAAGGAAGTATTATATATACTATATATGTTTAGTTTCTGTAGGCATATAGTTTAATTCAGACCTATGCAAGTCATAAAATTTTGTTGGATTAAGTTACATACGTTTCTGTTCGTAAGTTTATATACATAACTTTAAGGGTCATATGATGTATAAGTTATATTAATATATATTAAGTTGTATTATATACGTGGTGCCTTTTATTTTTGTGTTTCGTGTTTATAGTAATAAAAATAATAAAACAATGATTTTCAATGTATACATATAAAATTTAATAGTTGTTTGAAATTTTAAATTATAATTTTATATAAATGGCTGTGAGTTTAGTTATGCATACGCGTTCACTTATACCAACCATCTTCATTGATCCAGTCTAATTTGATTTCGTTGATTTCTTGCTATCAGCTTTGATCGTCAAATTCGTACTAATCTCGCTTTGCTTCAGAATTCGTGCTTGGGTTTGCAACTCAATTCTGTGTCATATTCTGTATTCTCTAGCCTCGAAAGATGAGCAATCACTCACGATTAATATTCTTTTATTTATTAAATTTGATTTCAATTGAAACAACAATTGAAATATTGCTGCTTTAGTTATTTGCACTGTTATCTATACTATTACCTGTATCAGTTCACCTGTGACATCTGACACCATTATCTGTTAATTATACAACGATAATCCTGTTTGATTGATAATTGATTGATTGATTATTGTTTATATTGGATGTTAAATTGTAATGTATAAAGTGATAAATATTATGCGATTGGATTTGACGTAGAATAGTTAAAAATTTGAATCGATATATGTGTTGAACTTGATTTGTTAAATTTGTATAATATGACCCCTTTTAATGGTTAAATTAATCGACACGTAGAATTTGATTAAGAACACCTTGAACCGTTGAATGTATGTTGTATAATTTGTTGTAGTATAAGTTGAACAATGGATGACAAGTGAAGAACCGTATAAATGATTAGTGTAATAATCTTTAATCTACATGAAATGATAGTGTAGATTCCAGAAATAATTATGTAAATTCGCACAAACAACAGTGTGAATTAATACAGTTATTTCGGGATTATTTGAATTAATTATTGGATTGTTATTGATTGTTGTTGTTGCTTGTTTATTTACTTTGACACCATCCCAGTTATCACACTGCAAGTTCCCATTATTATGCTTGATCTTGAATTGAAATTGGAATCGGGTTGAAATGATATATACCCAATGAACTTGACTTAGGATAGGGAATTAAATAAAATCCGATTGGTCAATAAATTGATTTAAAAATAAAATAATGATTTTATTCTAGTAAAGAATAAGTTTTGAAATGAAGTTGGAATTTGAATTTTATGAAAGGAAAATGTAAACATTGAAATCTGAAACAAATATAACGTAGTAATTGATGAAAGAACGTCGTTTGAAATTTAATTATTTAATAATTAAATATGGAATTATTAATAAATAACTTGGAATTAGTAATAATTGAGTTTTGAAATTATTAAGTTTGAAATCATTTAATAATTAAATTTGAAATTATAATTAAGTTTGAAATTATAATTAAGTTGAAATTATTAAGTTGAATTTATAATTAAGTTGAAATGATTTGATGATTAAGTTTGAATTCATAATTAAGTGGAAATGATTTAATAATTAAGTTTGAATTGATAATCAAGTTTGTAATCATTAAGTTTTGGAATTATTAATAATTAAGATTGAAATTATTTAATATTTGAATGAGATTTAATTTTTTGATAATTGAATAAAAATTGAATTCTTTGATAGGAGAAATTGAACTTTTTATAAGTAGATTTGTACTTCGTTAATAAATGAAATTGAGTTTCTTTATTTAAAAAGTTTTCGAAAAATTGTTTAAGTAAGTTGATAAGTGAAATTAAAACTTCCTGATTATGTAAAATTTAGATCTTTATTAATTGAGTTTGAAATTTGTAACGAAGTCAATAGATAAGTGAAAATCGAATTTCTTTAACAAGAAATAAAATGTGATTTATTGAAATAAATGAGATTTATTGAAATTAACGTAAGACTTGTAATTTAAAGAATTGATTTGACGAATTTAATTTATTTCAATTTGATGCTATGATATAATGAAGTTGAAAGTAAGTAATCGATTAAATGAATTGGAATTCAAATAGAAGCTGTTTTGAATGACAAATTTACTTAATGAATATTGAATGAAATCGATAAATGAATTTAAATTGATTTGAATGAAAATAAACCATATTAAATGAGTTCGGAATGAAACTTATATTTGAACTTGAATCCATATTTGAATGGTTTTAAATAAAATTTGAAATAGAATTATAAGATTTTGAAATGGTAATTTGGAAGCTTAAAGCGTAAATTATGGAAATGAATTTCGAAAGACAAATGAAATGTTGATTTATGAACTCTAATTGAAATTAATTTGATTTGGTTTGAAATTTACAAAACGACCAATCGGTGTAATAATTACGAAAGTTATTAAAGAAACCGGAATCGGTTATGGATATACTCTCTATCTAAACCGAAAACCACTTTAATAACTATACGCGGAGTGATGATCCAGAATGAAGTGGTTGGAATGATGTACGTTGTAACGCCCCGGAAATTTTCGACTTTCGAAAATTCAACATCGATACTCACTTTATCGACTGCCGAGAAATCAAAGGCCAAAAACCCGAAATGTTATGGTTTAAGAAAAAGAAAAAGAGAGAAGAAGAGAGGAAAGACATAAAATAGAGAGAAAAGAAAATAGAGCATAGAAAATAGAACGGAACAGAAAGAAAATAACAGAACAACATCAGAATCTCACAATTCGCAGCGGAACAACATATAATAATAAATCAATAATCTTTAAACAAAGAACTATATCAGTTATTACATCACATACTTTACATTTCATTACATCATATCATCAGAGTGTATAACAACAACAAACAGTGCAGCGGAAAAAAAAGAAATACTATATAACTAGAAATACGCCATGCCATCTAGCTTGCCTCCAGCAACTCCAGAATATCCTGATAAACCTAACTCTTGACTGCCCGTGTGGAAATTGGTGGGCACCCAGAGTTTAGGAAGGAAAACAATAATCTCCCGTTCGCCACCAAACCGCGGAGCGAGAACCCCCCATCACATAGCCCAAAGCTTAGCAAGACTGGTGTGAGAACTCAAAACAGTTTATTTATCTTTAAAATCAAAAATAGAGGAATATTTTTAAAGTCAATTCGCAATGCTTTTAAAAATGAGACTACCATAAGGCCTCCCGCACACACACACAATGCAAACGCAGAATCGGAGGAGATTTCTCCTTATGATAGTCAAAGATGCTTGATACGCATTTAAAAGAACATTTTATATTATTATTAGTGCATAGTGTAGGAAAAATTCATTTCGAAAATAGAATATAAATCTTAGCCAGCATAGACATTTCGAACTATGCCTACTATAGCTAATTATGTTCAATAGCAGGCTACCGCCACATTCCATAGTAGGTTATACAACTAAAACCGTACAAGTCTCGTATTGTTTCTTTGGATTTCCAACGAATGATCAGGCCAAGGAACTTCCCATTGCCACATGAGAATGCCTCTGGATGGACATCCCCGAGAACCAAACCGGATCTCTACCAACACAAGGCCGGGTTACCCCTAACTGAGTAACAACTGACCGAATATGCCATCCCCCGGTCCTTTGGGACCTTTCAACCGAGCGCTCGTAATCAATTCACACAATCATAACAAAGTGTTTTCAACATGAGTAAGCATCTGGGCTCCATACCATGATACCACCCTTTTCCAGAAGGAAATTGTAACGACCCGACTTCCTATCTCCAGAAAGTCGCATCATTAAGAAGAAAGAAAGGGATAGAAAAGAGAAAAGAAAGAAAAGAAAGAACCAAACAACATCAAAATCTCACAGCGGAACGAATAAATTATATTATATCACATAAAACCATTACATAGTATCATATACATCAGAGTTATACAGCTAATACAACACAGACTAGACAGTTATAAACATCTGTCTAGTTATTACAATTCAAGTACAACACAGATACAGATACAACTCAAACACAGCGGAATCACTATATATATATATCTACACGTCGAAGCCACCTGCTCCATATCTCCTCCAGAACTCGTCAAGAATAACCTGAATCACTTGACTACTCATACATAATATGAGTACCCAAGAGTTTAATAAAACAGAAAATAAACACTCGGGTCAGACAGGGGTCTGGTGTGAGTAAACGATTTAAGATTGCTTAACTTTTAGAAAAACCTTTTGAAAGAAAAGGTATCACGTAAGACTTCCCACACATAAACATGGAAAAGTTTTTACCTTACGCTAACCAAAACATTTGATAGGAAATCCAGTGATATTATTATAGTGTCTAGGGTTTTCAAGTAAATATGAAATAGCCGAAATTGTTACATTCATTAAATTCCAGCTACTAGCCACAAAAGTGGGTAATACAAACAAAACCGTAGGGTCTCGTAGGGAAAATTGGTTTCCATCAATGGCAGGGCTACTGGGGTACCGCCCGTCACAGTACGTGGCCTAGATCACCGTACCGAGGATTACTCCCTTCATCCCCTGCAACACAAGGCCGGGACCATTCCTTACTGAATAGTCCCGAACAAGACAACTCCGGCGGTTGTCATGATCAACCGCCCCACACAGCCGAAATATAAAGGGACTTCTAGACAGGAGTCAATCTTGCTCTCCAGTGGGGGCTACCCACGAAGCCTTGGCGCACCTCCCCTGTTTTAGCCATTCCCGGTTGATGAGGCTTGAGGCTGCGATTACCTTTATAGGACACATCACTTAGAATGCTCATCGTCCGCCTGACGATGTGCTGAAAGCATTCAATCCATACAAGTTCGTTCCGGGTTCGAACGAAACCGAAGGCACTATCTCGTTGCACTCATTATTGGAATCACCCTCAGAGTCAACGACCATAGCCCTTGCACTCTGATTCACCATCTCGAACCTATAAGCACTATTCCGTCAAACTCATTACGGAATCACCCACAGAGTTATACTGACGTATAGCTCTTACACCTCGATTCTTCACTTGCTCCACTTGGATTAACGACCTAACGTTTAATTGGAATCGATGTGGTTTTCGGAATTCCAAATATGGAAACCCGATCCCGGTCTCACCGAAACCAAACGCCATTTTAATGTCCAAGTTGTACTTAAGGGGATTTTAAACAATTAACTTAAAATCAGGATGATATATAAACAGATAGATGAATCATATATCTCAACAGATAATTTATATCAACATTCATCTCACAAAGCAACATTCACAACATAGATATCCAAATCATCCATTATCAACCAATCACCCAATATCAATCATCCAACCAATTTAGATATTTCCAAAACAATCATATACAAATAGCCATTATTAATTCCTTTATAATTAATTTAATCATTTTAAATCAAATTAATTACTTGAGAATTAAACAACTAAATCCTACTTAATCAATCATTAATTAATTACAATTAATTAATTAATCACTTTTTAATCACCCTTATAATTCAATTAATTAATTTTCAATTACAGATTAATTATCTTTAATCATATTTTTAATTAATCACCTAGATTAATTATCCTTTAATTACACTATGTAATTAATCTTTAAATTAATTAAACAGATTAATTTATCTTTAATCATTAAGTAATCTTAATTAATTCTAATTAATTAACAATTATTAATTATATAAATCCTTAATTAGTTACATTAATTAATAATTACTTCTTCCTTACTTCATTGATTAATTATCTTAGAGTTAATCACATTTATTAATTAATTAAACAATTAATTATTCATTAATTATATTAAATAATTACCCTTTAATTACTTTATTAATCAATTATTACATTTATTAATTAATTATGAAATTAATTTCAATTATTAATCAAACTTGATTAATCACAATCAGTAATTAACTTCCTTAATTACTTTACTAATTAAACCAACATCTTGATTAATTACATTAATCAGTTTTTTTTTAATTACACTGAGTAATTACCCTTAATTACTTTCCTTAAGTAATTATCCTTTAATTACTATTCATTAAGTAATTTCTTAACTAATTACACTTAGTAATTATTCATTAATTACTTCACTAAGTAATTACACATCTTTAATTACATTAAGTAATTATATTTAATCCTATCATTAAGTAATTCTTTTTTTTTAATTAATTAAACTTAATTAATTAACTAAAATTAACTATACTTAACTTAATTAATAACACTGAGTAATTAACTTTAATTACCTCATTAAGAATGTATGCTTAAGTAATTAACTTCTTAATTACTTATTAATTGATTATTTCTTAATTAATTAAACTTGATTAAATTAATTTCTAATTAAGTAATTAATTATACTTAATTAATTACACAACTAATTTACTTTAATTTAATCACTTACATTAAATCAATTTAAGTTAATTAAGTAATTTACTTTAATTACTTTTTCAATCAAAACTTGATCAATATAAATCATACTTTCATTAACTTTATAAATCATTTTGAAATTAAATATCTAAAACTTATATTTGGATTACACAAGAACACCATCTTTTACTTTATCATTATTAAATAGCTTACCTTAATCACATTTAAATTACTTCAAATACATTTTATTTGAAAACATTATTATATTATTTAACAAAGCAAAAATTGGAACAAACTATTTTAAACAAAAGTTTAAGTTTTAAAATCTCAAACTTTAAAACTAAAGTTCTTTTAAAGTCAAACATTCATCCTTTATAAACTAATTAAACACTTTGTTTAAAAATCGATTTGCTTTCAAATTTGAAGCTTCATTTTAAGGTACAAACCCAGAAAATTCTAAACCCTTAAAACAAACTATTTTAAAAACAAATTGACTTAACTTGTTTAAACATAAAGTTTAAATTAAAACATTTCAACACAGGTAAACTATTTAAACACTTAATTAAAGAACCTAAATTGTTTTTTTTTTTTTTTTTAATTTCTGGAAGTTCCAGTATGCAGTTAAAAAAAAAAAGAACAGGACATAAATCCTGGAAACCAAACAACTCGAGACCCCAAACCCACGCAACATCCCTTCTACATCTTCGAGTAACACGCGAGACCCACTCGAGAAAAACTTCGAGCAAAACTACAAAAACCCAAGGCCAATCTCTTCTCCCACAAAACAAATTACCAGTTGCACGCTCCATCGCCGTGCACATGCACGCCGGCCATGATCAACGGCGAACCCCGTCGCGATGCTCCACAAATCTCTACTGTCCCCTACGATCACCACGTCCCTCGAAATCGAAGAAAAATGCTACAGATTCGAAAAGAGACATCAGCATCCTTAATCAGAAAATTACTCGAACCTAAAACTCACCGTCAACGGCGAACCACAACGCCTGAGTGCCTGCCACCTCGCCCATACACGCGCCAACAACCCCTCAAGCTTTTCCCTCACTCGCGATCCACCAAAAACTAATGACGACGACGAACCTAAACTGATTCCAACCATAAACAGAAAGCCTCACCAAACCCTACTCTTCCCTATCACGACCACCACGACCACCATAAAAATCTTCCATTATTTTTCGTGCATCCCCCATCACCGTGACCTCCTCCATGCCAAAGCTCGGCCTCCAACTCGACTCCAATCAATGGTAATCGACCAAAAACCCAATTTCATAAAACTCCCAATTTCTCTTTGAATACTATATTATAAAATCCCAAATTCATGTTAAAATTCCTACTTTTGTATTCCAATTCAGGCCATGGAATCAGAAATCTAAATCATTAAAATTGATTTTTACTCAACTTTGATTTCTTACTGTAAATTTAAAGTTTACAGTAAATTTGTTCAATATAAATTATTATATTTATTTTTAAACACAAGATTACTTTGCTATAATCAAATTTCTTTCAGTGTTCAATGTTTATTAATGATCCACTTAGAAGATAGGAAATTTTTTTTTTTTTAATGAAGCTGGTATATGAATGAGAACAGAGTTTTAATTTTTTTTCTCTCATGTACAGGCAGTCAAAACTGCTAAATAAATATGCATTTCAATCCTTAAATCCAACATGCAAGCATTGATTACATATACACTGAAATCAATCATTCCACAGAACAATCTATAAAGGATTAAAACTGTTTTTAAAATAAATTTACTCACCTAGTTTGAAGCAGAGGACACTTTAACCACTGCATTTTGTTCTGGAGCTTGCTTTACTGCATTTTCCCATTCCTGAACTTTAAATTTGCTTTTGCATGTTTAATCTTGCTGTATTTTATCACTGGACTTTGAATTTTTCTTTTGCATTTAACTGTTTGAATTGTTGCAGTTGAAACCTTGTTTGTCAGAGTTGCTGTTGATTGTCAAATTGAATTGCATGTTCTCAGATTGCTGTTTATTGCATTTCCTTTTGCATGTGCATTTCCAGTTGAACATTGAAGCCATAATCCAGGTTGAACACTTGAAAAGCTTCAGATTTTATTACAGTTGAATTTTTGAATTGTTTCCTTTTCCTGCTTTCTGGTTTCAGCTTTGAATTCTGTCTCTCTTTTTTTTTTTAGTTTGAATCTTCTTGCATTTGATTCAGTATTCCGTTTTCTAGATTTCAACAGAATCTTGCATTTGATTTTTTTTCTTTACTGAACGATCTATGGTTTTATTTTAGTTTGAAGAAGATTGAAAAATTCCTATCTGAAGAAAATATACAAACAGATCCTTTTTTCTTTTGATTTTTTTTTTATTAACACAAACTTTCTTTTTATGACACAAATGCCACTTGTTTCATGAGTTGATCCATAAGCTTACAAGTGTGCTTTCATAAATTCCTATATTGCCAAGTGTTTTAGATTACATTAATTACTTGTTTATAAATAAATTAAACCTTAATCACAAATATTTACTTAATACACATGTCATATATGTATAACTATGTAATGCATTTGTATCCTATGTTTAATATATATACTATGGAATGTATTTATGATTTTGTTTTTGATTTATAATTATTTACAAATCCAATTTATAAAGACAAGTTTAAAAAAAAGGAAGTAAACATTTATTCAAATTCTTATTTTAAAAGTTTAAACTTAAGTTTCTATAACTAACATCAATATTACCTTAAGAATCTAAATTTGTTTTCAACAATCAATTTAAAGGAAAACAAAGTAAATCTTTATAATTATGTACTATATTTCAAGTTATTATTTATTGAATAAAAATAAATTTTCCTTTAAGTGTTTTATAAATAAAATCAAATTTTATTTTTCTTTTGAAAAACATTTTTATTAAACCAAATCAAAACTTTCCAAATTACTATAAAAACTTATGTTCATTAAAATTTTGAAAACATATTTTCTATTTAAGTTTAATTCATCATTTCCTATTTACAATAAATATTCAAATATAAATATTCATTATAAATAGATCATCTTAAATATTAACTTCATTAATTATTTAAATTTTGAAATAGAACTTCAAATCACAATATATATACATATATGTATTACAATTTGAAAATATTTTTTTATTAAATTTTAACTAAACCAATTTCCTAATTACAATGTATACATATATATATTTCAAATAAAATATTTTTATTACCTTAAAAAGATTAATTATTAATTACTCACATATATCATTATTATTATAAATTTGAAAAGAATAAACATTCAAATTAAATTATCATTAAATTTTGAAGAGATAACATTTATTACATTAGATTAATTATTAGTTTTGAATATATAATATTGGGTTAATTTAGATTTCAGATCAATATAACATATTTTAAAATGAATTATAAATGGAAATTATTAAATAAGTATTGCCCAAAATTCCGGGACATCACATTCCTCCCCCCTTAAAAGAATTTCGTCCCCGAAATTAAAAGCAAAGATAATTTAATAATCTCATACAGGTTTTAATTTTAAAATAGCAACAAATGCTATTAACCATATACTAGAAACCATAACATCCAATTCAAACAATCAATTCTAACTATCCAGACAAAATTCCGGACAGAATTTTCTTGAGTTTCCCAGGTACAAACGCCGAGTTACTCGCCCTACAGAATCTAAACTAACTGCTCTACTCAGATCTAGAACTCCTATATATCTAGATCTATAATCTAAACAGGATACCGGATCACTAACAATCCGATTAACTTCCAAATCTCCATGATCTGCTGGTTCTAAACCAGTGATAGCTCAAACACTTATCCTAAAGAGAATACAGAAAGATTCTCATACACTCTTGAGCTAGCTTCCCATCTTATCCAATTTCATCGCTCTTATGATCGGAGAAAACTTATTAAATCTCCGTCTGCGAATTCCGAATCTCTTCGTCTCTTGACCACAACCTCTATTGATCCTGGACCGCCCTCAACCATCCCGATCAACCAAACTTCACAGATGCTTCTCAAATCAAAGCTGAATCAAGAATAAGATGACCTCTTGATTCTATTCAACAAGATGATTCTCCCAAAAATCCATCAAAATCCAAACACCAATCTACTATACAAGCAACAAGAATTTCAATCTAGCCTCTCCTATTCGGAAAACAGAACTGATGCTCCTCACATCCAAGCCTTCAAATCACGAAAGAACTTCCTAAAGAAAATCCTTAAATCCAAGAAAACACAAATCCTTCGATGAATCCGAAATTGCTTCTATTCTGGAATCGCTACCACCATGCTTCCGCTGCTACTCTGGTTCAAAGAAGACGAGAATGCTTTTGATGAACATAAGCACAAACTTGATCAACTCATCAAGAATCATTGTCCATCGAATCTCATAAAAGCTTATGCCAAACCACCAGAAGATCCAAGAACCAGATCAAAACAGAACTCCATCTCCCGATGCAGACAAACTCCTTGACTTCCTTGAAGATATTTAGAAAGTCTCATACCACTTCGATAGCTCCAACATCTTTAGAGATGTCTCAAACTAAAGCAAAGATTACTAAAGAACTTCCGAACCATCGCGAGTCACTTTCGCGATAACATTACCCAGCTCGGATTCCAAAGAAACTATGCTCTCTTACATAACAGGACAGCTTAAGCACTTCAGAAGAAGAAACTAATGGTCCTCCTTAACCATAAACACATCACCCTGCTGAGCTTCCAAAGAAAAAGGAACAAGCGTTCACCATTTGCCCAATCTACTGGCAGAAGAATCTCAAAGACTTCTGAACCAACAAAGAAACAGACCACACAACTGCTTCAAACTTCACCTCTAGGATACTGCTAAGCCAAGAGATCTTCCTGACAGCACACTCAACATCTCCAAGCTGCTACTGCTGCCAAAGACATTTTTATCCAAAAACTCCTTGAATTCCAAATCTACATCAGCCAACTACAAAAAGAGTCTTCAAGATAGACAGAAACCTCTCAAGAAACTTGGGCTTCAGACCTAGCACAAACACCTAGCTGAACTGAGTCTCTCACTTCGATACAGTTAAGACTCCTTCCTATGGTTGCTAAATTCCATTACTTGCTTCAGCTCTTCCAACCGATCTCAAACTCTAGAGAATCCGCTCGCACGAGCGCAATTCAAACTTATACTCCAAAGATAAACTCCGAATCTTTAAAAGATTTCCTTCAGTGATCGGTGAAATCCATACACCAAGCTACAAAGCTCACTTGAGACGGTATTAGGTCTACAGTCTCGATAAATACACTTCCAACCTCAAACATTAAAACTCCAATCATTGGTAGTAGTCGTGTTCACACACCACTACCTTATCTACCTTTATAACTTATATTGGAATACCTGTACGGGTAACCCAATAGATAGGTAGAATACATATAAATATATATACATATTAAAAATACAAATACGCTCTCTCAAGGAAAACACCACTCCAGAGCCTAGGTACTCGCTCAACCTAGCGCTCTGATACCACATTGTAACGACCCGACTTCCTATCTCCAGAAAGTCGCATCATTAAGAAGAAAGAAAGGGATAGAAAAGAGAAAAGAAAGAAAAGAAAGAACCAAACAACATCAAAATCTCACAGCGGAACGAATAAATTATATTATATCACATAAAACCATTACATAGTATCATATACATCAGAGTTATACAGCTAATACAACACAGACTAGACAGTTATAAACATCTGTCTAGTTATTACAATTCAAGTACAACACAGATACAGATACAACTCAAACACAGCGGAATCACTATATATATATATCTACACGTCGAAGCCACCTGCTCCATATCTCCTCCAGAACTCGTCAAGAATAACCTGAATCACTTGACTACTCATACATAATATGAGTACCCAAGAGTTTAATAAAACAGAAAATAAACACTCGGGTCAGACAGGGGTCTGGTGTGAGTAAACGATTTAAGATTGCTTAACTTTTAGAAAAACCTTTTGAAAGAAAAGGTATCACGTAAGACTTCCCACACATAAACATGGAAAAGTTTTTACCTTACGCTAACCAAAACATTTGATAGGAAATCCAGTGATATTATTATAGTGTCTAGGGTTTTCAAGTAAATATGAAATAGCCGAAATTGTTACATTCATTAAATTCCAGCTACTAGCCACAAAAGTGGGTAATACAAACAAAACCGTAGGGTCTCGTAGGGAAAATTGGTTTCCATCAATGGCAGGGCTACTGGGGTACCGCCCGTCACAGTACGTGGCCTAGATCACCGTACCGAGGATTACTCCCTTCATCCCCTGCAACACAAGGCCGGGACCATTCCTTACTGAATAGTCCCGAACAAGACAACTCCGGCGGTTGTCATGATCAACCGCCCCACACAGCCGAAATATAAAGGGACTTCTAGACAGGAGTCAATCTTGCTCTCCAGTGGGGGCTACCCACGAAGCCTTGGCGCACCTCCCCTGTTTTAGCCATTCCCGGTTGATGAGGCTTGAGGCTGCGATTACCTTTATAGGACACATCACTTAGAATGCTCATCGTCCGCCTGACGATGTGCTGAAAGCATTCAATCCATACAAGTTCGTTCCGGGTTCGAACGAAACCGAAGGCACTATCTCGTTGCACTCATTATTGGAATCACCCTCAGAGTCAACGACCATAGCCCTTGCACTCTGATTCACCATCTCGAACCTATAAGCACTATTCCGTCAAACTCATTACGGAATCACCCACAGAGTTATACTGACGTATAGCTCTTACACCTCGAGTCTTCACTTGCTCCACTTGGATTAACGACCTAACGTTTAATTGGAATCGATGTGGTTTTCGGAATTCCAAATATGGAAACCCGATCCCGGTCTCACCGAAACCAAACGCCATTTTAATGTCCAAGTTGTACTTAAGGGGATTTTAAACAATTAACTTAAAATCAGGATGATATATAAACAGATAGATGAATCATATATCTCAACAGATAATTTATATCAACATTCATCTCACAAAGCAACATTCACAACATAGATATCCAAATCATCCATTATCAACCAATCACCCAATATCAATCATCCAACCAATTTAGATATTTCCAAAACAATCATATACAAATAGCCATTATTAATTCCTTTATAATTAATTTAATCATTTTAAATCAAATTAATTACTTGAGAATTAAACAACTAAATCCTACTTAATCAATCATTAATTAATTACAATTAATTAATTAATCACTTTTTAATCACCCTTATAATTCAATTAATTAATTTTCAATTACAGATTAATTATCTTTAATCATATTTTTAATTAATCACCTAGATTAATTATCCTTTAATTACACTATGTAATTAATCTTTAAATTAATTAAACAGATTAATTTATCTTTAATCATTAAGTAATCTTAATTAATTCTAATTAATTAACAATTATTAATTATATAAATCCTTAATTAGTTACATTAATTAATAATTACTTCTTCCTTACTTCATTGATTAATTATCTTAGAGTTAATCACATTTATTAATTAATTAAACAATTAATTATTCATTAATTATATTAAATAATTACCCTTTAATTACTTTATTAATCAATTATTACATTTATTAATTAATTATGAAATTAATTTCAATTATTAATCAAACTTGATTAATCACAATCAGTAATTAACTTCCTTAATTACTTTACTAATTAAACCAACATCTTGATTAATTACATTAATCAGTTTTTTTTAATTACACTGAGTAATTACCCTTAATTACTTTCCTTAAGTAATTATCCTTTAATTACTATTCATTAAGTAATTTCTTAACTAATTACACTTAGTAATTATTCATTAATTACTTCACTAAGTAATTACACATCTTTAATTACATTAAGTAATTATATTTAATCCTATCATTAAGTAATTCTTTTTTTTTAATTAATTAAACTTAATTAATTAACTAAAATTAACTATACTTAACTTAATTAATAACACTGAGTAATTAACTTTAATTACCTCATTAAGAATGTATGCTTAAGTAATTAACTTCTTAATTACTTATTAATTGATTATTTCTTAATTAATTAAACTTGATTAAATTAATTTCTAATTAAGTAATTAATTATACTTAATTAATTACACAACTAATTTACTTTAATTTAATCACTTACATTAAATCAATTTAAGTTAATTAAGTAATTTACTTTAATTACTTTTTCAATCAAAACTTGATCAATATAAATCATACTTTCATTAACTTTATAAATCATTTTGAAATTAAATATCTAAAACTTATATTTGGATTACACAAGAACACCATCTTTTACTTTATCATTATTAAATAGCTTACCTTAATCACATTTAAATTACTTCAAATACATTTTATTTGAAAACATTATTATATTATTTAACAAAGCAAAAATTGGAACAAACTATTTTAAACAAAAGTTTAAGTTTTAAAATCTCAAACTTTAAAACTAAAGTTCTTTTAAAGTCAAACATTCATCCTTTATAAACTAATTAAACACTTTGTTTAAAAATCGATTTGCTTTCAAATTTGAAGCTTCATTTTAAGGTACAAACCCAGAAAATTCTAAACCCTTAAAACAAACTATTTTAAAAACAAATTGACTTAACTTGTTTAAACATAAAGTTTAAATTAAAACATTTCAACACAGGTAAACTATTTAAACACTTAATTAAAGAACCTAAATTGTTTTTTTTTTTTTTTTTTAATTTCTGGAAGTTCCAGTATGCAGTTAAAAAAAAAAAGAACAGGACATAAATCCTGGAAACCAAACAACTCGAGACCCCAAACCCACGCAACATCCCTTCTACATCTTCGAGTAACACGCGAGACCCACTCGAGAAAAACTTCGAGCAAAACTACAAAAACCCAAGGCCAATCTCTTCTCCCACAAAACAAATTACCAGTTGCACGCTCCATCGCCGTGCACATGCACGCCGGCCATGATCAACGGCGAACCCCGTCGCGATGCTCCACAAATCTCTACTGTCCCCTACGATCACCACGTCCCTCGAAATCGAAGAAAAATGCTACAGATTCGAAAAGAGACATCAGCATCCTTAATCAGAAAATTACTCGAACCTAAAACTCACCGTCAACGGCGAACCACAACGCCTGAGTGCCTGCCACCTCGCCCATACACGCGCCAACAACCCCTCAAGCTTTTCCCTCACTCGCGATCCACCAAAAACTAATGACGACGACGAACCTAAACTGATTCCAACCATAAACAGAAAGCCTCACCAAACCCTACTCTTCCCTATCACGACCACCACGACCACCATAAAAATCTTCCATTATTTTTCGTGCATCCCCCATCACCGTGACCTCCTCCATGCCAAAGCTCGGCCTCCAACTCGACTCCAATCAATGGTAATCGACCAAAAACCCAATTTCATAAAACTCCCAATTTCTCTTTGAATACTATATTATAAAATCCCAAATTCATGTTAAAATTCCTACTTTTGTATTCCAATTCAGGCCATGGAATCAGAAATCTAAATCATTAAAATTGATTTTTACTCAACTTTGATTTCTTACTGTAAATTTAAAGTTTACAGTAAATTTGTTCAATATAAATTATTATATTTATTTTTAAACACAAGATTACTTTGCTATAATCAAATTTCTTTCAGTGTTCAATGTTTATTAATGATCCACTTAGAAGATAGGAAATTTTTTTTTTTTTAATGAAGCTGGTATATGAATGAGAACAGAGTTTTAATTTTTTTTCTCTCATGTACAGGCAGTCAAAACTGCTAAATAAATATGCATTTCAATCCTTAAATCCAACATGCAAGCATTGATTACATATACACTGAAATCAATCATTCCACAGAACAATCTATAAAGGATTAAAACTGTTTTTAAAATAAATTTACTCACCTAGTTTGAAGCAGAGGACACTTTAACCACTGCATTTTGTTCTGGAGCTTGCTTTACTGCATTTTCCCATTCCTGAACTTTAAATTTGCTTTTGCATGTTTAATCTTGCTGTATTTTATCACTGGACTTTGAATTTTTCTTTTGCATTTAACTGTTTGAATTGTTGCAGTTGAAACCTTGTTTGTCAGAGTTGCTGTTGATTGTCAAATTGAATTGCATGTTCTCAGATTGCTGTTTATTGCATTTCCTTTTGCATGTGCATTTCCAGTTGAACATTGAAGCCATAATCCAGGTTGAACACTTGAAAAGCTTCAGATTTTATTACAGTTGAATTTTTGAATTGTTTCCTTTTCCTGCTTTCTGGTTTCAGCTTTGAATTCTGTCTCTCTTTTTTTTTTTAGTTTGAATCTTCTTGCATTTGATTCAGTATTCCGTTTTCTAGATTTCAACAGAATCTTGCATTTGATTTTTTTTCTTTACTGAACGATCTATGGTTTTATTTTAGTTTGAAGAAGATTGAAAAATTCCTATCTGAAGAAAATATACAAACAGATCCTTTTTTCTTTTGATTTTTTTTTTATTAACACAAACTTTCTTTTTATGACACAAATGCCACTTGTTTCATGAGTTGATCCATAAGCTTACAAGTGTGCTTTCATAAATTCCTATATTGCCAAGTGTTTTAGATTACATTAATTACTTGTTTATAAATAAATTAAACCTTAATCACAAATATTTACTTAATACACATGTCATATATGTATAACTATGTAATGCATTTGTATCCTATGTTTAATATATATACTATGGAATGTATTTATGATTTTGTTTTTGATTTATAATTATTTACAAATCCAATTTATAAAGACAAGTTTAAAAAAAAGGAAGTAAACATTTATTCAAATTCTTATTTTAAAAGTTTAAACTTAAGTTTCTATAACTAACATCAATATTACCTTAAGAATCTAAATTTGTTTTCAACAATCAATTTAAAGGAAACAAAGTAAATCTTTATAATTATGTACTATATTTCAAGTTATTATTTATTGAATAAAAATAAATTTTCCTTTAAGTGTTTTATAAATAAAATCAAATTTTATTTTTCTTTTGAAAAACATTTTTATTAAACCAAATCAAAACTTTCCAAATTACTATAAAAACTTATGTTCATTAAAATTTTGAAAACATATTTTCTATTTAAGTTTAATTCATCATTTCCTATTTACAATAAATATTCAAATATAAATATTCATTATAAATAGATCATCTTAAATATTAACTTCATTAATTATTTAAATTTTGAAATAGAACTTCAAATCACAATATATATACATATATGTATTACAATTTGAAAATATTTTTTTATTAAATTTTAACTAAACCAATTTCCTAATTACAATGTATACATATATATATTTCAAATAAAATATTTTTATTACCTTAAAAAGATTAATTATTAATTACTCACATATATCATTATTATTATAAATTTGAAAAGAATAAACATTCAAATTAAATTATCATTAAATTTTGAAGAGATAACATTTATTACATTAGATTAATTATTAGTTTTGAATATATAATATTGGGTTAATTTAGATTTCAGATCAATATAACATATTTTAAAATGAATTATAAATGGAAATTATTAAATAAGTATTGCCCAAAATTCCGGGACATCACAGAAATGCACATATCCTAAAGGGCGCTACCCCTCATAACCTTGCTGCTTCTTTCCTGTTTTGACCATTCACGGGGTGTGAGGCTCGACGAAGTCACATCCACAAAAACATACTTTATACAAAAGCCATGCTTTGGGTCAACAAATGATCATAGAAATGATCACCAAGATAGACGATCAAATAAACGATCCTATCACAAATAATCAACACAATGATCATTTCACAGCAACACTCAGCATGTCACATTACCAAAATGGGAATATATCGCTGATAACATTCAACTACATAACCTCTGAGCTCGTACGTCTCAGAGAAGGGTGTTAAGCTAAAAGAATAAATTCTCCGCCACCAACAGGAATATATTTGAAAGAAATCTGCTTTATATCTCAATTTGTAATGTCAGACATACAATCCATACAAGTCTGTTCCGGGATCGAACAAAACCGAAGGCACTTACAAAGAAGTCCTTGCAATCCGGATATTCACAATCCTGATCGGATTTCCCATCACTTAGGGAGTCTCTATACCGTTGCAACTCAGTGCAGAGACAATCGACAGGTCATCCTATCGCTCTCGCAAATACCGGGTCTTCAACACCGATCTTCAATGCGATTCATAACGACGTATCACATATTCGGAATGGGTTATACGACCCCATGGTCCTTTCCCGGTTAACCCGAATAGTGAGCGCTTATTCAAAAATAAGTGTGGCATTCAAATTCAAACAAATCACATCAATTACCCATTCAAAGGGAAATATTGATAGTCGGTTATTGAACTATCAATGGATATGCACACATCACCAGTTTCCAAATAATTTTTCTTCCAAATTATTTATTTTCCAAAATATCTTTACTAGATATATTATTTTCAATACTTCAAAAATAAATCAATATTTATTTTTAAATAACTTCCCTTTTCATTCATAAATTCCATAATGAATTTATATTTCCCAAAATATCTGTGAATATACGTTTCAATTCGATTTCTAATATTCATTTTCCATTTATCTTCAAAAAGATAAATTCTCAAAATATTCACTTATTATTGGAAAAAATTTCCATACTTATTTATTCATAAGTAATTCACAAAATTTATTTATTTTCAATCTTTGGAAAATATTCAATATACTTAAATCGAAATTAAGCATATATTTCATTCTTTAAGGAAATCATTCTCTTAAACATATTTATTTGGGCCAAAATGAATGTTACGTAAAACATTGTTACGACAACCCAAAATCACTAGTATAGGGATTCGAAATTAAAATAGATATATAAATCCCAATACTATACAAAACATTCCCTTTCGGAAATCATTTACTATAACAACAGTGTTATAGTCTACCATTTCCTTTTATTTCTCGAAAACGTCTATTTCAACAATGAATGTTGAAATCTATGGTTTCGAATCTCAACACCTTTTAAAACATCGTTAGATCGTTTTAATTTTATTTAAAACATCACATTCAAAACAATTTCTTTAACGTATTATTTACTATTCAAAAACGTGAATATACTACGTTAACTAACTTCATCATTTCTATTCATTTCATTTCAAAGGATTATTCACTGTCTAGAACGTGAATATAACTCCATAAACAAGTTATAACAATTTACTTATCAAAATAAGTCGTTTGCGAATTTATAAAACAACGTTTATAAATTCTATTTCTATTTACTTTATATCAATTCCTTTTATAAATTCCTTTATTAACCTATTCCAGTTTATAACTCAATTATAAACTAAAAGTTCATATTATAAGTTAAATACTTATAATTTATTCATTTACAAAAATCGTTCCTTTGAACTTCATAATTATAAATCCTATAACTTATAAGATTCAATGATTTATCCAAAACCATTCTTTTAATAACTTTATAAAATTTATAAATCTTACTATTTATAAATTTCATTTATAACTTCACCATTTAAAATTTTATAAATTCCATTCACTTATGCAATCCATTTTCACTTCATTCAAACACTTATAAAAACTCGTTTTATAATGTCAATATTTCAATTTATAAATATCCATTTATAAATCTCTTAATATAAATCAATTTATATTATTCTTTAAAACGTCTTCAAATTCCTTTATAATTTCACCATTTTGATTTATAAAATAATCAAATTTTATAAATCCTATATTTAAACTTTTCACAATAAATTCAAAAATCCCAATTTAAATTACTTTATAAGATCATTAATACCATATTTTCAAAAAATCAACTTTTAACTATATTTCTCAAAAATCATAATTTTTATAACATTAAAAGTTATAACGTTTATTTTTTTAAAATGAATCAATTTCCAAATATATAGTATATTTTCAAAAATCACTTTAAAAATCATTTTTAAATTTCCAAATTTGGTCCAATGATGCTACACACCAAATAGTCAATCACGACAACAACGATATCATATATCGTATATGATAATCAACGAATATCAAAATATCCATAATCAAATAAATACTGTTGAGGAATCCAGTTGGATCCCTCCAACCTGTTTTCCTGCATCCACAAACATTAGCACAATACCAATTTCGTTCCAGTACGAAATTATCGCGGTATATGGGATTTTAAATATTATCCGCTTAATAGATGGCGCAATAGGGTCTCATCCGCTAAAAAATGCGGGGAACAATATATACATATGCCAATATATATATATTGCTATTATATATAATACCAATTTCACTGTTTATGAAATATTCGCGGTATATGTTTTTAATAAATAACATCCGCTTACTAACGGCGTATAATGTCTATTTTAACAATCAATAGATAACAATCATCATTCAAACATGCATTCAAATATTTTAAATATAACTATTTAAAATAAAATCGAAACTGATTCGATTGAGTGAGAAGTTCTCACCTTGATTTCAATTTCGTTTTAGCGATTTATTTCGAATAAAATTAAACGGACGTTTAATTTTACCCAAAATTCTCACTAACTTCAAACGACTCCAATCCAATTCCATCGCGTAGTGCTCGTCCATACGATTCCAACGCAACTGGATTCGCGCGTTTTCGACCTCGTATGAAAAAGTTATGAATTTTCAAAGTTTTACACGATTTAAACTAAAATTTACAACATATTTAACCTAACTTTTAATCACAACCGTTGGATCCATCAACATGCCATCACGACCGCACACCCCCCCATCTTCTCCTTCCTCTTTCACGTTATCTCCAGTAACCATAGCCGCACACTCAAACCCATTTCAATAAATTAGGGTTTAAATTTTCAACTCCAACACTTGACGAATCTTCATCAAACTACCCTCATTCGAACGCCTCCCACATGCTCTATGCTCGGCCATAGCCTTGGCACACTCGGCCTCACCATCACATGGGAATTCGTGCACGAGTTCATGACAAACGCGGCCGTATATCTCATCATCCGTAGCATCAATCGCGATCTCCACCGTTGAATACGTCGAGCTCGTTCCCCTCTACAATTCTCTAGTTGAAAGTTTAGCCTAATTGTCGACGGATTTGGAGAAATTGGAGGGGGAAGTTGGGACGTTTCTGGCCGTTTATCAGGGAGGTGGCGGCTAGGGTTTAGAAAATTAGGTTTTTTTTTTTTTAATTTTATGAAGAGAAGGGTGCTATTTATAGAGTTTTGAACGACACTATTCATCCCGGAAATTCCGAACTCCGATTTACGCGCCGTAACCAGCGTTTCTAGGGTTTACCCCGCGTTCCGGACACAATGGAATAGGTTTCGAAAGCTAATTCGGACATCTGTGCGAGATATGGCAATAAACGTTCAATTTGAATTAAACCGATTTAAGCGATTTTCTAGGCGTTTTAATTTGTACCGGACAAACGGTAAATCCAATTGACACGAAATTTGAAACCTTACAATAATATCACATTACGGATCCGATGAAACTGGTTTCGTCGAAATCCGAGACTTTTTGAAAAATGACTATTTTAACTCGCTAAATTAAAATTAAAAATAATTCGATGCGTTTCGAGCTGCCACGATCAAACGGTAACTCCGATTGACACGAAAATTTGAAATCCGGTAATAACTAACTATTACGGATCCAATGGAACTAGTTTCGTTCAATTCTGAGACTGTTCAAAAATTAGCTATTTTCACTAGTCGATTTAAATATTAAAATATTCAATTTTCACAAATTAACTTTTAATTCGATTTTAAAAGTTCTAAAATATCATTCTAACTCCAACATGATAAAAATAAAATTTTACAAATCATTTTCAATCATATTTAACTCAATTTTCAATTATTTCCATAATTTAACGTATTAAATTATCGATTTAATTATCCAATTAAATCCAATAATTCAAATTAAATTTATTTGACTTATAAATTTCACTTCTTAATATTTAAAATTAATTAAATATTCAAATTTTAATTTCTAAAAATTCTGGGTCGTTACAATCTTCCCCCCTTAAAAGAATTTCGTCCTCGAAATTATTAAGTAAGAAAAGTTACAGAATCTATTAACTTTCCAAAATCCATAGTTAAACTTCTTATAATTATTTACTAAATTTTCAAATCATACTTAGTTATCTTTTCAAAAACAATTACTATTGTTTAAATTTCAATTCCAAATAAAAGTTAAAGTTTTCAAAAATTTTCCAATTTTCTCAAAATTTTCTAACGCCTTAAATTTTCGGAAAAATTCGCCATAGTCTCCTTTGCGCGGCTCGATCCGGAAAAAAATGACAGTGTATATATCACAAATATACATCTCATCAAGTAATGAGGCATCCCGAAGGGAAAAAAGTATAAAAGTACGATATTTAATCCGAGATATGTACCTTATATTTTATTAGCGAGCATATACGGCTAATATAGCGCGAAAGCGAGCTCCAAATGCGAAGCAAACGCGATCCGCACCTACTAAACACTCAACAAACAACATGAGAAACATGTATACAGACAATAGTATCAATATACAACATATAGCAACAAAATAACTATATATGCCAACATAGTAATTGCAATAAAAGCAATATATTCAACCATCAACCAATTATCATTCATAACCAATAAATATTCATTCATATTCTCATTAATATTCAATGAAATGGTTTTTCAATTTAATCACATTCGATTCATTAACAGTGGATGTTTTTACTAACATTCATTTTCAATTAGTTTATATTCACTAATTCATATTCAAGTTGGTTCACTTCCAATTCAAATTCAATTCTATTTAAGATTCACTTAACTTCCAATTGGATTCCAATTACTTTAGCTTCCAATTTCATTAACACTTAATGAATTATATACAATCAACTAACAATCATATAACAACCAATGTATATCAATTACAACCAAATTCCTTTGCTTACAATTGGTTTAATTAAATTGATTTCCATTCAATCTTTCTACTTTCAAATAACATAAGATTTTAATGAATTTACTTTGACCTCTTAAGTTATATTCCCATTTCTAAGTAAATTTCCATTTAACTTTAAATTCATTTTTATTTCAACTCATATTTATAAATATATCCATATAGTTTCACTTCTTATATATATAAGTTTATTTCACAATTGTAAATCACTTTAATTATAATTCAATTCTTATAATTCTTTTGCTTATATAATTATTCTTTTATTTAGATTATTCAAACAACTAAACAATCACTTATATACACTTTAATAATTCTGAAAATTATTTCTTTATATATAAAAATATAATCAAGGTAAAATTATTTCATTTACCCAATTTTAAAACAATACTATGTCGAATTGTTCTATTCAAGTGTTTAGAAACCCCTTCGGCATAGTCTTGCGGACCACGCTGACGAAAGTTCATATGCCACTCAACAAACCAACCATCACAATATAAAACAATTTTATATATTCACTAACAAATACGCTCTCATAGCTATTATTACACTCAAACTCATTCTAGAGTACTACTGACTCTATCTCTAATGAGTAATACCCAACATAACCATGGTTGTCGCTTAACCATAAGCTCTGATACCAAATGTAACGCCCCGTAAATTTTCGACTTTCGAAAATTCAACATCGATACTCACTTTATCGACTGCCGAGAAATCAAAGGCCAAAAACCCGAAATGTTATGGTTTAAGAAAAAGAAAAAGAGAGAAGAAGAGAGGAAAGACAAAATAGAGAGAAAAGAAAATAGAGCATAGAAAATAGAACGGAACAGAAAGAAAATAACAGAACAACATCAGAATCTCACAATTCGCAGCGGAACAACATATAATAATAAATCAATAATCTTTAAACAAAGAACTATATCAGTTATTACATCACATACTTTACATTTCATTACATCATATCATCAGAGTGTATAACAACAACAAACAGTGCAGCGGAAAAAAATGAAATACTATATAACTAGAAATATGCCATGCCATCCAGCTTGCCTCCAGCAACTCCAGAATATCCTGATAAACCTAACTCTTGACTGCCCGTGTGGAAATTGGTGGGCACCCAGAGTTTAGGAAGGAAAACAATAATCTCCCGTTCGCCACCAAACCGCGAAGCGAGAACCCCCCATCACATAGCCCAAAGCTTAGCAAGACTGGTGTGAGAACTCAAAACAGTTTATTTATCTTTAAAATCAAAAATAGAGGAATATTTTTAAAGTCAATTCGCAATGCTTTTAAAAATGAGACTACCATAAGGCCTCCTGCACACACACACAATGCAAACGCAGAATCGGAGGAGATTTCTCCTTATGATAGTCAAAGATGCTTGATACGCATTCAAAAGAACATTTTATATTATTATTAGTGCATAGTGTAGGAAAAATTCATTTCGAAAATAGAATATAAATCTTAGCCAGCATAGACATTTCGAACTATGCCTACTATAGCTAACTATGTTCAATAGCAGGTTACCGCCACATTCCATAGCAGGTTATACAACTAAAACCGTACAAGTCTCGTATTGTTTCTTTGGATTTCCAACGAATGATCAGGCCAAGGAACTTCCCATTGCCACATGAGAATGCCTCTGGATGGACATCCCCGAGAACCAAACCGGATCTCTACCAACACAAGACCGGGTTACCCCTAACTGAGTAACAACTGACCGAAGATGCCATCCCCCGGTCCTTTGGGACCTTTCAACCGAGCGCTCGTAATCAATTCACACAATCATAACAAAGTGTTTTCAACATGAGTAAGCATCTGGGCTCCATACCATGATACCACCCTTTTCCAGAAGGAAATGCACATATCCTAAAGGGCGCTACCCCTCATAACCTTGCTGCTTCTTTCCTGTTTTGACCATTCACGGGGTGTGAGGCTCGACGAAGTCACGTCCACAAAAACATACTTTATACAAAAGCCATGCTTTGGGTCAACAAATGATCATAGAAATGATCACCAAGATAGACGATCAAATAAACGATCCTATCACAAATAATCAACACAATGATCATTTCACAGCAACACTCAGCATGTCACATTACCAAAATGGGAATATATCGCTGATAACATTCAACTACATAACCTCTGAGCTCGTACGTCTCAGAGAAGGGTGTTAAGCTAAAAGAATAAATTCTCCGCCACCAATAGGAATATATTTGAAAGAAATCTGCTTTATATCTCAATTTGTAATGTCAGACATACAATCCATACAAGTCTGTTCCGGGATCGAACAAAACCGAAGGCACTTACAAAGAAGTCCTTGCAATCCGGATATTCACAATCCTGATCGGATTTCCCATCACTTAGGGAGTCTCTATACCGTTGCAACTCAGTGCAGAGACAATCGAAAGGTCATCCTATCGCTCTCGCAAATACCGGGTCTTCAACACCGATCTTCAATGCGATTCATAACGACGTATCACATATTCGGAATGGGTTATACGACCCCATGGTCCTTTCCCGGTTAACCCGAATAGTGAGCGCTTATTCAAAAATAAGTGTGGCATTCAAATTCAAACAAATCACATCAATTACCCATTCAAAGGGAAATATTGATAGTCGGTTATTGAACTATCAATGGATATGCACACATCACCAGTTTCCAAATAATTTTTCTTCCAAATTATTTATTTTCCAAAATATCTTTACTAGTTATATTATTTTCAATACTTCAAAAATAAATCAATATTTATTTTTAAACAACTTCCCTTTTCATTCATAAATTCCATAATGAATTTATATTTCCCAAAATATCTGTGAATATACGTTTCAATTCGATTTCTAATATTCATTTTCCATTTATCTTCAAAAAGATAAATTCTCAAAATATTCACTTATTATTGGAAAAAAATTCCATACTTATTTATTCATAAGTAATTCACAAAATTTATTTATTTTCAATCTTTGGAAAATATTCAATATACTTAAATCGAAATTAAGCATATATTTCATTCTTTAAGGAAATCATTCTCTTAAACATATTTATTTGGGCCAAAATGAATGTTACGTAAAACATTGTTACGACAACCCAAAATCACTAGTATAGGGATTCGAAATTAAAATAGATATATAAATCCCAATACTATACAAAACATTCCCTTTCGGAAATCATTTACTATAACAACAGTGTTATAGTCTACCATTTCCTTTTATTTCTCGAAAACGTCTATTTCAACAATGAATGTTGAAATCTATGGTTTCGAATCTCAACACCTTTTAAAACATCGTTAGATCGTTTTAATTTTATTTAAAACATCACATTCAAAACAATTTCTTTAACGTATTATTTACTATTCAAAAACGTGAATATACTACGTTAACTAACTTCATCATTTCTATTCATTTCATTTCAAAGGATTATTCACTGTCTAGAACGTGAATATAACTCCATAAACAAGTTATAACAATTTACTTATCAAAATAAGTCGTTTGCGAATTTATAAAACAAAGTTTATAAATTCTATTTCTATTTACTTTATATCAATTCCTTTTATAAATTCCTTTATTAACCTATTCCAGTTTATAACTCAATTATAAACTAAAAGTTCATATTATAAGTTAAATACTTATAATTTATTCGTTTACAAAAATCGTTCCTTTGAACTTCATAATTATAAATCCTATAACTTATAAGATTCAATGATTTATCCAAAACCATTCTTTTAATAACTTTATAAAATTTATAAATCTTACTATTTATAAATTTCATTTATAACTTCACCATTTAAAATTTTATAAATTCCATTCACTTATGCAATCCATTTTCACTTCATTCAAACACTTATAAAAACTCGTTTTATAATGTCAATATTTCAATTTATAAATATCCATTTATAAATCTCTTAATATAAATCAATTTATATTATTCTTTAAAACGTCTTCAAATTCCTTTATAATTTCACCATTTTGATTTATAAAATAATCAAATTTTATAAATCCTATATTTAAACTTTTCACAATAAATTCAAAAATCCCAATTTAAATTACTTTATAAGATCATTAATACCATATTTTCAAAAAATCAACTTTTAACTATATTTCTCAAAAATCATAATTTTTATAACATTAAAAATTATAACGTTTATTTATTTAAAATGAATCAATTTCCAAATATATAGTATATTTTCAAAAATCACTTTAAAAATCATTTTTAAATTTCCAAATTTGGTCCAATGATGCTACACACCAAATAGTCAATCACGACAACAACGATATCATATATCGTATATGATAATCAACGAATATCAAAATATCCATAATCAAATAAATACTGTTGAGGAATCCAGTTGGATCCCTCCAACCTGTTTTCCTGCATCCACAAACATTGGCACAATACCAATTTCGCTCTAGTACGAAATTATCGCGGTATATGGGATTTTAAATATTATCCGCTTAATAGACGGCGCAATAGGGTCTCATCCGCTAAAAAATGCGGGGAACAATATATACATATGCCAATATATATATATTGCTATTATATATAATACCAATTTCACTGTTTATGAAATATTCGCGGTATATGTTTTTAATAAATAACATCCGCTTACTAACGGCGTATAATGTTTATTTTAACAATCAATAGATAACAATCATCATTCAAACATGCATTCAAATATTTTAAATATAACTATTTAAAATAAAATCGAAACTGATTCGATTGAGTGAGAAGTTCTCACCTTGATTTCAATTTCGTTTTAGCGATTTATTTCGAATAAAATTAAACGGACGTTTAATTTTACCCAAAATTATCACCAACTCCAAACGACTCCAATCGAATTCCATCGCGTAGTGCTCGTCCATACGATTCCAACGCAACTGGTTTCGCGCGTTTTCGACCTCGTATGAAAAAGTTATGAATTTTCAAAGTTTTACACGATTTAAACTAAAATTTACAACATATTTAACCTAACTTTTAATCACAGCCGTTGGATCCATCAACATGCCATCACGACCGCACACCCCCCCATCTTCTCCTTCCTCTTTCACGTTATCTCCAGTAACCATAGCCGCACACTCAAACCCATTTCAATAAATTAGGGTTTAAATTTTCAACTCCAACACTTGACGAATCTTCATCAAACTACCCTCATTCGAACGCCTCCCACATGCTCTATGCTCGGCCATAGCCTTGGCACACTCGGCCTCACCATCACATGGGAATTCGTGCACGAGTTCATGACAAACGCGGCCGTATATCTCATCATCCGTAGCATCAATCGCGATCTCCACCGTTGAATACGTCGAGCTCGTTCCCCTCTACAATTCTCTAGTTGAAAGTTTAGCCTAATTGTCGACGGATTTGGAGAAATTGGAGGGGGAAGTTGGGACGTTTCTGGCCGTTTATCAGGGAGGTGGCGGCTAGGGTTTAGAAAATTAGGTTTTTTTTTTTAAATTTTATGAAGAGAAGGGTGCTATTTATAGAGTTTTGAACGACACTATTCATCCCGGAAATTCCGAACTCCGATTTACGCGCCGTAACCAGCGTTTCTAGGGTTTACCCCGCATTCCTGACACAATGGAACAGGTTTCGAAAGCTAATTCGGACATCTGTGCGAGATATGGCAATAAACGTTCAATTTGAATTAAACCGATTTAAGCGATTTTCTAGGCGTTTTAATTTGTACCGGACAAACGGTAAATCCAATTGACACGAAATTTGAAACCTTACAATAATATCACATTACGGATCCGATGAAACTGGTTTCGTCGAAATCCGAGACTTTTTGAAAAATGACTATTTTAACTCGCTAAATTAAAATTAAAAATAATTCGATGCGTTTCGAGCTGCCACGATCAAACGGTAACTCCGATTGACACGAAAATTTGAAATCCGGTAATAACTAACTATTACGGATCCAATGGAACTAGTTTCGTTCAATTCTGAGACTGTTCAAAAATTAGCTATTTTCACTAGTCGATTTAAATATTAAAATATTCAATTTTCACAAATTAACTTTTAATTCGATTTTAAAAGTTCTAAAATATCATTCTAACTCCAACATGATAAAAATAAAATTTTACAAATCATTTTCAATCATATTTAACTCAATTTTCAATTATTTCCATAATTTAACGTATTAAATTATCGATTTAATTATCCAATTAAATCCAATAATTCAAATTAAATTTATTTGACTTATAAATTTCACTTCTTAATATTTAAAATTAATTAAATATTCAAATTTTAATTTCTAAAAATTCTGGGTCGTTACATACGTGATGACTGAAGAAAGAGAACGATAATGGATAACCTTGACACTTGTGTCAAACTGGAAATGACTAAAATCAGGAGCCGTGCCGGGCCAAATGGGGTTAGCCACCTCGAGCGGACACACTTCTTCTTAAATACTACTCATTACTTGTGATTGATTGGTGCACCCTCGGAATTTCAGGAGTGTTGTTTCGCGGTGTTGCGATCGCTGCGGCAATGCGTTCTCACCAGTCCGGATCAGGCGAACGGTAGTTTCACTACCTTGGGTATTGCCTCATGTGCCTTGTCATACTTGTATCACTATATACGCGACCACTACGAATTTGTTTTGTGTTATACCTATGGAGTACTCCCTGATATCCCACCAGTTTACAATGGAATTTACAGTGCTGTATAGACTATGATGCTTATATAAAATGTGTTAAGGGGGATAATGGTAACGCCTTAACACTATTTTGATATTTATATTACTAATAGAAATTATCTATTTAGCGTATATTACTACATAGTAGATAGTTTAACGGATCCTTAGAGGATGGTGATTCCAACATCCTTTGAGTTACTTGTATTTCGATTGCTATTTCACTTGAGTTGGATTTATTGATATAAGAATATTAATCCCGACTCGAGTGTTTTGTGTTTTGCTTTACGCTCGGGTCAGACTGAGTGTACCAGTATTCGAGACTCACCTTTGGAGTTGGAGCTTTGCTTGAAGATCCAGCCATCTATTCTGCTTTCTGTACTCGACGATTCCAGTGATGTATTCTGATTTGTACCTGATGTATCATATTACTTTTCTGTTGTAAACTCTGATGTATCTTATATATTTATATAGTAGCTTCATGAACTACTATCTCTTTTTCTTCCGCTGCATATTATTACTCTGTGTCTGTGATGCTGTGATTATTTATTTATTGTATATATGTGTTTTGCCAAATTTAAATTAACAATTCGGTATTTTGAATTATTCAAGTTCGACATGTGCGGATGCGAATAGTCCAAAATAGCGGGTCGTTACAGTTGGTATCAGAGTTTTGGTAGCTCTAGGCAAAACTTAGCATATAGGGTAAATGTATTTACAGAATCACTCTCATTCGAGTTTCAATCTCTTCCTTTTGACTCAATTCCTTTGAATTTTGGAATGTTCCCTCGGTTCCGAAATTCATTCTTGTCCCTCACTACTCGTCTTCTTTCGATTCTGGAGCATCCCATAACTCCACTTCGAATAATCTTTATAATGAATCGGCGGTCTCACCAATCTTCGACTTATTTGTAAATAGGTGAAACTCCTTTACAATTGGCATCGATTTACCGGGAATTTTTGTATTCTCGGTTTACGATTCTATCTATTCCCTGCTATACCTGAATTCTATCTCTTGTGATCTGATGTTGATTTACCTCGGAATTCAGCATCGATCTTATTTTTGAAGTTACGGTCGACCCGGTCAAGGTGTCCGTGAATTAAATAATTTTGTCCATCTCTCGGTTCTGTTAATTGAATTATCTTATATCCTGTTTCGGACTTCTTATCGAATCAAAAAAATCTCTTTGATTTGATTTCCATCAAATTTGAACCTCTATACTTATTTTGAAATCCATTCTTGTATTGTCGAGCGAGGAAGTGTATTTGTAAAGTAATATTTAAATTTTTTATATATCTATATATTGTGTTGTTTGAGTTGTTGATGTTGATTTGGATTTTCGACCGATTCGTCTGATCAACGCTATGGATAGGATTTCTAAAATGCTTGAACAGAGCAAACTGACACAATAGTATTTTCGAATTTGGTGAATAAAATGGTTTTGTATGATTATATGATATATAAATATAAGTTTTCTGAAATTTAATTGCTAATGACTTTGTTGTCGGAATTGATAATATTTGATTTTCATTTATTTATTGTTTTGTAAACCATTGACTATTGCAATATAAATAAATGATTTTATAAAACTTGTTATAATTTGATTTGGAATTCAAATGGATTTAAATTAGAATTTGAGAATTAATTTCTGGTGATTTCAAACTTGATTTGAAAGTTTAAAGTATATAGTATTTAAAATATTTCAAATAGACACTACTACAAAACAGGCCATTTGCATCGGTTGTTTACCCCCCTTTTGCATCAGTTCAACAACCGATGCATATGCAACCGATGCAATAGGCTTAACACTTTTGCATCAGTTCTGAAACCGATGCAAAAAGGTCCTTTTTGCATCGGTTGTTACTAACAACTGATGCAAAATATCATGGTTGGTTGCTTGAACACAGCCCCCATGTTGCATCGGTTGTAATGAAACCGATGCAACAAAGTAGCTTGTTGCATCGCTTTTTTATAACAACTGATGCAAACTAATCCCTCTATTGCATCAGCTATTTATACCTGATGCAAAAAAGCCATTCTCAGAAACCATTATTATAGTACTCAAATAGACTATATATATATATATATATTATTGTTTATAATAACAATTATTGCATGTAATATTACAATCATTCAAAATTAAATTTGATGGCAAATACAAACCGAATAACATAATACCAAAATAAACATATATCAATTAAAGTGTTAATAATCTATAGAAAATAATTGTTCATACATTCGTTTTTGCAGCATAATTCAGATCTTTAGTACAATCATTAAGTGATATAGTCTTAATTCAGATCTTTAATTAGTACAACCATTAAGAAATAATATAGTAAAAACCTTAAAAACTATATGATTGTGTATAGGACTGTTGTTGTAATGTATAGTCTTAATTCATCAATTCACAGCAACTATACCGTCTTCATTCCCTGCTCTTCCTCTCTCAAGCATTTTCATTTCATTGTTGAATATTGCTCTCTGTTTTTTTATTGTCTTCATTTCATTGCTGCATATTGCTCTTTTTTTTTTCACTGACCATAATCAACCGCTGCACATCCATCCCACTGCACATCAAAGTACAACATCCATCCTTGCCTCATCAGTTCCTTTTGAACCAGATCAGTAGGAACATTCTAGCCCTCATGCATTTTATGTGCATTCGCTGATTGCACATCGCATGGTGCATATGTTCGATCGATTTATTTAGTGTTGGTTGGGTTGTGGTTGGACACCGTGTTTGCAACTTTTTACTAGTCCAAAGTTACACTAACAGATGTCACTTGCAATAATTCTAACTTGACAACAAAAGTGGTATTTAGCTAGTTGATTAGCTAGCATATTTCCAGTTGAGGGTTATTTAACAAAACAGCTTGGTGTATAGCAATAAACTTATCATCCAAGTTTAAATTGCAATAGAATATAAAGTGAATGTACATTTACCACCTAGGCAACTTTTAACAGTAGCACTTACTTTAACGTGCTTATCATAGATGCTTTGATTTTGGTCAATGTTTCATATTTTGGCTTCCAAAAGTACAGAGAGCTATAGCTCTAATGTCTAATCATTGACAGTCAAATAGATAATATGATCAGTTACCAGAAGTAGTTAAAAATTTGGCTCCAATATGTACCTTAAGTAGCAAGTCTTTGCTTCTTCTTTTGAATCTTTCGTCTTTTCTTAATTGCTTTTTTAACCAAAGTTCACCAGTTGCCTTTTCTCTCTCTTTTCTTTGTGCAGTCAGACGTCCTTCAAAGTTGTAAATTAGCACTTAAGGAAGACAGCTTTCAACAGGTGGAGCCTCCAAGTACGCATATGAAATATCATTCCGCTTTGTCAATCATGAAAAGGGCTACAATGACACTTTATTTATTATGTTCTTAATACTATACCTGACACAACTTCAGCATGGTTATATGTCCATTGGCAGCCAAAATCTAATCTACTACTGGCCATCGTGCTCTCACAAAAGCAGGTCCAAGTTTTCAACCTCTCTGGATTTGATGAAACACAGAATCCATTACTTCAACCTGGTTAACATTGATGGTGTTTTAGCTATGTTGGTCATTTATGAGATATCGAGAAATACTTGGTTAGGAAGTCAAATGCCACTGAAAGCACAACTACATCAATTAGAAATTTATCCAAATCAAGCGGCAATATGCCAAGTCTGTTTATAAAATTATACAAAAATGAACGCGTAAATTGATATGTAAAGGAATTGATTGCAACTGTGAATTTTCAATTAGATGAACTAGCTTTTTAACCAAAGAAAATACCATGAATCCAAAGTCTCAGGCAAATGCCAAATGTCGTTGCTATAAAGTATACATGTTATAGAGTTCAAAACTGCATATCCAGCAATGTTTTCAGTATTCTTTCTACATGATCTTTAACAAACAAAATGATCATTGACTTAAATTAAGTATTTGAAATTTTTTAAGCTTTATTTCTATTCAGGTTACTTCAAAAGGATACTTCTTAGATTATGGGCTTGACTATATTCACTGCCATGTCCAGAATCATTGAATGACAAACCAAACACAATTCCTTAAGAACATCGGTCATTAACAAAAATGAGTGAATATATTATACTAGAATATGCATGCGTACAAAATCAATATCAAGCAAACCCAAACCCCTATATCAAATTTTGGGTTTGTCTGATATGTTAATAAGCTGTAATGAGTAAACTTAAAATCAACATAGTATGAAATGATACCCAAACCTATATCAAATTTTGGATAACTCATAACAACTATGGGTATCATTTAACTTATATCCATATTTTTAAAGATATATTTTGTTTTTTCATCATAATTAAGTCAACCGGTTGTGGTAGGATTAGCCTCAATAATTCATATTTGTTCATCAGCCCAAAAGTAAGAAAAAACCAGAAACCCTACTGAAAAGTTCAAAAATATTGGAAAATAGAAGGAAATTATAGCTTACTTGTGCATATCCAGGGAATTTCACTAATTGGGCTTGCCTAATGTCACGACCCAAACTCGATGTCCAACAAACAACATCAAATTCGTTTCGCGGGAGCTTGTAACAACATTAAGTAAATAACACAGCGGAATAAAAGAATAATACATTGATATACAGCTTTATACAATATTTGATACAACAGATGATCCAATAGATATCAATATACATCAGAGATATGATACAAGAAATAGCAGCGGAAAAGAAAAATAGATAACATCTAGCAGCGGAACAATATAACTCTAAGATAGTCTTCAAAAGAGGACTCCGAGAACTGCAACTCCATCTCCAAGAATCAATCCAGCAATAGCTCGAACCCCCAATAACGATGCACCAAGCTAGGCAAGACTGGTGTGGTCCAAAGACTGAACTAACTCCAGATAATCTACTGAACCTAGATATCTAAAAACCCAACTCTAGGCTGCTCGTGTAGAAAATAATGAGCACCCAGAGTTTAGGAAAGAAAACAATAAACTCCGGATCAGTCGTGGGACTGGTGTGAGCAACAAAAACAGTTTATCCTTTAAAAACAAACAACGAAATATTTTTAAAATAGATTCGCAATGCTTTTTAGAAATGAGACTACCATAAGGCCTCCCGCACACACACACAATGCAAACGCAGAATCGGAGGAGATTTCTCCTTATGATAGTCAAAGATGCTTGATACGCATTAAAAAGAAACATTTGATATTATTACTAGTGCATAATTTATGAAAAATCATTTCGAAAGTAAAGATATAAATCTTAGCCAGCATAGACATTTCGAACTATGCCTACTATAGCTACCATGTTCAATAGCGGGTTACCGCCATATTCCATGGCAGGTTATACAACTAAAACCGTACAAGGCTCGTATTTGAAGAATGGATTTTCCAACAAATGGTCAGGCCAAGGAACTTCCCATTGCCACATGGAAACGCCTCTGGAAGGACGCCCCGACAACCAAACCGTTCTCTGCTAAACAAGGCCGGGAACCCCTTTTCCCAAGGGATATTACAAACCCTCAGATATGCCACCCCCGGTCCTTTGGGACCTTTAAACGAGAGCTCTCTAACCAACATCACACCATAATAATAAGTGTTTCAACATGAGTAAGTATCTGGGCTCCATACCATGATACTATCCTTTTCCAGAAGGAATGGTCATACCCTAGGGACGCTATCCCTGAAAACCTTGCCGCACAATTCCTGTTTCGACCATTACCGGTTTGTGAGGCTCGACGAAGTCTCGTCCACAAAAACACACTTTATACAAAAGTCGTGCTTTGGGTTAACAAATGATCATAGAAATGATCACCAAGATAGACGATCAAACAAATGATCCTATCTCAAATAATCAACACAATGATCATTTCACAGCAACACTCAGCATGTTACTTTACCAAATTGGGAATATATCGCTGATAACCTTCAACTACATAACCTCTGAGCTCGTACGTCTCAGAGAAGGGTGTTAAGCTAAGAGAATAAATTCTCCGCCACCAACAGAAATATATTTGAAAGAAATCGGCTTTATATCTCAATTTGTAATGTCAGACATACTATCCATACAAGTCTGTTCCGGGCTCGAACAGAACCGAAGGCACTTCCAAAGAAGTCCTTGCAATCCGGGTATTCACAATCCCGATTGGACTTCCCATCACTTAGGGAGTCTCTATACCGTTGCAACTCAGTGCAGAGACAATCGATAGGTCATCCTATCGTTCTCGCAAATACCCGGTCTTCACCACCGGTCTTCAAATGTTATCCATAACGATGTATCACATATTCGGAATGGATTATACGACCCAAAGGTCCTTTCCCGGCTAACCCGAATAGTAAGCGCAACATTTAAAACATATGGATAAGGAATTTCAATTAAGTCACAACTTAATAATTCCAAAGTTTCTTTCAAATGGTTTAAACCAATTACCATTTCAAATCTTTTAAACAAAAAGATTTATTTCACAAAGTTCACTTAGTTTCACAAAAATTCATTTACGGATTTCAAAACAATTTCCGTTTCAATTGGATTAACTCATTTAAATCTTTAAATCAAAGATTTATCTCATAGCTTTCAAAATTTATTTCCAAAGATTCATTCATAACTTGGAAAATCATTTTCGATTCAAACTTGAAATCTCTTTAATATTAATTGGAAGTTCATTACTCATATGAAAGCTTTTTATCACTTAGAAACAATAGTTTTATTTTGGAAAAACCCCGATTCCATTTATACAAGTTATAATCTTTGGTTTAATTCAAATTTCCAAATCAACGCTTAAAAATGGTTTAAACCCGTATAATTTGTAAAATCCTTTTTAAATCATAAATACTGAATATAGAATTCAATTTCAGATTTCTTTTGAATTTCAATCTAAATCCGATTATTTAAATTCCAAATCTTTATTAGTTATTCAAAAATAACTTTTATTCTTAAAACAGCTTTCAAAAGCTTTTCCACATTAAAACTTAATTTTTTTCCAAAAATATTTGAATTAAAAATTCAAATTCAACTTATTTAAAAATCTGTGACTTAACCAATTTCCTCGTGAAATCCATATTTGTGTGTGCATTGTGTGGTCCAGGGATTTTACACAATAGTGCACAACATCAATCATTACAGAGATATCAATAACGATAAGCGATATAAACCATAACGCTTATCTCTATTCACAGATTCATAGAGAAATAAACTTATCAATCACAGAGATTCATCATTACGATTCGATGTGGGTTTCGGATAACCAACTGGAATCCGATTCCCTGTCGCATCGAAATTCAAATGTCATATACAGGTCAAGGGTTTACAGAATAAAATTACCAATCATAATCCAGCACAGGATAAATCAAATCTCACACATCACAATTTCAAAACAGAAATATCAATTCATTTTACAACAAATCATATATCCTACATAATCCATAAGTAATCTTCTTTAATTCTTATTGTGATAACTTCAATAAAAAATAATTTCTTGGGAACTAATTACTTAGCCCTGTATAATCAATCGTTAATTCATTATCAATTAATTACATACTTCATTTCAAATTAGTTAATTAACCAATAAATTCTTAATCAATCATTAAGTCTTAATTACTTAATTCCTTTATTCACTCTATAAATTAATTACTTCATAATCAATTTATTTAACCTTGATTAACTATTCTTTAACCATAAATTAATAACTTTAATTATTAATTTATTTGCCATTAACTACTTAGTTAATCAATTATTAGTTCTTAATTAAATTCCTTAATTAATTAACTTGAGTAGTTAATTACAATTTACTTATCACTTAAACATAAATTAATTCAAACTCTAATTGTAATTAAAATGAAATTATTCTTATTACTTTCTAAAATAATTACTTAATATTAATTATTCACTAATTAACATTTTCAAAGAAATCTTCTTTAAAATTTGAAAATCAATTTAATATTAACTACAACTTTAAGTGTTAATCAATTTCATATTTAACTTAATTACTTGATTAAAAATAATAATTAGATGTTAAAAACTTTGTTGAAGCATTAACTAAAATAATGAAAACTTGTTTAAATTTCTTGACTTTAACTGTTAAACTCTTTACTAAGTTTCAGTGTTTAAAACCTGTAGAAAACAAGTTGTCCAAATTCACACCTTTACAACATACTATCACAGTTTGACCCAAAAACCCGAGATTACCCAGTTTACTCGAGTATTACTCGAGATTCCTTCCCAATTCCCCGAGTCGTTCTTCCCTCCCTGTCGCGTCCTCCTTCTTCTTCTTTTCTTTCTTTTTTTTCCTCAGTTTAGAGTTTAAGTTAAATATGCAAGTACTAGGTAATCATACGCGCGCACTCGAGCTTGAACCCGAGAAAAACCTTCCACTTGCTCGAGTCCCACTCGAGTCACCCCCCCCCCACGCTAACCACCTGATACTCACGACCCATACGTGCACGGTGCACGTGTACAGCAACGCCAGTCGCTGGCGAACTCCCCTCCGGCCTCTGACAAGTCGACATCCCCCCTTACAACCCAATGCAAGCATCAAATCCTTCACCCCATAACTCGAAGTCAAATTCGAGTTGTAACCAAACCTAGAACAAAAAGGAACAGGTACTCCTCAACCCTGTCAACATCGCCTCGTCCACGCCGCCTTGACCACCAGAGAGCTTGAAATTTCGGCTACGACTTCGACTACTTCCCCTCTTCCATCACCCAAAGTGGCTTGCAACCCGATACACTATCGGTGACGAACGAATCGAATCCTTCGTCCTAAGTAAAACTAGGGTTACAACCTTCATCTGCTCGCCGCCTCCACCACGGCCATCTGCTCAACCACCTAGCATCTTTCCTTGAATCGTCGATCACTCCTCTAGCTTCTGCCCAAACCCTGACCTCGGTAGTGTCTCCGACCACCAGAAATTGGTCAAAAACCCATTTTTGTTCAAAGTCGAATTGCACTTAAACCCATTATCTAAAAATCATAATTTTTATTTCAAAAATCATACTTTAGTATAAGGGTTCAGTTTGTAACCTTGGATTTATGAATTAAGAATTTCGAAATTTGACTATTTTGAAGTTCTTACTGTAAAACTTTGATCTTTCCTTTATATGCATTTTTTTTTGTCTCTGAAATAATATTTAGATTTTAACTCGTACTTATACAATTATTTTGTTTTAAAACCAAAGTATAACATTGATTAGAAAATGAGAAACTGGATTTTCTTTGGTTGTTCTGTACTCTGAGACTAAACAGACAAGTTACTATTTTCCTAATGCCTGTATGTATCAAATTTCAGAAATTTGCAAGCATAAAAAAAACAATATTGATCATAGCAAAATTATTCAAACTAATTTATACTTTACATTTTTGAAGTTGGAGTTACTCACATGATTTCCAGGAAAGAAAAACTGAGTTGTATTTATGTTGAAACAGCAGTTTGGATTTGCAGGCTAAAGCTTCTTCTTCTTATATTTTCTTGGTTGAGTTGATTGAATTTGTTTATGGGTTTTAAGATATTGTTTACTTCAATTTTTTTTCTTAGCCTTGAACTGATCGAATGTGATGAGGATGGATATATAAGAAGAAGTATACAGGGTGTTTTCATTTTGTACAGGTGATATATTTTATCTTGTACTATAGGGTGATTATTATTTTTATTTTGTACAACTAAGTGATGTTACTTTGTACAATATCAGTTCATGGCTGAAGATAACTCTCTGATATCCTACTTTAACATACTTGTATACATATTGCTTTTTGCCTTACTTCATCCCCTACCTACCTGTCCTTGTTCATATGCTAATATTTTTTTTTCTTTGTTATTTACTTTGCCTTACATACTTACTTATACTTTGCTTGTTTCATAGCTTTGCATTTTAAAACTCTACGGGCTACCTATATTTTTTATTATTATTTGCTTTTTACTTGTTGATTATGCAGTTTGCTAGCTGCAATTTATTTCTTTGCTGGTACAAGTGATAGTATTTTTTTTTTGTTCATGCTTATGTAAATTATTATTATCTTCTTTTGCTTTTTTTTTAATTTATTCTATAACTTTGTTTGTACATAGATGTTTAATATGTTTGTTTGGTTCCATACTTAACTTTTATTTATCTCTATTTATAACTCAAATATTTATTTTACTTCTATTTTTAGTTTAAATATTTATCATGAATTTTACTTTAATAATTATTATTTTATATTTTTCTATATACACATACATATATAGTATTTAAATTCAAATCAAATATATATATCTATATATATATATATATATAATTTTAAATTTACTCATATATGCTCAAATACACATATATATATATATATTCTCATATATATACATATATGCAAATTTTCAAATCAATTTGACTTAATATATTTTCTATTTGAATCGGGGAAACTCGCATCTCTTAAATCGATAAATTTTACAATTTTAATTCAAAATTAAACAAGTCATAAATTAAAATTAAATTAAATTCTAGGGTCGTTACACCTAATATGTTAATAAGCTGTAATGAGCAAACCCAATAGCTAAATAGGCTATTTGATATGTACAAAATCAATTTTTTGTAGATTAAGATATGAACTACCTAAGTCAAATATAAAGAATCATGAAATCAAACCAAAAAATGTTAGTCGAAAGCTGAAAAGTGCATATTAAAATGGGAAAAATAGTATACTATATAATGTTTGCTTTTTTATGAAAAATTATTCTCTTGTAAAGAATAGAATTTAAATTTTACACTCTTTAAACTATAATTTAATCATGGCTCGCATCGAAGATATATGAAGATATTTCAAATTTGAAAATACATTTTCTTGGGCATGTCTCATTTGATATGCATGCAAAAATAAAAATTAACAGGAATATCAAATTTGCATATCCATGTTTTTATCTGTAGTGGTAAGGAAAGTTTCCAACCAATCTGTGAAATCATTTGCCATCTATGTTCAGTACTCATATTACTCAAGGTTTTTCATATATAAATAAATCTAGAAAGATATATAATAAGGTTATAAATTTACATAGAGATTGAATTTAAACCTGGGAAATGGCAAGGAAAGAAGAGGCACAAAACTACTGCAACAAAAGCGATCCATTTACCTACGTCTGCTCTACAGTAGAAATATAAAAAAAAATCATTAAAAACTGTTGGAAATAGGTTATATTAATACAATATAGTTAGAAACCACCTCAGTCAAGTGAATACAACTGAAGGAAGACTCAAGAAAATATAAGGTATCAAAAGTGAGGTTAACATGTTCGTCTTCCGATTTGTTCGATCCAATATTAACAGGTATCTGCCACAAATAATATTAAAAAAAAGCATCTTTATTTGAACAGGTGCTCATTTGAACCATTGCAGGATATATATTTGAAATTGATCGATAAATAGAACATACATAGCTGCAGCCGAAGCAAGAAACTTAAGAAAAATAGTTCCGAACCCAAATCCAAGCCTACTGTGGAGAAGAAAATACATTATTAATAACAACTTTTGCCTTCTTAACTGTGGAGAAGAAAATACATTATTAATAACAACTTGTTTTTCATGTCAACAAAGCAAATGAAAACAACACAGGATAATAATAATTATAATGGAATTTTCACAAGCAAGAAAAATATGAAACAAGACACCTGATAACATAAAAAACTATGAATCTTGAGAATGTCAGGATAAGTGTATAGACCATTTTTTTCAATTTTATTTCTTTACTGGTTTTATTGATTTATTTTCAGATTTATATCAAAAAACTGATACATTTTTACAACCACATTTGACAGTTAATCCATGTTCTGTTCCTTAAAATAAATAAACATTCCACGAGGCAAATGTCCAAGGAAAATGCATGAAACTGGGTGGTGTTATGCTACAGAGATAAAGCATTTTTTTATTTAATCCCGCATTTTTTTATTTATTCATGTGTGTGAGTTTAGGAACAGGTACATTTATGCACACAAGCACATGCACGATCACTTGAATAGCAGTACAGCACATGCTGAAAAGAATGAGGTTGAAGAATTAGAACAACTTGAACATGATAATTTACTCTATTCAGTTCATTTAGTCTTATTATTGGATTATACACCAGCCTATTCATTTCATTTACTTTTAGTTCAAAACAACACTAAATATGTCGGGCTACTAAATATGTCAGGCACCATTCATAAGAGTGGATAGAATTTATCATGCGTCGGTATTTGTTGTCAACACATGCACTATTCATTATGTACACAAGTACAGCTTAATATGTCAGGCTATTAAATATGTCAGGCTATCCATTCATTGTGTACAACCTGAACATGAATAAATAATGTTTACTTGTATATGTCAGCCTACTAAATATTTGATTGAGTATGTTTAGAAAATATTATGTTATAGTACTTTTAATCTCTTAATTCATTGTTAAATGTTTTCATGCTTTCACTAAATAATAAGCTTCCTAGTATGGTAAGTTTAATATCCATATACTGATGTATAATATTTAGTTTTATAATCTGAATATCTAAAACCTAAGCATTATTACAATAGCTAGGCTATTATATATTAGGAAGTCTGTTTCTTTTAGACATAAGCTTTAATATCTGTATGCTAGTTTTAACTTAGTAATTAACATAAGGTTTTAAATAACCTTGTGACTTGTATATACCATAAGGCAGAAAAAAAACGTCAGGCCCCATCTTGGCCATCTTCAATTTTGTAGCATTCAGTAATGGAGCATATATGTATGGTAGAGATATTTATTTAACAAAAATAGAGTAAGTTTTGTTGGCACCAGAAAACAAATGTATATAATAGTTTCAAAGTAATAAATTCAGAGCTTTTGGATATTTCATCATTGCTTTTAAGTCCGTATCATATGTGAGGTGTGTATTGTACCAAGTTTGGATATTATAAACAGTAAAGTTATAAAGGAAAAGGGTAATAGAAGCCACTTGGGTTGAATAATGGAATCATAAACAAAAAAGTTAGTGCCCGGCCACATGGATTAATATTGTTTGGGATATATACGAACTCGTCGACACATAGGCAACATTATATATCAATACAAATTAAAGTCCAAATAATAATCGCACGTACGTGGAGCTTATCTTGAAAACTTTAAGTTTACCCATTGATCGATATAACCAACTTATTTAGTTAAAAGAGGAAAAATAAGGTAAGATGGGGTGGGGTGGGGTAGGGTGGGGTGGTAACAAAAACAGAAAAGAAGAAGGAGAGGAATATCGATGGCAGATGCATGCAGTAGTAGCTTGATTGTCATATATATATATATATATATATATATATATATATATATATGTGAATATTTTATTATACAAGTGAATGAATCAATGATGATTGAGACGTAATGTACGTTGAATGTGGTTCATTGTGTTGATGCTTAAGTCGAATAGTCAGAACTTATTTGCCAAACATTTTGTCCCTACCTTGTGACTTGTAGCTACAAAATTGCGCAATCATATTGATATATTATATAAGCTATGCATTTTTTGTCTAAAAAAGAAGCAGAAAAATAAGATTGTATACCAGCTCAACAAGAGGAGTTCTTATGAGGCCTGGAGCGATACAGTTGGTTCTAATGTCATCTTTTGCCCACTCACAAGCCAAACTCCTTGTTAGTTGATCTATCGCTCCTTTGGTCGTGGAATAAGCAGACAGCATTGGAAAAGAAACCTGCCACAAATTGATGAAATATTCACAATGCTGCCAGTCCCAGCTTTCTTCATAAGAGGATGAGCCAGTTGGAACAGGTGGAAACATGAGTCCAAGTTAGTAGCCATGATGAGTGAATACTCCTCGTCACTTAAATCTACTGTTTCTTTGGACAAACCTATCCCTGCATTATTAATCTAAACAGCACACACTATTATAGCAAGCGCATGTATCATCAATTATGCTGTTGAAAGTTATATGTATCATCATGCTTACTAGTATATTAAGTTTGCCATCGAAAATGGAAGAAACATTTTCCATTAGCTTTACTTGTTCAGATCTGGAAGATACATCACAAACTGAACCGGTGACGGTATAATTTAAATCCTTCCACTCGGCCAAGCATTTGTCGAGTTCTGACTGGTTGCGGGAACATGTGTGCACAGCTGCACCAAACGCGGCTAGCTCTTTCACAATGGCGTGCCTTCGCACATTTATAAACAAATTATGTATCTTTAATTTCATTACTGAAAAAGAGAAAGAAGGGAGAACCAGGAAACAATTACCCAATCCCTTTGGTTCCTCCAGTGACTAACGCCGTGGTTGTTTCATCCAGAGACCATCTCTTTTCTTTGCTATTTCCCTTCTCCATTCTTTTTCTTCTCCTCCTCCTCCTCTTCGACCTCTGATTTCTTTACCTTTTCCGTGTGTATTTATGAATGCAGATTCTTTCCGTGTGTAAATCGATTTCAAGTTTGCTGCCATCTTCGCCATTAAAATTTTCAAAAGCTTCATTTTAATTTTATCTTCTTTTGTTCGATTTTGAAAACGAAAAGAAGGGGGGGACGATATTATTATTATTATTATTGTTTCGGGAGTGGGTTATTGAGGATTAAGAGTACATTTGTCCAAAGTAAACTTTGGAGCCAATTTTTCGTTATTTCCCACCTAAACTTCATATTGCCATCAACATGTAGTTGCATCGGTTGACTTTAAAACCGATGCAACTAAAACTATTTGTATCGGTTGTTGGTGAGAACTGATGCAAATTTGATTTTTTTTATTACCTATTGCTTTACACGTACCAATTTCATCGGTTATTGAGATAGAACTGATGCAAATAGTTCTATTTGCATCAGTTTTTACTTTAACCGATGCAAATGAGGCGAAGCAATATGCACTTTTTGTACTAGTGAGAAATCATTTCAAGGAATTTTAAATGTTTAAAATCGGTTCTCTCCTATTTTGTCGCTGGAAAATAATTTCGGTGATGGCGGCCGCATCATCGATATTCATTTTCGGGTTTCGAAGTGGAGAGACTATTCGTAGCCTTGCTACACTTTGATTTGAAAATTTTAAATAGATTTGAATTTCTAAATTATGACTTGATTCATATCTATGGGTATATGATTATTGATTTGATGTGATATATTGGATGTATATATATATTTATTTCAAAATTGTTTGAAGGTTGAAAAGGAAATTCCTAAAATTTATGTTAAGAATGATCTCAAAATTTAAACGAAGCCAAAATTTGAATGAATATTAAAACTTAACAAATTGGATTAGAAAATTTACTTGTATAATACCAATTACATTATAATACGACTTACCAAAACCATCCAGAAGTTGAATATGTAATTAAATAATTTACAATACGAAATGATGTTAAAAGAAATTTAAAATTTGAGTAGTTATAATAACTATAATATGCTTGATATATGTGATAGGATATATTACGTAGAAAAAATTTAATAATAATTTAAAATAAAGAAGAATTGAATTTTTTGAATAAAATATGATTATTATTTATTAATAGGATATAATCGGATAATAAAACAATGAATAAATGAGATAAATAAGTAAAATTTCGTTCTGAAGGAATCTTTTGTTATCAAATATTAATAAATTGAAATGAAATCAACTTAATAAATTATCTTGGATTTAAAGTATGTAAAGCAGTGGGATCAAACAGTCGGGAACAGTTGTAGCTCTATTAGATCTGTTCCTGTTTGGGTCAAACTCCACAATTTACCACTTTATGCGTGGTCCCACCTCGGAATTAACTGGCTCGCTTCACGTCTTGGTTCTTTTATGTGTATGGATGCACAAACTGAAAAGTTGGAGAGGATAGGATATGCAAAATGTATGGTTGAGGTTACACCAAATGATGAACTACTAAATGAATTCCCTGTAAGATTAATGGATGGATCAGAACAATTAGTCACTGTTGAATACCTTTGGAGACCTGAAATATGTACTAGTTGTAAAGTTTTTGGTCACAACACAGTGGATTGTCTGAAAGTGGAAATGATCAAGAAAGGAAAGGCAGATGCAAGACAAAAAGCAAGTAATGAAGGCTTGGGGAAGGAAATTATGACTGGCAAAGGAACAAAGAATGTTAAACAAAAGCAAGAATGGAAAAAAGTGGAGAATAAAGGGGCAAAGATAATAATGGTGGCAGGAAATAACAAAATAGCAGATGAAAACCAAAAAAAATCAGTGAATGAAGGTCATGGGGTTGGCAATAAATTATTGAATATCACAACTACCAGCAATATGAATAATGTTAATACTATAGAAACATTGTTGGGGGGAGTCTCAGTCACTAACAGTTTCAATGTATTAATGAATGAGAATCTAGCTGAAGATAGCTATGTTGACTGCAACAATATTATAGGAAATGAAATATGTGAAAACAATAGTCTGTTGGAAGAGGGAGAAATACAAGGTGACAAGCACTTTACTTTTCAAGTCAGTGATATAGATCCAATAACAAGAAATAATCAAGCTGAAAGACAGGAACTTGAATGCAGCAAAACCAATACACAATCTATTCAACCACCTCATAGTCTGGAACCAAATACAATCATGCCTTTAATACTCAACAATTCTTCTCAAGGAATTACCACCCATGAAAAAACCAGAGACTCACCTGATATATCCATGTTTGATGAAGCAATGTACAGGCATGCACTGGAAACTGACATTCTGTCTTTATGCATGCAAGAACCACTTGATAAAAACAACAGTCAATACACATTCTCTGGTGAACTACCAGGATGGAAATCTATCCCAACATCCCCCACCAAAACACAATCCCCCAAATTATCCAGTCTGGACAGAGACAAAACAACAAAATTTAAAAAACAAGTCAAGGTAAAAAGATCCACTGAACACAGAGACTCTCCTGCAACCAGGAGCATGAAAAACATCATCCACCAAGCCTTAAGTTATTCCAAATGATGCACAATTTTGCCATTTGGAACATAAGAGGGGCTCATTCCCCTAATAAGTTGGATCAAGTAAAGTACCTCATATCTCAGCACAAACTCTCTTTATTTGCCATTCTGGAAACCAAATTGAATGAAACTCTTACAGTGAAAGCTGCTAAGCACATTGAACCATCTTGGACTCTTCACCACAACCTGGCTCATGCTTCTTATGGTCGCATCATGGTGATTCATAATCCCACTGTCATAACCCTTACCTCAATTCTTAACACTGACCAAGTCATGCACTTTCAAGCAAAAATAAATAATACCCAACTCTCTTTCTACCTAACCATTGTGTATGCTCATAACTCTCTCAACTCAAGGCAAAATTTCTTTAATCTTCTTCCTGCATTCAGGCAATCCTCCCACCCTTGGCTTGTCTTCGGGGATTTCAACTGTTGTTACAATTTATATGACAAGCATGGTGGATCCCCTCTATTACCCAAAGACATATTCCCCCTCAACAAAGCCATTGATGCTTCCAATCTACTGCCTATTGCCTCCTTTGGAGCAGAGTTCTCTTGGAATAATAGAAGTAGGTCTGGTACTAGGATATTCTCTAACATTGACCACTCATTTGCCAATCTCAATGCCTTAACCACATGGCCTACCATGTCAACCCTAATCCCAAACCCTGTCCTTTCAGACCACTCCCCTCTAATCTTTTCCACCGGTCAGAGGATATTAAAAGGAAAAAAAAGTTTCAAATTTTATAATGCTTGGGTCAATGATCCTGAGTATGCTAATATTATTAATAAATCTTGGTCTGCAAATTTTTATGGTAACCCTATGTTCATTTTTTGCAGAAAAACCAAAGCTACCAAAGAAGCACTAAGACTATGGGCAAAAGAAAAATTTGGCAATGGGTCTCTTGCTTCTACTCTACTAAGGCAGAAACTTATTGATGCTCAAGACTATATGCTCAAAAACCCAGATGATGCAACAGCTGCAGAGAATGAGAGAAACCTCTTTGATCAGCTAAATGTAGCTTTATCAACTGAAGGCAAAATGAAGAGACAACAATTAAGGCAAAAATGGGCTCAGGAAGGGGATTACAACACATCTTACTTTCACGCTGCAATCAAAATCAAGCATGCCAGTGAGCAAATCAATCACATTCATGATGAGTTTGGTGTCCTGCATTCTAGTCCCTCAGATATTGACCATGCCATTCTACAATATTTCAAATCCATGCTGGGTAACAAAGATGACTTCATTCCTTTTTTTGATGAACTAGACCTTGTGCAGCTGCCCAAACTGAATCATGATGAAGCAAATTCCCTAACAACAAAGGTCACTGATAAAGAAATAAAGGCCACCCTTTTTTCTATGAACAAACATTCTTGTGGGGGACCAGATGGTTTCAACTTACACTTTTACATACATAGTTGGGAAATCATCAAGGATGACTTTCTTAAGGCAGTCCACAATTTTTTCAATAAATCCAAAATGTTATTGGAAGTCAATGCAACAGATTTAGTGCTCATTCCTAAAATGAAACCTCCTACGGCAGTTGATTCCTTTAGACCCATATCATGTTGTAATGTGATTTATAAATGCATATCCAAGATTCTGGCCTCGAGAATTGTTCCTGTTCTTTCCAGAATCATCTCCAAGAATCAAACTGCCTTCCTTCCCAAGAGAAATATAATTGATAATATTTTACTTACACATGAGCTTCTGAAAGGGTATGGTCGTGCTCAAGCTTCCAATAATGCGATGTTGCAGCTGGACCTAAAGAAAGCTTTTGATAGTTTACAATGGAGTTCTATAGTGAGAATTATGGCGCTGATGGGTTTTCCAAAAGTTTATGTTGCATGGATCTATATCTGCATTTCTTCCCCAACTTTCTCCATCAAACATAATGGCTCTAATTCTGGTTACTTCAAGAGTAAGCAGGGGATCAGGCAAGGGGATCCCATCTCCTCGTATTTGTTCATTCTGGTTATGGAAGTTCTGACTGTCTTGTTAAATAGAAACTATGATAACAAGGATATTTTGTTTCACTCTAAGTGTAAATCTCTGAGAATCTCTTCACTGCTTTTTGCTGATGATATCTTGATTTTCACTAAACCTGACAAACGATCTTTGGAGAATATCAAAGCCACTCTACACAGTTTCTACCGAATGACTGGCCTTCAGCTCAATTTCAATAAATCCCACATTCTTATTTCTGGCTTATCTCCTGAACATGTAACTTCTCTCTCTGCATCCTCTGGCATCCAAGCTATGAACAATAACATGATTTATTTAGGTATCCCTCTATGCTCCTCCAGAATCACAACTACCAACTGCTTGCCTTTGTATGATAAAATCTGCAGCAAGATGAAATGTTGGGCCAATCGATTTCTCTCTCAAGCTGGAAGACTAGTCCTCATCAAATCTGTAATATCATCCATGATGGTGTATTGGAGCAGAGTTTTCATGCTACCAAATAAACTTGTGAATATGGTGAGAAATGCCATGCTAAGATTCTTCTGGACTGGTTCTCTACAATCTAAGAAAATCATTCCCTGCTCCTTTTCCATCATGGAGCAGCAGAAACACAATGGTGGCCTTGGAGTACTCAATTTGCACTCTTGGAATAGAGCAGCCATTAGCTCCACTCTCAATAATTTGATTGCTGATAAAGATTCTTTATGGGTTAAGTGGACTAAAATTCATAATTTGGGGAACAAGCATTTCTGGACCATGTCTGTCCCACCAAATTGCAGTTGGACATGGAAGAGCTTGCTGAATTTAAGGCCCCTTTTTTCCCCGTATATTAGAGTGTTGATATCTCCTACTAGCACTGCTAACTTCTGGTCAGTTCCTTGGATGGCAAATGGCCTTATACTTGCCAACATGTTTACCCCACAGCAAATAGTTCAATCTGGTATTAGTGCTAATGCTAAAGCCTCTGATTACATTCATGATGGTAAACTTCAGCTGCCCTATACAAGCAATCAGGTAATCAGAGCTGTTTGGAACAGTTTCCAGAATAATTTTTACCAATCAAGTGACTTGGATGAAATACAGTGGAATGGCAAACAACATTCAATATCTTCTGTTTACAAGATGCTTGATACAGGTCCAGTTGCCTCTTCTATTAAATGGCATAAAGTGATTTGGACTGATTTATCAAATGCCAGAGACAACTTAATGTTGTGGAAAGTCATAAACAATGCTCTCCTAACTAAAGATAAGTTAGTGACATATGGGATGGCAGTTGATCACATCTGTGTCATATGCAACATGCATGCTGAAACTGTGGAGCATCTGTTCTTTGATTGCAGTGAATTAAGGGGATTGTGGACTAGGCTTCTCAGTTTTACCAACCAAAACTACAATCAGGGGCCTACTAGTCTTGACTGGGATTTGATTGGTAAAGCAACCAAATGGAGAAAGAAGGATAGATTTGTGCACTTTTTCATGATCAAAAAATACTTGTCTCTAGTATGGGAAGAAAGAAATCAGAGAATATTTGAGAACAAACATAGAAATAGCCACCAGCTATGGAATGCATTGAAGGCCAGCATCATGATTGGTATGCGGGAGAGTAAATTTGATTTCAGTGGTTTCTACCCTTCTGACTGGTTATAGCTCCTTCTTTTTTTCTCTGTTTCATTGTGTTCTTCCTTTTTTTCCTGTCCTGTCTGTTGTATGTTCTTTCTTCTTGTGTTGTTTTACTCTGTGGCTTGTGTGTTTTTTTTTTTTGTGACATGAGCTAGTTCATGTCTCCCCTTTGTTTGTACCATCTCTCTTTTTTTCTATTTATCAATAATCTGGTAGGGGACCAGTTAACCCCGCTTGCCCTGCAAAAAAAAAAAAAAAAAAAAAAAGTAAATTGTTGAATATGAATTTATTTAAATTGAAATTTATATGGTTTATATAAAAAAAAATTATAATGTAATTCAAGTTTATTTTCTTGTGGTTGATTCTATTCTCCTACTTTCTTCCTTTTCGAGGACGAAAAGTTTTGAGTGGGGGAGAGTGTAACGACCCGTAAATTTTGACGGTTTTAGTAACAAATTTAACTGAAATTTTGTGAAATTTTAAACGACAAAATTTTGAAATATAAATTTGATATTTGGAATGCATCTAGTTAAACATAGCAGTTGGAAAATTTTCGTTCAAAAATATGGAAGTTTATTTCGGGCGTAAATTTACTTCAATTTAATCAGTTAAAAAGCGATGAAAATAAAAAATTTTCAAAACCAAAATATTTTTACATAGAAAAATTCTAAACCATCTTTTGAGCAAGTTGTCAGTTTGTCGTTTTTCCAAATTCGGACATCTTTGGCTCCGTCGATCTTATTTTTCTGCGATTTTTATGCATTTTCGCTAGTACAAAATTCTGAATTTTTATAATTAAATCCTACCACTGATATCTGTATACCGTTTTGATCATCTCGTCGTGCCGATATCTGCGTTATATTCAATTCTGTATATTGGGACTGGATACGCATCGGGAATAACAAATAGATGTCGGTCGGCATCGTATCAATGACACTTTGTTTTCTTTTACCCTTTCAAGCTTCAACCGGGTATCGTTTAAGCCATCACCAATTTATATTCTTCACATTGACTATTAGTATTTCTTCTCGATAATTAATGTACCTACCATATCATTTTTATCACCGGTTAAATGCCTTCATTTTTTTTTGAATTAGTGTGAAACGTGTATCAACTTTATAGCAAAGGTCATAATACTTTGTATAATGGGAAAGTCTGCACATTTCCCTAAATTCATTTGCTCAACTGTGAAGACAAATGGACATTGCATTTATGGTTACAGCTATCACCTGACTGTCCATACTCACATATTAGTGAAAGTATAATTGATTTACCTTCTTCTGTACTCTGTAGCTCATTTCCTTCTTTCATTCTTTAAAAAAAAATGAAAAGCAAAATCACGTGTAGACCAAGACTAGGCGACCTCTCCACCATCCTCAACCGCATCTCCCTCATGCTCGAGCAATCCATCACCGAAGTTCGTCAGCGCCCAACCTCTACGCCGACGTCCATCTCACCCTGGCGGCCACGTCAACACCACCACCCGCCTTTCACGTGAGTAACTGAACCACCGAAACTCACCACCTCCACCTTCATTTTCCGGCCTCCTTTCACCACAACCGAACCAAGGCCGAGCACAGCCCGCGTCAACGCGTCGGCTCACCCTAGATCCCGCTCCACCATGCAACTTCGCCCAGGGTAATCACCCACCACCTTTGCCATCATTTTCACCCCAGACCCACCTTCATCTCCACTTTCCTGAGTGTAACGACCCTGAAATTCAGACCCAGTTTAAAATTTTTAAAATTGATTATTTAGTGTAGAATTTCGTATTTTCACAAACAAATTCCGATGCTATTAAAACTTCATATTTGAAATGCGTCTAATTAAACTTAGCAATTGTTAAATTTTCGTCCGGAAATATGAAAGTTTATTTCACGCGTAAACTTACTTCAAATTTAAATCAGTTAGTAATCGATGAAAATAAACCGTTTTCAAAACCAAAATATTTTTACATAGAAAAATTCTAAAACATCTTTTGATCAAGTTGTCAGTTTGTCGTTTTTCCAAATTCGGACATCTTTGGCTCCGTCGTTCTTATTTTTCGGCGAATTTTATGCATTTTCCTTCAGTAGAAAATTTTGAATTTTATAATTCAATCAAATCATAGATATCTTTATACCGTTGTGTCCGCCTCGTCGCGCTGACCAAAACGGTATATTTATTTGTGTCAATTGGAGTTCGGCGTTGCAAATTATAATTATTAACGGAGTACAAACTGGTCCGTTACGCAGCACAAACCGGTACCCAACTTTCCAACGTTCAAAATTCTAGGAGTCTTGACCCTTCAGAAACCAAATAGCCGTCACCTTTACAGAGAGCATCATTGCTTGGCCTGGGGACTCTAAACCCCTCTGTATATATCTCTGCAACCCTCTCATTGCATTAATTATTCCAGCTGGTTGCTTTTATATTGGCTACTTTCGTAGGCGTGACTTTTGATATTTACTGATCACTTTTAAGTTGGAGAAATAATATTTATTTCAGGTAGGCTATTCATCTCCATAGGTCCATTCTATAAACACTTGCACAGGATTCTTCTTCCTTACCTTTTAATTTGCTCTGTCACTTTCATATTCCTTACTCCCAGATCCAATTCTTGCTCTCCTCCTAGTTGTATATTTTAAAACAAACGAACAGAAACCTTCCTCCTTCTTTATTTACATAAATTGCACTGCCTCCACCACAAAAAAAAAATCCACCCACTCTTCCCGCCTACTCGCATGAAACCACCCCACTGACCTTGCCTCCTTGACCCGCCGTTCTGCCCACTCATCTTCACAGACCCATGCACCACCTGCTCGCCTGCCCACCGTGCTCGGTCCCGACACGGCCTCCTCCGTGCGTACCACCTCCCACGTCGGCCCATGCTCGGCACCTCAGCATGAATCCATCGCCAACATACCGAACCATCACCATCTCCCCTTACCCACGCGACAACCCATCACCGCAGCCAAGCACGCGCCTTGCAGCTCCTCCACGTCTGCCAGCAACCCCATCTCCGTCCACAACATTAACCAGCCGAGACCACGACCCACCTGACCACCGCCACAGCCTCCGTTCGACTACACCCGCCCGACATCGCCTCCTCCCCTCGGTCACAGCCGTGCGTTCCTTTGGCTGAGAAGACGAAAAAAAAAGGAAAAAAAAAGTGCAAAGCCTTCCTCTCCATCAAGCACAAAACGTTCCTTCTTTTGTACGTGCTTGAGCCGAGCCACCTCATCCTCCATGTATGTTTTCTTCACATGCCGAGCCATCTCCCTCTCCCTCCACTTGGGGAGGTGAGTGCAGGTAGTTGTTATATATTTATGCATGTTGACTTATAAGTTTGGACAGGAGTAGTTCATATTCTTTTAAATATAGTCTGTACTTGGTTAGTTATATATAGATTTATAAGTTGTTGTATATGAAGTAATAGTTTGGCAAGTTATATATGAAGTAACAGTAGGTTTTATTTTATTAATTTCATATACATAGCTATTTGGTTCCCTTTATATATTACATGTTGTTCTTGCCTATATATATGTATATTTTAGGGGAAACATTTCGTTTATAGTGTGTATATATAGGCGGGTTTTAAGGGTTATAGTTTATAATGCATTATTTTAAATTTCTAACATATGCATTTTTTTTTTACCGATCATATGGGTAAGTGTATATATTTATACAATATGTCCTCAAGCACACTTGATTGGTTAAGAGCATTGATTTCAAAACATAATGGGACTGCATATGTTTATGTTTTGTATAATGTTTGTTGTCTGCATATATTTGCTTATATATAATATAGGTTGTGTATTTTAAAATATTAACAGCAGTTAGACTTCATGTTTGACGCATCGTATCTCACTCATGTTTTATCGGAATGGGTTGATTCTATTTTTAAAAAGGAGTTTAAGTTACGTAGTTTATACATGTCAAATTCCAGAAAAATCCGACATCGTTTGATTTGTGGTCGAGGATCTGAAAGTTAGACCCAGACAGATATTCTTTTGTACTTAGAATTTATTTTACACTGCTGCAAACACGACCTGAGTTCATGTTTGACGCATCGTATCTCACTCATGTTTTATCGGAATGGGTTGATTCTATTTTTAAAAAGGAGTTTAAGTTACGTAGTTTATACATGTCAAATTCCAGCAAAATCCGACATCGTTTGATTTGTGGTCGAGGATCTGGAAGTTAGACCCAGGCAGATATTCTTTTGTACTTAGAATTTATTTTACACTGCTGCAAACACGACCTGAGTTCATGTTTGACGCATCGTATCTCCTCCGTCTTACGTCGGAATCAAGTGATTCTTTGCAGTTTTGAAATACAAGTTTTGATCTTTATTCATACCAAATTTCAGACCATTTCGATCTCGGTAGCACATAGAATTATATTGTTAAACTTTGACGTAGGACATGTTTTGTAATTGTTGCTATGTTGAATGTTTTGATTGATTTCGGCAATTCCTATTTAACAGTTTTGCTCGACGATTCGTGCCAATCTTACTTTGCTCTGAGAATCATGCTTGGATTTGTAACTCCATTTCAGTGTCCGTATCAGTGTGCGTATCCGTGCCATCTCCTATTTTCTCTAGCCTCGAAAGGTGAGCAATCACTCACGATTAATATTCTTTTATTTATTAGATCTGATTTCAATTGAAACGACAATTGAAATATGCTGCTGTTAGTTATTTACACTGTTATAGATGCAATTACCTGTATCTATTCACCTATGACATCTGACACCATTATCTGTTAATTATTTATGCGATGATAATACAGTTTGGTTGATAATTGATTGATTGATTGTTGTTTATGTTGGATGTTAGATGGTAATATATAAAGTGATAAATATTATGCAATTGAATTTGACGTAGGATAATTAAAATTTGAACCGACATATATGTTGAATTTGATTAGTTAAATTTGACCCTTTTAAATTGTTAAATTAATGGACACGTAAAATTTGATATATTACACTTTGAACTTTGAAAGTATATTGGATAAATTGTTGTAGAATTGAAATCGAAATTGAACGACAAGTGAAAAACCGTAATGTAGAAATCTTTAATCTACATGAAATGATAGTATAGATTCTAGAAATAATTGTATTAATTTGCACAAATAACAATGTGAATTAATACGATTATCTCGGGATTATTTGAATTGATTATTGATTTGTTATTGATGGTTGTTATTGCTTGTTTATTTACTTTGACACCATCCCAGTTATCACACTGCAAGTTCCCTTTGCTATGCTTTGATTTTTGAATTGAAATGCAATCGGGTTGAAATGATAAATACCCAAATGAACTTGACTTAGGATAGAAAATTTAATAAAACCCGATTGGTCAATAATTTGTTTTGAAATAAAATAAAGATATTATTTGAATAATAAGGTTTTGAAATTAAATTGGAACGTAAATTTGATGAAAGGAAAATGCTAATATTGAAGTCTGAAACGAAATATTAATGTAATAACTGATGAAAGAACGTTGTTTTGAATTGAACTATTTAACAATTAAATTTGGAATTATCCATTGAATTAAGTTTGAAATGACTAAATAATTAAGTTTGAATTATTAATAATTAAGATTGAAATTTATTTAATAATTGAATAAGATTGAATTATTTGGAAATGGAATAAAAATTGAATTCTTTGATAAGAGAAATTGAACTTTTGAATAAGTAAATTTGAACCTCGTTAATAAATGAAATTGGGTTTCTTTATTTATTAAGTTTTGAAAAAAAATTATTTAAGTAAGTTAAAAGTGAAATTTGATTTCTCGAATATATGAAATTTAGTTTCTTTATTCATTGAGTTTTGAAATTTGTAACTATGTAAAGAATAAGTGAAATTGAATTTCTTAACAAGAAATAAATGTGTTTTATTGAAATTAATATAAGAATTGTAATTTAAGAAATTTGATTTGACAATTTTAATTAAATTAAATTTGTAAGTTGATATAATAGGGTTAAACTTATGTGATTGATTTAATGACTTGGAAAGTGAAAGGAATTGTTTTGGATGTTAAATTAACTAACGAATATTGAATAAAACCGATAAATAAATTTGAATTGATTTGAATGTTAAATTTAATTAATTTAAATAATTTCGGAATGAAACTCTTGTGCGAACTTGAATCAATATTTGAATTGTTTAAATAAAATTTGAAATTGAATTATAAGATTTTGAAATGGTAATTTGGAAGTTTTGAAACGTAGATTTTGGAAATTGATTTTTGAAAGACAAATGAAATGATAGTTTATGAAGTCTAATTGAAATTGAATGTGATTGATTGTTTTGAAATATATTAAATGACCAATCGGTGTAATAATACGTAGTTATTAAAGAGACCGGGATCGGATATGGACATACTCTCTGTCGATACCGAATACCACTTTAATAACTATTATACGTGGAGTGTTGATCCAGAATGAAGTGGATGGTTTGGTGAACGCGTTGACTGAAGAAAGAGAACGATATTGGATGACCCCTGACATGACTAAACAGGAGCCGCGCCGGGCCATTGAGGTTCGCCACCTCTAGCGGACACACTTCTTCGATACCATATCTATTACTTTTGTGATTCGATTTGGGTGCACCCCTCGATTTGGGAGTGTTGTTTCGCGGTGTTGAGGTAGCTGCTGGCTATGCTCAACATCAGTCCGGATCACGCAACTACTAGTATCCTAGTTGGTATCGCCTCATGTACCTTGTCATACTGATTATCCTATTCGCGACCACTACGTTTTGATTTGTACCTTGAGTATATGGATTGCCCTCTGGTGACTTCCGGTTTTGGGGAAACTACGGTCTTGTATATGCTTTTGGGAATATAAAATGTGTTAAGGGGGATTATGGTAACGCCTTAACGCTATTTTAATATTTTATATTACTGATAGACATTATCTACTTAGCGTACATTACTACCTAGTAGATAGTTTAGCGGATCCTTAGAGGATGGTTATTCCAAACATCCTTTGAGTTACTTGTTTTTCGATTGCTATTTCACTTGAGTTGGATTTATTGATATAAGAATATTAATCCTGACTCGAGTGTCTTGTGTTTTGCTTTACGCTCGAGTCAGACTGAGTGTACCAGTATTCGAGGCTCACCTTTGGAGTTGGAGCTTTGCTTGAAGATCCAACCATCTATTCTACTTTCAGTATTCGATGATTCCAGTGATGTATTCTGATTTGTATTTGATGTATCGTATTACTCTTTTGTTGTAAACTCTGATGTATCCTATATATTTATATAGTAGCTTCATGAACTACTATCTCTTTTATTTCCGCTGCATATTATTACTCTGTGTCTGTGATTCTGTGACTATTTATTTACTGTATATCTCAGTTTTGCCAAATTTAAATTAACAATTCGGTATTTTGAATTATTCAAGTCCGACATGTGCGGATGCGAATAGTCCAAAATATCGGGTCGTTACACTTGGTATCAGAGCTTTTGGTAGCTCTAGGCAGAACTTAGCATATAGGGTAAATGTATTTACAGAATCACTCCCACTCGAGTGTCAATCTTTTCTTCTTGACTCGTTTTCTTTGAACTTTGGAACGTTCCCTCGGTTCCAAAATTCATTCTCGTCCCTCACTATTCGTCTTCTTTCAATTCTGGAGTATTCCATAACTCCACCTCGAATAATCTTTATAATGACTCGACGGTCTTCCCAAACGCCGAATGATTTGTAAATGGGTGAAGCTCCTTTATAATAAGCATTGATTTACCGTAGATTTCTGTATCCTCGGTTTACGATGCTATCTATCTCCTGCAATACCTGAATTCTATTTCCTGAGATCGAACGTTGATTTACCTCGGAATTCAGCATCGATCTTATTCTTTAAGCCACGGTCAATTCGGTTAAGGTTGCCCGCGATGTACATAAACTTATCAGGCTTCCTATTCTGTTATTTAATTACCTTATCTTCTGTTTCGAACTTATTGTCGAATCAAAATTCTCTTTGATTTGATTTCCATTAAGGTTGAATCTCTATTCTTGTTTTGAAATCTATTTTTGTATTGTCGAGCGAGGAAGTGTCTTTGAAAAGTAATATTAAAAATGTTTTACATATATTGTGTTGTTTGAGTTGTTGATGTTGATTTAGGTTTTCGATCGATTCGTCTGATCAACGCTATCGATAGGATTTCCAAAACACTTGAACAGAGCAAACTGACACAATATGGTTTTCAAATTTGGTAAACAAATAGTTTTGTATGATTATATTATATAAGTATAAATTTTGCTAAAATTAAAATATTAATGAACCTGTTGTCCGAAATGATAATATTTTCATTTATTGTATTATAAACCATTGACTATTGCATAATATTAATAAATGAATTTATAAAACTTAGTTATAATTTGATTTGGAATTTGAAGTGAAAAAAAATAATTAATTAATTAGAATTTGAGGATTTAATTTTCGATAATCTCGAGTTATAGTTTTAAAGTTTAAAATGTATGTTATTTAAAATATTTTCGAATAGAAATGGTTTCAAATAATTTTAAATGTTTAATAAGCGCTCTTCTCTTTGTCGCTGGAAAATAATTTCGGTAATGACGGCCGCATCATCGACATTCATTTTCGAGTTTCGAAGTGGAGAGACTATTCTGTAGCTTTGCTACGGATTGTTATGGAATATAAAATTGATTTGTATTTCTTAAAATATGATTTGATTTGTAATATATATTGATATGATTTAAATCTGATTTGATATATTATATATATATATATATATATATATATATTTATTTCTCTCTAAATAAATCTGAAGTTACTCGAAAATTTAATTCTTAAATTTATAATTAAGGATGATTTCAAATTTAAATTTAGGCAAAGATTTTGAATAAATATTCAACTTGGAATAACTGAATTGTGAAATTTTATTCGTATAATACCAAATTGCATTCCATATATAACTTACCGAAATCTTCAAAAGTTAACTATGTAATTGAATATTATACAGTAGAAAATGATATCAGAGGAATTTTAAAATAAATTTGGGTAGTTATATTAAATGTAAATATACTTAATATAAATGTGATAAGATATATTAAGTAGAATAAATTTAATAATAATTTGGAAAAAAGAAGAATTAAATTTGTCAAAGAAGGTTTGATTATAATAAATGAATTCAAATTTATAATCTTTGAAGTTGTTAAGCTTAGATAATTGGATTGTATACAATATAAATGTCTTTAAAAATAAAATAAAATGTAAGGGCATATAATAAATGTTATTCGCTTAAATTCTAATTATAAATGTTTATGAGATAAATAGAATAATAAGTTAAATAAATAATAGGTAGGATCAATAGAAGAAAATTTTGTTTGGAAGTTAATAAATTGAATTAAATGAACTTAAGAGAATACCTTGAATTAATTGAATTTAAATTGAATTTCATTTGAAAGGAATCTTTTGTACCTAACATTAATATATGTGAAATCAAATTAATTTTATGAAAGTCTTGAATTTAAAGCCAAATTATTAAATATAAATTAATTGAAATTGAAATTTCTATGTTTTAAATTAATTGTTTATGATGTAATTCAAGTCTATTTCTTCTGGGTGTTTCTATTCTCCTACCTCCTTCCTTTTCGGGGACGAAAAGTTTTGAGTGGAGGAGAATGTAACGACCCTGAAATTCAGACCCAGTTTAAAATTTTTAAAATTGATTATTTAGTGTAGAATTTCGTATTTTCACAAACAAATTCCGATGCTATTAAAACTTCATATTTGAAATGCGTCTAATTAAACTTAGCAATTGTTAAATTTTCGTCCGGAAATATGAAAGTTTATTTCACGCGTAAACTTACTTCAAATTTAAATCAGTTAGTAATCGATGAAAATAAACCGTTTTCGAAACCAAAATATTTTTACATAGAAAAATTCTAAAACATCTTTTGATCAAGTTGTCAGTTTGTCGTTTTTCCAAATTCGGACATCTTTGGCTCCGTCGTTCTTATTTTTCGGCGAATTTTATGCATTTTCCTTCAGTAGAAAATTTTGAATTTTATAATTCAATCAAATCATAGATATCTTTATACCGTTGTGTCCGCCTCGTCGCGCTGACCAAAACGGTATATTTATTTGTGTCAATTGGAGTTCGGCGTTGCAAATTATAATTATTAACGGAGTACAAACTGGTCCGTTACGCAGCACAAACCGGTACCCAACTTTCCAACGTTCAAAATTCTAGGAGTCTTGACCCTTCAGAAACCAAATAGCCGTCACCTTTACAGAGAGCATCATTGCTTGGCCTGGGGACTCTAAACCCCTCTGTATATATCTCTGCAACCCTCTCATTGCATTAATTATTCCAGCTGGTTGCTTTTATATTGGCTACTTTCGTAGGCGTGACTTTTGATATTTACTGATCACTTTTAAGTTGGAGAAATAATATTTATTTCAGGTAGGCTATTCATCTCCATAGGTCCATTCTATAAACACTTGCACAGGATTCTTCTTCCTTACCTTTTAATTTGCTCTGTCACTTTCATATTCCTTACTCCCAGATCCAATTCTTGCTCTCCTCCTAGTTGTATATTTTAAAACAAACGAACAGAAACCTTCCTCCTTCTTTATTTACATAAATTGCACTGCCTCCACCACAAAAAAAAAATCCAGCCACTCTTCCCGCCTACTCGCATGAAACCACTCCACTGACCTTGCCTCCTTGACCCGCCGTTCTGCCCACTCATCTTCACAGACCCATGCACCACCTGCTCGCCTGCCCACCGTGCTCGGTCCCGACACGGCCTCCTCCGTGCGTACCACCTCCCACGTCGGCCCATGCTCGGCACCTCAGCATGAATCCATCGCCAACATACCGAACCATCACCATCTCCCCTTACCCACGCGACAACCCATCACCGCAGCCAAGCACGCGCCTTGCAGCTCCTCCACGCCTGCCAGCAACCCCATCTCCGTCCACAACATTAACCAGCCGAGACCACGACCCACCTGACCACCGCCACAGCCTCCGTTCGACTACAACCGCCCGACATCGCCTCCTCCCCTCGGTCACAGCCGTGCGTTCCTTTGGCTGAGAAGACGAAAAAAAAAAGGAAAAAAAAAGTGCAAAGCCTTCCTCTCCATCAAGCACAAAACGTTCCTTCTTTTGTACGTGCTTGAGCCGAGCCACCTCATCCTCCATGTATGTTTTCTTCACATGCCGAGCCATCTCCCTCTCCCTCCACTTGGGGAGGTGAGTGCAGGTAGTTGTTATATATTTATGCATGTTGACTTATAAGTTTGGACAGGAGTAGTTCATATTCTTTTAAATATAGTCTGTACTTGGTTAGTTATATATAGATTTATAAGTTGTTGTATATGAAGTAATAGTTTGGCAAGTTATATATGAAGTAACAGTAGGTTTTATTTTATTAATTTCATATACATAGCTATTTGGTTCCCTTTATATATTACATGTTGTTCTTGCCTATATATATGTATATTTTAGGGGAAGCATTTCGTTTATAGTGTGTATATATAGGCGGGTTTTAAGGGTTATAGTTTATAATGCATTATTTTAAATTTCTAACATATGCATTTTTTTTTTACCGATCATATGGGTAAGTGTATATATTTATACAATATGTCCTCAAGCACACTTGATTGGTTAAGAGCATTGATTTCAAAACATAATGGGACTGCATATGTTTATGTTTTGTATAATGTTTGTTGTCTGCATATATTTGCTTATATATAATATAGGTTGTGTATTTTAAAATATTAACAGCAGTTAGACTTCATGTTTGACGCATCGTATCTCACTCATGTTTTATCGGAATGGGTTGATTCTATTTTTAAAAAGGAGTTTAAGTTACGTAGTTTATACATGTCAAATTCCAGAAAAATCCGACATCGTTTGATTTGTGGTCGAGGATCTGGAAGTTAGACCCAGGCAGATATTCTTTTGTACTTAGAATTTATTTTACACTGCTGCAAACACGACCTGAGTTCATGTTTGACGCATCGTATCTCACTCATGTTTTATCGGAATGGGTTGATTCTATTTTTAAAAAGGAGTTTAAGTTACGTAGTTTATACATGTCAAATTCCAGCAAAATCCGACATCGTTTGATTTGTGGTCGAGGATCTGGAAGTTAGACCCAGGCAGATATTCTTTTGTACTTAGAATTTATTTTACACTGCTGCAAACACGACCTGAGTTCATGTTTGACGCATCGTATCTCCTCCGTCTTACGTCGGAATCAAGTGATTCTTTGCAGTTTTGAAATACAAGTTTTGATCTTTATTCATACCAAATTTCAGACCATTTCGATCTCGGTAGCACATAGAATTATATTGTTAAACTTTGACGTAGGACATGTTTTGTAATTGTTGCTATGTTGAATGTTTTGATTGATTTCGGCAATTCCTATTTAACAGTTTTGCTCGACGATTCGTGCCAATCTTACTTTGCTCTGAGAATCATGCTTGGATTTGTAACTCCATTTCAGTGTCCGTATCAGTGTGCGTATCCGTGCCATCTCCTATTTTCTCTAGCCTCGAAAGGTGAGCAATCACTCACGATTAATATTCTTTTATTTATTAGATCTGATTTCAATTGAAACGACAATTGAAATATGCTGCTGTTAGTTATTTACACTGTTATAGATGCAATTACCTGTATCTATTCACCTATGACATCTGACACCATTATCTGTTAATTATTTATGCGATGATAATACAGTTTGGTTGATAATTGATTGATTGATTGTTGTTTATGTTGGATGTTAGATGGTAATATATAAAGTGATAAATATTATGCAATTGAATTTGACGTAGGATAATTAAAATTTGAACCGACATATATGTTGAATTTGATTAGTTAAATTTGACCCTTTTAAATTGTTAAATTAATGGACACGTAAAATTTGATATATTACACTTTGAACTTTGAAAGTATATTGGATAAATTGTTGTAGAATTGAAATCGAAATTGAACGACAAGTGAAAAACCGTAATGTAGAAATCTTTAATCTACATGAAATGATAGTGTAGATTCTAGAAATAATTGTATTAATTTGCACAAATAACAATGTGAATTAATACGATTATCTCGGGATTATTTGAATTGATTATTGATTTGTTATTGATGGTTGTTATTGCTTGTTTATTTACTTTGACACTATCCCAGTTATCACACTGCAAGTTCCCTTTGCTATGCTTTGATTTTTGAATTGAAATGGAATCGGGTTGAAATGATAAATACCCAAATGAACTTGACTTAGGATAGAAAATTTAATAAAACCCGATTGGTCAATAATTTGTTTTGAAATAAAATAAAGATATTATTTGAATAATAAGGTTTTGAAATTAAATTGGAACGTAAATTTGATGAAAGGAAAATGCTAATATTGAAGTCTGAAACGAAATATTAATGTAATAACTGATGAAAGAACGTTGTTTTGAATTGAACTATTTAACAATTAAATTTGGAATTATCCATTGAATTAAGTTTGAAATGACTAAATAATTAAGTTTGAATTATTAATAATTAAGATTGAAATTTATTTAATAATTGAATAAGATTGAATTATTTGGAAATGGAATAAAAATTGAATTCTTTGATAAGAGAAATTGAACTTTTGAATAAGTAAATTTGAACCTCGTTAATAAATGAAATTGGGTTTCTTTATTTTTTAAGTTTTGAAAAAAAATTATTTAAGTAAGTTAAAAGTGAAATTTGATTTCTCGAATATATGAAATTTAGTTTCTTTATTCATTGAGTTTTGAAATTTGTAACTATGTAAAGAATAAGTGAAATTGAATTTCTTAACAAGAAATAAATGTGTTTTATTGAAATTAATATAAGAATTGTAATTTAAGAAATTTGATTTGACAAATTTAATTAAATTAAATTTGTAAGTTGATATAATGGGGTTAAACTTATGTGATTGATTTAATGACTTGGAAAGTGAAAGGAATTGTTTTGGATGTTAAATTAACTAACGAATATTGAATAAAACCGATAAATAAATTTGAATTGATTTGAATGTTAAATTTAATTAATTTAAATAATTTCGGAATGAAACTCTTGTGCGAACTTGAATCAATATTTGAATTGTTTAAATAAAATTTGAAATTGAATTATAAGATTTTGAAATGGTAATTTGGAAGTTTTGAAACGTAGATTTTGGAAATTGATTTTTGAAAGACAAATGAAATGATAGTTTATGAAGTCTAATTGAAATTGAATGTGATTGATTGTTTTGAAATATATTAAATGACCAATCGGTGTAATAATACGTAGTTATTAAAGAGACCGGGATCGGATATGGACATACTCTCTGTCGATACCGAATACCACTTTAATAACTATTATACGTGGAGTGTTGATCCAGAATGAAGTGGATGGTTTGGTGAACGCGTTGACTGAAGAAAGAGAACGATATTGGATGACCCCTGACATGACTAAAACAGGAGCCGCGTCGGGCCATTGAGGTTCGCCACCTCTAGCGGAAACACTTCTTCGATACCATATCTATTACTTTTGTGATTCGATTTGGGTGCACCCCTCGATTTGGGAGTGTTGTTTCGCGGTGTTGAGGTAGCTGCTGGCTATGCTCAACATCAGTCCGGATCACGCAACTACTAGTATCCTAGTTGGTATCGCCTCATGTACCTTGTCATACTGATTATCCTATTCGCGACCACTACGTTTTGATTTGTACCTTGAGTATATGGATTGCCCTCTGGTGACTTCCGGTTTTGGGGAAACTACGGTCTTGTATATGCTTTTGGGAATATAAAATGTGTTAAGGGGGATTATGGTAACGCCTTAACGCTATTTTAATATTTTATATTACTGATAGACATTATCTACTTAGCGTACATTACTACCTAGTAGATAGTTTAGCGGATCCTTAGAGGATGGTTATTCCAAACATCCTTTGAGTTACTTGTTTTTCGATTGCTATTTCACTTGAGTTGGATTTATTGATATAAGAATATTAATCCTGACTCGAGTGTCTTGTGTTTTGCTTTACGCTCGAGTCAGACTGAGTGTACCAGTATTCGAGGCTCACCTTTGGAGTTGGAGCTTTGCTTGAAGATCCAACCATCTATTCTACTTTCAGTATTCGATGATTCCAGTGATGTATTCTGATTTGTATTTGATGTATCGTATTACTCTTTTGTTGTAAACTCTGATGTATCCTATATATTTATATAGTAGCTTCATGAACTACTATCTCTTTTATTTCCGCTGCATATTATTACTCTGTGTCTGTGATTCTGTGACTATTTATTTACTGTATATCTCAGTTTTGCCAAATTTAAATTAACAATTCGGTATTTTGAATTATTCAAGTCCGACATGTGCGGATGCGAATAGTCCAAAATATCGGGTCGTTACACTGAGCCTCCTCCTCTGGCAATCCCTCCTCCGCCCTCGTCCTAGTGAACCGCCCCTGACCTCCACCATTCCCCTTCACCACTGATTGACCAACGCGCATGGACCAAGCACCCCACTTCGGCCAAACTCGCCCAACCCAGCCAAGTTCTTTTCCGCTACCATTGGTTCATAACTGAACCTCCACCTCGCGAAGTCAACACAGCTTCTTTCATATTATTTTATGAGCAGGTATATATATATATATATATATATATATGCATGTAAGTAAATAAGAGTTGGTTTTATATATATACGTATTAGCTAATTTAGTAACATTTATTCTATGTTTTGTTTAAGTGTCTGTATATGATTTTAAATATATATATATATATATATATATATATATATATATATATGTATCTTGTAAATTTTATAAGTGTTATATCTATATAAATATTGATTTTACATATAGATATATAGTTATATTGTAAGCTGTTGGTGAAAGCGTACAACTCCTCTTTTGCTTCTCTATTGTATTTATATAATATATCAAGTAAGTATATATTTACTTAGTTATTTGATGTAAAAATATAAGTTATATTTAGCATACTATAAGGTTATACATTCTGTTTTATAAGTGTAATCGGTTAGTTTATAATATTTATACAGTAGTATATATATTCTGTGAATTCTAGCTTAGTTGCTTTAATTTTTATATGTATATTAATACTTACGATATATTATTTTCGTATAAGGAAGTATTATATATACTATATATGTTTAGTTTCGGTAGGCATATAGTTTAATTCAGACCTATGCAAGTCATAAAATTTTGTTGGATTAAGTTACATACGTTTCTGTTCGTAAGTTTATATACATAACTTTAAGGGTCATATGATGTATAAGTTATATTAATATATATTAAGTTGTATTATATACGTGGTGCCTTTTATTTTTGTGTTTCGTGGTTATAGTAATAAAAATAATAAAACAATGATTTTTAATATATACATATAAAAGTTAATAGTTGTTTGAAATTTTAAATTATAATTTTATATAAATGGCTGTGAGTTTAGTTATGCATATGCGTTCACTTCTACCAACCATCTTCATCGATCCAGTCTAATTTGATTTCGTTGATTTCTTGCTATCAGCTTTGATCGTCAAATTCGTACTAATCTCGCTTTGCTTCAGAATTCGTGCTTGGGTTTGCAACTCAATTCTGTGTCATATTCTGTATTCTCTAGCCTCAAAAGGTGAGCAATCACTCACGATTAATATTCTTTTATTTATTAAATTTGATTTCAATTGAAACAACAATTGAAATATTGCTGCTTTAGTTATTTGCACTGTTATCTATGCTATTACCTGTATCAGTTCACCTGTGACATCTGACACCATTATCTGTTAATTATACAACGATAATCCCGTTTGATTGATAATTGATTGATTGATTATTGTTTATATTGGATGTTAAATTGTAATGTATAAAGTGATAAATATTATGCGATTGGATTTGACGTAGAATAGTTAAAAATTTGAATCGATATATGTGTTGAACTAGATTTGTTAAATTTGTATAATATGACCCCTTTTAATGGTTAAATTAATCGACACGTAGAATTTGATTAAGAACACCTTGAACCGTTGAATGTATGTTGTATAATTTGTTGTAGTATAAGTTGAACAATGGATGACAAGTGAAGAACCGTATAAATGATTAGTGTAATAATCTTTAATCTACATGAAATGATAGTGTAGATTCCAGAAATAATTATGTAAATTCGCACAAACAACAGTGTGAATTAATACGGTTATTTCGGGATTATTTGAATTAATTATTGGATTGTTATTGATTGTTGTTGTTGCTTGTTTATTTACTTTGACACCATCCCAGTTATCACACTGCAAGTTCCCATTATTATGCTTGATCTTGAATTGAAATTGGAATCGGGTTGAAATAATATATACCCAATGAACTTGACTTAGGATAGAGAATTAAATAAAATCCGATTGGTCAATAAATTGATTTAAAAATAAAATAATGATTTTATTCGAGTAAAGAATAAGTTTTGAAATGAAGTTGGAATTTGAATTTTATGAAAGGAAAATGTAAAAATTGAAATCTGAAACAAATATAACGTAGTAATTGATGAAAGAACGTCGTTTGAAATTTAATTATTTAATAATTAAATATGGAATTATTAATAAATAACTTGGAATAAGTAATAATTGAGTTTTGAAATTATTAAGTTTGAAATCATTTAATAATTAAATTTGAAATTATAATTAAGTTTGAAATTATAATTAAGTTGAAATTATTAAGTTGAATTTATAATTAAGTTGAAATAATTTGATGATTAAGTTTGAATTCATAATTAAGTGGAAATGATTTAATAATTAAGTTTGAATTGATAATCAAGTTTGTAATTATTAAGTTTTGGAATTATTAATAATTAAGACTGAAATTATTTAATATTTGAATGAGATTTAATTATTTGATAATTGAATAAAAATTGAATTCTTTGATAGGAGAAATTGAACTTTTGATAAGTAGATTTGTACTTCGTTAATAAATGAAATTGAGTTTCTTTATTTAAAAAGTTTTGGAAAAATTGTTGAAGTAAGTTGATAAGTGAAATTGAAACTTCCTGATTATGTGAAATTTAGATCTTTATTAATTGAGTTTGAAATTTGTAATGAAGTCAATAGATAAGTGAAAATCGAATTTCTTTAACAAGAAATAAAATGTGATTTATTGAAATAAATGGGATTTATTGAAATTAACGTAAGACTTGTAATTTAAAGAATTGATTTGACGAATTTAATTTATTTCAATTTGATGCTTTGATATAATGAAGTTGAAAGTAAGTAATCGATTAAATGAATTGGAATTCAAATAGAAGCTGTTTTGAATGACAAATTTACTTAATGAATATTGAATGAAATCGATTAATGAATTTAAATTGATTTGATTGAAAATAAACCATATTAAATGAGTTCGGAATGAAACTTATATTCGAACTTGAATCCATATTTGAATGGTTTTAAATAAAATTTGAAATAGAATTATAAGATTTTGAAATGGTAATTTGGAAGTTTAAAGCGTAAATTATGGAAATGACTTTCGAAAGACAAATGAAATGTTGATTTATGAACTCTAATTGAAATTAATTTGATTTGGTTTGAAATTTACTAAACGACCAATCGGTGTAATAATTACGTAAGTTATTAAAGAAACCGGAATCGGTTATGGATATACTCTCTATCTAAACCGAAAACCACTTTAATAACTATACGCGGAGTGATGATCCAGGATGAAGTGGTTGGAATGATGTACGTGATGACTGAAGAAAGAGAATGATAATGGATAACCTTGACACTTGTGTCAAACTGGAAATGACTAAAATCAGGAGCCGTGCCGAACCAAATGGGGTTAGCCACCTCGAGCGGACACACTTCTTCTTAAATACTACTCATTACTTGTGATTGATTGGTGCACCCTCGGAATTTCAGGAGTGTTGTTTCGCGGTGTTGCGATTGCTGCAGCGATGCGTTCTCACCAGTACGGATCAGGCGAACGGTAGTTTCACTACCTTGGGTATTGCCTCATGTGCCTTGTCATACTTGTATCCCTATATATGCGACCACTACGAATTTGTTTTGTGTTATACCTATGGAGTACTCCCTGATATCCCACCAGTTTACAGTGGAATTTACAGTGCTGTATAGACTATGATGCTTATATAAAATGTGTTAAGGGGGATAATGGTAACGCCTTAACACTATTTTGATATTTATATTACTAATAGACATTATCTATTTAGCGCATATTACTACATAGTAGATAGTTTAACGGATCCTTAGAGGAGGTGATTCCAACATCCTTTGAGTTACTTGTATTTCGATTGCTATTTCACTTGAGTTGGATTTATTGATATAAGAATATTAATCCTGACTCGAGTGTTTTGTGTTTTTCTTTACGCTCGGGTCAGACTGAGTGTACCAGTATTCGAGACTCACCTTTGGAGTTGGAGCTTTGCTTGAAGATCCAGCCATCTATTCTGCTTTCTGTACTCGACGATTCCAGTAATGTATTCTGGTTTGTACCTGATGTATCGTATTACTTTTCTGTTGTAAACTCTTATGTATCTTATATATTTATATAGTAGCTTCATGAACTACTATCTCTTTTGCTTCCGCTGCATATTATTACTCTGTGTCTGTGATGCTGTGCTTATTTATTTATTGTATATCTGTGTTTTGCCAAATTTAAATTAACAATTCGGTATTTTGAATTATTCAAGTTCGACATGTGCGGATGCGAATAGTCCAAAATAGCGGGTCGTTACACCGGAATCGGTTATGGGTATACTCCCTATCTAAACCGAAAACCACTTTAATAACTATACGCGGAGTGATGATCCAGAATGAAGTGGTTGGAATGATGTACGTGATGACTGAAGAAAGAGAACGATAATGGATAGCCTTGACACTTGTGTCAAATTGAAAATGACAAAAATCAGGAGCCGTGCCGGGCCAAATGGGGTTAGCCACCTCGAGCGGACACACTTCTTCGTAACTACTACTCATTACTTGTGATTGATTGGTGCACCCTCGTACTTTCAGGAGTGTTGTTTCGCGGTGTTGCTATCGCTGCGGCGATGCGTTCTCACCCGTCCGCATCAGGCAAACGGTAGTTTCACTACCTTGGGTATTGCCTCATGTGCCTTGTCATACTTGTATTCCCATATACGCGACCACTACGAATTTGTTTTGTGTTATACCGATGGAGTACTCCCTGATATCCCATTAGTTTACGGTGGAGTTTACAGTGCTGTATAGACTATGATGCTTATTAAAATGTGTTAAGGGGGATAATGGTAACGCCTTAACACTATTTTGATACTTTATATTACTGATAGACATTATCTATTTAGCGTATATTACTACATAGTAGATAGTTTGACGGATCCTTAGAGGATGGTGATTCCAACATCCTTTGAGTTACTTGTATTTCGATTGCTATTTTACTTGAGTTGGATTTATTGATATGAGAATATTAATCCTGACTCGAGTGTTTTGTGTTTTACTTTACGCTCGGGTCAGACTGAGTGGTTCAGCTTTTGAGGCTCGCCTTTGGAGTTGGAGCTTCGCCTGGAGATCCAGCTATCTATCTAGCTTTTAGATATTCGATGATTCCAGTGATGTATTCTGATTCTAATATTTGACTGTTGTATTCGAGATTTCTGTTGTAACTTATTTAACTCTGATGTATCTTATATATTTATATAGTAGCTTCATGAACTACTATCTTTTTACTTCCGCTGCATATTATTACTCTGTGTCTGTGTTCTGTGATTATTTATTTTACTGTATATCTTAGTTTTGCCAAATTTAAATTAACAATTCGGTATTTTGAATTATTCAAGTCCGACGTGTGCGGATGCGAATAGTCCAAATTAGCGGGTCGTTATAGTTGGTATCAGAGCTTTTGGTAGCTCTAGGCAAAACTTAGCATATAGGGTAAATGTATTTACATAATCACTCTCATTCGAGTTTCAATCTCTTCCTTTTAACTCAATTCCATTTAATTTTGGAACGTTCTTTGCGGTTTCGAAATTCATTCATATCCCTCACTATTTATCTTCTTTTGATTCTGGACTTCGAATGATCTTTATAGTGAGTCGGCGGTCTCGCCAATCCCAAATTTATCTGTAAATGGGTGAAACTCCTTTACAATAGACATCGATTTACCGGAGATTTCTTTATCCTCGGTTTACGATGCTATCTATTCCCTGCTATACCTGAATTCTATCTCTTGAGATCGAGGGTTGATTTATCTCGGAATTCAGCATCGATCTTATTCTTGAAGTCACGGTTAACCTGGTTAAGGTTGCCCGCGATTTATATAAGATTATCTATTTCCTTATTCGGTTAAATAATCATCTTATCTTTTGTTCCAACTAATTCGCAAATCAAAATTTTCTTTGATTGAATTAATCAAATTTGAATCCCTGTCCTTGCATCGAAAATTTGTTTTTGTATTGTAACAACCCGTTATTTTTCAGCCATTCGCATCCGCACATGTTGGTCTTGAATTGCTCAAAATACCGCGTTGTAAATAAATTTGGAGCAAATGAAATACAATCACAGAATCACAGACATAAAACAAACAGAATACCTCGCAGCGGAATATAAAATACATCGTAGTTCATGAAGCTACTACGACAGAGTCTCAAACCAAATACATAATACAGTCTGAAAACAACATAATAGAAATCCGAAATACATAGAAGTTCACTAATACATGAGATAAACTAGAATAGCTGAAACAGAAAGTAGATATAAATGTAGATAAGCAGAAACTCCAGCAAAGACCAGCTCCAGAAAGAGAATCCAAAGCTGTGAATACTCAGGCTGACCCGAGCGTAAAGTAAAACACAAAACACTCGAGTCAGGACAATATATACTTATATAATGTAAACCAACTCAAGTGAACTGTAGTAGAAATGCACAATAACTTAAAGGATGCTTGGGATCACCCATCCTTTAAGAATCAGTTAAACTATAAATTAATTACATCCCATGGTTAAAATTTCAAAATGGTATTTTATACTTCAAAATCAAATGTAATTTCAAAATTCAATATCATTCAAAATATCATATCTTCCAAACCACATTCACTTTTATTTAATTTCAATACCATTACAAAACACATTTCAAAATAGTTTATATTTCGAAACAAATTACTTCATTTTAAATCATAAAATGAATTTATTATATTTAATAATGAAATTATTAAATTTACAAAATTTTAGTCTTTCAAAATTCATTTATTTATTTAATTTATTAAAACAAATGAAAATTCAACTTTCGAAGCATTTAGAAATTGCTACGGAAAGTTACACTCAAAACAGTTCAATTTAACAAAAGATAGCATTTAAAAATGCTGTAATAGGGTTACATTAGTTTCAAATAAAACTTAGTTAAATTCAACAATTATAGCATTTACAAAATGCTATAATAACCTTTAATTAAACTTAGCCATTTGGTTCATTATTATCAACTACAACATTTACAAATGCTGTATTATCATTTACATTAGAATTAAAGCATTTCAAAAATGCAGTTAATTAACTTCAAGTATTCAATATAATTTCACAAACAATCATATTTTTATTTAAATCATTTTTAGCTTATAAAATCATATAATTTCACTTTTAAAACAGTCATTCAAATACCCTTATATTCATGATTTTATAAAGTTAAATCTCCATTCACAAAAATCAAAATTTAATAATAATTCACTTATTAAATTCCAACATTAAATTCATTAAATTAAATTTAACTTAACATTTAAGTTTAAAATTTTCAAATATAACTTAATTTCATTTTTATTTACTTAACTTAAAGTTCACTTTTAAGCCAAATTCACAAATTTCCAATTTTAGTTATATTTCCAAATTTCAACCTAAATATTCATTCATTTCACATTTTAACTTTATTCAAAAAATCATTAATATATTATAAAATCATTTTAAATTCATTTAATTCAAAATATCATAAATTTTTTCATATTTTCATATTTAATTTAAATTCCATTTATCACCAAATTCTAATTTCCAAAATAACTTACATTTCAGATTTTCTGACTTTACCATTTATTTATTTCACTTATAAATTTTCAGAAAATCAATAATGCTTTACAAAAATCATTTTTAATCAAATTTAAATCAAAATATTATAATATTTACATTTCTAAAATAATTTAAATTTTTTAGAAAGACATATTTTAACAACGGGTCTGTATTTCATTTTCTAGCCTAGATGAAGTGATACGGGTAATATATCATTTCAACCCGTAATTTACAAAGAAAATCCGGGTTTGATCGTTTCAAACCTGCAATCCCAAGTAAAAGAAAATAATTGAAAATCATTCAGGCCTATCATTTCAGCCCATAACGATTTTCTTCTATTCTAAAGTCCGTTCGGGTATGTATCATTTCAAACCATTGTGATTCTATTCTACAGGGAACTTGCAGTGTGATAAATTGATGAAAATAACAGAATAGCATGAAATAACAGCAACATATGGTATAACAAGTGTAAATATAGGTGTGAACTTCATATGAATGTAATATAGCAGTTATAACAGGATGATATGCATTTACAGATTCAGGTGATGTCAGTTTATCACTACATAAGTACATATTAGTCTGGTGAGATTTACTCACTGTTTTGAGCTGATGACACAACGACGAATTGCACAACGGGATCTACACAAGCACAAAAGCATGATACAGATACGAAATGGAGGAGCCAAGGATTAATTCCCTTGAATACATATCAAACAAACAATATAATAATTATAAGGTTTCAGACCAAAAATACGATAAACGATGCTAGAAATTAAGGAACAACAATTAATCAAACACTTGCACTTGCTTCCACCATCACTATGCTCAGCCTATAGGGTGATAAGGTACTGCCATGGGGTGTATTTGGTCAGGTATGGGTCATATATGGTCGGCCTAGCAAGGGTAGTGAAGGTATGGAAGTTGCTATGTACGAAAATACAAGTACAAGGCAAACAAGTGGATTTTTGTGCAATTTCAAGCATTGGGCAAGGCTACAAATGGCATGGCCAGACCTGCTGGAGGCTAGGAGATGGTGTGGCAGTGGTTTTGGTTTAGGTATGAGCTGGAGAAGGTGGTGCAAAGGGCGGCTAAGGGTGTGGTGAAGTGGTGGAAGTTACAAGGTGTGAATACAAAGGGTTTAAGGAAAATAAGTGGCTTTTGTGCAACCATGGCTCAACCAAAGGACCATTGGGCTCGGCCCCTACAAGGTGAAGGTCAGGTGGGGTCTGGAGTGTCGGCCAAAGGTGATGGATGGACTGGTGGTGGCGGCCAAGGAGGTGGTTTAGGTGAAAAATGAAGGGTATGTGCATAAATGGTTCGGCTAGGCTGAACAAGTGGAGTGTTTGCATAAACTTTGGTGGATCTAGTCATAGATGACCACGGCATGGATTGGTCAGTGGGCTAGAGGAGATGGTGACCTGATGTGGTGATGGTGGAGGCGGCTATGGTGGTGGAGGAGCAAGGCCGAACCTATGATGAAGAAGAACAAGTGTAAAAACCATGAATTCAAGCATAAACAAATGGAAAAAGGAAATAAAGTTTACCAAACTTTCTTCAAAAGCTATGGCCGAATTTTTTTGAGGAAATGAGAGAAAAAATGAAGTAAGTGAATGAGAAATGAGGGTGGCAGCTGAAAGAATGAAGAGATATGGCCATTTGAGTGAAAAGAAACGTTAAAATGTGAAAAGGTGGGAAAATCAAAAGGCATAGGAAACAAAAGGTCACAAACCCTTTCAATTTACCTTTTATTATTTATATAAATTTATGTAGCTGAAATAATAATAATATCAGATAATATTTTGAAATTTTCAACCAATATACAAATATATATAATATTTATCAATTATGTAAAGTAAAATTAAGGAAAATAGTTAAAACAGTAAACTAGACTAGCAAAATTTGAAGTTAAATGAAATAATTTTTAGAAAATTCATATAAGCTTGTAAAGTATTTTTAAACATAAATAATAAAATAAAATACAAAATATTCACAAAATAAATATTTAAAATTTAATTTAAATATAAAATTATAATGCAGAAAATAGCAGAAAATGGGAAAACAGCCCTTAAAAAAGGAAATCAACACTGTAATTTTTAGAAAAATTCTATTATTATTTTAAAAATATTTAGAGATGAATTTTCACAAATAAAACAAATTTAAAATAAAATAAAGAAATTTAAAAATGAAGAAAATGGCAGAAAATTAGAAAACAGCCTTTAAAAATAGGAAATAAATACGGTAAATTTTGGAAAAATTATATTATCATTTTAAAAATGTTTAGAAATGATATCACACAAAAAAAAATTTAAAATAATTTCAAAATGAAATAAAGTCAAATTTAAATATATAGTCAAAATCTAGGGTTGTTACATGTATAGTGTTTTTGTAAATCTATATTTAAAATGTTTTATATATTGTGTTGTTGTGTTGTTGATGTTGATTTGGGTTTCCGATCGATTCGTCTGATCAACGCTATCGATAGGATTTCCAAAACACTTTAACAGAGCAAACTGACACAATTGTCTCAAAATGAAATAGATTTTGAAAAATAAGTATAAGTTTTCTGAAGTTAAATAGTTAATGAATTATTGTTGAAAAATTATAATATTCAATTTTCATTTTGTAAACCATTGACTATTTCAACATCCAGATTTGAAAGTTTAAATGAATTTGAATCAAGAATTTGAGAATTTAATTTCCGGTGATTTCAATATTCGATTTGAAAGTTTTAGAGTGTAATGTATTTAAAATATTTTCAATAGAAATTATTTCAAAGAATTTTAGATGTTAAAATCAGTGCTCTCTTATTTCGTCGCTGGAAAATAATCTCGGTGATGACGGTCGCATCATCGACATTCATTTTCGAGTTTCGAAGTGGAGAGACCGTCAGTAGCTTGCTACCCTTTTGTTTTGAAATGAATTCGAAATTTCTAAAGTATGACTTGATTTAAAAATATATATGTATATATATTAATATTTAATTTAGATTTGACTTGAATATATTGTTTGTATATAATTATCTCCAAATTGTTGAAGTTAATCGGAAATTGAATTCCTAAAATTTTAGTGAAAGATGATTTCAATTATAAATGAAACCAAATTTTGAATTAATATTTAAACTTGAGATAATTGAATTGTAAAATTTTATTCGGATAATACCCAATTGCATTATATATATATAACTTACCTAAATTTTCAAAAGTTAACTATGTAATTGAATATTATACAGTATAAAATGAAGTCAAAGGAATTTTTAAATAAATTTAAGTAGTTATAATAAGTGTAAATATAGTTAATATATATGTGATAAGATATATTAAGAGGAATAAATTTAATAAAAATTTGGAATAGAGAAAAATTAAATTTGTCAAATAAAGTATGATTATAATAAATGACTATTCAAATTTATGATCCTTGAAATTGTTAATTTAAGAAAGTTGGATAATATATAATATAAATTGTCTTTTTAAATAAATGTGAGTGCGTATAATAAATGTTATTCACTTAAATTTTAATTATAAATGTTTATGGAGATAAATAGTATAATAAGTTAAATAATAGGTGATATTAAAAGAAGAAAAATTTGTTTTGAAGTTAATAAATTGAATTAAATCAACTTAGGGTGTATCTGGAATTATTTGAATTTAAATCGAATTTCATTTGAAAGGAATCTTTTGTATGTAACATTAATATATGAGAAATCAAATCAATTTAATGAAAACCGTGAATTTTAAAAACAAATTGTTGAATATAAGTTATTTAAAAATGAAATTTATATGGTCTAAACTAATTGTTTATTTTGTTTCTCAATCTATTTTCTTTGGTTGTTTCTATTCTTCTACTTCCTCCCTTTTCGGGGACGAAAAGTTTTGAGTGGGGGAGAGTGTAACAACCCGGGTATTTTAACGGTTTTAAGTAATTTAACTAACTGAATTTTGTGGAATTGTAAACGATAAAATCTTGAAATATAAATTTGATATTTGGAATGCGTCTACTTAAACATAGTAACTGGTAAATTTTCGTCCGAAAATATGAAAGTTTATTTCGTGCTAAAATTACTTTAATTTAATCAGTTAAAAAGCGATAAAAATAAAATGTTTTCAAAACCAAAATATTTTTACGTAGAAAAATTCTAAGCATCTTTTGAGCAAGTTGTCAGTTTGTCGTTTTTCCAAATTCGGACATCTTTGGCTTCGTCGATCTTAATTTTCTGCGATTTTTACGCATTTTCCGCTAGTAGAAAATTTCGAATTTTTATAATTAAATCGTACCACTGATATCATTATGCCGTTTTAACCGTCTCATCATGATGATCTCCACGGTATATTCTTATGTGTGTTTCGACGTCCGACGGATGGCAAAATCTGTAAACGTTGTACCATAACGGTACCGGTGCCATGCCTTTTGGTTCTCTATTTATTTCTCTACGTTAATAAAATAATACAAGATGGAAGCTTACACCTGAAGCTAGTCTAAACTATACATCTAAGTTTAACATCTATATATGAATATGCATGCTCATATTCCAATGTTTGTTCATTTTTTTAGTGCTCTAAAAGGAGAAATATTATATTTTCAAAGTCAGCTTTCTCTATTTCCAAAACTTCTTCGTGACTTTCAATATTCATTTGGGCTGCTCATTCACGTTACCTATTCTATACGTTCATTAAATTCTTGCTTGACTTTTGGTTCTCTTCTCATGTTCTTTTCTTTCCCCACTTTATTTTGACCCATTCCTTACCACTTCTCTGTGCTTCCTTTAGTTCCTTCCTCATCTGCATTCTCTAAAAAAAAAAGGGAAGGCAAAATCGCATGAACCAAGACCAGAAATATTTCCACTATGAATACAAATTCTTCCTCCTCCACAGCAAGGTTCACGTGCAACCTACCCGAGCAAAGAAACTTGCCCCTCTCTCGGACATCACCTCTCCCCTGTTCGCCACTAACTCCGGCCATTCCCTCAGCAAACGCCTCCCTCACCTTGGCCCAAACCTTACCACCAAGCCTCGCTCGCCTGCCTCCCGCCGGTGCCATCACCGAACTGCAGTAGCCTCGCCGTCATCTCTCCGCCCACCACACCCGAGTCCACCCTCGCCTAGGCTCAACCATGGCGACACTGATGCATGCACGTGCTTTCCCACATGACAGCTGCTGCTACTCCGCCCATCACCTCACGACTACATCGCCCCTCGACTCGAACAGCCGCAGCAACCCAAGGCCGAGCACCACGTCGGCACCACTCCACCGCAGCCTTCTCAACGCTAAATCCGAACATCCCCATGTCCTTCTCCACCTCCGAGCCCAGCTACAGCCTCCTCCCCGCGTGCCTACCTGTCCTTCTTTGTTGCCGCTCGGCCTACCTTTGACTTTGAGGTATTATATGGCTATATTAGTTATGTACATACGTTCATAAGTATTACATTTTGCAGTAAGTAATATGATTATATTATATACATTAGCTTATATCGGTTTATATAGACGAGTGTTAGTTGCTTGTTATATTGTTTTTTTTTTGAGTTATAGGTTGGAAAATTTGTTTAAATTATAAGTCATAATAAAACTAAGTTTATCTTGATATACATATAAAAATTTGATTCGGTTATATATGAATAAACGTACGCATGGTTGCTATATAAGCAATATAAGCAATACTATAGGGAATTATTTATACGTACAGTAAATAAATATAAGCGTTAGTTATATATGTTTAAATTATATAACCTATTAGTTGTATATATTGATTTGTTTAAGTGTTCATTTCAAAGTACATTTAAGTAGTTATTTAAAAGTATATTACTATATACTACCTGGTAGCCGTATTTCTATTTATATGAAGTTTGATTTTATAAACATAAATCTTTATAGAAGCACCATATATATATAGGAAAGTCAGTATTGTTGTTTATATTGGATTATACAGTAATGTATTATGTTATCTTTTCATATGTAAGTTGTTATAATATGAAAGTGTTATATAAACAAAACTTATAGATTTTTGGTGTGCGTGTAAATATATATATATCGCTGGTTACGTTAAACATAGATCTTATTTTGATTGGAGTGTGTTAATTGTATGTCGATGCTGGAAATTTAATTATATATGCAATGTTTTGATTCTCATCGATTCCCATTTATCAGCTTCGATCGTTGACTTCGTGCCATCTTATTTCGCTTTGGTGTTCGTGTTTAGACCCACAATCCGCTTCCATTCTCGAATCTATCTAGCCTCGGTAGGTGAGCAATCACTCATGATTAATGTTCTTTTATTTATTAAATTCGATTTCAATTGGAACGACAATTGAAATATGTTTCTGTTAGTTATTTACACTGTTATATATGCTATTACGTGTATCAGTTCACTTTTGACATCTGACACCGTTATCTGTAAATTATAAAATGATAATCCCGTTTGATTGATAATTGATTGATTGTTTGTTGTTTATATTGGATGTTAAATTGAAACGTATAAAGTGATGAATAATATGCAATTGAATTTGACATAGGATAGTTAAATTTGAATCGACATATGTGTTGAATTTGATTAGTTAAATTTGAATAATATGACCCCTTAATGTTTAATTAATTGACACGTAGGATTTGATTAATTACATCTTGAACCATTGAATGTATGTTGTTTAAATTGATGATGTATGAAATTGTAAATAGATGACAAGTGAAGAACCGTAATGTAATAATCTTTAATCTACATGAAATGATAGTGTAGATTCTAGAAATAATTATATTAATTTGCACAAATAACAATTCGAATTAATACGTGAAATCATTTAATAATTAAATTTGAAATTATAATTAAGTTTGAAATTATAATTAAGTTGAAATTATTAAGTTGAATTTATAATTAAGTTGAAATGATTTGATGATTAAGTTTGAATTCATAATTAAGTGGAAATGATTTAATAATTAAGTTTGAATTGATAATCAAGTTTGTAATTATTAAGTTTTGGAATTATTTATAATTAAGATTGAAATTATTTAATATTTGAATGAGATTTAATTATTTGATAATTGAATAAAAATTGAATTCTTTGATAGGAGAAATTGAACTTTTGATAAGTAGATTTGTACTTCGTTAATAAATGAAATTGAGTTTCTTTATTTAAAAAGTTTTGGAAAAATTGTTTAAGTAAGTTGATAAGTGAAATTGAAACTTCCTGATTATGTGAAATTTAGATCTTTATTAATTGAGTTTGAAATTTGTAATGAAGTCAATAGATAAGTGAAAATCGAATTTCTTTAACAAGAAATAAAATGTGATTTATTGAAATAAATGGGATTTATTGAAATTAACGTAAGACTTGTAATTTAAAGAATTGATTTGACGAATTTAATTTATTTCAATTTGATGCTTTGATATAATGAAGTTGAAAGTAAGTAATCGATTAAATGAATTGGAATTCAAATAGAAGCTGTTTTGAATGACAAATTTACTTAATGAATATTGAATGAAATCGATAAATGAATTTAAATTGATTTGAATGAAAATAAACCATATTAAATGAGTTCGGAATGAAACTTATATTCGAACTTGAATCCATATTTGAATGGTTTTTATTAAAATTTGAAATAGAATTATAAAATTTTGAAATGGTAATTTGGAAGTTTAAAGCGTAAATTATGGAAATGACTTTCGAAAGACAAATGAAATGTTGATTTATGAACTCTAATTGAAATTAATTTGATTTGGTTTGAAATTTACTAAACGACCAATCGGTGTAATAATTACGAAAGTTATTAAAGAAACCGGAATCGGTTATGGATATACTCTCTATCTAAACTGAAAACCACTTTAATAACTATACGTGGAGTGATGATCCATAATGAAGTGGTTGGAATGATGTACGTGATGACTGAAGAAAGAGAACGATAATGGATAACCTTGACACTTGTGTCAAACTGGAAATGACTAAAATCAGGAGCCGTGCCGGGCCAAATGGGGTTAGCCACGTCGAGCAGACACACTTCTTCTTAAATACTACTCATTACTTGTGATTGATTGGTGCACCGTCGGAATTTCAGGAGTGTTGTTTCGCGGTGTTGCGATCGCTGCGGCGATGCGTTCTCACCAGTCCGGATCAGGCGAACGGTAGTTTCACTACCTTGGGTATTGCCTCATGTGCCTTGTCATACTTGTATCCCTATACACGCGACCACTACGAATTTGTTTTGTGTTATACCTATGGAGTACTCCCTGATATCCCACCAGTTTACAGTGGAATTTATAGTGCTGTATAGACTACGATGCTTATATAAAATGTGTTAAGGGGGATAATGGTAACGCCTTAACACTATTTTGATAGTTATATTACTAATAGACATTATCTATTTAGCGTATATTACTACATAGTAGATAGTTTAACGGATCCTTAGAGGATCGTGATTCCAACATCCTTTGAGTTACTTGTATTTTGATTGCTATTTCACTTGAGTTGGATTTATTGATATAAGAATATTAATCCCGACTCGAGTGTTTTGTATTTTGCTTTACGCTCGGTTCAGACTGAGTGTACCAGTATTCGAGACTCACTTTTGGAGTTGGAGCTTTGCTTGAAGATCCAGCCATCTATTCTGCTTTCTGTACTCGACGATTCCAGTGATGTATTCTGATTTGTACCTGATGTATCGTATTACTTTTCTGTTGTAAACTCTGATGTATCTTATATATTTATATAGTAGCTTCATGAACTACTATCTCTTTTGCTTCCGCTGCATATTATTACTCTGTGTCTGTGATGCCGTGATTATTTATTTATTGTATATATGTGTTTTGCCAAATTTAAATTAACAATTCGGTATTTTGAATTATTCAAGTTCGACATGTGCGGATGCGAATAGTCCAAAATATCGGGTCGTTACAGTTGGTATCAGAGCTTTTGGTAGCTCTAGGCAAAACTTAGCATATAGGGTAAATGTATTTACAGAATCACTCTCATTCGAGTTTCAATCTCTTCCTTTTGACTCAATTCCTTTGAATTTTGGAATGTTCCCTCGGTTCCGAAATTCATTCTTGTCCCTCACTACTCGTCTTCTTTCGATTCTGGAGCATCCCATAACTCCACTTCGAATAATCTTTATAATAAATCGGCGGTCTCACCAATCTTCGACTTATTTGTAAATAGGTGAAACTCCTTTACAATTGGCATCGATTTACCGGGAATTTCTGTATTCTCGGTTTACGATTCTATCTGTTTCCTGCTATACCTGAATTCTATCTCTTGTGATCTGATGTTGATTTACCTCGGAATTCAGCAGCGATCTTATTTTTGAAGTTACGGTCGACCCGGTCAAGGTGTCCGTGAATTAAATAATTTTGTCCATCTCTCGGTTCTGTTAATTGAATTATCTTATATCCTGTTTCGGACTTCTTATCGAATCAAAACATCTCTTTGATTTGATTTCCATCAAATTTGAACCTCTATACTTATTTTGAAATCCATTCTCGTATTGTCGAGCGAGGAAGTGTATTTGTAAAGTAATATTTAAATTTTTTATATATCTATATATTGTGTTGTTTGAGTTGTTGATGTTGATTTGGATTTTCGACCGATTCGTCTGATCAACGCTATCGATAGGATTTCTAAAACGCTTGAACAGAGCAAACTGACACAATAGTATTTTCGAATTTGGTGAATAAAATGGTTTTGTATGATTATATGATATATAAATATAAGTTTTCTGAAATTTAATTGCTAATGAATTTGTTGTCGGAATTGATAATATTTGATTTTCATTTATTTATTGTTTTGTAAACCATTGACTATTGCAATATAAATAAATGATTTTATAAAACTTGTTATAATTTGATTTGGAATTCAAATAGAATTAATTAGAATTTGAGAATTAATTTTCGGTGATTTCAAACTTGATTTGAAAGTTTTAAAGTATATAGTATTTAAAATATTTCAAATAGAAATCATTTCAAGGAATTTTAAATGTTTAAAATCGGTGCTCTCCTATTTTGTCGCTGGAAAATAATTTCGGTGATGGCGGTCGCATCATCGATATTCATTTTTGGGTTTCGAAGTGGAGAGACTATTCGTAGCCTTGCTACACTTTGATTTGAAAATTTTAAATAGATTTGAATTTCTAAATTATGACTTGATTCATATCTATTGGTATATGATTATTGATTTGATGTGATATATTGGATGTATATATATATTTATTTCAAAATTGTTTGAGGTTGAAAAGGAAATTCTTAAAATTTATGTTAAGAATGATCTCAAAATTTAAACGAAGCCAAAATTTGAATGAATATTGAAACTTAACAATTTGGATTAGAAAATTTACTTGTATAATACCAATTACATTATAATACGACTTACCAAAACCATCCAGAAGTTGAATATGTAATTGAATAATTTACAATGCGAAATGATGTTAAAAGAAATTTAAAATTTGAGTAGTTATAATAACTATAATATGCTTGATATATGTGATAGGATATATTAAGTGGAATTAATTTAATAATAATTTAAAATAAAGAAGAATTGAATTTGTTGAATAAAATATGATTATTATTTATTAATAGGGTATAATCGGATAATAAAACAATGAATAAATGAGATAAATAAGTAAAATTTTGTTCTAAAGGAATCTTTTGTTATCAAATATTAATAAATTGAAATGAAATCAACTTAATAAATTATCTTGGATTTAAAGTAAATTGTTGAATATGAATTTATTTAAATTGAAATTTATATGGTTTATATAAAAAAATATATAATGTAATTCAAGTTTATTTTCTTGTGGTTGATTCTATTCTCCTACTTTCTTCCTTTTCGAGGACGAAAAGTTTTGAGTGGGTGAGAGTGTAACGACCCGTAAATTTTGACGGTTTTAGTAACGAATTTAACTGAAATTTTGTGAAATTTTAAACGAAAAAATTTTAAAATATAAATTTGACATTTGGAATACATTTAGTTAAACATAGCAATTGGAAAATTTTCGTTCAAAAATATGGAAGTTTATTTCGCGCGTAAATTTACTTCAATTTAATCAGTTAAAAAGCGATGAAAATAAAACTTTTTCAAAACCAAAATATTTTTACATAGAAAAATTCTAAATCATCTTTTGAGCAAGTTGTCAGTTTGTCGTTTTTCCAAATTCGGACATCTTTGGCTCCGTCGATCTTATTTTTCTGCGATTTTTATGCATTTTCGCTAGTATTAAATTCCGAATTTTTATAATTAAATCGTACCACTGATATCTGTATACCGTTTTGATTGTCTCGTCGTGCCGATCTCTGCGTTATATTCAATTCTGTATATTGGGACTCGATACGCATCGGGAATTACAAATAGATGTCGGTCGGCATCGTATCCATGACACTTTGTTTTCTTTTACCCTTTCAAGCTTCAACCGGGTATCGTTTAAGCCATCACCAATTTATATTCTTCACATTGACTATTAGTATTCCTTCTCGATAATTAATGTACCTACCATATCATTTTTATCACCGGTTAAATGCCCTCATTTTTTTTTGAATTAGTGTGAAACGTGTATCAACTTTATAGCAAAGGTTATAATACATTGTATAATGGGAAAGTCTGTACATTTCCCTAAATTCATTTGCTCAACTGTGAAGACAAATGGACATTGCATTTATGGTTACAGCTATCACCTGACTGTCCATACTCATATATTAGTGAAAGTATAATTGATTTACCTTCTTCTTCTGTACTCTGTAGCTCATTTCCTTCTTTCATTCTTTAAAAAAAAATGAAAAGCAAAATCACGTGTAGACCAAGACTAGGCGACCTCTCCACCATCCACAACCGCATCTCCCTCATGCTCGAGCAATCCATCACCGAAGTTCGTCAGCGCCCAGCCTCTACGCCGACGTCCATCTCACCCTGGCGGCCACGTCAACACCACCACCCGCCTTTCACGTGAGTAACTGAACCACCGAAACTCACCGCCTCCACCTTCATTTTCCGGCCTCCTTTCACCACAACCGAACCAAGGCCGAGCACAGCTCGTGTCAACGCGTCGGCTCACCCTAGATCCCGCTCCACCATGCAACTTCGCCCAGGGTAATCACCTACCACCTTTGCCATCATTTTCACCGCAGACCCACCTTCATCTCCACTTTCCTGAGCCTCCTCCTCTGGCAATCCCTCCTCTGCCCTCGTCCTAGTGAACCGCCCCTGACCTCCACCATTCCCCTTCACCACTGATTGACCAACGCACATGGACCAAGCACCCCACTTCGGCCAAACTCGCCCAACCCAGCCAAGTTCTTTTCCGCTACCACTGGTTCATAACTGAACCTCCACCTCACGAAGTCAACACAGCTTCTTTCATATTATTTTATGAGCAGGTATATATATATGCATGTAAGTAAATAAGAGTTGGTTTTATATATATACGTATTAGCTAATTTAGTAACATTTATTCTATGTTTTGTTTAAGTGTCTGTATATGATTTTAAATATATATATGTATCTTGTAAATTTTATAAGTGTTATATCTATATAAATATTGATTTTACATATAGATATATAGTTATATTTTAAGCTGTTGGTGAAAGCGTACAGCTCCTCTTTTGCTTCTCTGTTGTATTTATATAATATATCAAGTAAGTATATATTTACTTAGTTATTTGATGTAAAAATATAAGTTATATTTAGCATACTATAAGGTTATACATTCTGTTTTATAAGTGTAATCGGTTAGTTTATAATATTTATACAGTAGTATATATATTCTGTGAATTCTAGCTTGTTGCTTTAATTTTTATATGTATATTAATACTTACAATATATTATTTTCGTATAAGGAAGTATTATATATATACTATATATGTTTAGTTTCTGTAGGCATATAGTTTAATTCAGACCTATGCAAGTCATAAAATTTTGTTGGATTAAGTTACATACGTTTCTGTTCGTAAGTTTATATACATAACTTTAAGGGTCGTATGATGTATAAGTTATATTAATATATATTAAGTTGTATTATATACATGGTGCCTTTTATTTTTGTGTTTCGTGTTTATAGTAATAAAAATAATAAAACAATGATTTTTAATATATACATATAAAATTTAATAGTTGTTTGAAATTTTAAATTATAATTTTATATAAATGGCTGTGAGTTTAGTTATGCATATGCGTTCACTTATACCAACCATCTTCATCGATCCAGTCTAATTCGATTTCATTGATTTCTTGCTATCAGCTTTGATCGTCAAATTCGTACTAATCTCGCTTTGCTTCAGAATTCGTGCTTGGGTTTGCAACTCAATTCTTTGTCATATTCTGTATTCTCTAGCCTCGAAAGGTGAGCAATCACTCACGATTAATATTCTTTTATTTATTAAATTTGATTTCAATTGAAACAACAATTGAAATATTGTTGCTTTAGTTATTTGCACTGTTATCTATGCTATTACCTGTATCAGTTCACCTGTGACATCTGACACCATTATCTGTTAATTATACAACGATAATCCTGTTTGATTGATAATTGATTGATTGATTATTGTTTATATTGGATGTTAAATTGTAATGTATAAAGTGATAAATATTATGCGATTGGATTTGACGTAGAGTAGTTAAAAATTTGAATCGATATATGTGTTGAACTTGATTTGTTAAATTTGTATAATATGACCCCTTTTAATGGTTAAATTAATTGACACGTAGAATTTGGTTAAGAACACCTTGAACCGTTGAATGTATGTTGTATAATTTGTTGTAGTATAAGTTGAACAATGGATGACAAGTGAAGAACCGTATAAATAATTAGTGTAATAATCTTTAATCTACATGAAATGATAGTGTAGATTCCAGAAATAATAATGTAAATTCGCACAAACAACAATGTGAATTAATACGGTTATTTCGGGATTATTTGAATTAATTATTGGATTGTTATTGATTGTTGTTGTTGCTTGTTTATTTACTTTGACACCATCCCAATTATCACACTGCAAGTTCCCATTATTATGCTTGATCTTGAATTGAAATTGGAATCGGGTTGAAATGGTATATACCCAATGAACTTGACTTAGGATAGAGAATTAAATAAAATCTGATTGGTCAATAAATTGATTTAAAAATAAAATAATGATTTTATTCGAGTAAAGAATAAGTTTTGAAATGAAGTTGGAATTTGAATTTTATGAAAGGAAAATGTAAAAATTGAAATCTCAAACAAATATAACGTAGTAATTGATGAAAGAACGTCGTTTGAAATTTAATTATTTATCAATTAAATATGGAATTATTAATAAATAACATGAAATTAGTAATAAATGAGTTTTTAAATTATTAAGTTTGAAATCATTTAATAATTAAATTTGAAATTATAATTAAGTTTGAAATTATAATTAAGTTGAAATTATTAAGTTGAATTTATAATTAAGTTGAAATGATTTGATGATTAAGTTTGAATTCATAATTAAGTGGAAATGATTTAATAATTAAGTTTGAATTGATAATCAAGTTTGTAATTATTAAGTTTTGGAATTATTAATAATTAAGATTGAAATTATTTAATATTTGAATGAGATTTAATTATTTGATAATTGAATAAAAATTGAATTCTTTGATAGGAGAAATTGAACTTTTGATAAGTAGATTTGTACTTCGTTAATAAATGAAATTGAGTTTCTTTATTTAAAAAATTTTGGAAAAATTGTTTAAGTAAGTTGATAAGTGAAATTGAAACTTCCTGATTATGTGAAATTTAGATCATTATTAATTGAGTTTGAAATTTGTAACGAAGTCAATAGATAAGTGAAAATCGAATTTCTTTAACAAGAAATAAAATGTGATTTATTGAAATAAATGGGATTTATTGAAATTAACGTAAGACTTGTAATTTAAAGAATTGATTTGACGAATTTAATTTATTTCAATTTGATGCTTTGATATAATGAAGTTGAAAGTAAGTAATCGATTAAATGAATTGGAATTCAAATAGAAGCTGTTTTGAATGACAAATTTACTTAATGAATATTGAATGAAATCGATTAATGAATTTAAATTGATTTGAATGAAAATAAACCATATTAAATGAGTTCGGAATGAAACTTATATTCGAACTTGAATCCATATTTGAATGGTTTTAAATAAAATTTGAAATAGAATTATAAGATTTTGAAATGGTAATTTGGAAGTTTAAAGCGTAAATTATGGAAATGACTTTCGAAAGACAAATGAAATGTTGATTTATGAACTCTAATTGAAATTAATTTGATTTGGTTTGAAATTTACTAAACGACCAATCGGTGTAATAATTACGTAAGTTATTAAAGAAACCGGAATCAGTTATGGATATACTCTCTATCTAAACCGAAAACCACTTTAATAACTATACGCGGAGTGATGATCTAGAATGAAGTGGTTGGAATGATGTACGTGATGACTGAAGAAAGAGAACGATAATGGATAACCTTGACACTTGTGTCAAACTGGAAATGACTAAAATCAGGAGCCGTGCCGGGCCAAATGGGGTTAGCCACCTCGAGCGGACACACTTCTTCTTAAATACTACTCATTACTTGTGATTGATTGGTGCACCCTCGGAATTTCAGGAGTGTTGTTTCGCGGTGTTGCGATCGCTGCGGCGATGCGTTCTCACCAGTCCGGATCAGGCGAACGGTAGTTTCATTACCTTGGGTATTGCCTCATGTGCCTTGTCATACTTGTATCCCTATATACGAGACCACTACGAATTTGTTTTGTGTTATACCTATGGAGTACTCCCTGATATCCCACCAGTATACAGTGGAATTTACAGTGCTGTATAGACTATGATGCTTATATAAAATGTGTTAAGGGGGATAATGGTAACGCCTTAACACTATTTTGATATTTATATTACTAATAGACATTATCTATTTAGCGTATATTACTACATAGTAGATAGTTTAACGGATCCTTAGAGGAGGTGATTCCAACATCCTTTGAGTTACTTGTATTTCGATTGCTATTTCACTTGAGTTGGATTTATTGATATAAGAATATTAATCCTGACTCGAGTGTTTTGTGTTTTGCTTTACGTTCGGGTCAGACTGAGTGTACCAGTATTCGAGACTCACCTTTGGAGTTGGAGCTTTGCTTGAAGATCCAGCCTCTATTCTGCTTTCTATACTCGACGATTCCAGTGATGTATTCTGATTTGTACCTGATGTATCGTATTACTTTTCTGTTGTAAACTCTTATGTATGTTATATATTTATATAGTAGCTTTATGAACTACTATATCTTTTGCTTCCGCTGCATATTATTACTCTGTGTCTGTGATGCTGTGATTATTTATTTATTGTATATCTGTGTTTTGCCAAATTTAAATTAACAATTCAGTATTTTGAATTATTCAAGTTCGACATGTGCGGATGCGAATAGTCCAAAATAGCGGGTCGTTATACCGGAATCGGTTATGGGTATACTCCCTATCTAAACCGAAAACCACTTTAATAATTATACGCGGAGTGATGATCCAGAATGAAGTGGTTGGAATGATGTACGTGATGACTGAAGAAAGAGAACGATAATGGATAGCCTTGACACTTGTGTCAAATTGGAAATGACAAAAATCAGGAGCCGTGCCGGGCCAAATGGGGTTAGCCACCTCGAGCGGACACACTTCTTCGTAACTACTACTCATTACTTGTGATTCATTGGTGCACCCTCGTACTTTCAGGAGTGTTGTTTCGCGGTGTTGCTATCGCTGCGGCGATGCGTTCTCACCAGTCCGCATCAGGCAAACGGTAGTTTCACTACCTTGGGTATTGCCTCATGTGCCTTGTCATACTTGTATTCCCATATACGCGACCACTACGAATTTGTTTTGTGTTATACCTATGGAGTACTCCCTGATATCCCATTAGTTTACGGTGGAGTTTACAGTGCTGTATAGACTATGATGCTTATTAAAATGTGTTAAGGGGGATAATGGTAACGCCTTAACACTATTTTGATACTTTATATTACTGATAGACATTATCTATTTAGCGTATATTACTACATAGTAGATAGTTTGATGGATCCTTATAGGATGGTGATTCCAACATCCTTTGAGTTACTTGTATTTCGATTGCTATTTTACTTGAGTTGGATTTATTAATATGAGAATATTATTCCTGACTCGAGTGTTTTGTGTTTTGCTTTACGCTCGGGTCAGACTGAGTGGTTCAGCTTTTGAGGCTCGCCTTTGGAGTTGGAGCTTCGCTTGGAGATCCAGCTATCTATCCAGCTTTCAGATATTCGATGATTCCAGTGATGTATTCTGATTCTTATATTTGACTGTTGTATTCGAGACTTCTGTTGTAACTTATTTAACTCTGATGTATCTTATATATTTATATAGTAGCTTCATGAACTACTATCTTTTTACTTCCGCTGCATATTATTACTCTGTGTCTGTGTTCTGTGATTATTTATTTTACTGTATATCTCAGTTTTGCCAAATTTAAATTAACAATTCGGTATTTTGAATTATTCAAGTCCGACGTGTGCGGATGCGAATAGTCCAAATTAGCGGGTCGTTATAGTTTGTATCAGAGCTTTTGGTAGCTCTAGGCAAAACTTAGCATATAGGGTAAATGTATTTACAGAATCACTCTCATTCGAGTTTCAATCTCTTCCTTTTAACTCAATTCCATTTAATTTTGGAACATTCTTTGCGGTTTCGAAATTCATTCATATCCCTCACTATTTATCTTCTTTTGATTCTGGAGTACCCCATAACTCCACTACGAATGATCTTTATAGTGAGTCGGCGGTCTCGCCAATACCAAATTTATCTGTAAATGGGTAAAACTCCTTTACAATAGACATCTATTTACCGGAGATTTATTTATCCTCGGTTTACGATGCTATCTATTCCCTGCTATACCTGAATTCTATCTCTTGAGATCGAGGGTTGATTTATCTCGGAATTTAGCATCGATCTTATTCTTAAAGTCACGGTTAACCTGGTTAAGGTTGCCCGCGATTTATATAAGATTATCTATTTCCTTATTCGGTTATATAATCATCTTATCTTTTGTTCCAACAAATTCGCAAATCAAAATTTTCTTTGATTGAATTAATCAAATTTGAATCCCTGTCCATGCATCGAAAATTTGTTTTTGTATAGTGTTTTTGTAAATCTATATTTAAAATGTTTTATATATTGTGTTGTTGTGTTGTTGATATTGATTTGGGTTTCCGATCGATTCGTCTGATCAACGCTATCGATAGGATTTCCAAAACACTTTAACAGAGCAAACTGACACAATTGTCTCAAAATGAAATAGATTTTGAAAAATAAGTATAAGTTTTCTGAAGTTAAATAGTTAATGAATTATTGTTGAAAAATAATAATATTCGATTTTCATTTTGTAAACCATTGACTATTTCAACATCCAGATTTGAAAGTTTAAATGAATTTGAATCAAGAATTTGAGAATTTAATTTCCGGTGATTTCAATATTCGATTTGAAAGTTTTAGAGTGTAATGTATTTAAAATATTTTCAATAGAAATTATTTCAAAGAATTTTAGATGTTAAAATCAGTCTCTCTTATTTCGTCGCTGGAAAATAATCTCGGTGATGATAGTCGCATCATCGACATTCATTTTCGAGTTTCGAAGTGGAGAGACCGTCAGTAGCTTGCTACCCTTTTGTTTTGAAATGAATTCGAAATTTCTAAAGTATGACTTGATTTAAAAATATATATATATATATATATATATATATTAATATTTAATTTAGATTTGACTTGAATATATTGTATGTATATAATTATCTCCAAATTGTTGAAGTTAATCGGAAATTGAATTCTTAAAATTTTAGTGAAAGATGATTTCAATTATAAATGAAACCAAATTTTGAATTAATATTTAAACTTGAGATAATTGAATTGTAAAATTTTATTCGGATAATACTCAATTGCATTATATATATATAACTTACCTAAATTTTCAAAAGTTAACTATGTAATTGAATATTATACAATATAAAATGAAGTCAAAGGAATTTTTAAATAAATTTAAGTAGTTATAATAAGTGTAAATATAGTTAATATATATGTGATAAGATATATTAAGAGGAATAAATTTAATAAAAATTTGGAATAGAGAAAAATTAAATTTGTCAAATAAAGTATGATTGGCTATTCAAATTTATGATCCTTGAAATTGTTAATTTAAGAAAGTTGGATAATATATAATATAAATTGTCTTTTTAAATAAATGTGAGTGCGTATAATAAATGTTATTCACTTAAATTTTAATTATAAATGTTTATGGAGATAAATAGTATAATAAGTTAAATAATAGGTGATATTAACAGAAGAAAAATTTGTTTTGAAGTTAATAAATTGAATTAAATCAACTTTAGGGTGTATCTCGAATTATTTGAATTTAAATCGAATTTCATTTGAAAGGAATCTTTTGTACGTAACATTAATATATGAGAAATCAAATCAATTTAATGAAAATCGTGAATTTTAAAAACAAATTGTTGAATATAAGTTATTTAAAAATGAAATTTATATGGTCTAAACTAATTGTTTATTTTGTTTCTCAATCTATTTTCTTTGGTTGTTTCTATTCTTCTACTTTCTCCCTTTTCGGGGACGAAAAGTTTTGAGTGGGGGAGAGTGTAACAACCCGGGTATTTTAACGGTTTTAAGTAATTTAACTAACTGAATTTTGTGGAATTGTAAATGATAAAATCTTGAAATATAAATTTGATATTTGGAATGCGTCTAGTTAAATATAGTAACTGGTAAATTTTCGTCCGAAAATATGAAAGTTTATTTCGTGCGTAAAATTACTTTAATTTAATCAGTTAAAAAGCGATAAAAATAATATGTTTTCAAAACCAAAATATTTTTACATAGAAAAATTCTAAAGCATATTTTGAGCAAGTTGTCAGTTTGTTGTTTTTCCAAATTCGGACATCTTTGGCTCCGTCGATCTTAATTTTCTGCGATTTCTACGCATTTTCCGCTAGTAGAAAATTTCGAATTTTTATAATTAAATCGTACCACTGATATCATTATGCCGTTTTAACCGTCTCATCATGATGATCTCCGCGGTATATTCTTATGTGTGTTTCGACGTCCGACGGACGGCAAAATCTGTAAATGTTGTACCGTAACGGTACCGGTGCCATGCCTTTTGGTTCTCTATTTATTTCTCTACGTTAATAAAATAATACAAGATGGAAGCTTACACCTGAAGCTAGTCTAAACTGTACATCTAAGCTTAACATCTATATATGAATATGCATGCTCATATTCCAATGTTTGTTCATTTTTTAGTGCTCTAAAAGGAGAAATATTATATTTTCAAAGTCAGCTTTCTCTATTTCCAAAACTTCTTCGTGACTTTCAATATTCATTTGGGCTGCTCATTCACGTTACCTATTCTATACGTTCATTAAATTCTTGCTTGACTTTTGGTTCTCTTCTCACGTTCTTTTCTTTTCCCACTTTATTTTGACCCATTCCTTACCACTTCTCTGTGCTTCCTTTGGTTCCTTCCTCATCTTCATTCTCTAAAAAAAAAAAAGGCAAAATCGCATGAACCAAGACCATAAAAATTTCCACTATGAATACAAATTCTTCCTCCTCCACAGCAAGGTTCACGTGCAACCTACCCGAGCAAAGAAACTCGCCCCTCTCTCGGACATCACCTCTCCCCTGTTCGCCACTAACTCCGGCCATTCCCTCAGCAAACGCCTCCCTCACCTCGTCCCAAACCTTACCACCAAGCCTCGCTCGCCTGCCTCCAGCCGGTGCCATCACCGAACTGCAGTAGCCTCGCCGTCATCTCTCCGCCCACTACACTCGAGTCCACCCTCGCCTAGGCTCAACCATGGCGACACCGATGCATGCACGTGCTTTCCCACATGACAGCTGCTGCTACTCCGCCCATCACCTCACGACTACATCGCCCCTCGACTCGAACAGCCGCAGCAACCCAAGGTCGAGCACCACGTCGGCACCACTCCACCGCAGCCTTCTCAACGCTAAATCCGAACATCCCCATGTCCTTCTCCACCTCCGAGCCCAGCTACAGCCTCCTCCCCGCGTGCCTACCTGTCCTTCTTTGTTGCCGCTCGGACTACCTTTGACTTTGAGGTATTATATGGCTATATTAGTTATGTACATACGTTCATAAGTATTACATTTTACAGTAAGTAATATGATTATATTATATACATTAGCTTATATCGGTTTATATAGACGAGTGTTAGTTGCTTGTTATATTGTTTTTTTTTGAGTTATAGGTTTGAAAATTTGTTTAAATTATAAGTCATAATAAAACTAAGTTTATCTTGATATACATATAAAAATTTGATTCGGTTATATATGAATAAACGTACGCATGGTTGCTATATAAGCAATACTATAGGGAATTATTTATACGTACAGTAAATAAATATAAGCATTAGTTATATATGTTTAAATTATATAACCTATTAGTTGTATATATTGATTTGTTTAAGTGTTCATTTCAAATTACATTTAAGTAGTTATTTAAAAGTATATTACTATATACTACCTGGTAGCCGTATTTCTATTTATATGAAGTTTGATTTTATAAACATAAATTTTTATAGAAGCACCATATATATATATATATATATATATAGGAAAGTCAGTATTGTTGTTTATATTGGATTATACAGTAATGTATTATGTTATCTTTTCGTATGTAAGTTGTTATAATATGAAAGTATTATATAAACAAAACTTATAGATTTTTGGTGTGCGTGTAAATATATATATATATATCGCTGGTTACGTTAAACATAGATCTTATTTTGATTGGAGTGTGTTAATTGTATGTCGATGTTGGAAATTTAATTATATATGTAATGTTTTGATTCTCATCGATTCCCATTTATCAGCTTCGATCGTTGACTTCGTGCCATCTTATTTCGCTTTGGTGTTCGTGTTTAGACCCACAATCCGCTTCCATTCTCGAATCTATCTAGCCTCGGAAGGTGAGCAATCACTCACGATTAATGTTCTTTTATTTATTAAATTCGATTTCAATTGGAACGATAATTGAAATATTCTGCTGTTAGTTATTTACACTGTTATATATGCTATTACCTGTATCAGTTCACTTTTGACATCTGACACCGTTATCTGTAAATTATAAAATGATAATCCCGTTTGATTGATAATTGATTGATTGTTTGTTGTTTATATTGGATGTTAAATTGAAATGTATAAAGTGACAAATATTATGCAATTGAATTTGACGTAGGATAGTTAAATTTGAATCGACATATGTGTTGAATTTGATTAGTTAAATTTGTATAATATGACCCCTTAATGTTTAATTAATTGACACGTAGGATTTGATTAATTACACCTTGAACCATTGAATGTATGTTGTTTAAATTGATGATGTACGAAATTGTAAATAGATGACAAGTGAAGAACCGTAATGTAATAATCTTTAATCTACATGAAATGATAGTGTATATTCTAGAAATAATTATATTAATTTGCACAAATAACAATGCGAATTAATACGATTATTTGGGATTATTTGAATTAATTTATTGGATTGTTATTGATGTTTGCTATCGCTTGTTTATTTACTTTGACATCATCCCAGTTATCACACTACAAGTTCCATTTGCTATGTTTTGATTTGTGAATTGGAATTGGAATTGGGTTGAAATGATAAATACCAAAAATGAACTTGACTTAGGACAGAGAATTTAATAAATCCGATTGGTCAATAATTTGATTTAAAAATAAAATAATGATTTTATTCGAGTAAAGAATAAGTTTTGAAATGAAGTTGGAATTTGAATTTTATGAAAGGAAAATGTAAAGATTGAAATCTGAAACAAATATTAATGTAGCAATTGATGAAAGAACGTTGTTTGAAATGTAATTATTTAATAATTAAATTTGGAATTATTAATAAATAAATTGGAATTAGTAATAATTGAGTTTTGAAATTATTAAGTTTGGAATCGTTTGATAATTAAATTTGAAATTATAATTAAGTTTGAATTGTAATTAAGTTTGAAATTATTAAGTTGAATTTATAATTAAGTGGAAATGGTTTGATAATTAAGTTTGAATTCATAATTGAGTGGAAATGATCTAATAATTAAGTTTGAATTGATAATCAAGTTTGTAATTATTAATTTTTGAAATTATTGATAATTAAGATGAAATTGTTTAATAATTGAATAAGTTTTAATTATTTGATAATTGAATAAAAAATTGAATTCTTTGATAAGAGAAATTGAACTTTTGAATAAGTGGATTTGAACTTCGTTAATAAATAAAATTGAGTTTCTTTATTTATTAAAGTTTTGGGAAAATTATTTAAGTAAGTTGATAAGTGAAAGTGAAACTCCTCGATTATGTGAAATTTAGTTCTTTATTAATTGAGTTTGGAATTTGTAACGAAGTCAATAAATAAGTGAAAATTGAATTTCTTTAACAAGAAATAAAATGTGATTTATTGAAATGAATAGGATTTATTGAAATTAACGTAAGACTTGTAATTTAAAGAATTGATTCGATGAATTTAATTTATTTCAATTTAAAGTTTTGATATAATGAAGTTGAACTTAAGAAATCGATTTAATGAATTGAAAATTTAAATGAAAATTGTTTTAAATGATAAATTAGCTTAGTGAATATTGAATGAAATCGATAAATGAATTTAAATTTATGTGAATGAAAATTAAACAATTTAAATGATTTTGGAACGAAACCTATATACGAATTTGAACCAATATTTGAATTGTTTAAATGAAATTGAAATCGAATTTTAAGATTTTGAAATGGTAATTTGGAAGTTTTGAAACGTAAACTTTGGAAATTGATTTAGAAAGACAAACGAAATGTTGATTTACGAATTGAAATTGAAATTGATTTGGTTTTTGAAATTACTAAAATGACCAATCGGTGTAATAATTACGAAAGTTATTAAAGAGACCGGAGTTATGGGTATACTCCCTATCTAAACCGAAAATCACTTTAATAACTATACGTGGAGTGATGATCCAGAATGAAGTGGTTGGAATGATGTACATGATGACTGAAGAAAGAGAACGATAATGGATAGCCTTGGCACTTGTGTCAAATTGGAAATGACAAAAATCAGGAGCCGTGCCGGGCCAAATGGGGTTAGCCACCTCGAGCGGACACACTTCTTCGTAACTACTACTCATTACTTGTGATTGATTGGTGCACCCTCGTATTTTCAGGAGTGTTGTTTCGCGGTGTTGCGATCGCTGCGGCGATGCGTTCTCACCAGTCCGGATCAGGCAAACGGTAGTTTCACTACCTTGGGTATTGCCTCATGTGCCTTGTCATACTTGTATTCCCATATACGCGACCGCTACGAATTTGTTTTGTGTTATAACTATGGAGTACTCCCTGATATCCCACTAGTTTACGGTGGAGTTTACAGTGCTGTATAGACTATGATGCTTATTAAAATGTGTTAAGGGGGATAATGGTAACTCCTTAACACTATTTTGATACTTTATATTACTGATAGACATTATCTATTTAGCGTATATTACTACATAGTAGATAGTTTGACGGATCCTTAGAGGATGGTGATTCCAACATCCTTTGAGTTACTTGTATTTCGATTGCTATTTCACTTGAGTTGGATTTATTGATATGAGAATATTAATCCTGACTCGAGTGTTTTGTGTTTTGCTTTACGCTCGGGTCAGACTGAGTGGTTCAGCTTTTGAGGCTCGCCTTTGGAGTTGGAGCTTCGCCTGGAGATCCAGCTATCTATCCAGCTTTCAGATATTCGATGATTCCAGATATGTATTCTGATTCTTATATTTGACTGTTGTATTCGAGACTTCTGTTGTAACTTATTTAACTCTGATGTATCTTATATATTTATATAGTAGCTTCATGAACTACTATCTTTTTACTTCCGCTGCATATTATTATTTATCATTCCCTTTAACAATTTGAAACCAAATTTAATTTCTAATGTTCCTTATGTGAATGGTACATTCTATTCAATTACTACTCGGATACATAAATTTACCAATTAAATTCCTATTTAATTTCAATAATTTAGCATCCCATTACCTTAATATTTATTACAAAGAAATATTGCCTTATATATCAAAATATATTCTTATATAAAATCATTTAAAATCTTTATATAAGAAAATAACAAGTACGCTCCCTCATATATATATATATATATATATATATATATATATATATATATATATAAACACACACTCAACTCATTCTAGGGTACTATTGACCCTATCCTTAATGAGTAATCCCACCAGAGCCAAGGTTCTCGCTTAACCTTCCGCTCTGATACCAAAATGTCACGACCCGAAATTTTTGATCCCGAAAATTCCAGATAGTTAGAGAAAAGAAGAAAGAGATAGAAGAAGAAGAACAGAAAAGAAACACACAATCTCACATTCGCAGCGAATAAAATATAATATCACATAAATAATAGTTATACAAAGAGAAAACTGTACTTGTCAAATTACACTTTAATATATATCAGAGTTACAACATATTTACAAGCACAGGAATAGATAAATCAATCTGTTCCAGATACTATAATATATCACTGCAGAAACTCTCCATACGTTCCTGCTCCCCAGCCCGCCTCCTAAGCTCTAGAACGTCCTTACCTGAAAATCTGAAATACTCTGTATGACCCGAGTATTATATCAAAGTAACACCCGGGTCAGGCTAGAAACCAGCATGAGTAAACCCATCGAACATGGAATACGAAAGTATACAACTCATATAAACCTGGGTAACTTATATCCACTTATAACTTCACAAATTACTATAGACATCACCTATTTCACAAAGCAATTTCTAAGTACCGGAACTTAGATTATGTGGTCTAATTCACTTAAATCATTCCATTACACCCTATTGATTTCACGTATAAACTTATAAAGAATCGAAGTGGTTTCAGGTATTAACTAGCACCTGACTCCGGCCTCTTCGAATTCAGTTCTTCTCAACACATGTCATTCAAGTGAAATACAATTCAACTTTAAATTAAAGGTGTCACCCTTTAATTAGCAATTCCTTATTGGTAAATAACCACGTTATCATTGTCCACCCAAAACACATCATATCACGAACCATTTCATATCAGGGGTATCAATCAATTTAGGGCATTTAATCATCATTTAGTCATACATAAGCAAGATATCTCGAATCAATTACCTTTAAGTCCTGCTTATTAATAAGCACAACCTAATTGATTTTCCATCCCACAATCATTCATCTTAGTTAAGCCTTCCTGATTAATTATTCTTTAATTATATTAAAATTATCATCCTTGTCTAATTACTTTCATTAAGTAATTATACTCAGCCAAACTCCAAGATTGTTTATCCTTAATTAATCAATTAAACGTAATTAATTGCATTCATTAATCAACCCCTATTACTCATAAACAGTAATTACCCCTCTGTAATTACTTACTTGAATAATTAACCCCTTACTTAATTATTAATCCCTTTTGATTAATTACGCCAAGTAATTCATTCTTAATTACTTCTACTAAGTAATTACCCTTTTATTACTTCCCATTAAGTAATTCCTTTTATTACATCCTGCAATTATGAATTATCTCTTAATTATCCACTTAATTAATTCTCAATTATTAATAACCTTAATTATTGATTCATAAAACTTAATTACTCATTTAATTATCACTAGTGGTTTAATTAACCATTAATTACCAATTTAATTAATCATTAATCCTTACTTAATTAGTTAATTACTATTATTGGTTAATTGACTTTAAGTAGTTAATTAAATCCTTATGTTCAAATTGATTTAAACACAAGATTATAATTATCAATCCTTAATTTCACATTTATTAAATCTTAAATTACTTATTTAATTACAAGTATAAATTAATTTCCCTTTTAATTTACTTGCACATTATATCACTTATCATCTTACTTTGTAAACTTTTCTTGATAAATTAAATCAAGTCTTAACTTCAACCTTGCCAACTTTAATAACTTAATTTATACTGAACTTAGTTCAACATTTGACTTAAGATTTAATTAAGCTAACCCTTAAAAAAAAGAACCCGAAGAAATCACTGCGCTAGCTCGAGAAAAACTCGGGTTGTCCACTGAACTTTCCCACGCCCCTTCTCTCTTCTACTCGTATGCTTCTTCCACTCTTTCCCTTTTTCTTTTTTTTCTTTTTTTATGTAGTTAAGTTTAATTATAACAGTAGTACAAAAACCCACTCACACACCAGGAACCCGAAATTATCCTCCATCATACTCGAGTATCACTCGAGTCGAACCAACCAGGAAGTCACTGTCACTTCCCACCGCCGTGCACGTGCACATGGCAACAACGGCGTCGCCACTTCCGGTCACACGCTCCACACATCGGCGTTCGTCCAAAAGTTCAACCCCAACCTTCGAATCAACGTCACGAAGCACAGATGAAAATTGAAGCTTCCAGTCAAAACTGGAACGCTCGACCTCACCAAAATCCACTTCGACATGGCCATCCCGACCACCATAGTCGCCATGCCTTCACCTACGCCTGCCTCTACATCTCAGCCACGTCCCCTTCAAACCCGGTCGAACTCGATACAACGAGGAACACGCGACGCCGAAATTCCCAAAGCTAATTAAAACTAGGGTTTAAAATTTAATTTGCTTATCGCCGATGCTGTGATGATCTGGAACACCTGACACATTTTTCCTGACTTCGCCTTCTGCCATGCTAGCTTCGTGCCAAGCCTCAGCACCTAGTATAACTCCCGTCGCTAGAATTTGGTTAAAACACACTTTCTGTTCAACTGTATATTGCTCTTTACATACAGAACTAAAAATCACCAATTTCATCTTAAAAATCCTATTTTCAAATGATGATTCAAGTTATACAATTGAATTAACAATTTCTGACATTCAAATTTAACATATGTAAAAAAAGTTTCCTGTAAAACTAAATTCAGAGGCAACTCATCACTACCTTGCATAAACAAATTTTTAATTCTTGATTTATGTTTATACTCACTTGTTGTTTTAGACTCTAAACTTATCAGTGCCTTAATGAAGATATATTGAATTCTTTTTAAATTCCCAATTCTGTTGCAGAACAGAGAGAAGAACATGCATATTTTAAATACACAGTAAAATCATACATTTATATACAGAGTTACCTAAATACATAAACATGCAACACCATCATCATCAATAATTTCACATGAATTAACATTTATTATCCTAAGAAACTTATTTAAGTGTTTACTCACATATCATACTTCAAAAATCATCTAAATAAAATCCAGGATATATCGATTATAAGAATTTACTCACCTGTTAAATGGAAAGAGAGCTTTTGATTTGAAACAGCCCTTAAATAAGAAGATTTAGGCTTTGACATTGTGAACTGATTGTTGAATGGTGCTTTGCTGAGATAAATTTTGTCTTACAGTTTGATTCATGAATTTTCTTTTGATCTTGAATTGCTGATTCAAAGATTGAAGCCATTTGTTTAAATTTATCCTAAGAATTCAATGCTTCTCGGTTTTATTTTTCTTCTTTTGGTTCCAAGCTTTTGAGAACACGATCAAAAGAATGAGAGGAATGAGAGTCATAATATTATATAGCTTAAATTTATTTTATAAATTTTCTTAAAAATTAAAAATCAAAAGAAGTGACACTTGTAAATTTTGTTTACACTTGGTTTTACCTATTCTTCCTATTAAACACTTGTTACCCATATGTATTTTTATGTCTAACCCCCCCTTTTATTATTATTTATTTATAAATTATGTATTAAATCTTGTCATTTTATAAATTTGAAAATTAATCTATCTCTTATGTTTAATACCCCTACATATATACAACATACATATATTTAAAGAAAGAATGATCCTTTATTAATCCTATTTTAAACTTGAGCCACCATATTCAAATCTAATAAGTATTTATCTCTAATGTTTATAAATATAGAATTCTATCTTTAAATCTCCTTTAAAATTTTAATGTATTGAATTCAAATTAATGTTCTCAATTCACAAAACATATATATATATACATATATATACTTGTATATGAACACACTTAAAATTTTCAACATTATTACATTTGCACATTATTATTTATACCTAAATTCACTATAAGATATATCATTTCCATATATTTTATTTATTCGATTTATAAATCGGTATTTTCAATAATTAAATTCAGTTACTTTATCAATTACAGATATTTTGAAATTCCGGGTTACCACACTAAGGGTAATTATGTAATTTTTACATATATCTTACTCGACAACAATCTTGATCGAAATAAAAGATGTTTTCTTTCTATTATATACTTGATATAATGTGTTATATTAACTAATTGAATTAAAAGTATATTTAATATAAATCCATAAATACTATGTTTTGTGATAGCGGTTACAAAGTGTTGTAGCCATGAGTAATTTATCACAATGAAATTAAATATATCATTTTAAATGTTTCTGGTCAAGTTGTATTGAGAGTAGATATCAGTGTATCCATTAAGACTAGAGTACGTATTACTCTCCAAATGTTAGGTAGTATATTGCTCATGATTATTGGGGGCATATAAGAGTTACGTACTGAAAGTTATTGGATAATATAGAATGACTCACTCGATAGTTTTCTATTGGTTAATATAACAAAGGTCAAACTATATCGAAGTGACTGATTTACATAGTTCTCTTGACTTGAGAATATTGTGGATCTTCAATATGAAAAATTTACTTTGATTATAGTCAATCATAGCACGGTGTCCATCGAGTGACTATAGTTGGGTCGAGTGGAAGTATTGGAAGTGAAGTACTATTCAAGAGAGGATCCATCTCCTCGGTTATATGAGGTTAAGATCATGGTCAACTCAAGTCAACTCAAAGTCAACGTCTTCGGCCAAAGCAGTTTGGTTAATAATAATTTTTATTATTAAACCAAGGACTTTGTGTTTGGACTATAGAGTTGAATATGGATGTTGTTGGAATTTTGACCATTACCAAATTCCATAAGCCCAAAGCGATGTAGTTTTGACGATGAGAATTGGTGTAAATAAATGTTACAACTAGGTAACGCTTAACAATGTAAAATTGGATTTTACCAAAACTAAGAGAGAAAACTTTGTCCAAAATATCACACCACCTCCTAAATGACATGCGAACATTAACATTTAAATAGTTCGATGTTAATCACTGACCGAATTAACACCCAACGAGTCACACAACTAGAATGATGAATTATTTTTAGACAAAACGATTTAATTAGTTTATAATTGTTACAAATTAGTTAATATTTATGACATGTTAATTATAAAATTTTGAATATGATTTTAGGAATAAATATTATTGTATACATCCATACACACACACAGATATATATATATATATATAACAATTAAAAATATATCGATCGATATGCGATATCGAAGAGCAATTAAATTATTTGATTGATAATATGTATATTGGCTTAAATGGGTTGTTAACCCATGATGTTAAGATTTTATTTCAGTATCAATAGGGCTTGTAGGAGGCAACTAAAAAGGCTAGAGGGGTTTGGATATGGTTGTTGAGATTTGATGTGAAATTGTATAAGATATAATCCATATTTCTCTCTAATTATTCCACTAAAAAAGGAACCCTAATCCTAATGAAAAAAGGGCATTTTAGTTGCTATTTCCCCATCATTACTGGCCGACTTCATCAACAAGGGCTCTAACAAATTCACCTTAAATCAATTCAGAAGGCGACGACTATTTAGATAAAGGTCTACGGTTCAAGGATTAAAAATTTGCCGAATCAAGAAGATTTTTAAGATTGGAGAATTCATCATTACAAGATGTTCTCTAAGACATTATTATTAGGTATGTATTTACTATACTATATGATATAGTTTCTGGATAATATAACGTATCATTATTATATTGCTAGTTAAGTAAGATTCTTATTTATATCATTAATGTTGTCACATATTAGATTGGTTGTATGTATGTTTTAATTTATTAAAAACATTTTTATATATAGATTTGAAGTGCATAGCCAATTTTTTTTATTTTAAGTATTATCATTTTAGTGATATACTCACACACACACACATGTGCGTGCGCGCGTGTATTAATATACTGCCTAATTTTAATTACATGACGACTTATATTTAATTATACCATCATATCATGTTAATAGTTAAATTATATTTTATAAATTCATATCAACATATATTATATTTTTGGTGGTTTCAAATTAATTTTTAATATTTATAACTATTCTTTAATATTATTTAAATCAATATATTAATTAAAGAAATTATATAAAATTAAATATATTTTGAAACTAAATTTGAAATTTATAAAAAAAAATTACCATCATATAAACTCTTAGCAAAAACATCAAAATTTAGAAATCATTTTTATATTTTAAAAATATCAATTTAATAAATGGCTGAAATTAGTAAATTAATTAAAAATATTATTTTAACAAAGAAAAGTCTAGAAAAATTTCCTAACTTCAAAGTATCATACTTGATTTTCTTAAAATTTAAAATTCAAAACACATAACATGAAAATATTTTTATTTTTTATTATATTATATTTTGAGTAATTAATTATTTTATATATATATATTAATGTAATAAAATATAAATAAATATTTTGTGCTACGCATTCGATCTGGAAAGGTTTAAAAATATATATATTTTAAATACATAATTAATATACTATATGTACACACATCTACGTATTTAGATATTATAAATATACTTATTAACTATATATTTATATATAATAATACTTTTGTTATGGTAATTCATACATACACATACATATGTATATATGTAAAATGATTTTAAAAAAATATATATTATGTATATACATATATGTATATATATGTATATTCAATATTCAATATTTAATGGAATAGTATGTAGATATAAATCATTAATATTTTTACATATTAATTATATATATGCATATAAACATATACATACATACATATATATACACACACATATTTTTAATACTTTTATAAATAACAAGTTTACATACATACATACATTTGGACAACATTTAATACATATAGGATGAGCTGACATACCCATTGCAATGTAATCCTAAAATTTGTATATGGGCATGTTATATCTTGCACAGATTATTATGTTATACATGTAGACACATACATATATGTATATGATTCATATGTGTACTATTATGTTTAATTGAATACAAATTAAATAAAATTCTATCTATAATTTGTAAATTTAAATGAAACTAGAGATTTTATTTAAATAAAATTTAGAAATGTTCTAGATAAATTAGACTTCTTAGGCCCAATAAAGATCTAATTGGTAAAATTTATAGAAATTCACCCATAACTTCCTCTATGGGCTGGCATAGTTCCAACAGAAGTAGTGTCAGACGGACACATATGAGGCTCTTAGAGCGGGCAGATGTGTCGTCAGTCTCCCTTTTGGCCAGATGTGTGCGGTAGATAGACATATATTATTTATATTCCCGCCTGAAACTATGTCTAGGATATAGTAATCACCATAGCTTATCTTTATGTGATTAATGGGCAAACGACCTATCCATTCTAGGAAAATGACCTATTCTCTTTAGGCAGACAGCTTATTCTCTTTAAGCAAACAACCTATTCTCTTCAAGTAGAGGACCTACTCATTGTTGGTTTTACTTGGGCATTACCATGTGCTAGCATAAACTTTTTTTTTTTATTGATTTCTAGATTCTGATGTTGATTTCTGGATATGGTTGATTCGCCCATTTGTTAATTTTTGATTTGATGTGCCTTTATATGGGTGATGACTTCTTTATGTATGGCTTTATGAGATGTAATATTTTATAGGTTGTCTATATTACTATCAAATAACACACATGTGTTTCCATATATTTATTATACATATATTAGCACTATAATTGTCATTTTAATTTACTCTGACAACATTATCTTATTATTATGCCTTGTATATATTGTGTCATCTATATTGATAGATTCATGATTTAGATAGTTTGAGTCGTGTGTTATTACCTAATACTTGGTGCAGTTTGAGATATTTTGGTACATGGACAATGAGAACATCTTATGTGTTGGGCATAAAGGAGACAAGTATTTAGTATAATTGTTTACTATCATGTATTGTATTGCTTCTTATATACATATTCTTGTTTTGTATATCAGACATACCTTTTGTGTGTGTATTATCGCTATGATTCTAACTACGTGCTCTTTGATATTTATTGTATATTATGTATCATTTTATCCTAGAGGCACACGTGTTTATTGCTTTTTGTTGATACTATGTATGTATAGGTGATTTATTTATTCTATGTTTAAATATGTACTAGTGTTAGCCCGAACGAATATTCATATGTGTATCCCATATCTCCTCATTCTCCGTATTATCCCACAGTATTACTCCATGGTACTCTTGGATAATATGAATATAAAGGTGAAGTGTAACAACGCACTCCAGAAAAAGCCTAATTTTTGATCTAGGAATGGCTTATCGAAACTTAGACCTATTCTAAAGCTACCTATCGGTTGGAAAAGATAACAAAATAGAGCTATCTATCTATTCTTTCAGAACTCACAGCAGTAGGAATAAAATATGATAACAATAATAGTACCCATTTATTTCAAATCATTTCAAATGTCATAAAACATTACATAATGTTAGCCATTACAACATTTATTCAAAAATATATATCATGGGTACAACAAAAATAACATGAAAAGATAGATAATAATTGCCACAAGCTTCACTCTCGCCATCTTCAAGCATTATCAACTCCTTCCCTAACCCATTTTGTAATGAGTAGGGTGTCAGAACAACAAGTATACGATGAATAGAAATCTCGAGCCTTACTACTTGGACAATATAATTTAAATAAGAACATGTCTTACATAATTAAACCATTTAATAATACTTCATATAAGGAAATGAGGTGGGTCCTTGATCAACCACTTAATACCTTCCATTCTTGAAGTAGATTTTTAAATCCCATAATCAATATCCCACGTCATAAATGTCTAGTAATGCAATAGATAGTACCCAAGCCACTTAATACCTTTTATTGGAAAATAGACATATCTGGCCATTTAAGACCTCAATTAAGGAAGACCCCATCATTTAATACATATTCCCAAGGAGGACTCCTCATTGGTAACTATTTAGCTGGTATTGCATGGAATCTCTTGAGCCACTTGATACTTCTTTATGGAAAGGAGGACCCTCAATCAGTCACTTAATACCTTATCTCGAAGCGACCCCTATCAAGATACCACCTAACGTGCCTAGTAACTAGCTCTTTAGCCATTTAATACTTCGTTTGAAGAAAAGAGGTAGGCCCTCAAGTAACCACTTAATACCTCAAGATCCTAAAGTAGGCCATTCACAGTATGGCCCATACTCATAATGACGTCTCGCATTAGTCCAACTATTCGTAGGATCTGGTAGCCAGATTAGCTAGGCAGATTTACGCTATAGAATTTGAGAATAACCTCGCTTCATTATCAATACTTATCATAGGAGATGTCTCATATTAACCCTATATTCACACTATTGGTAGCCAGATTAGCTGAGTAGACATGTGTATGCCTTTTGAGTGACTTCGCATCTCTATGACTTATCCATAATTTAAATACTATATATATAATACTTAACTCATTGTTTCATAATTAAGGCCTTATAAGGAATCTTCCTTATCACGCCTTAAATATTAATCAATTCCTAAGGGGAGTTAATGACAATTATTACTTAATTGACTATGAATTATACATTATAATTATACGTTCATTACGTTGATTAATATATAAATAAATATGCATTTATTATTCAATATGTGTAGAGATTATGCCTCAACTAATATTAAATGTCAATTCCTTTTTAACCATAATAATTCAAGCTTTTCCTTTTCTTTCACTTTACTAATAATGTCCAAATTTCAATATCCATAACAAGTATTCAATACTCATATCCAAGAATGCAATAAATAAACTCATATATAGAATCCAAATCCAAGTTATCTCATATTAATACAATGGAATAAACCAAAAATGGAAACATACAAATTAATCAAGTCTACGCTTTATTCAACTTCTTTTACATGAATTTAGACAGAGAAATTTTAGTAAATTTTATGGAAATAGGTGCTGTAAACTATGAATAAAGATTCATCCTTTACATACCATTTCTCAATTGAATATCTTAATCAGATCTAGAAAAAGAACAATTAGTGGAATAGATGGTAGAATACATAAATTGCAAAATCCAAAAAACTCCATTATTTTAACACAAAACAATTTAGATTCTGTTGACCCAAAAAATGGACCAACACCTTGGTTAGAGTTTGAAAGCACCAGCCCTGTTCTGGCGGAGCAATATCACAGATCACAGATATAAAGAAGAACAGTAAAAGAAAGTAGACAAAGAATTTTTATAGTGGTTCAGCTGTTAACGAAGCCTACGTCCACTTTATAGTTTTATTATTGACTGAATGCTGTTACAAGAGATGTATGATTACAAGGCTTTGTTTGTTTCCTAGCTAGATTGAATCTCCAAAGTTGAAATCCATTGGAGAATCACATTGCTTTGGAGATTGTTATGAGAGAGGCAGAGAGTGAAGAATAATTCCAAAAGAGCTTTAGCAACTAGTCCCGAGAAGATACTCTTTATGTCGTAGGTGGCATGCTATTTATAAAGGTTAGAGAGTTTCTGATCCAGGCTTGGCATCATCTGCTATCAGGTAGGTTACAGGCGACCTGTAGGAGTTTTGGCTCGCAAAACGAGCTAAGACCAAGGGTCATTGGCGAGCCAAGGTCGCAGACCAAATCCTGTCTTTTCTTAATAGTGTTCCATATCTTGTTTGTTTGATGGTTTGAGCAGAGGCATGAGTCGCCATTGAGCTATGTACTTAGAATTTTTCTGGGGTCTGGACCCGAAGATGTTCCTATAGCCTTTTATCGTTGTTGTTACATTTTGATGGTAGGTCACTAGCTATATACATTAAGCTGCTGATTGGACTAAAGGAATGCCGATCTCTCAGCTTTGTTGATTCTAGTCGTTGTCTTAGTCATATAGCTTGGCCCTTGTTGATCCCTTGTCTTAGCTTTTATGGTTAGGTCCTGAACCATCCTGTCCACACAAGCTTTTTTGTTTTCTATTGGTTTCTGTTGGGTTAACAACTCGGATAACATTTTCTCCCCAGAGTACGTCTTCATTGTAAACAAGGAGTGCTATGAAAGTTATCATTTTAAACATCCATCTGTTGATTTCCAAGTGATTGCATTAGAGCTCTATGAATATGCTAGCCCAACGTCATCGCTCGCCTTTCTTTGGTTTTGACTGCTACTACTTATCACAATATATCACATTTCTGCTCGTAGCTTCCTCGCATGCCTTGTAATGACAAACAGTTGTAATGATCGAGCTTGAGAGGAATAAATGAAGCTTTCTTTCTTCTTATCCTTTAAATGTATACATGCATTCTTTATCATCATCATGTCTTCATTTTTTTTTACAATGGGTCGCTAGCGATCTACGTGGGATGGGTCGCTAGCGACTTAACTTCATAGGGGATTTTTTTTTCTTCAATGTTAGGCGGGGCCACTGGCAACCTATGATGGGTCGTGTCTATAGAGACCCTATTACTTAGCAAAAATTTTGGCTCTTCATTTTTCCTACTTATACTCGAACCGACCATAGCTTCTCCACTTGACTCGAGCCTACTGCGCATCTTCACATGATCCAACCTCTAGCGATTCACTCCTGGCAACCTGCTCATTTACTCGACCCAATCCATTACTTAGTTCGAATCCATTTGCTGTTGATTCCTTCAAGCCTTTTTCATGAAACCCTAACCATGCCTTAGCTCACTGCAATCAAACTGTAGCTCGCTATTGGATTGTAGTCGACCTAGTGTTAGCTTGCTACCTTCTTGAGTCGCCAACGATCCATTCAAGGTATGTTGAATTCAACCCTTGATTCTACCAGTGCCTTGGAAATCAGCTTGAGGTGGGTTTTCCTGGATGGTTTGTTAACTTTTTGTAATGATTTGTCGACGAGTTTTCATTTGCTACATTGATTACAAGGAGCTCGAATTGATTATAGTTTGATGGATTAAGATAGCCAATCGGGTCTTGAGTTTCTTTCAAATACGACATTTAGGCCATGGTCGAACACTTGACGCGTTTTGCTATCATCGTTCGTTAAACCAGAATCGATTTATGTCGAGTTTCGTACATGTTACCACATGACATATTACTTATTTATCCCAATTCTTCCGAAAAACTTGAGCTTATCCTGCTTTGTTATTCTACACTCGGTGCTCCTATAATGAGAAGAGTTTTCCATGTCTCTTAGGACAACGGATCTGTTATCGATCATTGATCGATAATGGGTTAGTGTACAAGATGTAAACAAAAAATGAAATACAAACTGACACGGGAAGTTATTCTCTTTTTCATAGTGAGCGAACTACCTACACAGGATAGGGCATTTGCAATGCATTAAGCACCAAGTTTACCCCATATAGACAGCGCAATGCACTTGCACACTTGCCCTAGTTCGCACTTGATGTCCGACCTGTTGCTTACATGTTAACGTTTATTTGGAATTCAAGTGTGATTGAAGGAACTTATGAATTTAGGATAGAGTTACCTGGCCATTTTTAGATGCGAGTTCTGTTATATAGAATGAAGCAGGCGAAGCCCGACACTCTCCGAAGCTGAATCGTTATCTGCCGTATAGGCCCAGTACGGTCAATTAGTTCCGGTTGGGCACAACATGGACCGCATGCCTCCTAACTTTCGAGTCCTTCTTAATCATCCTGAAAGAGAATTGTCAGTTATTTCCACCAAGGCACTTCACTGTATATGTATGCAACATGGAATTCCCGAAGAAGACGTGCGTCTGGCTGCGAATGAGGTGTTTGCTCATATGCTACCCACGAGGTACACTGCTTGCCATAGATACATGTGTTTGAATGGAGCCTGCCTCCCTTCAATGATTTTCTACTCAAAACGCTTTCGAACTTAGGAGTTGCCCTATTCCAGCTTCATCTGAATGGTTATACTATCCTTACTTGCTTTCATGTCTTTTTTATGCAAACGTTCATTTGTGCCCCAAATTTTGATGAGTTGCGGTATTTTCTGGCATTTAAGAGGAAAGATAGCTGCCCCTCTCTAATCATATTCGAAGCCCAGCAGAACCGGAAGATCGTCTTGTAATTGCAAAGCAATCTATCACAGTTTAAGACACGGTACTTCTTTGTTAGATGCCCCGAGGTGTTCAATCGTCGATGGACAACAGGAGGTAAGCTTTTCTCTTCCGTTTCTCGGACTTTGAAGTGCTGTAGTAGGGTTTCTAACTGATCGCGTGTCCTTTGTAGTTATTCCAAGGCCAAATAGAGATGTGACTCTTAATGTGATTTGCCAAACTTTAAAGTCTATCAGTGCCGAGGAGCGGTGCATTAGAGTCTTGCTGACTGACAGAACTTGTGCCAGTACAGACTGTTGGCTCTAGGTAGGTCAGTTGCTCAGAGTGAAGCTCCTTCACTTAGTCGAGCCAGAGTTCTCGCAAGATCCACTCCTTCTTCACACGATTTTGATGAAGGTCATGAGATAGTTGGCCCGTTTGGAAGATCACACGATGAGGCCCATGAGGAGGAAGAAATCACTATGGTTGGCCTAAGTGGTTCAGCTAGAATGTCTCCAATCCAGGAGGAAATGGAAGAGGATCCCGTCCATAGAGAAGGCAAAGCCACGGTGGATTCTGAGGAAGAGAAGGGGAGTTTGAAAGTAGTAGTGGTGAAACTACTGCCAGTGATTAATTTTTGTCGGAATCTGAGGGCGATGACTCGGAGTCCTGCGACGAAACTCCAAGGATGGGTCCCATCCTTTTGAATTTTCTCCTTTTCGACACAAGTGATAAGGGCAATGCCCTAAAACTAGTAGACCCCAAGAGTCCCCAAGCAAGAATGCTAGTGTAAGCCTTGGAGAATTTGGTAATGTGTTCGTCGACTTTGATGCGCTTATGAAAGGGGATTTCAAGTTCGATATGACATTATCTTTTTCAGGCGATATAGCTCCACTAGTTAGCCCAACTTTGCATATAATAACCGAAGCCATCCCAATCCCTCCTTCGATAGTTGTTCGCTCCAATTTTTTACGATGCCTTAGGCCCATATGCGAAATGCACGACACATCACACTAGGATTACATTTATTTATAATCTTTCATTTCCTCATATGTTTGCCTAATTTATGTTGTGTTTTTGAAATCTTTCATGTACACTTTATTCTAGGTATGATAAGAGGACAAGGCTTCTACGACGACTTCGAAGATTATACCAACTCGCAGCGGTACCCGAGGCGCTCCTTTAGCCACCACCAAGTCCAGGAAACATAAGAGGAGTATAGACGGAGGAAAGAGCTCGAGGGCAACACTCGTAGCCATGAGGAGAGAGATAAGGCTCGTTCGCACAGAGGTGGATATGAGAAAAGATGGTATCATGAGGAAAGAGAAGAGCCATCAAAGAAATCAAAGTTTGACTACCACTCTCATCCTTCTGAGCCCGCTTCGAAGCATACTTCCATGGGTGAAGAGGTTCCTACTTCTTTTGCCCCGATTCTGCCTCCAGTACATGTCCCATCTTTCTCTATTATTACCGCTGCCCCTGATGCATCTCATCCCTAATATAGGCTGGCCTACACTCTTCCTACGGGCCCTTTTAAGCTCGAGGCTTCCCTTTCGGGTTGGTTCCTAAGAGGATTTAAGTTTGACATGGACATTCATCCCCTTCGTAGGGATTCCTATGTACCGTATCTCCAAGCTATCCAAAGTTACCTTGCGCAGGCTGAGAAATGGGAGAAGCTCTGCAAGCAGCTAGCGGCACAAATAAGAATAATTATCAAGAGATCATGTTCTTTGAAAACGAGAAAGATGATTTTGAAAGGGCGTTTACTGATCAGGACGACAAGATTAAACAGTTAGAGGAGGAGAAGGAAACAACGCTCTAGGACAGTAAGAGATCTGCCAGCTTGATGAAGGAGCTGAAAGAGGCACGTGAGAAGGTTGAGATTGTCTGGAGAGACAAAATTAAAAAGATGCTTGCGGAGGAGGTGCAATTGAAAGAGGAAGTGATCGCTTGCAATTCTACCATCGAAGCCCAATGGAAGACAATCGCGGATCATGATCTAATTGTCGAGGGGCACAACAAAATGATCTCTAATCAAGCCGAGACCATCGCAAAGTTGCAGGCTCAAATTGCCCAACTCAATGATGATAAAACTGTTATTGAGATTGAGAATGCTGTGATGACGGTAGATTATTTGGATCTTCAACATGCTTTTGATTGGAAAATGGAGAAACTGGGCACAGCAATTCTAAACTTTTACGCGAACTCCCTATTGCATCAAAGGAGCCTTAGCTACCTCGGTCCAAAGTACCCATGCACTCTTGCCCTAGTTTGGGAGGAGACCTTTTCCCGCTTTACTGAGAGCGGCGACGTTTACACAGATCAAGAGTTATAAGATGCTTATCTCAATGAGAAGTCCAAGAAGGCACTACTTGAGGGCCAGAAGATCCTTCAGGTTAAACGAGAGAAGGAGGCCACTGATGTTGCCCTGTCGTCCTCTATTGACGTGTTTACCAGGCGTTCTTCCTCCAACCGGGGTGAACCATCAAAGCAACTCCTTGATCAGCCAACAAGCTTAGGGCTCTATGTTGTTCCTCATGTGGTGGGGTCCTCCAAGGAAGGTGAAGAAGATGAGTTCGAGGTCGCCATTTGTGATTTTTCTCTGGTGCAGGTAACGTCTAAGCTTCTCCCGACTTCGGGAGCTTTCATCTGATGCCTCAGAAGGAAGAGGAGTTTAATGCTTTCCTTTTTCATACTATAGGTCCATTCACTCTTCCCATTGAGTGCCAACTACTTCGACGCTTGTTCATGCTGCAATATTCACATCATCTGAGATTGTATCTATTCCTACTCCAGTTCCCACATCCACATCTAGCTCATAACCGAGGCCAGAGGCCGAGAAGATTGCAGCCTCCATGGCTTGGATAACCCTTTGGCATATCAAGAAGGTGATATCACTGCTACTGAGGCTAAGGAGCAAGAGACGCAAACAGAGCAGCCGTAGAAGACTCAACATGATTTGGTTACCATCAAGAACGAAAAGTTGGAGGCAGCCAAAGCTTCGAATAACTCCCGAGAGTCACGAAAATGAAAAGGAAAGAGAAGTTCTTCAGAAAATAATTTGGAGGAGGAGGGGGAGATTGCCACCAAAGTGAATGTTGACATTACTGGCAGCGACACCTCTCCCCAAAAGAAATAAGCTACAAAATAGAGGCGGGAAGAGAAGTGGTGGCAAGAAGCGCTGAGCGGCCTCGTAAGGATGGACTTGATTTTAGCCAACAACACAAGAAGATTGGCTTGTTTTCCTTTTTGAGTTGTTTTGTTCAAGTGTAGAGCTCGCACTTTGTGTCCTTATTGTAGAGCCTGTATTTTTTCTTTGTTGGTCGCTGTTGTGTGGGTATGTCCCCTACATTTTGATCCAAAGTACAGAAAGTCACAAGCAATAAAATGATATTTTGACTTTATTTTTGTCTATCTATTCATATATGCTCAGTATACTTGTGCTTGTTTCATTTCATACTTGCTATTTTGTGATTTTAGCCAAAGTCCTTCATTTAAAGTCATGGAATTAGAGATTAACAGCACTTAGAGAGGTTTTTTTGGAAATTCGTGAAACTTTAGAAAAATTTCTAAAACTTAGAAAGTTGTTGTTTGGAATGTTTGTTTGGAAGTTGAAAAGTTGAATTTTTAAACTTGAGGTTTGGAGTGACAGAGCCTGTGAACTCGTTGTATTTGTTTGGTTTTGTCTTAGTATAGGTCTATGCCCCCCAGTTCATAGGGCTGTTCATTTCAGCCAACTTTCAGATAGCTTATAACTTGGGGTCTAAATTATCTTTATTGAAAATTAGACTAAGTTATAACTTGGTTCTAATTTTTAGAGATATTGGTATTTTAGCAAGCGGTCTCACTTTTTGTTTGGAATTTTTTGACACTTAGGTCAATATGTAATTTGCAAATGGATCTATGTTGTCGATTATTGAGTGCCTTCCTTCTAGCACCAATTTTGTATGGGCCGCACTTTCCATTTTCGACTATATGTGTGCGGTTTTTCACGCTTCTTGACGTTGCCTATCTTCGGGCAGCACGGGGAGTTGTCATTTCAGTGCTTCTCGAGGATGTCTATCATCGGGCAACACGAGGAGTTTTAGTTTTGGTGTGCCTCGATGTTGTCTATCTTCAAGCAACATGAGGAGTTTTTATTTTGGGGGCTCCTCGATGTTGCCTATCTTCGGGCAACACGAGGAGTTTGGATTTCCCTTGGTGTTGCCTAACTTCGGGTAACATGAGGAGTTTTTATTTTGGAGGCTCCTCGATGTTGCCTATCTTCAAGCAACACGAGGAGTTTGGATTTCCTTTGTGTTGCCTATCTTTGGCAAAATGATGATTTTTTGTTTTTCTTAGGCCTCTTATGCTACTAGAGCAGTCTAATTGTTAATGGGAAAGAGTCGATTTGAGTCGATTTGTTTCTATCGACTCTACGAGTAATTATTATGAACACGGTTTGGTTGGTTCAAGAAACAAACTTTATTAAGGAAAGCATGGAGGATTCTTTGCCTATTTATAATGCCGCCAACATTTCCGGGATGGATTATTTGCTGAAGAAATAGAAAATACATAAAAGAGTTTTTTAGATGAAATAACAGCGGAGCGATTCGCTATTCTATGCTTTGGGAGCTGCGACCCCATCGACGGTTGTCAGCTTGAAAGTCCCATCTTTGAGCTTTTTATTAACGACTTATGGTCCCTCCCATATGAAGGCTCCCGGCACAAGGTAAACTCGTTTGAGCACAAGATCTCCAACTTCGAAGGTCCGACAATGAACCATGGAGTTGAAGTACCGTGAAACCCTTTTTTGGTAGGCAGCCGTTCTCAACTCTACTTCTTCTCTTTTTTCATCGATCTTATGTAGCGATTCAAGTAGGAGTTTCTCGTTTAGTGCTTGATTGAAATTATGCCTTTGGTGCAAGGGGACTTCTAATTCAATTGGAATCATTGCTTTTGAACCATATGCTAATGTAAATGGAATGCGGCCAGTTGCCACTTTATATGTTGTCGTATATGCCCATAGTGCAAGTGGAAGTTCGTCAACCTAATTTTCTTTTGCTTTTGTAATCACTTCTTGACGATAGATTTGATGATCATGTTTATTGCTTTCACTTGCCCGTTTGCTTGCGGATGAGCCACTGTGGAATTTTTTTTTTCGATTCGGAAGCGCTCGTAGAAGTCTTTGAACTCGGCACTTTTGAATTGGGTTCCATTATTAGTGATGATTTTTTGTGGCATATCAAACCCGCAAATGATGTTTTTAGTGACGAAGTTAATAACTTTCTTTGTGGTTACGGTGGACAGTGGTTCTGCTTCGGCCCATTTTGTGAAATAATCTATGGCAACTGTAGCATATTTTGCTCCTCCTTTAGCTATTGGAAGGACACCAATCAGATCGATCCCCCATATCACGAATTCCCAAGGGCTGATCATTTGCATCAGTTCCGTTGAAGGAATTCTATTAATTTTGTTGAATCTTTGACAACGATCGCATCTTTTTTCGTGATCTACGACACCGCGATCTATTGTTGGCTAGAAGTATCCGTATCGAAGGACTTTCTTTACCAGCATCTTCCCTCCAGTGTGGTCTCCACATTCACCTTCATGTACTTCCTTTAGGATTTGTCGTGCTTCATCATCAGTCACACACCAAAGAAGAGGGGTCAAGAATCCCTTTCGATAGAGTATCCCATCTTGTATCACGAACCTTGGCACCTTGTGGAGGAGCTTCTTCAATTGATTTCGGTCAGTTGGTAGGATTGCTACAAGTAGATAGTCCTTTATTGGAGTCATCCATGTCTCTGGCTAAAATGTATTCTCTAGAATCCAGCTTTTGTCCATTTTGTCTATGCTCGAGTTGGTTAGCATTTCATTTGGAACCAATCCCAATGATTGGGCTTCTTTGGAGCTTGCCAGCTTGTCCATATAGTCCGCCTTGGTGTTTTTCTCTCGTGGGATGTGTGTTATGGTGTAGTGCTTGATATCGCTCAATAGCTCTTGTACTTTAGATAAGTACGGGGTGAGATTTTCTCCACGTTCCTGGTACTCTCCTTTCACTTGGAATACGACTAGCTAGGAGTCCCTATATATATGGATAGACTTTATTTTGAGTTCCTTCACAACCTTCGATTATGCGACCAATGCTTCATATTCCACTTCGTTATTCATAGCCAGGAACTCCAAGCACAAAGCATAGCTAATGGCTCACCCCTTGGGGGTTTCGAGTACTATCCCCATGCCCGAAAAAAGTTGTTTGATGCACTGTCGACGAAGAGTTCCCATTGTGTGTCTTTTTCTGACTGAACTTCCTCTTCATTGTCTCTTATGGTTAATTAGGCAATGAAGTCGGCCAATGCTTGCCCATTGATTGCATTCCTCGGATGGTATGGGATGTCGTATTGGCTCAACTCTATGTTCCACTTGAGCAGTCGTCGGGAAGTTTCTGGTCGGAATAAAACTTGCTTCGGGGGATGGTTAGTCAATACTTTGATTGGATGGGCCTGAAAATATGGTCTTAATTTCCAAAATGCGATCAAAAGGCAATATGCTAACTTTTCTAGCTTTGAGTAATTCTTCTCAGCTCCGATGAATAGTTTACCGGTGTAGTACATAGGTCGTTGAATTCTCGTTTCTTCTCGCATGAGAGCTGCGCTCAGTGCGTGCTGTAAATCGCTAAGTAGATGAATAGGTCTTCCCATCCATCGGTTTTGATAAGATCGAGGGAGTTTCCATGTGTCATAGCAATTCTTCAAAAGCTGTTCGACAAGCTTCGCTCCACTCAAAGTTTTTCTTTCCTTTCTTTAGTGCGTCGAAGAAGAGTATGCACTTTTCTGTAGATTTGGAGATGAATCGACTTAGTTCTGCGATATTTCTGTTCATGCTTTGAATCTCTCTTTTTTTCTAGGGGCTTGGACTTCCCGTAACGTCGTTATTTGTTCTAGATTCACTTCGATGCCTTAGGCGCTCACGATGAATCCCAAGAATTTTCCTAAGGCTACTCCGAAGTGGCACTTGAGTGACTTAAGTTTCATTCCATATTTTTAGAGTACTTCGAATATTTCAGCGAGATTATCGAGATGGTTAGCAGCCACTCGATATTTGAATAACATATCATCCATGCAAACTTCCATAGTATTCCTAATATGGCATTTGAACATAGTGTTCACTAGCCTTCGGTATGTTGCCCCTGCATTAGTCAAACCGAATGGCATTAATCGATAGCAATACAGTCCTAAACTGTTATGCAGTTGGCGTTCTATTGGTTTAGTTCATGCATCAGGATCTGGTCATAGCCCGAGTACGCATCCATAAATGACAGCAGTTTGTGTCCCGTTGTTCCATCAGCCAGTTGATCAATCCTAGGGAGCGGGAAGCTATCCTTAAATAGGCCTTGTTGAGGTCCAAAAAATTGATACAGGTTCGCCATTTTCCATTGGAATTCTTGACTAGAACTTGGTTCGACACCCATTCTGGGTAGGCTGCATCTCGAATGAAGCCGTTAGCCATCAGTTTATCTTCTTCTTCTCTCAATGCCTTGGACCGTTCTGGTCCCAAACCGTGCCTTTTTTGCTTAACTGGGGTGAATTCAGGGTCAATATTGAGAGCGTGGCAGGCACTGTCAGGGGATACCCCACATATATCAGAGTATGTCTAAGAAAACACATCTAAATTGGCATGAAGGAATTTGATTAGTTCCGACAACATTTTGTTTCCAAGTTGCGACTCTATTTTCAGGACCCGTGTTGGGTCATCCATACAGACTGGGATAGATACCATCAATTAAGTCGATGCTGCCTGATCATCCCCTGAGCTCTTCTTTCTAGGGTCCAATGCCTTGGCAAACTGGCTATGGTCCCTGAGCCGGGGGTGATTTTATTGTTGCTATTCGGAAGGTTCACGAATGTGGAGGGTTTTCCCTACATCCTTTCCTTTTTCCTTTCTTCTTGACTCGCACAATTCTACAACATAGCAATCCCGAGCGACGCTTTGGTTCCCTTCCACAATTCTGAATCCATGTTCCATAGGGAACTTCATTATAAGGCACCATTGGGACAGTGCTATTCTGAAGTCAGTTAACACGGGCTGCCCTAAGAAGGTGTTGTATGCCGACATCTCATCCACGATCATAAAGATTAGAATAAGGCTGATCCTTCGCTCACCCTCTCCGAGCTCCACGGGTAGGTTAATTGTTCCTACCTGTTGCTTGGGTTCACCAGTAAAACCCTGAATCTTTGTTTGGCATGCGGACACACTTTTCATGCCAATCTTCATTTGATCGAAAGTGCATTTAAAGAGAATGTTAATAGAGCTGTCATTGTTAACAAACATCCACCGAACTATAGTAGGCCCAATTCCTACCGTCACCATCATTGGATAAAGAGTTGAAGCTTCGGCTCCTTCTGTATCCTAACTTCGACACACAATATCGTCATTCAAGATCCTCTGCATCTTAACTGGAGTCTCATCTTCCACAACCAAACATGATTCCTTCAGAGTATGCTTTAGCAAACTTGCATATCGCTCGATTTCCCTCCAACTTCTTTGTGTGAGATGTTGTTCCGATGGTGAATCTTTGGTCAGTTCATTTTGACCCTTCTTCGAAGGTTCCTGCTTGGTTCCTTCGTTCTCTTGGGTGTTGAGGAGTTGCAGATTGATCGAGGTTTTGTGGTTGTCTTACATACTACTGGAGTTTGTTGTTCTGGATCAGCTCCTCAATGAGATTCTTCAGGTGGCGGCATTCGTTCATATTGTGGCCGTGTGTCTCGTTGAAGCGGCAGAACTTCCCCGAGCGCTTCCGCTGCTTGGGTGCCTCCTTTCTAGGTGGCCTTTTGCATTCCTTGAATTGCGAGAAAAATGTTTCTGGTGTGTCGCTCATGGGATTGTAGCCTTCGGGCCTAAACCATTTGAGCTTTTTATTATTGCCATTACCATTCTTCTTATTAGAGTTCTGACATTTTCTCTTTGAATTCCCTTCTTTTCCAGTGGTCTCTTCAGCATTTCGCGAAGTGTGTGCATTTTGATTCATTGCTACATCGCTTTCCTGGCATTTGCGAGTAGCACACCAGTAGACTTCCCTTCAAATTCATGCGCTTCCTCCAACCTTATGTACTGACTTCCTTTGCGATTGAAATCTTTCATAGTCGTAGGTTGCTTTATTTTAATCCACTTTCTGAATTCAGTTTCCGACTGAATGGCACGAACTAATGCCATGGAAACCATGTCTTCGTTGGGGTTGCTTACTTCCATCACCGCGGTGTTAAACCTATTCATGAAAGACTTCGGTGATTTGTTTCGCCCTTGGAACAACCCAGATAGGGACATGACATCTTTTAGCTATGTAGTATGGAGTCTGAACTGATCAAGGAACCTTTTCGCTAGTTGGTCAAAAGTAGAGATAAATCTTAGTGGAAGCCTGGTGAACCGCATTGACGCAACCCCTTCGAGAAAGATAGGGAAGCATCTACATCGAACAGCTTCAGAGGCATTCTCTCCATCCATATACCAACTGTATTTATTTAAGTGAGGCTTCGGGTCCTTTGTTTCATCATAGGACATAATAGTTGACATTATAAACTTTTCTAGATATCTCTCCTTCAGGATTTCATTGGTAAAGGGAGTCCTACTTGGCGTAGATCCCTACTCATCATCTCTTCTATCTTTACTCTCTTCCATTAATCATTTAAACATGTCCGCTATGTATGCCTTTGATGTCCGGAGTCCTAAGGACGACGATCAGTCACTACGCCAAGTGTTTGACTTTGCAAATAGTTTTGGTGAGTGGACTGATGTCTAGGTTCACCTGTCTTCGGAAGAGCCACTCCTACAGGTTCCCGTTGGCTTGTAGTTTGTTTCACTTATCAAATGCATTGATGTCTACTTCCAATTTGTCGTCTGGCTCTCCATCTACTGAGTCGGAAAGTTCCATTGCTATGTCTTCTACGTAGGTCTTTGCCCCAGACTCAAATTCAGAATAGGCCGCCTTGTGACATATGGAGTACTTGCATTTCCTTCAATGTTAAGTCCTATTGTCACTTCTTTTTGTGGTTGTTTTCTGTTTCTTCTATGTAGACAAGAAACAGAGGAATTCTCTTGTTCCATAGTGGCCACGAGTTTGGTCATAGTCCTTGGAGCGGGATTCGACTACCGGGTTAAGAGAGCGTTAACCTTATCCATTAGAGCCTTTTGAATCTTCTCCATTTTCTGGTTGATCTCATCAACCATTTTATTTAACTCATCCTTGGTAACAACTTCATGCTGACTGGAGGAGGCAGATGCCTGATTTCCTAAGTTAGCACCATTCACTTTGGTTTATTAGGGATTAACATTTTCTCCAGTCACTACTGCCCCTATAGACCTTCCAGAGGCGGTTCTTCTTCTCCCAGGAGCCATTGATTCAAAATTCTTCAAGCAAGGATTGGGGATCTAACTTCTAGACCTATGAGATCCAAAGTAGATAGCTAGTTTTTCAAGCAAACATTGGGATCTAACTTTTGGATCTATAAGACCCAAAGTAGATAGCCAGATCCGAAGTTGGAGTTTCTCATTGTAAACACCAAAATGTTAACCTAAAAAATGGACCAACACCTTTGTTAGTGTTTGAAAGCACCGGCCTTGTTTAGACGGAGCAATATCATAGATCACAGATATAAAGAAAGAACAGTAAATGAAAGTAGACAGAGAATTTTTATAGTGGTTCGGCTGTTAACGAAGCCTACATCCACTTTATAGTTTTATTATTGACTGAATGTTGTTACAAGAGATGTACGAATACAAGGCTTTGTTTGTTTAGCTAGTTGAATCTCCAGAGTTGAAATCCGTTGGAGAATCACAATGTATTCCTTTAGAGATTGTTATGAGGGAGGCCAAGAGTGAACAATAATTCCAATAGAGCTTCAGCAACTAGTCCCAAGAAGATCCTCTTTATGTCGCAGGTGGCATGCTATTTATAGAGGTTGGAGAGTTTTTGGGCTAGGCTTACATCATCCGCTATCAGGTAGGTTACATGCGATCTGGAGGAGTTTCGGCTTGCAAAATGAGCTAAGTCCATGGGTCGTTGGTGACCATAGACTTGGTTTGTTTTGCGGACCAAATCCCGTCTCTTCTAAATAGTGTTCCTTATCTTGTTTGCTTGATGGTTTGAGCAGAGGCATGAGTTACCGTTGAGCTATGAACTTAGGATTTTTTAAAGTTTGGATCGGAGATGTTCCTACAGCCTTTTATTTTCGTTTTTACGTTTTGATGGTAGGTCACTAGCTATTTACATTCAGCTGCTGATTGGACTAAAGAAATGCTGATCTCTTGGCTTCGTTGATTCCAGTCATTGTCTTGGTCATATAGCTAGGCCCTTGTCGATCCATTGTCTTAGCTTTTCTAGTTAAGTTCTAAACTATCCTATCCACACAAGGTTCTTCTATTTTCTATTGGTTTCTACTGGGTTAAAAATTCGGATAATAGATTCCAATCCTAAGAATCGACATTTTGCTTTGGGAATTTTGATGATTTTTAATATGATGTTATCGAATCCAAAAATCCCTAAGGTATATATCAAATCCAAGCTATACTATTCAACTATTAAAATAGAAAAACTAAGATTTTCACTCACAGTTGGTCCTTAGCTTTGCTACTCTTTAGATTGCAACCCCCATTGTAATCCCCTTCAGATCTCTAGTTTTTGACATATACAATATGGGATTAGTAAATACACACAGATATGTATACATACATACATAAATATATATATGTATGTGTATGTGTGTGTGTGTATATATCTGTATGTGTGTCTGTGTGTATGTATTAGATTCAAAAAGGTTAAAAGAGATGAGGTTTAGAAATTAAATAATAAATTAAGTTAGATTAGGATATTTACTTGAAACCCTAATGAAACAAAGAAAAGATAAACTGATAGAGCTCCGTTGATGTGTTTGTTCTTGAGATGATGGTTTTGATGACAACAACCTTAGGATTTGTTATAAAATATAAATATTAATATTCTTGTCTAGATATATATACGTATATGCAGGATACACACACACACACACACACACACGCAGGTAGTGAGAATGAAGACTGTATATTATAAAGATTCAAGACTGAGTATAGAGATTCAAGACCAACGAATTCAAGATTGTAGAAATCAAGACTGAAGACTCATGAGTATCAATATTATCAAGAGTTCAAGATATCAAGATAAGTAATAAAGTCTAGATTTATGTTAAAACTTCATAATAGCACTAAAATCTTTATTTGGATTTTAATTGTGGAATGGAATCCACCTTTTCACTTCAATAGTGGGATGGAACCCACGACTTCTTTAGTGGGATGGAACCCACGACCTTCTCTAGTGGAATGGAATCCATGAAATTTTAAAATGGCTTATTTTTAGATTTTTTCGAAACTATCTTTTTAAAAGGACATCTTTCTCTCGGCTTAAATATTTTAGCCTTAATTCATAAACTATTTTTAATCATATTAATTAATAATCATTTCTTGTTTTTAAACTATCTCCCGGTTTAATGTTTTAGCTTTAATGTCAAAATATTTATATATTTAGTTTTTATTACTTTTATATTTCATAAAATTACTTTCCAAAGGCTTTTATAATCGTAAAGTATATTCAAAATAGTTTCAAAGTTCTAAGATTGTTTTGACAAACTTTAGAAAGAAAATCTCTTTTAAAACAAAAATCAATTTTCAAAATATGCTAGGGGATGTCGACATGCCCCTACCCTCCACGTTGACATGGTAGCGTAGAATTTAAAATTCAAATTTTCAAAACAAGTGCCTATTTATCATAAACTTTCACGAATGGACATGACCATTGTTCTTCTATAAATACCAATTGTTCTCAACGAAGTTTTAAGTTAGTTTTTCTTTATTTCTTCACTCCTTCTTCTCCACTCAAACATTCTCTTATATTTCAAATGCTTTAACCAAACTCTGAAAAAATTCTAAATGAACCAAACTCAATCATCTATAGTTTGATTCTTTGCCACTCTTTCTCAAAGATCTCAGTGCTATTCAGAGTTATAGGATCAATTGTAATCAAAGATCAAAAGATCAAAGTGTATCGAGTGTCTCTATCAAAGTATGATTGGAAATAGTGTGATTGTGGCTCGTAAATCAGTTGGGTGTGATTGGAGGCCATAAATCAATTAAGTGATCTTGTAGCCTGTTTAAATCAAGAGTGTTTTTTCTAGACTCAGAGACAAGAGGGTGTATCTCATGGCCTTGAAATCGAGGTTGTAATATCAACATTATATTTGAAGTGAAATATGCATAAGAAATTATGTGGGACTGGATGTAGGGTAACTCTAAACCAGTACAAAATTCCGGTGTGTTCTTTCATTTACTGCTTTTATTTACCATCTGCATCCGTGTCCGATTCTGTGATTATTTCTGTGTTTGTGAATTGCATTTGTTTTGATTTAATTTGAAAAGATATCAAAAGAATTCATAAAATTAATTAAACACTATTCACCCCCCCTCTATTGTTAATTCTGCCTTAAGATATGTAATTTGCATTTCCTACATTTGTTATCGGAGCATTTGTTCTCAAAGTTATCATAATCTGAATTTTGAAAAAGTTTAAAATGGCAGTTTTTGGAGATTCTGTTAACCCTAGTACAAAACTGTCCAAATCATCATTGCTTCATATGTCTGCATATTGTTATTATAGAAAATCAAGTTATCTACTGAATTGGTGTGTTGTGTAGGAATAGATGTGTTATATGGCTTTTGAAGAATCAACATTCAATGGACAAATGGTGAAAATCAAGAAAAACAAATGGATATTTGATAGTGGATGTTCAACTAGTAATCCAAAGATACTGAATGACATAATTTATGAAGATGGAGGAATGGTCAACTTTAGAGACAATTCAAAAGGATATGTGATTGACATCGACAATGTTGGTAACTCTAAGACTCCCACTATTTTTGATGTTCTGTTAGTTAGGAATCTAAAACACAACTTACTTTGCATAAGTCAACTATGTGACAAGGGCTACAAAATAAAATTTGAAAAGGATAAGTGTCACATCGAAGATAATAAATCAAATATTATCTTTGAAGGAATAAGAAGAAATATATATATATATATATATATATATTCTCAGTATGAAAATCTCATGATAACCTATGTCTTTTGACTAATACAAGTGACCCTTGGATTTGGCATAAAAGATTTAGGCATTTGAATTTCAAACTCTTATCTAGACTTTCAAAACTTGATCTAGTAAGAAGTCTCCATAAAATGGATTTTAAAGTAGATAGTATATGTGATGCTTGTCAGTTAGGAAAACTTAGAAAGAGTTCATCTAAATTGAAAGATATGATTTTAACTTCAAAACCTCTTGAGTTACTTCATTTAGATCTGTTTGGTCCATCTCAAATTAAGTCAATAATTCAAAGTAAATATGTTTTTGTAATTGTAGATGATCATTCTAGATTTACATGGACAATTTTTCTAAAACATAATAGTGATGCTTTTGATTTATTTCAAAATCTTTCAAAAAGAACTCAAAATCAGCTTTCTTTGAAAATCACACTATTTATAGTGATCACGGTGAAAATTTTGAAAATAAATTTTTTAAGAATTTCTGTAATAAAAAAGGAATAACTCATAATTTTTCCTTTCCAAGAATTACACAACAAAATGGAGTGGTATATCGTAAAAATAGGATGATTCAAGAGTGTGCAAGGACTATGCTTTCAGATAGTAAATTACCAAGAAATTTTTAGGCTGAAGCAGTCGCTACAGCTTGTTACAATTTTAATAGGATTTTATTTAGACCTCTAACTAATAAAACACCATATGAACTTCTTTTCAATAAGAAACCAAAGGTATATTATTTTAAAGTTTTTAGAAGTAAATGCTTTATTCTAAATACAAAGGACAATTTGGATAGATTTGATCCTAAATCCAACAAAGGAATTGTGACAGCCCATAGTTTAAGCGTATATATATATATATATATATATATTTAAATATTTTATAAAAGAAAAATAGTTAGCTGAAAACACAATTCTCTGGAAAGATTTGTGTGTGAATGAGTGTGCATGCTCGTGTGCGTGTGCACACTGTTCTAGCACCTTATATGGGCAAGGAAATTTAGTGAGTAAAAGGCTCCATATATAAATAAATGTAAAATAAATGAGTGCATAACTTGTTAGTGTGTATACATTTGCCTACTTACAATGCATAAGTAACCTAGGCAGTTTTTAGTCCAAACCCCTACAGATTAAACATAAGCACGGTTGCTTGTGTAGGTAGAAAATGCATGAATATAAGATGTGCAAAGTGAATTGATTGACACACACACACAAATTTAGTTAGACACAAAAGTTTATATGCAAGAGTAAAAACCAGAAAATACAAACTATGCCCGAGCCAAAGTCATGCATATAGTGTGTGAAGAAATTTGCTAAAAGTGGCCAAGACAAGGGAAAAGAAGAAATGGTGGGGAAGGAAAGTGGAGAGGGTGAACTGTGGGTGAAACCAGAAATGGTGATGGGATTTCTGATGAAAATAAATTACTTAACTAACCTTAAAACCCTAGAAACTCCCCTATATACATCACTATCTCCTACGGTTACATGCTGGGACCAGATAACAAAATATAGAAAAAAGAGAGAAGAAAACAGGCAGCAGATTAAGAAATCAATGGCAGACCTGAACCAAGATTTGGGAAGGAGAACTTTGGTGAGTAAACCCTCACTTGGCAAGGCATTAAGACCTATGAAAGGCAACCATGTTCCCCGTTAGTTTATTTTGATTCCCGTTTGATGCTTTGTATGTATTCTCAGTTTAACAATTTTCTGTTGTTTATGAGATTTTGTGATTTGCATTGCTTTGTTGTCACTTAACCTACGCTTGCTTATACATGATAATTTAATGATGGAATAATAACTGATTTAACTATATATGTATGAACTTGAGAAATATTTTTAGTTAAAGCATGAATTAATAAGAAAAGTAGGGTGCAAGGTAGTAAGAGGAAGGGGTTCTATGGCTTATGTCTTGCAACTGAAAATGTGGATTAGGGTGCAACTAGATTTCCATGTGCTGAGTCTTAGTCCATCATTGATTTTTCTCTGGAAATAAGGCTGAGAAACAAGTGAATACACTTTAATGTGTGGGCTAACTGTAAGAACCTTATTACTGGAGAACCACAATAGCATTACACTTTCTGAAATGCTCTAATCCATGCTTTTGCCAAGGATGTATCTCTGAATAAAACTGAGTTGAAATGGTATACAAGGTTGATTGATCGATTGTTGAATGCATGGATGGGTGAATGATTGATGGTTGTATGAAAAACTGTTAACACATACTGGTTAAGTATATAATAGTCTTGGATATGACACTGCATAGACCATATTGATTCATAATAAAAACTTAGTAATTAAACTAAGGATGTGGGTCACCTCTATCAGGTTGGGTATGAGGGAAGTGGGTATGACACAGTGGTTGGCTTGCACCAAGGTTGGGGTGTGAGTTTGAACATGGCATGTATATGTCCTAGTAGCTTGTAGTGCATTGGAAATTATGTGGCAGTTCCAGGCAATGTGCACCAGTGCAACCATGAATGTGATAACGGACCCCAGAACAACATGAAATGAAAATACCTGCAAGGGAAAATAGGCTAGAAGTATGTGGAAACCTTAGCATGTAATTTAAGGACTGATATTTTAGCTCAGTGCCATGATTACTGTATGTGCATGTTTGTGTATGATTGGGTGTTAGCACCAACCTGTGTGAGTTGTGTGATGGATGATAGGATTGTCATAATTAGAGCTTCTATTAACCAGTTTGGTCTGAGAACACATATACACATAATTATGTTAACAATACACAACACTTTCCACTGATATAACACAGTGTAATTTGAACATGAGTAAGTAATTTAACAACCTAAGTGAAACACTTAACCTTTGAAAACAGAAAGGCAATATGGAACCTATTTTATTAGTCTTTATGCATTGTCAAATGATTTTACTTACACCAGACATAAGTCTGACCTGTTTGTTGCTTGCATCAAATGGGTGCTTCATATGCATTATGGAGCAGTTCATGGGATGCCTGCAGGAAAAGAGGAAGCAAAGTGATAAGACGCAGTGTGTGATGCTAATAAGAAATTGCTAATTAACCGAATTATGACTGTTGTTGAAGAGTGACTGTTATGTTTAATGTAGCTGAAAGACTTTTCTGTAATAATATTGGAATTGTGCTAAACTTTGATTGTGATGTAATGAATGGTTTAAAAAAAAAAGATTACCATGAGATGGAACTGTTTTCAGTGGAAAAAGATAAACGTGTTTAGCTTTATATCATAACCTGTAAGCATGTAAAATTTTCATGAATTAGGTAGTGAAGTTGGTAGTAGAACTGAAGTATATGTGAACTAGTAATGTATGCATATGTATTAGACTGTTTAGAGGCTAGAATCTATTTACAGATTAACTGTAAATACTATGAAGTAAGGATGAACCCATAAGCAGAAAAGAAAAAAAAAACATAAGAGGCATGAACCCAGATTTTCATAAGTTTGATGTTTAAATGAATAAGCAAAGCTAGCAAATTGTGACAAGACAGTATAGGGATCTAACCTAATCAAGTTGATCAACCTGAAAACTCAGGTGTAGTAAATAAGCAGTTGTACATGTTTGTGTGCACACAGATGCACAGAAGCATGCACAACCTCCTGTTTTGCTATTTGAAAAGCAGTTTTGTAAAAGTTTAAATATCATGAGTCAACTTACATGTTTTATTAAATATACAATTGTTAAACACAATTAAACAAACAGAAATTGGTTAGAAAAATTTGCACAAGATTCAGATAGGGGTGGTTTTTGGTTTCCAACCCTTTTTACTGTGGCTAAATCACTAGTTATTTCAATTTAAAACAAATTGAGTCATTCTTTACCCAAAAACTCTGATATTAGAATTAATATGATTTGTATGTTTATATGCACATACAAATAGTTTCCACAAAGAAGTATATCAATGTTTCTATATTGATCAGATTGGATCTTGGGAAATAAAAGAAAACTAATAAAAGAAAGGAAATAGTTGGTCTTGCAAGTAAGCAACCCTGAAATTAGCACAAGCTAAATTGAGCCATTCAAATAACAATTTCTCAAAGGTGGATTGCTTCAGTTGGTATTAGAGCTATGTTATTAAATACATAGCCAATACAAAATACTTGATTGAATCTGTGTACATTGTTTGCATGGTTATTTTACTTGTTATAACTATATGAGTTCTTTGCTAATTTTAAAAGTGAAGTAGTGAACAGGAATTAGAACTAACCATACTACAAATGTTCAATAGAGGTCCAGAGCAGTTAGGATCAACCCCCAGGCTGCTAAAGAAAGGGAGAATGATCAATCCTCTGATAGAACTGGGCAAGCAACTGGAATGGCCACTGGTCTTTAGTGATTAACGTGAAACATTTTGTTAGAGTACTAAGGGATGGAATGGTACCTAGGGTAGATAATCCACATGAGGAGCTGTCCAAATTTCTTAAAATATATACATATCTGGGAGGCAGTAGCTTTGATGGTACAGAAAGTGTCATGGGTGTTCAAACATGGTTAAGAACAGTGGAGAGGATCTTTGCAGATATGCAAGTTAATGACCAGAGAAAGGGGCAAATAGCTTCAAGACAACTAAAGGGCATTGCTTTGGATTTGTGGGAAGTGATCATTGCATGCAGGCAAGAACAAGAGATCACATGGAATCAGTTCAAAGAAATGCTAGTAGCCAGATTTGTCCCAGCCTCACCAAAAGCTTCATTGCTTGAGGAGTTTATCAAGTTGAGATAAGGATCAATGAGTGTCAGTGAATACACTCAGAAATTTGAAGGGTTGTCCAAGTATGGGGCAGTACTAATCCCAGATGAAGTTTGAAGGAATGCAAGGTACATTCAGGGGTTAAATGCTGGATTGAGTAGAGCTATGTTACCATACAAAGACAGAACCTTTGATCAATTTATGCACTTGACATTGTCATTTGAGCAACAAGACAATGCCAGAGAGAAGTTCAAGAATTTTAAGAATATCAAGAAAGGGAAGAGTAGAGCACACCCATATGAGAAGAAGAAGGGAGAAGTAAAGATCAAAGAAGGAAGTAAGGTGGCAAGCTCTGACAAAAAGAAACCCAAAGTGATCTGTTACAACTGTGGGAAGGAAGGCCATATAAAGACCAAATGTCAAGCACCCAAGTCAACTGTTCTTAGGTGCTACCACTGTGGTAAAGAAGGGCACATGAAGAGGCAGTGTCCAGAAATGGCAAGGGTGGCTGTACTTGAAGGAAAGGGCAAGGCAATGGAAACACCTAGCCAAGTGGAAGGTATATTATTTATTAAAGGCATACCCATATCAGCTATTTATGACACCGGAGCCACGCACTCTTTTATTTCATATGACATAGTTCAGAAACTAGGGTTAACATGTGTTCTTGTTGATAAGCCATTACATGTTAATAGTCCCATAGGTAGTTCCTGCATTACAAACATGAAATGCATGCAAGTAGAATTATGTATGGGTGGTCACAACTTTATTTCAGAATTATATGTGTTAAATAACTCTAAGCTAGATATTATACTGGGAAAGGATTGGTTAAAAAGTTTTTGTGCTATCGTTAACTTGGAAAATTCCACAATCTCATTACAACTTCCTGATGGAAAAAGAGTTTTGGTTATGTATGAGGCAGCCAAAGATAGGGGTATGGGCAGAATGTTCAACTTGAACATTGGTGAGGTTGAATTAAGCCTAGAGAAGATACCCATAGTTAACCAATACACTGATGTGTTTGGTGAAGTGAATGGCATCCCTCATAATAGACCAGCAGAATTTCAAATAAAACTTAAACCAGGAGTAAGCCCTGTCATTAAGAAACCAAACAGAATGGGGCCTAAGAAACTGATTGAGTTGAAGAAACAATTAGAAGAATTAGAACAAAAGGCTTCATTAGGCCTAGCAGTTAAAATTAGGGATCACCAGTAGTATTTGTTAAGAAGCATGATGGTTCTTTGAGGATATGCATAGATTATAGGGAGTTAAACTCAGTCACCATCAAAACCAAATACCCCCTACCTATAATTGATGATCTTTTTGATCAATTAAATGGTGCTAAGGTATTTTCTAGGATTGATTTAGCATCTGGTTTCCATCAAATGAAAGTGGAAGAAGAAAGTATCAAGTATACAGCTTTCAATACTAGGTATGGCTTGTATGAATATTTAGTATTGCCATTTGGATTGACTAATGCACCATCCAATTTTGTGGATTTAATGAATAGGATTTTCAGAGATTATTCGGATAAATTTGTACTAATTTTTATTGATGATATGTTGATATACTCTAAATCAGCTAATGAACATGAGAAACATATGCACATGGTACTAAGTAGACTAAGGCAACAAGGTCTTAAAGCCAAGTTTGCAAAGTGTTCTTTCTGGAGGAATGAAATAAAATTCTTGGGCCATATCATTTCTCAATAAGGAATTTCAGTGGACCCTAGCGAGGTCATGGAGTGCAAGCATGGAAAAGACCAAGCAGTGTTACTGAAATAAGATCATTCATGGGCATGGCTGGATACTATAGGAGATTTAAAAAAGATTTTGCTAAGATAGCAACCCCACTAACCAAGCTAACAAGGAAAGACCAGCCTTTCCTATGGACTGAGAAGTGTGAAAGGGCATTCAACCATTTGAAGAAGGCATTGATGGAAGCACCAGTGCTAAAAATTCCAGAAGGCAATGACAATCTGGTAGTGTACACTGATGCATGTGGGTCAGGAATAGGAGCTGTTCTTATGCAAGATGGTAGGGTAATAGCCTATGCATCAAGGCAACTGAAACCAAGTGAGACCAAGTATGCAACACATGACTTGGAATTGGCAGCTGTGGTGTATGCATTAAAGCTTTGGAGACACTACTTGTTAGGGGTAAAGTTTGAGCTTTATACTGACCATAAAGCTTTGAAATACCTATTTTCTCAAAGAGACTTTAACATGAGACAACATAGGTGGGTGGAGTTCCTTGCTGCCTATGACTTGGATATTATGTACACACCAGGGAAGGCAAATAGAGTGGCAGATGCATTGAGTAGGCAATAAGCCAAGTTGGCCACACTGATGATAGAGGAATTAAAAATGTTGTCAAATATTGACTGATGTAGAAGTGGAAAACATGGGAGAGCAAACTATGAAGTTAGATGAGGACATGGAACAATATGGCAAGCTCAACCTCATCATAAAAAAATCAGACCTAGTGGAAGAAGTGAACCAGTCACAAGACATGGATGCATTCCTAGGGAGAAGAAGGAATTGTTAAGGAATGGTTCAAAGCTTGACAAATTTGAACTGGATGAAAAAGGATATTTAAGATACAAGGGAAGACTGTGTGTGCCTAACACAGAAGCACTGCAAGGAATGATCATGGATGTTCACCACAAGTCTAAGTACACCATACATCCAGGTGGTACTAAAATGTATCATGATCTAAAGAGGAGCTATTGGTGGAAAGGAATGAAGAGGAATGTGAGTGAATATGTGGCAAAATGTACGACTTTCCAACATGTTAAAGGCCGAGTACCAAAGACCCAGTGGACTACTGCAACCTCTGGAAGTTCCAAGGTGGAAATGGGAAAGCATATCAATGGATTTCATTGATGGCTTGCCTAGATCAAAGAGAGGTAATGACAGTATTTGGGTGGTGGTAGATAGATTGAATAAGTCATCACATTTTATACCAGTAAGAAGTGATAGAAATGCACCAAAATCGGCACAAATTTTCATGAAAGAAATAGTGAAACTACATGGAGTTCCTACCACTACATTACTGACAGAGACATCATATTCACATCAAAGTTCTGGAGTAGCTTTCAACAGGCAATGGGGGTTGAGTTATGCTTGAGCACAGCCTACCATCCCGAAACTGATGGCCAAACAGAAGTAGTCAATAAATTCTTGGAGGATTTATTAAGGGCATGTGTACTTGATCACAGTGGCAATTGGGAAGACTATCTTCATTTAGCAGAATTTGCTTACAACAATAGCTACCAGAGTAGCATAGGGATGGCACCATATGAATCTCTATATGGGAGGCCTTATCTGTCACCTGCTTGCTGGTTAGAGGTAGGTGATAAGGTGATATAAGGACCAGATCATGTGAAAGAGACAAGTGCTAAGATAACACTGATCAAACAAAGAATGAAGGCCTCACAAGATAGAATGAAATCATATGCAGATAGGAGAAGGAAACCACTTGAACTTGAATTAGGAGATTATGTGTACTTGAAAGTTTCACCAATGAGGAAGGTGTTGAGATTTGGCAAGGCAGGGAAGCTAACACCTAGATATATAGGACCATATGAAATCATTGCTAAAGCAGGAAAGATGGCTTACTAGTTGAAGTTGCCAGAAGAAATGAGTGGAATACACAATGTATTTCATGTATCACAATTGAGAAAATGTGTACATGATGAATCTTCAACGATTCAGTCACCAAACCAGGTAGAAGTCAGACCAGACTTGGTGTACGAGAAGAAGCTAGTGGGCATTGTATCTAAAGAAGATAGGAAATTGAGGAACAAAACTATCAAACTAGTAAAGGTGCAGTGGAGTCTAGACCTTAATGATTGCACATGGGAGGTTGAAGACAAGATAAAAGCCTAGTACCCTCAACTATTTGCAATTATCAATTAGAGTAAAGGTAATTTATTATTCATGCTTGAATTTATTTACTTAAATATAGTGTCCAGGGTTGAATGTGTTTGTTTGATGTATGTTTTGGTTGAAAAAAATGTGTGTGTGCATGTTTGGTTTTGATGCATGACTAACACAGTAAGAAATGTAAAATTGTGGGACACAATTTCATAAAGGAGGGGTGTATGTGACAGCCCATAGTTTAAGCGTGCGTGTATATATATATATATATTTAAATATTTTATAAAAGAAAAATAGTTAGTTGAAAACACAATTCTCTGGAAAGATTTGTGTGTGAATGAGTGTGCATGCTCTTGTGCATGTGCAGACTGTTCCAGCACCTTATATGGGCAAGGCAATTTAGTGAGTAAAAGGCTCCATAGATAAATAAATGTAAAATAAATGAGTGCATAACTTGTTAGTGTGTATACATTTTCCTAATTACAATGCATAAGTAACCTAGGCAGTTTTTAGTCCAAACCCCCTACAGATTAAACACAAGCACAGTTGCTTGTGTAGGTAGAAAATGCATGAATATAAGATGTGCAAAGTGAATTGATTGACACACACACACACAAATTTAGTTAGACACATAAGTTTATATGCATGAGTAAAAACAAGAAAAGACAAACTATGCCCAAGCCAAAGTCATGCATATAGTGTGTGAAGAAATTTGCTAAAAGTGGCCAAGACAAGGGAAAGTAAGAAATGGTGGGATAGGAAAGTCGAGAGGGTGAACTGTGGGTGAAACCAGAAATGGTGATGGGATTTCTGATGAAAATAAATTACTTAACTAACCTTAAAACCCTAGAAACTCCCCTATATACATCATTATCTCCTACGGTTACATGCTAGGACCAGATAACAAAATATAGAAAAAAGAAAGAAGAAAACAGGCAGCAGTTTAAGAAATCAATGGCAGACCTGAACCAAGATTTAGGAAGGAGAACTTTGGTGAGTAAACCCTCACTTGGCAAGTCATTAAGACCTATGAAAGGCAGCCAATTTCCCCCTTAGTTTATTTTGATTCCTGTTTGATGCTTTGTATGTATTCTCATTTTAACAATTTTCTGTTGTTTCTGAGATTATGTGATTTGCATTGCTTTGTTGTCACTTAACCTATGCTTGCTTATACATGATAATCTAATGATGGAATAATAACTGATTTAACTATATGTGTATGAACTTGATAAATATTTCTAGTTAAAGCATGAATTAATAAGAAATGAATTAATAAGAAAAGTAGGGTGCAAGGCAGTGAGAGGAAGGGGTTCTCTGGCTTATGTCTTGCAACTGAAAATGTGGATTAGGGTGCAATTGGATTTCCATGTGCTAAGTCTTAATCCAACATTGATTGTTCTCTGGAAATAAGCTTGAGAAACAAGTGAATACACTTTAATGTGTAGGCTAACTGTAAGAACCTTATTACTGGAGAACCACAGTTGTATTTCACTTTCTGAAATGCTCTAATCCATGCTTTTGCCAAGGATGTATCTATGAATAAAACTGACTTGAAATGGTATACAAGGTTGATTGATCAATTGTTGAATGCATAGTTGGGTGAATGATTGATGGTTGTATGAAAAACTATTAACCCATACTGCTTAAGTATATAATAGTCTTGGATATGACACTGCATAGACCATATTGAGTCATAATAAAATTTAGTAATTAAACTAACGATGTGGGTCACCTCTATTAGGTTGGGTATGAGGGAAGTGGGTATGACACAGTGGTTGGCTTGCACCAAGGTTGGGGTGTGAGTTTGCACATGGCATGTTTATGTCCTAGTAGCTTGTAGTGCACTGGAAATTATGTGGCAGTTCTAGGCAATGTGCACCAGTGCAACCATAAATGTGATACTGGACCCCAGAACAACATGAAATGAACATACCTGCAAGGGAAATAGGCTAGAAGTATGTGGAAACCTTAGCATGTAATTTAAGGACTGATATTTTAGCTCAGTGCCATGATTACTGTATGTGCATGTTTGTGTATGATTGGGTGTTAGCACCAACCTGTGTGAGTTGTGTGATGGATGATAGGATTGTCATAATTAGAGCTTCTGTTAACCAGTTTGGTCTGAGAACACATATACACATAATTATGTTAACAATACACAACACTTTCCACTGATATAACACAGTGTAATTTGAACATGAGTAAGTAATTTAACAACCTAAGTGAAACACTTAACCTTTGAAAACAGAAAGGCAATATGGAACCTATTTTATTAGTCTTTATGCATTGTCAAATGATTTTACTTACACCAGACATAAGTCTGACCTGTTTGTTGCTTGCATCAAATGGGTGCTTCATATGCATTATGGAGCAGTTCATGGGATGCCTGCAGGAAAAGAGGAAGCAAAGTGATAAGACACAGTGTGTGATGCTAATAAGAAATTGCTAATTAACCGAATTATGACTGTTGTTGAAGAGTGACTGTTATGTTTAATGTAGCTGAAAGACTTTTCTGTAATAATATTGGAATTGTGCTAAACTTTGATTGTGATGTAATGAATGGTTTAAAAAAAAAAGATTACCATGAGATGGAACTGTTTTCAGTGGAAAAAGATAAACGTGTTTAGCTTTATATCATAACCTGTAAGCATGTAAAATTTTCATGAATTAGGTAGTGAAGTTGGTAGTAGAACTGAAGTATATGTGAACTAGTAATGTATGCATATGTATTAGACTGTTTAGAGGCTAGAATCTATTTATAGATTAACTGTAAATACTATGAAGTAAGGATGAACCCATAAGCAGAAAAGAAAAAAAAACATAAGAGGCATGAACCCAGATTTTCATAAGTTTGATGTTTAAATGAATAAGCAAAGCTAGCAAATTGTGACAAGACAGTATAGGGATCTAACCTAATCAAGTTGATCAACCTGAAAACTCAGGTGTAGTAAATAAGCAGTTGTACATGTTTGTGTGCACACAGATGCACAGAAGCATGCACAACCTCCTGTTTTGCTATTTGAAAAGCAGTTTTGTAAAAGTTTAAATATCATGAGTCAACTTACATGTTTTATTAAATATACAATTGTTAAACACAATTAAACAAACAGAAATTGGTTAGAAAAATTTGCACAAGATTCAGATAGGGGTGGTTTTTGGTTTCCAACCCTTTTTACTGTGGCTAAATCACTGGTTATTTCAATTTAAAACAAATTGAGTCATTCTTTACCCAAAAACTCTGATATTAGAATTAATATGATTTGTATGTTTATATGCACATACAAATAGTTTCCACAAAGAAGTATATCAATGTTTCTATATTGATCAGATTGGATCTTGGGAAATAAAAGAAAACTAATAAAAGAAAGGAAATAGTTGGTCTTGCAACTAAGCAACCCTGAAATTAGCACAAACTAAATTGAGCCATTCAAATAACTATTTCTTAAAGGTGGGTTGCTTCAGGAATCTTTATCGGATATTCTAATAGAAATAAAGCATACAGAGTTTTTAATTTAAAAACTAACACCATTGAGGAAACAATGCATGTATCTTTTGATGAAAATTTCAAAGATTTTGTTCAAATAAACGATGAAGATGATTTTTTTACTTTAAATAATGTATCAAATGAAACAAATTGTGAAAATGTTCATCCTAGTAAAATGATCAGACTTTTAAAAGCTCATCCTATAGAAAATATACTAGGAAATATTGAATCTGTTGTTTGACCTAGAAATCAACTAAACAAGATGAGTAATGTAGCTTTTATATCAATTATTGAACCCAAAAATCCAAAGGAAGCATCATCTGATGATTCACGGATACTTGTTATGCAAGTAGAACTGAATTAATTCACCAGAAATGATGTATGAGAACTTGTTCCTAGACCTGAGGACAAAACTATAATAGGAATTAAATGGGTTTATAAAAATAAATGAATGAACAAGGTCAGGTCGTTAGAAATAAAGCTTAGTTAGTCACGCAAGGTTATTGTCAAGATGAATGAATAGACTATGATGAACCCTTTGCACCCGTAGCAAGATTAGAAGCCATTAGAATTCTACTTGCTTTTGCAAATCACAAAAATTTCAAATTATTTCAAATGGATGTCAAAAGTGCCTTTTCAATGGTTTTGTTGAACAACCTCTAGTTTTCGAAGAAGAAAAGTTTGCAAATCATGTTTACAAATTAAAGAAAGCTTTATATGATCTGAAACAAGCTCCTAAAGCCTGGTATGACAGACTAAGATCTTACTTATTACAATCAAATTTTGAAATTGGTAAAGTAGACAATACTCTTTTTTTAAAAGAAACAAAAATGATATCCAATTAGTACAGATTTATGTACATGATATAATATTTGGATCAACAAACAATGACAGGAACAATTTTTTTTTTGAAATAATGAAAAAAGAGTTTGAGATGAGTCATATAGGTGAACTTACTTTCTTTTTAGAATTGCAAATAAAACAATTAGATAGTGATATTTTCATTAGTCAAGAAAAGTATGCTAGGCATCTAGTTAGTGATTTTGGTATGACCACTGCAAGTGGAAAACCCACTCCTATGAAACCAATGAAGCCTTAAATAAAGAAGACATGTCAAAAGATGTTGGTCAAAAAATATACAGGGGAATGATTGGATTGCTACTCTACATAACTGCGAGTAGGCCTGATATCATGCACAGTGCTTTCTCAGTGCAAGGTACCAATCTCAACCCAAAGAAACCCGTTTAAAAGCTGTTAAACGTATCCTAAGATATGTTAAACCACTTTTGACTATGGCTTATTTTACCCTAAAAATGATTCATTTGATTTAATCTCATATTGTAATGCTGACTATGCTGGTTGTAAATTAGACCGAAGAAGTACAAGCGGAACTTGTCACTTTTTTGGACATTCTCTGGTTTCTTCATTTAGTAAAAAGCAAAATATTGTCTCACTATCAACAACTGAAGCATAATATATCTCTGTCGCTTTGGCTTGTTCTCAAGTTATCTATATGCAACAGTCCCTAAAGGATTTTGGATTAAAAATTTCAAATTCACCAATTTATTGTGACAATATAAATGCAATAAATTTATCCAAAAATCCTAGTCATCATGCTAGAACAAAACAAATTGATATCAATCTTTTTCTCAGAGATAATATAAGTAAAGAGATTAGTTCTCGTGAATTTATCAACACTGATAATCAAATAGCCGATATTCTGATCAAACCCTTGAATCAATCAACCTTTATTAAATTAAGAAGAGAACTAGGTATTTGTTCTATAACTGAGATATATAATATAGATATGGTAACATATATAAATTTAAATAAACAAAGAAAAACAAAATTGTCAAAATCTTCAAAGGGATGTCGACATGCCCCTACCCCCCATGTCAATATATAACGGTAAAATTTAAAATTTTGATTTTCCCTCTAAAATCAGTTTGGTGGTTATATAATCACAACAATTTGAATTTTTCTGTCTCCTTACTTTATATTCTCTGTAATAAACTTCTGAAAATATAAAACAGTGGCCTCTTCCTCTAAGCCGAACCAAAATGCAACCTTTTCTTTCCCTTCTTCTAATTCTAGTCCATTTCAATGAACTACATTGGCTCGTGTAATGGAGATCGAGGAAATTATGAAGGATTCTGTGCAAATGCAGATTGAATTACAAGTCATGCAAATAAGGACGGCAAAGGAACAAGAGAAACAAGGCAAGATTCTTAGAAATTTGCAAAAATTTCTAATGGATAATCATGCAAACCATATTGTGATTGAAGATGATTCCTCTAACATACGTATTCATAATCCATTAGAGGACAAAGAAGAAGAAGAAGAGGAAGAGGAAGAAGCGTAAATGGACGAGGACGATAAAGTTATTTTCATTGGAGAAGTATGCTTTCACAAAAATGGTAATTTGGTCGAACAACATTGAAACTTTTGTCTACATTACCCTAATTTTTTGATTCACAAGACACCAATTGTCAAGGACTCTCGTTAGATTATTTATATTAATGTTTTTATATTTTATGTACTTGTATATTTTTTTGTCTACATGTGTAACATCATATATAATAAAATTAGATTTATGTTTCACTTATTATACTTGTTATTAGCTTCTAGTTCCATAGTTTAAGGAGGAGTTATGTAGTTTAGGATTAGTTTTTGTTGATGACAAGATAGGTTTAGATTAAGGGGCAGTTAGTAGATTAAGGGGGAGTTGTTGGAATAAGGGGGAATCAAAGTAGAATTGAAGTTTGTTTGAGTAGATTATATAAACATAGTTTGTCATCATCAAAAAGGGGGAGATTGTCAGTTCCTGAAATGATGGTTTTGATGACAACAACCTTAGGACTTGTTACGAAATATAAATACTAATATTCTTATCTAGATATATATGTATATGAAGGATATATATATATATATATAAATAGAAATATATATGTATATATATGCAGGTACTGAGAACGAAAACTGTATAGTATAAAGATTCAAGACCGAGTATAGAGATTCAAGACTGACGAATTCAAGATTGTAGAAATCAAGACTGAAGACTCATGAGTATCAAGATTATCAAGAGTTTAAGAGTTCAAGATATCAAGATAAGTAATAGGTCTAGATTTATGTTAAAACTTCATAATAGCACTAAAATCTTTATTCAGATTTTAATTGTGGAATGGAATTCACCTTCTCGCTTTAATAGTGGGATGGAACCCATGACCACTTTGGTGGGATGGTACCCACGACCTTCTCTAGTGGAGTAGAATCCAAAATTTTCAAAATGACTTATTTTTATATTTTTTCAAAACCAACTTTTTAAAAAGACATCTTTCTCTCGGTTTAAATATTTTAGCCTTAATTCAAAAACTTTTTTTTAATCATATTAATCTCAAAATCATTTCTTGTTTTTAAACTATATCCTAGTTTTAATGTTTTAGCTTTAATCTCGAAATATTTATATATTTAGTTTTTATTGATTTTATATTTCATATGACTACTTTCCAAAACCTTTTACAATCAGAAATTATATTCAAAATAGTTTACGAAGTTCTAAGATAGTTTTGACAAACTTTAGAAAGAAAATCTCTTTTAGAACAAAATTAAAATTTTAAAATATACTAAGGGATGTAGACTTGCCCCTACCCTCCATGTCCACATAGTTATCGTAGAATTTAAAATTCAAATTTTTAAAAGAAGTGTCTATTCGTCATAACCTTTCACTAACGGACATGACCTTGTCCTCCTGTAACGACCCGTAAATTCTGGTAAATAAAATTAGGTAAATTAATGAGATTTTGTAGTTAAATTAGGAAGAAATAAAAAATTTATAACCTATATTGAAGTAAATGTTAAGAATGTAATCTAGCAATGGTTATAAAAATTTAATTTTGATAATTGAAGTGAAATCCCATTTATATATGAATAGTGTAAGTTGTTACATTTGGTTATAAAATATAAAGTAAGAAAATAAAAGAAACTGTTGGATTAACCAATGCAATAATTTATTTATTAAAAGTAACTGCATGTAAATTTAGGCAATAAAGTTAGTCAAAGCTGAATTTGTATAAATTGAATTTTGTATCAATTGCAATAAAAATAAATAAAAGTTTACGTTAATTTTAATTAAGGGATGTTTGGAAATAATGTTAACGGTATTCATAATAGAACAATTTGTTGAATGAAAGAAATGGAAGAAAAGATTTATTAATGTAAACTTAATAAAAGAATAAATGGAAAGGGAAGGTCTGGCGAATTATTGAAATTTGTTAATGGAAAAATAATAATATACTTAATGGTAATTAGATTAAAGCAGAAGTATTTAGGAATTTTAACATTTGTTGGATAATAGGGAATTCATAGGTGTAAATAAAGTCATGGTAACACACGTTATAAGTTACCCGTTTATTTGGTTAATAATTAAAATGTGAATCAATTGGAATTAAATGAACCTTAATGTTATATTAATAAGAATTAACGCATTAACTAAATTAGTGCACACCTTATTAATTGAAAAAGATGGTAAAGTTAGGATTGATTGAAATTAGTAAATTGGGAAAGGAATTCAAAATTATGTTAACTGATGAAGAATATGTAATTAATTGTAAATTTATAAAATCAATGTCCGTTAAGTAGTTATAATATTTATAGTTGATAATAAACGTTACTTAGTGATTATTAATATAGTAACGGAGGTGTGAATGAAAATTTAATAGAAATGTTGGTTATTTTGTAAAGAAATTAATAGAATGTAAAATTTAATGTTATAAATTTAATAGAATGTATAGTACTTAAAACCCTTAATTAATGTGTTTAGTTGATAGAAGTACACATTTAAAACGTAATATCTATTCAAATTTAAATGTAAATAGGCGTATATTAATGCAATGAAATAAAATTAGCATTATATATTGAATTATAATTTGGATTGAAGTAATGAACTTATAAATGCAATTAAAAGCACATAGGTTGCAAATTTATATAGGTTGCTTGTTTATTTAATGAGTTAAAATAAAATTTGGTAATCGATTACAAATAAATCTTAATTTTACGTTGGTTAATGTAAATTAAAGTAACAGTTGATGTAATAAAGGATGGAACCGAGGAAAATTAGTTAAGTGGATTTAAAATCTTAATTTATGGGTGAAATTGACAAATTTCAATATGTTGAATTTGGTAGTTATTACACAATTAGTGGAAATAAAATAGTAATACGAATAAAGGTGAAACACTAGTATCAATGTAATGAAACGTAACCAAATGTAAATATGTTTATAGGATAATGATTTGTTTGAATAATAAGAAAGGGAATCAAGATTTGTTCATTTATTTGAATAAAATAGGGTAATTGGGTTTATTTCAATTAATTTAAATTAAATGTTTAAATATTATGTTAAAGGAGTTTAAGATGAAAATTGAGAATAACAATGTAATAAACCATGAACCAATTTAATTTATCTACTTGGAGATAATGGAGTGATTAACAGGATTTAAAAACCAAATAAATGAATTTCTTGGGAAATTAAGTTAATTTCTGGATAAATTGAAAATTTAAACTTAATATTGTAAATTGGGAATTTTCAATAATAAATTGATGCAGAATTTTTTTAAAAAGGATTCTAAATTTACCAAGTAATCCAAACTAAGAAAAGGACTACCTTGCAACTATGGAACAAAGTTCCTGGAGGTTGCGGGTTTGAGTCCCGCAGCTGAGATATGTTTCCCTTAAGGCCTTGAGCGGTCTATCCTCAATAAAGCCGAAAATGGTAGAGGATTAATGTTATTGGCTGGGCTGGCTAAAATGGAGGGTCAGTGGCGGACAGCTGTATCCCCTAGCTCTACTCTCCGGAGTAGGGTTGTTTTTTTAAAAATAAGCCATTCTGGCCACTGACTCGGATTTCGACGAAACCAGTTTCATCGGATCCGTATCGGTGAATTGTTGTAGGATTTCAAGTTTCGTATCGATCAGACTTGTCATTTGATCGTATGGGCTTGAAACGCCTTGAAATCAATTTAACTGAAATCAATTGAAATCAATTTGAAAATATTGATTTTAGCATAACTCCTTCATACGATGGAATTTGGACGTGAAACCTTTTCCATCGCGTTCAACATATTTTAAAACACCAATTTGGTATATGGTTTTACCCAATTTCGTTCCGGGGTCAGAACGGGTTTTTTGGGTCACTTTGGCGTTAGCGCGTATATCTGTTTTATCCATCCATTCTATTTTCAATTCTGCCTATAAATATCCTACTATAAACCCTAGCCTCCCTAATTCTCATTTATCTGTACGTAAATCTCAACTCTCTCCTCCTCAATGGCAAACAAAATTGTATATTTGCAGATCTAATTGCAAATCAAATCCAAAGCATAAATTTCAAAGTCCTTGGAAAAATCTGGAAAAAATATATGTTAAAGCTCTCGACCAGCGTTATTCACTGGTGGTGTTTGTTTTCCTATTCGATGCATCGTTTGTCCAGAATTTCTAAATCAATTCTCGACCGTTCATCGCGCGTCGATGAACGGTGTCGGACCGCAAAATCGTTTTTGGGTTTTGAAGATAGGACGATGGGGAGCGCATCTATATGGTTTGTTCGTCGTTTTGATAGTTGGATTTGCGGCAAAAATTAATTAGGGTTTCAAGCTATTAACGGCGGCTGCTATTTTTTTTGGCTCCGGTCGAAGCCACATGGGAGGCGACAAAGTGGGGGTTGCGGCCTTGAGGAAGTTCGGAGGCGAGAGCCCGGTTGCCGCGATGGTCGGCATCAACGTGGAAGCGCAGATTTATTGGCGGCATGTACCATCGTTCACGTGCGTGTTTCTGGAGATGGAGGGTTCGTGGGTGAGTATGCTGATGACGTGGCTAGTGGGTGAGTGAAATGTGTTCTTTTTTATTTGTTTTTTTATTGATTTCGATCGCATTAACTCTTTCATACAAACTCTGTTTCACACGCGATTTGTTTTGTTAGGATCGTATTGAAATTCTGGACTTGATGACGCTGGTTTGGACGAATTCTGAGACGGTCAAATTTTTGGGTTTAGATTGGATTTAAATTCAATTTAAATTCAAAAGGTGAGTGTTTTAACCCACTCACAACTTCTAAAATTTCTTATGTTTGTTAACTTGATATATGATGTGATTCAAAATTTATTTATGGTTGTTTGGCATATTTTTAATCATCATCTCAGTTGATTTCATTTATTTAAATTAATTGCTATTTAATTTATTCATTGCATTTAAACTGCCAGTTAAATTGTTAATTAATTTTTCATTGCATATAAACTGCCAGTTAAACAGTTATTTAATTTATTATTGAATATAAGCTACTATTTAATACCTGTTGTTTATTTTCCGTTATATATTAATGCTATTGATTTAATTGGATGATGATTGTGTTAAATGGTTGATGGTTGATATTGGATGAATGAATGTTGTATTTTATATTGTTATAAACTGCAAGTTATTATGCATTTTCATTTCATTCGGGATTGCGGTTTGAAATGATATACAACCGCATTTTTATTTTTAATTGCGGATTGAAATGATAAATATCCGTATCACTTGACCATATGATAGAAAATTATATACAGGCACCGCGGTATATGTATATAAAATATTTTGAAATGTTTTCTATGGTTTTGGAAAAGAATATACGGTTTAATAAATATTAATTTTTGATGTTATATAAATATTATTATTATTATATATATATATAGCTAAAATTCTTGAATTCAAGATATGTATAAAATTGTTAAACAAAAATAAGTTGAATAACGGAGTTTGATTGTTTTATTTTTATATGGTTAAGTACCTATATAAGATATTGTATATATAGAGTTTTGGTGACTTAAATAAAAATTAAGCTGGAAGATAATTATGAAATTGGTTTGAATTGAAGGATTTAAGAATTTGACTTGAATAAAATGGATGTGAAATTTAAAAAAAATTGATTTTTTAAAAGGGTATGATTTTATAACTTGATTTTGGATTAAAGTGATTTAAATAAATATCGAGTTGATTTAAATGAATATATAAAGTTAATAAATTTAAAGAACATCCAGTTATTTGAATTTTAAAGGTTTTACTTAAATAATATTTGATTTATTTAGTAAACATTTCAAATCTAAATAATGATAATTGAAATTGATATATATGGAATTATCAAAGAATTGTTTTGAAATGGTGGAATATTTAAAGATTTGAAATATATAGAAAATTAAAATGGTTTATTTGGAGATTCAAATCGGTATTTGGAATTTATTTGGGATATTAAAGAAACTACATTTTTTTATATAATATTTTTAATATTTAAACCATTTAAGTATTAAGAGTTATGATCCAAAGCTATGAGTTTCAAGGTATAGATTTAAAATTGCCATAATTTTGGAAGAGGATATATTTAAAATAAAAATGATATCGTTTAATTTGGGTTTTTAAAATAGAAATGATATCGTATTTATATGGTTTTGAAATAGATATTTTATTCTGGTTTTAAAAGTATAAACTATTTTGAAAAGACCACGGTGTTGTAATAACGATTGGTTGTTGAAGAGACCGGGATCGGAAGTTGTCATACTCTCTGCCAACTCCGAAAACCACTTTAACAACCGTGTACGCGGTGGAGATTCCAGAATGAAGTAGGATGGCGGCGGCGTTTCCTTTTAGGTAAATACGTGGACCCAACTCCCGTGAGTTGACATAAGGTGGCTAAAACAGGAGCTATTGATGGGTTAATTGAGGTCCCTTCGATATTATACTTTTACTTTTGGATTGATTCGGTGGTCACTTTTGATTTTTATTTGGGAGTGTGGCTCGAGGTGGGCGGTAGCTGCGGCTACGCGTTACCACCGACCCGGAAGTGTAATTGGTATATCTACCCTGGCATTGCCTAGTTGTGCCGTGTCACCTACCCTATCGTGCCTTGTACGAGTTTCTATTTGTGTCGTACCTATGGAGTATCCTCTGGTAGCCTCCCGATCAGGAGGTATTACGGTACTGTATAGACTATTGGCATTATTTGTGTTAAGGGCTATATGGGTAATCCCTTAACGCTATTAAAAAGTAAGTTTATTTCACGATTAGACACTATTATAATAGCAAAATATACTACATAGTAAATAGTTTAACGGATCCTTAAGATATGTAAATCCCGAGCATCTCTTGAGTTATTGCACTCATATTTATTTCTGTTGATTTAACTTACATAAGATCTTTTAGTTCTGACTCGAGTGTTTTGTCTTTTCAATTCGCTTGGGTCAGTCCGAGCGTTTCAGGATTTGAAGATTTAGCTCTGGAGGACGAAGACGAAGATTTCTATTATTATTTTTCATTATATTCCACTACACTCATATTGTTCCGTTGCATTGTTATATGGTATGTGTAACTCTGATATATATATTGTATAAGTATAATCGAATATTTTTAAAACAGCTTTATAAACTGTATAATTGATTATTATATTTTATCCTTCCGTTGTGAGATTCTATTTTTATTTCTTTCTTGTTTTTTTCTTATTTACCCCATAACAATCCTCCCTTCCGTATGGTTTGAATTGGCACGTGTGTCGATTTAAAGCGTGCGAAAAGGCTGGACGTTATACCTCCTATAAATACCAGTTGTTTTCAACGAATTTTTAAGTTAGTTTTTCTTCATTTCTTTACTCCTTATTCTCCACTCAATTATTCTATTATATTTCAAATGCTTAAATAAAACTCTATCGAAATTCTAAGTGAATAAAAATCGATCATCTCTAGTTTGATTCACTTCCACTCTCTCTCAAAGACCTTAGTGCTATTCAGAGTTATATTATCATTTGTAATCAAAGATCGAAAGATCAAAGTGTATTGTGTCTCTCTCTATCAAAGTGTGATTGGAAACTATGTGATTGTGGCCCATAAATCAATTGGATGTGACTGTAGCCCGTAAATCAATTAGGTGATCTTGTAGCTTGGTTAAATCAAGAGAGTTTCCCCTAGACTCGATGACATGAGGGTGTACCTCGTGGCCTTGAAATCGATGTTGTAATATCGACATTATATTTGAAAAGAAATCTGCACAAGAAATAGTGTGGGACTGGATGTAGGGTAACTCCGAACCAGTATAAAATTCTAGTGTATTCTTTCCTTTATTGCTTTTATTTACTATTTGCATCTGTGTCTGATTCTGTGATTGTTTCTGTGTCTGTGAATTGCATCTGTTTGGATTTAATTTGAAAAGATTTCAAAAAGATTCATAAAATTAATTAAACACTATTCACCCCCCTCTACTGTTAATTATGCCTTAAGATCCGTAATCCGCATTTCTTACATGATGTTCCTATTATATTTATATATGAAACCGGAGAGGGTAGGGTTCTATACATAGATGTTGAAACGTAGCAGAACAATAGGATGAAACTAGGATGAAAATGGAAAAATCTGAAGCATTCAACCAGAAAAAACCTAGCCTCAACCTAAGGAGTGGTCTATCGCCCTCTATATACCGGCCGACTATAGGGGATCGACCGATCGGGTGTAGAGATCGATCGCTTATGTTGTTTTGGGGAAGTTTTATTATTTTCTGTTGTGTATTATTTTGCTCCTTAATTAACTATCAACGTTAACTATTGAATTTAATGTTTACTTAACCCTTAAGTCTAATCACAGTTAATTTTGGAAATTCAAACTTTAAATTTAACTACTCATTTGAATTTGAATTTGATAATTTAAATCATAAAACTTCAAACACTCATAACTTTTCGTTTGAGCTCTATTTTTAGCATATAATATATGGAAACAGATCAGAATTTCGTCACGAATACAACAGAATAACTTTCATGATCAAATTCCAACTTTTATAAAAATTTCACTTTTATCCCTGTCCTAATTAATTGAATTTTTTTAATTTACTTACCAAATTAGGGTTGATTTTATGAGTTGTTGCATTCTCTCCCCTTAAAAAGGATTTCATCCCAAAATCTTTCAAGGGTAAACATCGTAACATGCAATAACATCCATGTTATACATCCAAGTTATCTACACAACCATCTACTCAACCAAAGTGCAATGTGATTATATACTACAAACATATTAATAATGAGCTCAATCCCAGCTTAAGTGTGTGATCGTGCTATGCAAATATGTATGCAAATACCCTAAACATGCATAAAACTGCTATATGAGTGTAAAGTGACGGTGAAATTTTTTAGCAACCATCTCCTACCATCCAATCTAGTACCCACGGTGTAACCAAAATTCTAATTTTTGAGAGAAAATTTACCAGAGAAAGGCTTAGGACAAGAAGTACTCATGCCTTCCATTGAATTTTCTTCCCATTTTACTCAAACCAATCTAATTTTTTTATTGCGGATGTGCCTAGTTCCATGCTCCATAATGCATGTAGTGTTACGGGACGCTATTGGCTCCATCTTAAAATCCCCAAATTAATCAGGATCTACCACAATTGCTATGCTATGAAGGTATTTCTTCAAATGAAAAACGTGAAAAACATCATGGATTCCATCCAACTTACACGTTTACTTATTTTTCCTTATATTGCGAAAGGCCCAATAGATTTTGGTTTCAACTTCTCCAATTATCCAAATCTTACGACATTCACTTGCTACCTAAACAATTTCGACTTTTCAAAGTCTCACAATCCAAATCTGATCCGAGTAGAATTTGTTAATATTTTCCTACCCATAATTTACGAATTTGTTTAGCCTCCCAAAAATTATATCAAGAGTACCATACCAATCATCTATTGGTGACTACCACTATCCGCAAATTCTACTAAAGGTAAGTGCTACACCAAATGTCCTCCAAAGTCCAAGATGCAAGCTCTCAACAAATCCTCCAAGTTCCTATACATTCCTTCAATTTGTCTGTCGGTCTTCAGTTGGTAAGGGATGCCCAGCTTTAACAAAGTTCCTATAGCTAGTTTCTAAAGCTATCAACAAAACTCCTCAAAATTTTGTTGGTAAACTACGGGTCCCTATCACTAACGATGCAAACCGCAATTTCATGAAGTTGTGTTGGAGACGTTGCGGTTTCATTACTTCTAATGGAAAATTCTACCACCGTCTTTCTCCTCCTAAATCGGTAGGAAATTCTCTTTACATTCCTATATATTTTATATTTTCCTTGAATGGTGACAGTACTTGAGGTAAATTATATTTTCCCTAAAATTCTTAACTTTTAGGATTAAGACATTTATTCATTTTAGGCTACTATCCTAATTTCCTCATTAACTTCTAGTCTAACTTTTGTTTTATCACCAGTTAAGAGTCCAAATAAAATTTCCTTACTTGCTTTTCTTCTCAACATATATATTTATCAAGTGGTTTAAATCACATTTATAAAGTCAACACAGAAATAAAATAAGGATATATCTTATACTACATCATGTTTTTCCAATAACTAAGAGAGACAACTAGCGACTACAACCCAAGAACTTTACAAAAATTTGATGGAAGCTGCCGTTTATTATCAATTGATATAAATGTTATTGTGATCCTAATTCTTCCTACTAAATTAAGATGGGTATTTCTAATATGTCATTTCACTATTACCCATTTCCCTTAATTTTCCTTTTTGATATTTAATAAATGTGGTCCATCTATTACTTCAATTAATATCCATAGCATTTGATCATTATTGTCAAAATTGGACTATTCCTAATTAATCCTTTGTAACGGACGGGATTTTTGACCCTCGAAAATCGACAGTAATACGTCCACTGTATTTTGTGCCGAACATTTAAGTTCTAGAAAAACCGATTGTTAAGGGTTAAAGAAAATAAGGACAGAGCATAAACTTACATGGATGGAATAATTTATAATATCAATAACCTTTACAGTGGAAAATTTGAAATACTTATATCAAAGTCTAACCGAAGCTCAGCCTGGACAGCTATAAATATCTGCCTTTACAAATGCTAAAAAACCAAAACAATGAAACAAATGCAGCGAGAATCTACATCCATACGTTGATGAAGATCTCCAACTATCCTCTAGAAAATCCAAGCATCTAAAACTAAACCTGAAACTACTCGAATTTGGCCTGAGTATTAAAAATACCCAAATCAGTCTTGGCAAATCAACATGAGAAACATGAATTATAAGTATATATTGCAGTGTCTGTAATGACCCTAATTTTGACTTACATTATTTAGGACAATTAATTAGATAAATTAAACCATATAATGTAGATAGTTAAGTGATTGAGATTTTTTAATATAGAACGAGCCGTGCCATAATGAATGCATAGCAAAAGTGAATAAAAAAAGTTAGTAGGAGGAATATGGTAAGGGTAAAATAGGAATTGCCTTTATCTTATAACCTAAAACCTTATATGCTTTATTCATTTTTCATTTTAACATTCACACACAAGACTAAAAACCCTATTGAGCTCGACCGACCACAATTGAAAGGATTCAAGGAGAAGAAAAGCTAGGATTCAAGTAAGAGCTTAAGCAAATCAATCTAAGGGCAAATCTCAACGTTCTTAACAGGAAGCCAAGGTGAATAATTAATTTACATCTCCATTTGATAATGATTTCGGTTTCATGTTTATGTCCGAATTATTTTGCAAGTAATATGCCATGTTACATTTATTTAAATGGATATATATATATATATATATATATACTTGTTGATGATTTGCATGATTTCATATGGAATTATGATATGTTTAAATTAGAGAACCTATTAAATAACATCCAAATGAGTTGCATTTTTGATATATGATCAACACTACTATAGAAGTAGGTTTCAAGTTTCAAAATTTTCTAAGTAATTGTGGGTTTTTTATGAATTTTCTATGAGAGAAAATAGTTAATTTCAGGTTTAAATTATTTAAGATAACTATATAATGATTTCAGGTCTAAAATATATATATGTTAGAAAATATATTAAAAGGGAATTATTGTAAATTTTTCAGGAATTTTCCTAAGTATTTTATTTTGGTTATAAAATTATTTAAGTTAAGGGACTTAAATGTTTTACATGTTTGTTAAGGAGAAGGGCTTGTTTGTTAAAATGTTTTTAATTTTAAATTTTAAATTTAGCAGCCTTTTAAAAAAGAATTTTGATTAAGAGTGGGCAACCAATCGTAGTTTGAAAAATTGGGCAAGTTGGGTAAAAAGGAATTAGTTTGGAAGGCAATAAACCAATTTTGTTTAGAATCACAACTTCGCCATTTCCTTAGCTTGCTTCTGTCACCATGCCCAGTTAGAACATTCACACCTATTCGAAACTAATGCATATAATACCAAGCAATTGACATGTAGTGTATTTGAGAAAGGTGGAAGTAATGATGGTGACAAAGGCATGCTTCTGAAGGGGTAGAAGCTACTTTAATTAGCTTTCGAATCAATCAACTTACCTTTATTTTGAGAAGAGGCTTTCAAACAATCTGCCACTTGCCTTTTTTTGAAAGAAGCTTTCGAAAGAGTTGCCGTCTACTTTTATTTTAAAAGAAGCTTTCAAAAGTACAGCTGCTTTTGTACCTATTCGATACCCATGATGCCGCATTCATACCTTTCGAATTAGTTAAGGCAACATTTTTTCATAACCTTAAAATAATGTATTCAAAAGGGATGCTTTCACCTTTTTACTTAGAAGCCGCCTTCTCAATTCTTTCAAAAGGGTTGTATAGCCTCTTTCAAATGGTTTCGGAGCAATGGTTTCGAAAGGGTGGTTTTCTAAACCGTCCTCTTTTTTTTTTACTTAGGATTAATGCTTTCAAATGTAATGCTTTCGCCTCTGTTCTTTATGATTCCATAGTTATACTATACGTTAAATCTAATGGTTTTGAAAGGGATACTTTTAAATGGTTTCGAAGTTACATTTCCATAAACTCTTACTTGAACCTAGTGCTTTCAAAAGGTATGTTCTAAGTGTTCCAAAAGGTTTGTTTTAAGTGTTATAAAGGGAAGGTTTCCAATGCTTTCGAAAGGAAAGTTTAAATGGTTTCGAAAAGGGATGTTTAAGGTTTTATATAATGGTTTCAAAAGGGATACTTTCTATTATTTGGAATGTATTATTTAAGGTTTTAAACAAGGGTTTCAAAATTATTGCTTTGACTTTAAGGCCTAAAGTTTTCTAAGTTAGAAAGGAGTATTAACTTATTTTGATGACAAAAAATCCCTTTGATCTAGATTTCATTTAAAAAAAATTATATAAAGCATATATTATGGCATAAGTATTTTGAGTAAAGCAAAGAACATATTTTCCTTATTTAGATATGATTTAAAAAAGGGGTTAAATCATTTTAATAGAAATGTTTTCAAGGAAAATGGGATGTGGTGGTTAACCCTAAGTTTATAACTTAGATATTAGAAGACCATATGGGACTAGTATAGGATCGCCCCCTATACATTAGCTAGTAGCCCCTAGCTAATATAAGTCCAAATTTCAAGTTTATAGGGCTTTGTCCCAGGTAAGACTAAAATTATGTTACACACAAAAAGGAATAATGAAAGTAGAAGTAGGTTATTGGTGAGCTCGTAAAAACCATTAGCATCAGTTAATCCTTGGAAAAGTAAGTTAAGGACAGATCGTTCAGTGTTGTGTCTAATAGAAGTTGGATTATTGATTATGTCTGGTAGGCCCGAGTTAGCCAATGGTTAATAGTTAGCCTAATAAAGCTGTATTATTTAGATAGATAGTCTATTGATTACCTAATTTATTTGCATGTATGTTATTGCTATTATTATAAACAGTTTGATTGCAGAATTTTGATATGTAAAGGGTATGCTTTCAAAAGGATGTTATTGATGGTAAATTCATTCCACTAAGCGCTGTGGTCTCAGTTAATATCGATAAACCGGAATGTAATAGTATTATTCCCTTCGGATTTTGTGTCTGACTCACTGTTTATATTTCCCCCTTAAACTCCCAGGTTATTAAAATTAAATTTAAGTAGATTGCAAGTTAAGGACTTTTTAAGTTTAGTAGGTTGGACGAACAAGCTTTCGAAGACGTGTAGGAGGCAAAGCTAGCCATGTAAGAGCTATTTAGTATTATTTCCACCGCGATGCATTTATGATGGATATGTCTATCTAGTACTCTGATCATCCAAGGGCGCATCTTCATATGTTGCTCTTGGCGTAATTTGTAATAATTATATTTAATCAAATACTGGCAATCATTCTGGGATTATATAATTGAATATGAAATATTGATTTGAAATGTAATCAGAAAATTTGTTTTTAAAATCCATGTTGATTTTATTTCATATTCATGTGCTTCTGATATTATGGTACCATTATCATTAATGTATTTTGTCACTGGAATTTAATACAATAAATGATTGCTGCACCTGTTGCGCTTAGCTTTGGGCCTCAAAGTAGGGGATATTATAACATGGTATCAGAGCATAGGTTTATGAAAACTTAAAAGAAATTTTACAATTAAAATGACTTTTGAAAACATAATCCTAAGGAATTAGAGAAAACATTAGGGTAAGGGATAACGATATAGTAACGTACTTGTATTTGCGATATATAAGTATATGCTTTATCTTTATTCTCCCACCTCTCTTAGGCTATTCTTCTATATCTTACAAAGACTTAAATGTAGATTTTGAAAAAGTAAGTTATGGATGTTAGGAATCGAAGTGTTAATCTTGGTGGAGGAAGCACCACAACCAATGGAAATGCCAAACCAAACACTATAAGGAATCCAGGTTGGGCATAAGCTGCTGACGTCGGCGCTGGAGCACCGCACGTTGATATGGGAGTTGTGTATCAGTTCTTTGTCAACATTATGCAAGCTGGAGCTACTATAGGATTGGTCGGACGAAATGCTGGAGAAGGAAATAAGGAAGCTCCAGTGGTCAATAACTATGCAGTACTAAGCAAAGACAATGCTAGGCTTGGAGGGAAGCTGTTTATCGGCACTAAGGACGCAATTGAAGTGGAGAATTGGTTGCTTTATTGCGAGAGGATTTTTTTCGATTTAGGACTCAACATTGAGTAAAAGAGGAGGCTTGCTTCTAAAAAATTGTAAGAAGAGCATTATACTGGTGGAACATTGTTATTGTAGAAGTGGCTAAAGAGGCTATGACTTAGGCAGAATTCAGAAGGAGGTTTGAGGAAAGATTCATGTCGAAAATCGCCAAGTCAACTCCACTCAGGAAGTTTGCTGAACTGGTGCAGGGAGACATGATAGTGCTGGAATATGCTGCTAGATTTAAGGAATTATCTAGATATGGATACATTATAGTTGATACAGTTATCAAAAGAAATGAGAAGTTCATCGGCGGATTGAGACCTGAGCTTGCTAAAGCAACTTTACCATTTATTAGGGATCCATGTGATGTAGTTGTTGAGATGGCTTTGAAGAATGAGGAGATGCTCGCTTTCTTTAAGGGTAAAAAAGTACTGGAAACTCAAGGTGGGTAGGACCCAATGTGAAAGTTTTTCTACAAGAAGGGAACTCAGAATAGTGGATCTGCCACGGAAGGAAAGACAGAAGTTATCTGCTACAAGTGTGATAAGAAAGGGAATTTCACTAATGAATGTCGTTCAAGAGATGGAAAGAAGTTGATCGGGAAGAAGAATATCAAATGCTTCAACTGTGATCAGATTGGACACTATAAGAACACGTGCAAGGAACCAGACAAGGATGGAAAAGGCAAAGTGTATGCATGAGAACCAGCCGCCTCAAGACCAACAGCAGAGGAAAAAGGAAAAGCTATGTTGGGAGGTATGCTTTTGATTCATGGTGCGTCAGTTAGATTTCTATTTGACACTAGTGTATCACATTCTATTATATCTCATTATTTGGTAGATAAGCTTAATCTAGAACCCTCATACCTAGTTACTTCCTTAAGGGTTGTGAATCCGATAGGACGGTATGCGATTCATGGGATGAGATGTGATCACTTAGAGTTTGAATTGTTAGGTTATGTATTTATTTGCAGTTTGCATGCGTTTGATTTCATAAGGTTTGGAATTTTTTTGGGTATGGATTGGTTAAGTATGATGCTAGGATATTTTGCCATGATAGGAAAATATCACTTAGACATCCTAGTTGTAGTGATCGGATTATATACTCTGTAGAAAACCCAAGTTTTGAGGTTAATGCTCTGTTGGGTGTTATGGAGACAGAAGACGAGTTAAACAAGTTTTCGTACCAAGATGAGGGAGTTAAAGGTGCAATTGGTGGATTTAGTAGGTATGAATTTATTAAACTAAGCAGTTCGCCATGGGGAGCAGCCGTAGCGTTTGAAAAGAAATCGGACAGATCATTAATGTTGTGTATCGATTATCGTAAGTTGAATGAGAAGACGGTAAAGAACCGATATCTGTTACCTAGGATTGACGATTTGTTCGATCAGTTGAGTGGAGCCAAAGTATTTTCTCAGTAGGATTTGGCAACAGGTTTCCATCAGCTTAGAGTAGTAGAAGATACTATTCTTTTGATGGCTTTTACGACCATATATGATTCATACGAATGGTTAATGATGTCATTTGGTCTATGTAATGCACCAGCATTCTCCATGGACTTGATGAACTGAATCTTCCTGGAGCATCTGGACTGATTTATATTGGTATTCATGGACGACATTTTGATGTACTCAAAGGATAAAAGGGAGCATGAAGTTCATCTTAGAGGGGTGGTTGAGATCCCGAGGCCGCATCAACTGAAAGCAAAATTTTCAAAGTGTCATTTCAGGAAGGAAGTAAAGTTTCTTGGTCATATAGTCTGAGAGAAAGGGTTGTCAGTAGATCCGGCTAAGATCGAGGCAGTGAATAGTTGGAAGAGACCCAAGACAGTGATTGAGATAAAGAGTTTTCTTGATTAGCTGGTTATTATCGGAGATTCATTAAGAACTTCTCGCGGATAGCCATACCGATGACTAAGCTAACTTGGAAAGATGTGAAGTTTGTGTGGACTGATATAAGTGAGGAGCCATTTTGGTAATTGAAACATTTATTAACTAATGTGCCTGTGTTAGTTATTCTAGAAGGGAATTGGGACTTGGTGGTGTACACTGGATTGATATGGAATAGGATAGGCGCTGTGTTAATGCAAAGAGGTAAATTAATTGCTTATACTTCTCGATAGTTCAGACCACATAAATTTAGATATCCAACTCATGATTTGGAATTAGCTACGGTAATTTTTGCCTTGAAAATGTCGAGATATTACCTTTTGGAGAAAGGTTCGAGATCATATGTCACTAAGATTTTTATTCTTCAAAAGGAGTTGAATATTAGACAACAATGATGGTTAGAGTTTTTAGCCGCTTATGACTTTGGTATGAGTACACACCAGGAAAAGGGAGTAAAGTTTTAGATGCACTTACCAGAAAATATCAAAATGTAGTATTGGTAATGGTAGCTGAGTGGAAATATTTAGAAGCAATTACTACATGAGGAGTACGAAGGAGATCGAAGAGTAGTTCTAGTCAAGAAACTGCTATGTTGTCGTATTTAGAAGTTCAATCGGTGTTGATCGAAAGGATTGCTTCTAAACAAGGGTAGGATCCATTATTAGCTGAACGGATCAGAAAGTTAAGGAATGGAATACTGAGCAATGACTTGAAAGATCACAATCTTGATCGGAACTGGTGGTTGGGGAAGAAAGGACAACTATGCGTTTCGAATGTAGAGAACCTAAGGAAGGATGTCCTTGGAGAATGTCCTTCTAAACTATGTGTCCCGAATGATGAGATGCTCGCTTTCTTTAATGGTAAAAAAGTAGTGGAAACTCAAGATGGGTAGAACCCAAAGAGAAAGTTTTTCTATAAGAAGGGAACTCGGAAGAGTGGAGCTACCAAGGAAGGAAAGACAGAAGTTATCTGCTACAAGTGTGGTAAGAAAGGGAATTTCACTAATGAATGTCGCTAAGGAGATGGAAAGAAGATGATCGGGAAGAAGAATATCAACTGTGATCAGATTGGACATTATGAGAACCAATGCAAAGGACCAGCTAAGGTTGGAAAAGGCAAAGTGTTTGCACGAGAACCAGCTGCCTCAAGACCAACAGTAGAGGAAATAGGAAAAGCAATGTTGGGAGGTATGCTTTTGATTCATAATGTGTCAGTTAGAGTTCTATTTGATACTGGTGTATCGCATTCTTTTATATCTCAATATTTAGTAGGTAAACTTAATCTAGAACCCTCATACCTAGTTACTTCCTTAAGGGTTGCGAATCCAATAGGATGGTATGCGACTCATGGTATGAGACGTGATCACTTAGAGCTCGAATTATTAGGTCATTTATTTACTTATAGTTTCATGCATTTGATTTCATAGGGTTCGGAATTATTTTGGGTTTGGATTGGTTAAGTAAGTATGATGCTTGGATATTTTGCCATGATAGGAAAATATCACTTAGACACCCTGGTTGTAGTGATTGGATTATATACTCCGTAGAAAACCTAAGTTTTGAGGTTAATGCTCGGTTGGGTATTATGGAGACAGAAGATGATCTAAACTGAGTTTTCGTTGTTAGATAGTTCAAAGATATCTTTAAGGCTATGATAGTACTTGTGACGATCCAAAATTTCTGATTATTTGAAATTGAAATATTTAATTGATTTTAAATATTTGAAAGTTAGTTAACTTGAATTTCAAGTATCCCTTTGTATTTGGCAATTTAATTATTGAATAAAATTATTAAAAATTGGGTAAAATATCGAATTTTCAGTTTTATGCTTGTGAAAAATATTATAAAGGCTTAGAAAATTCATATTGATAATATTAGAGCTAATAGAACTTTTAAAAGTTGAATTTAAAAAAACTGTTTTGTTCAGTTTGAAATTTTATTGTTTAAATCGATATTTAAAAATTGCCTTCCTAAGCATAGTCTCGGAATTCGACGAAACCAGTTCCATTGGATCCGTAATAGTGTATCATTATCGGATTTCAAATTTCGGTAGCATTCGGAGTTGTCGTATGATCGTACGGTAGATTTTTGCGCTTAAATTTTATCGAAATTTAATATTATAACAAGGTCCAAAAAAAGCTGTCTTCTGTATACGGCCAAATTAGGACTCGAAACCTTTTCCATCGTGTTCAGAATAAGGGTATAACATTATAAACGTCTAGTGGCACGCCTCGGAAGGAGATTGAGATTTTAAGCTTCGTTTTCTCAAAGATTTGAATTTAAATTTTAAATATAATAAAATGATAATATTTTCACAAGATAGAATTTTACACGTTTCTTTTCTCCTGAACATTTGGCAAATTTTAGGACACGCATTTGTTTTTGTAAAAAAAAGAAATAAATAATTAACACATAACAGTAAAAATCTAAAGAACCTCTCGTTCAAATCAAATAGAATGGCAGGCTATCATCGAATCGTTTTCGATTCAAAGAAACTATAATAGGGCCGAGCAAAAATCATAGAATGAAATCATTTTCGTTCGAATCAGAATCTTCGATGAAAAGGGGGACCGCTGTTATCATCTTTCCAATCTCGTTCCTCTTTGAAATCAAATTCACTCGACATTAGAACATTTCCTTTCGCGAAGGCATTTCATCGCAGGCGGCGTCTAAGGGTAGCACGACGTGGAGGTGAGGGATTCATGGAACTCGAGTTCGTGGATGGGCAGCGACATGTCTGGGGGATGTTGTCAAGAAATATAAGGCGACCGTTGTTTTGGGTTCGACGACGATAAAGGTTGTCGCGATCTATTGTCGATGTAAGGAGGAGGCAAGGGTTCGACAGACCAGACTTCAATAGGAACATCGGCAGTGAGGATTTGGTCAGGGTTTAAGGAGCTCGTCGCCAAATCTGGGCTGGTCGTGGCAGTCGCGGGTGAGGGTGTCGTTGGAGGGAGCAATGTGAAGTTGAGAGTGTGGTCTATGAGGTACTATCCATTTTAATTTTGACTTAATAATATATTTATACACTTATAGATTTTAAAAATATAGAGAAATATATATATATATATATATATATATTTGCTTACTACTTAAAATTAAAGAAAGAAACTTTAAATCATATTTTATTGTACAGAGGTGTATATATCTGTGTGTGTCTATATATATATATATATATATATATATATATATATATATATATATATTAAAGAAGACATTATTACAATAAAGTATGGTTTTAAGCAGCTTTTAAATTTTAAAGTTAACCTTAATTTAATTTAAATATGAAACTTTATATATATGCATATGTATAGAAAACTGATATATATATATATATATATATATTGATAAGGAGAGAAATGAATATATATATATATATGTAAAGGAAATGTTTTGAAAATGGGAATTTCAAACGTTTGAGAAGTTTTGTATAAAAACAAATTTATAAAATCTATATAGTTTATTTTTAAAGTGTGTGTATATATATGAAGTTTCAAAAATAAAAATAAATATATATACATACACATTTTAGATGTTCTGGTTTATAAATATATATATATATATATATATATATATGTATGTATGTATGTATGTATGTTTGTATATATGTATGTATGTATATAATGGATAATAGTGACTTGCTTGTTTATTAACTTATTTTAATTACTAAAGATTTTTCAAGGAAAATTGGTTTATTTAAACTATTTGTTAGATTAAATAATTAAATGGAAATTTACTTTTCGATTAGTTCAAGTGTTAATAAATCGTATCATATTGTACAAGGTCTATAACTGTGAAGATATGGTCGAGATGGAAATCGATTGCGAAAAAAATCAAAGTGAGTTAATCTCACTCATATGGATTGTTATTTAAATTTAATTAGTTAAATTTAAATATTTGGTTGAATGATTGAATTGATTGGGTGTGGTATATTATATATACATACACACACAGACACACACACACACACATATATATATATTGGAATGATTGATTCCCCACATTATATAGCGGACAAGACATTATGCGCCGCATAATAGCGGATGAGAAAATATAAAACCATATACCGCGATATTCCACCTCGAAGTGGAATGGGTATTTTATATTGTGCTAACATCTATGGATGCAGGGAAACAGGTTGGAGGGATCCAATTGGATTCCTCAAAATTATTTAGATTGTTTTAATATGCTGTGATATGGTTTATTAATATTCTGTGATAAATTATATTGGTAATTGAAAATACTGAATGCCGTGGTTTGATTGAATATATTTGGATATACAAAGTTATCAAAATGTATAGATGGATTTTTGAAGGAAAATAAAAGGAGAGAATTTTTAACTGAAATAATTATAGAGAATTTGGTAAATTAAAGAAGGAATTGGAAAAGAATAAAAGTTGATTTTTATATTCTAATAAATAAATTCCAAGTATGGTAAATGAAATTTTTGAATAAATAGGAATACATGGATTTTTAAACTTAATTGATATTATTTAAGTGAATAAAGGATTAATTTTAAATTCAGGATTAAATGGTTTAGAAAGAAATAAAAAAATTGAAATAAAGATGAAATTGGTATTTTCAGTTTAAATAAGATTTTAATAAAGGAGTAAATCTGAAATTAATGGGTTTTGAAATAAATTTGGGTAAGTAAAGAAATTTATTTCAAAAATGGAGTTAGACTTGAAAATCGATTTGAAAACTGATTTAGTGTTGAAATGGTGATTTAAAAAGAAGATGAAATTATGGAATTTATAAACTGGGTTTATAAAGTGAAATAAAATATCGGTGGATATTTGGAAGCATAAGTTCACGATGGGAATTTATAAAGGAATGGGTAAATTTGTTTTAAAAATAAATAGTGGTTTATTTTTAAAAAGTGTGGAAGAGAAGGGTATTTCACTGGAAACCAAGTACGTTTTCAAAGCAGATTTTTAAGTATAAGTTAAAAGTTTTAAAGTTGTTTAAAAGAATATATTTAAGAAATAATTATTAAGTTGTTAAAATCTTAAAGGTAAAGATTTATTAAATTAGTTATAGTGGTAATTAGTTTTAAAAAAGGTTAATTGGTATTTTGTTTAAAAAAAATAATTATTAATATTTATATTTTATAAAGTAATTTTATTTTAAAGATAGTTTGGTTAAGTTTTATTTTAAAAACTTGTATAGAATTTCAAAACACTTATTTTTTTAAAGTTTAGTTTGGCTTAACATTTGTTTTAAAAATTTAGTTTTATATTTTATAAAGTATTTTTATTTTAAAATATTTTTTGAAGTATATATTTTTAAATAAAATGTTTATGTAGTTTTAATTTAAATCTTTAAAGTATATTTTAGAATAAAGTGATTAATTTATTTTCAAAAATCTAAAGTATTTGGACTTGGTGATTTTAAGTGGAAATAAACAATTTTGGAATTTATTCCGCGAGTGAAAAGAGATTTGTAACTGATTTCAAAAGATTGAAGTGCAAAAGATATCTTGCGAAGGTTTTTTGAATAATAAATAATTATGGAAATTATTTAATCTGATGGTTGTTTGAGAATGTTATTTGATAGTTAAATAACCGACTATCAATATTGGACAATACGCTGATCATTTCGAAGAGGCCAGGATCGGGATTTATTTTCCAAAAATCACTTCGATCCGGTTTGAACGATTTCGTGAGGATGACAAGAGTTGGGAGTCGAAGATAGAGCAGTGAAGTATAATGGCTAGTCGCTACTAATCATGAGGGTGATTCCGAAATGGATATAGTAGGAATAGTGCCTTCGGTTCCGTTCGAACCTGGAACGGACTTGTATGGACGAATGCTTTCAGGATATCGTTAGGAGGACGATGAGCATTCTAAGTGAATGTGTGTTAAAAAGGTAACGCATAGCTTAAGCCTCATCAACCAGGAATGGCTAAAACAGGGGAGGTGCATACAAGGCTAAGCGGCTAGCAACCAATTAGGGTAAGGTCAACCCTGTCTAGATGTCCCATTTTATTTCGACTATGTGGCGGATGCTGATCCCAACCGCAGGGTGAACTTATTCAGACTATCCAGTAAGGGGTAGCTCCGGTCTTGTGATGCAGGGGATCAGGGTGGATCCTCGGTACGGTGATCTAAACCACGTACTGTGACGGGCGGTACCCCAGTAGCCCTGCCATTGATAGAAATCCGTTCTCCCTACGTACGTTTAAGGTTTTTGTTTGTAGAACCCATTTTGTGGCTAGTACCTGGAATTTAATAATGTAACAATTTCGGCTATTTGAATAAGTATTTGTATATAGACACTATTATAATATCAGAGGATTTTATAAGAATTGTTTTGGTTATCTAAGGAAAAAACCTCGCAGTTTTATTTATAGGTTGGTCTTACGAGATACCTTTGATTTCAAAGGATTTTGAAAACCTTAATAATCCAATTGAGTGTGATTTATCATGCTGGTTTTCCAGGCTGGCTCGGGTATTATTTAACTATAATGCTCGGTTCAGACCGAGTATTATAGAGTACAGGGAAGGATGCTGTGAAGCTCAGGAGACGAGCTAGATGGCTAGACGTAGCATACATACTTGATATATAATTCCGTTGTGTTGTAAGTTGTATTGTCAGTTTGGTAAATACAAGTTAATATCCAGTTGTGTGTTATAGATATTGATGAACTCTGATGTTGTATTCTGATGATGTTTGTATAAACAGATATAATTTCTTTTTTGTAAAGATCAGTTATTATCTATTATATTTTATTCTGCTACGACGCTAAGATTCTGTTATGTTTGTTTTCTCTTCTTCTACCTCCATTTCTTTTAACCCTAATGATTCGATTTTTTAGACGTCAGAAAAATCAGGTCGTTACACTTGGTATCAGAGCTAAAGGTTAAGCGAGAACCTTGGCTCTGGTGGGAATTACTCATTCGTATAGAGTCCATAGTACTCTAGAATGAGTTTGAGTGTATTAATAGTATGAGCGCGTATTTGTTAGTGAATATAAAAATTGTTTTTATATTGCGTTGACTTATCAGTTAAGTATTTATGGATTCTGGTCGATGTATGGGACGCCATGTCATGGATAGGGGTTTCTAAACTCTTAAACAAGACAAACCGACACAGTACTGTTTTAAAATAGGGTAAATGAAATAATTTTACCCAAATTATTTTTGTATATAAAAGAGATAATTTTCTGTAAATTATTATAGTTATATGATTGCTTGATTGTTAGGAAGTGATAATATTAAAATATGATCATTGATGTATGGAAGTTGAAATAAGAAAATAATATTATAACCAAAGTTAAGAAATAATTTGTAAAACAGAATAAGATTTGTAAATATGAATTATAAGTGTGATTTATAATTTAAATAAAATTGTAGAGTTATATTGAATATGAATTGAAAGAATTTGGAATTTGGAATTTTGGGAAAAGTTTAATTACCTTTGGTTTGGAAATGGTTTTCAAAGGTTTGGAGGAATAATAGTGACATTATTTTGGAAATATTTTTGAATTGGCTTTGAAATAAGGTGAGGTTTGGAATTTAAAAATATTTGGAAGAGTTTAAAAAGAGGTAAAGCACTGAACTCTTTTCGGTCACTGAGAAATAACTTCGGTGATGACTACAGCATCATTGATGTTCATTTTCAAGTTTCCAGGAGAGGAATTGCTGCCAAAATAAATCAAATTGAAATTATTTGCAAAGGTTGAGTTTGATATAATAAATGCCTTTGGATATAGTTGATTTCAAAGGTGATTTTGAAATGTTGAGAAATTTTTTGTAACTCTGGAAGTAAATTAGAAATGTTTATAGAATTATAAGGGATTTGATAACTTATTAAAATTGAAATTTATCGAAATAGAAAAATTAAAATTAAAGAAGAATTGAATAAAAGTTGGTATGAAAAAAAATAAGTGAGAAAACTTGTAGAAGTTTAAATTTGAATTTAATTGGAGTATAATTATATATAGTTAGATAAAAGTGAATTTATATAAAAGTCTAAGGAGATTAAGTGAAATGGTTACTTAATAAAAAGTTATAAGTTGGAGATAAATTTTGGATAGACAATTGAATTTACATTTGTAAATTAGTTGGAACTAGATATTGGAGTTCAATTTGAATGGTGCTAAATAAAGTATAATGGAAAAATTAGTCAAGTGGACTAAGCAAAACAACAGATTGAAAATAAAATTTGTAAGTAAATGGTAAGCAAAGGAATTAAAAATTGAGTATTGGGATGATGTTTAATTTAAAATTGTGTTAAGTAAAATGAAATCGTAAAATGGTTCGAGGAAACTAAAAGAAGTAAAGGTTTGGGAAATAGAACTTTATTTAGATTCAAAATTTAATTTTGAAATGAAGTGATAAATAAATTAGCGAGTTATTCATATTTGAAATTGATATTGATTGAAAACAAATTAATTATTGAATTTAATTTAAAGAAATGCTTAATTAAGAATCGTTTGAGATAAGGTGAATAAAAATTCAATATTCAGAGTTTGAAGATGAATTAAATTCAAGTGGAATTGAAAATGAAAATCTGGATGAAAATTTGAAAAAGGTATTAAGATTTGAGATCAATTAGTAAATTGAAGCAAATTGAATCTATATGGAATTGGAATCCAAATTGATTAAATGTAGATAGAAACCAAGCTGTAAAGTGAAAGTAATAATATAAGAATATATAAAATGCATATATTAAACTCAGGAATGGTTGGTGAAGTTCTTAAGTAAATTTGGTATTGAAAATACTAAGTTAATAATAGGATGAAAATTAATCTAGAAGTTGTGAAATGGGATGGTTAGGAATAAGTGAATAGAAATCAAAATAATGTGAATAGAAGACAATTGATATAGATAATAATCAATGGATATAAATACGTAAGATGTACGTATATTATTTTATTTGCATAGCGATTTGATCCAGATTCGAACACAGAATTTCGAGGTAGTTATACCGATCCGAGTTAAGATTTTTCACTCGATTTTCGACGGCGAACTATGGATATGGATTTTTGATTTATTCTGGAAATTCTCTATCATAGTTTGTGGCTATGCAAGGAGAATGACGGTTTTTGATCAAGAAACCAGATCTGAGTCCGCACTTGGAAGTCGGGTGGACGATACTAGTTCGGAAGTAGAATTGTGTTATCGATTGAGCAATCGAATTGGGTATTGCATACGGATGATATATGTGCTTCATACGGATGTAAATGAAATAGATATGAGAAATTTTGTAAAGAAATGCGTAAAGCGATTTTGAATGTTGTAATCGAATATTATGGCCTAGTGGGATACTGGTGTTTAAAAGCAAAAGGGAAATTGGAATTTTTGATTTCAGAAGATAAATAGAATTGCAACAAAAGGTATGTATATAAATTTCTGTATGAAATTTGATGGTTTTCTAGTCTAGCCACTTGGCTTTTTTGTTTTCTTTTGAAATCTAGAGGCCCGTAGAGGCATTTTGTAGTTGTACCGAGCTAGCCTCACAAAGGAAACGCTGGCGAAATTTTTGAAAAATTTAGGGAGTTAGAAAAGTTTTGGAAAATTTTGATAATTTAAAATTTGAATTTGAATTATAAATTTGAATTGTTGAGTAAATATTGCTGTTTGCAAACTATGGAAGATTTTGGAAAGTTAGTAGAAGTGATAGTGTGTCTTTTATAAAAAAACTGTTTGGGAGTTGAAACTGTTTGGTTTTGGAAAATTGTTATAAACCGTTGGATTGGGAAATAGTGAATAGGTTATGGACCGTTCTTCTTAAATAGTAATTTCAGGGACGAAATTCTTTTAAGAAGGGAGGAAAGTGACGAACCAGAATTTCTGATTATTTGAAATTGAAATATTTAATTGATTTTAAATATTTGAAAGTTAGTTAACTTGAATTTCAAATCTCCCTTTGTATTTGGCAATTTAATTATTGAATATAATTAATGAAAATTGGGTAAAATATCAAATTTTCAGTTTTATGCTTGTTAAAAATATTATAAAGGCTTAGAAAATTCATATTGAAAATATTAGAGATAATAGAACTTTTAAAAGTTGAATTTAAAAAAAACTATTTTGTTCAATTACTGTTTACATCGATATTTAAAAATAGTCTTTCGAGGAACGGTCTCGGAATTCGACGAAACTAGTTTCATTGGATCCATAATAGTGTATTATTATCGAATTTCAAATTTCGTAGCATTCGGTGTTGTCGTGTGATTGTACGGTAGATATACGCGCTGAAATTTTATCGAAATTTAATATTATAACTGGGTCCAAAAAAACTATCTTCTCCATACGACCAAATTAGGACTCAAAAACTTTTCCATTGCGTTCAGAATAGGGGTATAACATTATAAATGCCTAGCGGCACGCCTCGAAAGGAGATTGAGATTTTAAGCTTCGTTTTCTCAACGATTTGAATTTAAATTTGAAATATAACACGTATGTGTTTAAAATGATAATGTTTTCACAAGATAGAATTTTACACGTTTCTTTTCTCTTCAACATTTGGAAAATTTTAGGACACGCATTCATTTTTGTAAGAAAAAGAAATAAATAATTAACGCAGATAAGCAAAAATCTAAAGAAATTCTCGTTTAAATCAAATAGAATGGCATCCTATCATCGAATCGTTTTCGATTCAAAGAAATTATAATAGGGCCGAGCAAAAATCATAGAACGAAATCGTTTTCATTCGAATCTGAATCTTCAATCAAAACGGGGATCGCAATTATCGTCTTCCCAATCTCGTTCCTCTTTGAAATCAAATTCGCTCAACCTTAGACCATTTCCTTTCACGAAGGCATTTCATCGCAGGTGGCGGCTAGAGGTAGCACGACATGGAGGAAAGGGATTCGTGGAACTCGATTTTGTGGATGGGCAGCGGCATGTCAAGGGGATTCGGTCAAGGAATATAGGGCGGCCGTGGTTTTGGGTTCGGCAACGATGAAGGTTGTCGCGCTTCATTGCCAATGTAAGGAGGAGGCTGGGATTGGACAGTCCAAACTTCAATGGGAACATCGGCGGTGAGGATTTGGTCAGGGTTTGAGGATCTCGTCACCAAATCTGGGCTAGCCGTAGCAGTCGCAGGTGAGGGTGTCGCTGGAGGGAGCAGTATGAGGTTGAGAGTTTAGTCTGTGAGGTACTATCCATTTTAATTTTGACTTAATAATATATTTATACACTTACAGATTTTAAAAATATATAGAGAAAAATATATATAGGACAGGATCAGATATATATATATATATATATATATATATGCTTACTGCTTAAAATTAAGGAAAGAAAGTTCAGATCATAATTTATTGTACAGAGTGGTGTGTGTGTGTGTGTATTAAAGAAGACATTATTACACTAAGGTAAGGTTTTAAGCAGTTTTTAAATTTTAAAGTCAACCTTAATTTAGTTTAAATTTGAAATTTTATATATATGCATATGTATAGAAAACTGAAATATATATATATATATATATAAGGAGAGAAATGAATATATGTATGTATGTATGTATGTATGTATGTATGTATGTATGTATGTATGTATGTATGTATGTATGTATGTAAAGGTAAGGTTTTGAAAATGAGAATTTCAAACGTTTGAGAAGTTTTGTATAAAACTAAATTTATAAAATCAATATAGATTATTTTTAAAGTGTATATATATATATATATATATGAAGTTTCAAAAATAAAAATAAATATATATACATACACATTTTAGATGTTCTGATTTATAATATATATATATATATATATATATATATATATATATATATATATATATATAGGATCATAGTGACTTAATTGTTTATCAACTTATTTTCATTACTAAAGATTTTTCAAGGAAAATTAGTTTAATTAACCTATTTGTTGGATTAAATGGCAATTAACTTTTCAATTAGTTCAAGTGTTAATAAATCGTATCATATTGTACAAGGTCTATAGCCATGAAGAAATGGTCGAGACGGAAGTGGATTGCGAACAAAAATCAAAGGTGAGTTAATCTCACCCATCTGGATTGTTATTTAAATTTAATTAGTAAAATTTAAATATTTGGTTGACTGATTGAATTGATTGGGTGTGGTATATTATATAGTGTGTATATATATATTAGAGTGATTGATTTCCCGCATTATATGGCGGATGAGACATTGTACGTCGCATAATAGCGGATGAGAAAATATAAACCCATATACCGCGATATTCCACCTCAAAGTGGAATGGTTAGTTTATATTATGTGCTAACGTTTGTGGATGCAGGAAAACAGGTTGGAGGGATCCAATTGGATTCCTCAAAATTATTTAGATTGTTTCAATATCCTGTGATATGGTTTATTTGATATTCTGTGATAAATTATATTGGTAATTGAAAATACTGAATGCCATGGTTTGATTGAATATATTTGGATATACTAAGTTATCAAAATATATAGATGGACTTTTGAAGGAAAATAAAAGGAGAGAATTTTAAAGTGAAATAATTATAGAGAATTTGGATAAATTAAAGAAGGAATTGGAAAAGAATAAAAATTGATTTTTATATTCTAATAAATAAATTCCAAGTATGGGAAAGGAAATTTTTGAATAAATAGGAATAAATGGATTTTTAAACTTAAGTGATATTATTTAAGGGAATAATGGATTAATTTTAAATTCAGGATTTAAATGGTTTAGGAAGAAATAAAAAATAATTTTTGAAATAAATACGATATTGGTATTTTCAATTTAAATAAGATTTTAATAAAGGAGTAAATCTGAAATTAGTGGGTTTTGAAATAAATTTAGGTAAGTGAAGGAATTTGTTTCAAAAATGGAGTTAGATCTGAGAACCGATTTGGAAACTGATTAGTGTTGAAATGGTGATTTAAAAGAAGATGAGATTACTGAATTTATAAACTAGGTTTATAAAGTGAAATAAAGTATCAGTGGATATTTGGAAGAATAAGTTCATGGTGGGAATTTATAAAGGAATAGGTAAAAAAAAATTAAAAATAAATAGTGGTTTATGTTTAAAAGATGTGGAAGAGAAGTGTATTTCACTGGAAAGCCAAGTACATTTTCAAAGCAGATTTTTAAGTATAAGTTAAAAAAATTTAAGCGGTTTAAAAGAATATATTTAAGAAATAATTATTAAGCTGTTAAATTTTCAAAGGTAAAGATTTATTAAATTAGTTATAGTGATAATTTTTTTAAAAAAAGGTTAAATGGTATTATGTTTTAAAAAAGATAATTATTAATATTTATATTTTACAAAGTAATTTTATTTTAAAGATAGTTTGGTTAAGTTTTATTTTAAAAACTTGTATAGAATTTCGTAAGTCTTATTTTTTTTTTAAAATTTAGTTTGGCTTAGCTTTTGTTTTAAAATTTTAGTTTTATATTTTATAAAGTAATTTTATTTTAAAATATTTTTAAAGTATATATTTTTGAATAAAATGTTTAAGTAGTTTTAATTTAAATGTTTAAAGTATATTTTAGAATAAAGTGATTTAAGTTATTTTTAAAAATCTAAAGTATTTGGACTTGGTGATTTTCAATGGAAATAAACAATTTTGGAATCTATTCCGCGAATGAAATGAGATTTGAAATTGATTTCAAAAGATTGAAGTGTAAAAGATATCTTGCGAAGATATTTTGAATAATAAATAATTTTGGAAATTATTTAATCCGATAGTTGTTTGTGAATGTTATTTGATACTTAAATAGCCGACTATCAATATTGGCCAATGCGCTGATCGTTTCGACGGGATCGGGATTTATTTTTCAAAAACCACTTTGATCTGGTTTGAACGTTTTTATGAGAAATACAAGAGCTGGAAGTCGAAGATGGAGCAGTGAAGTGTAAGGGCTAGTTGCTACTAATCCTGAGGGTGATTCCAAAATGGATGCAGTAGGAATAGTGCCTTCGATTCCGTTCGAACCCAGAACGGACATATACGGACGAATGCTTTCAGAACATCGTCAGGTGGACGATGAGCATTCTAAGTGAATGTGTGCTAAAAAGGTAACGCATAGCCTCGAGCCTCATCAAATGGGAATGGCTAAAACAAGGGAGGCGTACACAAGGCAAGTGGCTAGCAACCAATTAGGGTAAGGTCACCCCTATCTAGATGTTCCTTGTTATTTCTGTTGTGTGGCAGTTATTGATCCCAACCGTGGGGTGAACTTATTCAGACTATCCCGTAAGGGATAGCTCCGGTCTTGTGATGCAGGGGATCAGGTTGGATCCTCGGTACGGTGATCTAGACCACGTACTGTGACGGGCGGTACCCTAATAGCCTTCCCATTGATTGAAATCCATTCTCCCTACGTGCCTTTATAGTTTTTGTTTGCAGAACCCACTTTGTGGCTAGTAGCTGGAATTTAATAATGTAACAATTTCGGCTATTTGAATAAGTATTTGTATATAGATGCTATTATAATATCAGAGGATTTATGAGAAATGTTTTGGTTATCATAAGGTAAAAACCCAACATGTTTATTTGTGGCGTGGTCTTACAAGATACCTTTGATTTCAAAGGATTTTGAAAATTTTAATAATCCAATTGAGTGTGATTTCTTACGTTGGTTTTCCAGACTGGCTCGGGTGTTATTTAACTGTAATGCATGGGTCAGACTGAGTATTATAGAGTACAAGAAAGGATGCTGTGAAGCTCAGGAGACGAGCTGGATGGCGAGACGTAGCATACATTCTTGATGTACAATTCCACTGTGTTGTAAGTTGTATTATCAGTTTGGTAAGGACAAGTTAATATAACTGTCCAGTTGTGCGTTATAGATATTGTTGAACTCTGATGTTGTATTCTGATGATGTATGTATAAATAGATATAGTTTCTTTTGTGTAAAGATCAGTTATTATCTATTATATTTTATTTCGCTGCGATGGTAAGATTCTATTGTGTTTGTTTTCTCTTCTTCTACCTCCCTTTCTTTTAACCCTAATGATTCGATTTTCAGGCATCGGAAAAATCGGGTCATTACAGTACTACCACTGAAACGGGCCATTGAGTTTCAGATAGAATTAGTATGAAGAGTTGAACCAGTGAATAGAACACCAACTAGAATGACACCTACCAAGATGAGAGAGTTAAAGGTGCAATTAGTGGATTTAAAAGGTAAGAATTTTATTAAACTAAGCAGTTCGCGATGGGAAGCAACCGTAGTGTTTGAAAAGAAATCGGATGGATCGTTGATGTTATGTATAGATTATCGTAAGTTGTATGTGAAGATGATAAAGAACAGATATCCGTTACCTAGGATTGATGATTATTTCGATCAGTTGAGTGGAGCCAAAGTAGTTTTTCAGTTGGATTTGGCAACAGGTTTCCATCAGCTTAGAGTAGCAGAAGATATTACTCCTTTGATGGCGCTTAGGGCCATATATGGATCATATGAGTGGTTAGTGATGTCATTTGGTCTAACTAATGCACCAGCATTCTCCTTGGACTTGACAAACCGAATCTTCCAGTAGCATCTGGATTGATTTGTATTGGTATTCATAGACGACATTTTGATATACTCTAAGGATTAAAGGGATCATGAAGTTCATCTTAGTGTGGTGCTTGAGATGCCGAGGCAGCATCAACTGGAAGCGAAATTTTCAAAGTGTCATTGTTGGAAGGAAGTAAAGTTTCTTGGTCACGTAGTCTGAGAGAAAGGGTTATCAGTAGATCCGGCTAAGATCGAGGTAGTGAATAGTTGGAAGAGACCCAAGACAGTGACTATGATAAAGAGTTTTCTTGATTAGCTAGTTATTATTGGAGATTCATTAAGAACTTCTCGCAGATAGCCACACCGATGACTAAGCTAACTTGGAAAGATGTGAAGTTTATGTGGACCGATAAGGGTGAGGAGCCATTTTGGAAATAAAACATTTATTAACTAATGCTCATGTGTTAGTTATTCTAGAAGGGAATCGGGACTTGGTGGTGTACACTGGTTGCATGTGGAATAGGGTAGGAGTTGTGTTAATGCAAAGAGGCAAATTGATTGCCTATGCTTCTCGATTGTTTAGACCACATAAAGTTAGATATCCAACTCATGATTTGAATTAGCTACGGTAATTTTCACCTTGAAAATGTCGAGACATTACCTTTTGGAGAAAGGTTCGAGTTGTATACAGATCATAAGTCACTAAGATATTTATTCTCTCAAAAGAAGTTGAATATTAGACAACAATGATGGTTAGAGTTTTTAGCCGCTTATAACTTTGGTAAGAGTTCACACCAAGAAAAGGGAGTAAAGTTGTGGATGCACTTAGCAGAAAATATCAAAATATAGTATTGGTAATGGTAGCTAAGTGGAAAGATTTAGAAGCATTGACTACATGCGGAGTACGATGGAGATCAAAGAGTAGTTCTAGTCAAGAAACTGCTATGTTGTCGTGTTTAGAAGTTCAACCGGTGATGATCGAAAGAATTGCTTTTAAACAAGGGAGGATCCATTATTAGCTGAACGGATCAGAAAGTTAAGGAATGAAATATAGAGCAATGACTTGAAAGATCTCAATCTTGACCAAAACTGGTGGTTGGGGAAGAAAGGACAACAATGTGTTTCGAATGTAGAGAACCTAAGGAAGGATGTCCTTGGAGAATGTCATCGATCAAGATTTAAGATTCATCCGGGAGGAATTAAGATGTATCTGGATATGAAAAGGAGTTTCTTCGAGAAAGGTATGGAGAGAGATGTAAGCTTATGGGCAAGGCAGTGTTTGAACTGTCAACATGTAAAAGCCGAACATAAAAAACAGAGTGGGTTACTTCAGCCTTTGGATGTTCTAGTCTGGAAATGGGATTCTATCTTAATGGATTTCATAGATGGGTTGCCAAGGTCGAATAAAGGAAATGAGAGTATATGGATTATAGCGGACAGATTGATTAAGATTGCACACTTTATACCTAGTAGTTCGACTAGGACAGCATCAAATTTTGCTAATTTATTCATAAGGAATATAGTTAGGCTGCATGGAATTCCTAATAGTGTAATAAATGACAGAGTTTCCTTATTTACCAGCGAGTTCTAGAATAGTCTAAGAGACCTTATGTACCAAGCTCAAGATGAGTACCGCTTATGATCGACAAATAGATGGACATAAAGGGAGGGATCAATAAGGTACTTGAGGATTTGTTGAGAGCTTGTGTACTAGATTTTGGTGGATCATGGGAAGATCGCCTACACGTAGTTGAGTTTTCCTTTGATAACAGTTATCAGACTAGTATAGGAACAGCGCCTTTCGAAGCTTTGTATGGAAGACCATGCAAATCTCATGTTCGTTGGTTGGAGTCTGGGGATAGACTAATTTTTGGACTAGATTTGGTTAAAGAAGCTGTAGAAAAGATTGTGTTAATTCAAGCTAGGATGAACGAAGCTCGGTCTAGGTAGAAGAGTTATGTTGATAAAAGAAGGAAAGACTTAATGTTCATAGTTGGAGATCATGCTTTCGTCAAGGTGTCATCGATGAAAGATATAACCAGATTTGGAAATTAGGAAAATTGGCACCGAGGTTCGTTGGACCATTTCCTATTATAGAAAGGATGGGGAAACTCGCATATATAGTAAAATTACCAAGTAATTTGGCAGGATTCCACAATGTTTACCATATTTCTCATTTAACGAAGTGTATTCGAGATCCAAAGTCTACTTTTACACCGACTGTGTTAGATGATCTAGTAGTAGAATTGGACATGACTATGGTTAGAAAACTTGTTCGTATAATAGCGAGAGATGAGAAGAGACTAAGGATCAAGCCAATTAGATTAGTCAAAGTCCAATGGAGTGACGATGAGAGAGACTGTACTTGGAAAACCAAGAGTAGGATTAGAGATACTTATCCTGATTTATTTTATGGTATGTTTTAGCTTTATGTTTGATTGTGTGGATGCCTTATCGAAATTTCGAGGATGAAATTCTTTAAGGAGTGGAATCTGTAATGACCCTAATTTTGACTAACATTATTTAGGACAATTAATTAGATAAATTAAATGAAATAATGTAGATAGTTAAGGGATTGAGATTTGTTAATTTAGAAGCAGCTATGCTATAATGAATGTATTAGCAAAAGAGAATAAAAAAGTATGTCAGAGGAATATGGCAAGAGTAAAATAGGAATAGCCTTTGTTCTTATACCCTAAACCCTTCTGTCCTTGAACATTCACACACAAGACTAAAACCCTATTGAGCTCGGTCGACCACCATTAAGAGGATTCAAGGAGAAAAAAGCTGGGATTCAAGTAGAAAGCATAAGCAAATCAATCTAAGGGAAAATCTCAACGTTCTTAACAAAAAGCCAAGGTGAATAATTGATTTACATCTCACTTTTGATAATGATTCGGTTTCACATTTATGTTCAAATTATTTTACAAGTAATATGCGATGTTATGTTTATTTAAATGGATATATATACTTGTTGATGATTTACATGATTTCATATGGAATTATGATATGTTTAAATTAGAGAACCTATTAAATAATATCCAAATGAGTTGCATTTACGATATATGATCAAAAACACTATTTTAGAAGTAGGTTTCACGTTTCATAATTTTCTAAGTAACTGTTGATTTATTATGAATTTTCAATGAGAGAAGAATGAGGAGATGCTCGCTTTCTTTAATGGTAAAAAAGTAGTGGAAACTCAAGGTGGGTAGAACCCAAAGAGAAAGTTTTTCTATAAGAAGGGAACTCAGAAGAGCGGAGCTGGCAAGGAAGGAAAGACAGAAGTTATCTGCTATAAGTGTGATAAGAAAGGGAATTTCACCAAGGAATATCGCTGAGGAGATGGAAAGAAGGCGATGGGGAAGAAGAATATCAAATGATTCAACTGTGATCAGATTGGACATTATAAGAACCAGTGCAAGAAACCAGCCAAGGATGGAAAAGGCAAAGTGTAACATCCCCGTTTTTAAATCAAATTTAAATTGGTAGTTTATTTAATTTTTGAAATTTAATTGTGAACTAATTTGGCCTTTTTCAAATTTAAATGGATATTTGTTTGTTTATTAGTATAAATAGATATATGTATATGATTTTGAAATAGAATTTCTAATTGGAAATTCAAAAAAATATAAAATAAATATTTTGAATAATACTTTAATTTTAAAAATTTGATTGTGGATTCATTTGAAAATTTTGAATAGATATATATATATATTTGAAAGTTAAATTGTGAATAAAACTTTGATTTTGGAAAAATTCGAAATGTAAATATTTATAAATATATTGAATTTGGAAATTCTAAAAATTTAATACTAATAGGAAAATTTGTTTTGTATTTCTAATATGATGATTTGAAAATTTTATTTTGAAATTGATTTACAAAAGCTATTTAAAAAAAATTCTAATATATATATATATGCATACATGTTTATTTCTTTTATGTATATAGATAAATGTTTATTTAAAAGTATAATAGTTTTAATTTAAGTAAGATTTGATAAAAATGGTTTGTAAAACTAAATTGAAATATACATATAAACATTCAAGAATATAATAAAATAAGTTTAAAATAGGATTTGAACATTTTCTTTAAAAAAATATAGTTTGTAAATATATAAAAGGTTTAAAAAATATAAATTAAATAAAAGTTTAAACATTTAAATACATGCATAGGACATGTGTAACAATTTAATTAACATCAAAATACAAGTGTTAAGATTAAAATGCATGCAAAGGACAAGTGTCATTTTCCTTGATTTCTATTTTTGAAAATGGATAAAAAATGAGAAACAAGTTTATAAACACAACATCCTCTTCTTTATCATCTTCTATTCATTTTCAAAGTAAAACAAAATGACTGTATAGACTTTCTATAACCAGAAATTAAAAGCAGAAAAAATAAAATTAAACAATCTCCAAGTTTAAAGCAAAGATCAATATCTACTCAAAGTTGAAGCATGCAGAGTGATCAAACAATTTCAAGCCTGGAAATCAATTCTTTAAATATGAGCAAGGTATAAAACAAGAAAGTAACAAGTGTCATCTTTTAAATATTCCTTTCATTTTTGAATTTAAAGAAATAAGGAAAAAAATGGTTTTAGACATTTATATTAAGCAATTATCTCTAAAAATAAAAATTCACGGTGATAACCAAATATATGTCAAAATCAATACTCATACTTCCAGACTTTGATTATCCCAACGGAATTGTGTTACAGAATGATGATTTTTGACCTTAATATCATAATTTTTAGTTTTGACTTGTAATAGAATTTTCAAGATGAACAGAGAACCCATTTTCGTCACTACCCGTTGAACGACGACGTGCGATGGGTCGAGATTGCTGTTAAGGGAAGCTTGAGTACTGAAAATCAACAAAAAAATAAAAGTAACATTTATTAATGATCAAGGAGAGTGTACGGCATGATTCTAGGTTTTTGACCCAATTTTATTCGATGATATAGATGCGACAATTTCGTGGTCGCTGCTGCGTCGAGTTGCACCAGACCGGGGGAAGGAGTAGCGTGGGACGATGAAGTTTCTCTGGTCGGAGTCTCGTGGTCTCGGTAGCTTTTCGCGGCGGTGAGTGGTTGTTTTATTCGATCAAGTTCTGGTTCCAGGCGTTCTAAATTTTTCGAATTCGATTGACCGTGATGTTTGATGATGAGGGTATTCGTGGCGACTTAGGTGATGATCGGCGATCTGTTGGCATCGGCAAAGTTGACCAGAACGTCATCGTTGATCCGTTCACGTGCACGTGGTATCTCGATGTCAGGAATAGTTGAAGGTTGGAGAAGACGAAGTAGTTCTCGGGTTTGTACTCGAGACATTTTAAAATTAGCTCAGGGATTTTGGAAGTAAAGCTCGGGTTCGTGATGAAATGACTCGAGCATTTTAGCGGGGGGATTCAAATGGTTTTTACAGTTTTTAAAGTTAAAATTTGCCAAAGATTTTGCTCGTGAATTTCCAGTTTTGGCCCGGGTTGTTTATAAGCAGGTCAAGTTTTGAAAATTTAAATGGAAGATATGTTTCAAGTTTTAATTTTTCAATAAAAACAAGAACCAGGTCTTAATGCAAATGAATGGTAAAAGGAAAAAAAACAAGTTTTCCAAAGGCAAGCATTTACCAAGTTTTAAAGTTTTTAAAACAAGTTTAACGGGTTTCAAAGTTTAAAATGTTAAATGTCTTTGAATTGTTTAAATAATATTAAATTAAGAAAATGGTAATAGGATGAAGTGTTTTAATCCTTAATGTCATTTAAAGGTTTGAGTCAAGTAATTATTAATAATTAATTATAAGATTATCAACGAGGTTTAAATGATAATTAATGTAAGTGATTAAGTAAAGTTAATTAATGATAAGTAAATAAAAAAGTAGTTATTTACTTAAAGATAATTACCTTTTGAAAGTAATCAAGGATAATTAATGATCAAAGGTTGATTTATCAAGTAATCAAAAGTTATTAATTAATGGTTAAAGCTAATTAAGCGATTAAGGATAATCACTTATTGAAATTAATTAAAAATAATTAATTAAATGATAATTAATTAAGGGTTAATTAATTAATGTAATTAATTAAAGATTAATTATTTAATGATTAAAGGTTAATTGATTTAATTATTAATTAACGATAGTTAATTAATAATTTTATGGTTAATTAATAAATGATTAAAGAATAATTAATCGAAATAATTTGTAGTTAATTATTGTAAATTAACTACGATTAGTGATTAATCTTATTTGAATTAATCAGATAATTAAATGATCTTATTTATGGATATTTGGATTCTATTTGATGTTGAATTGTGATATTCTTGATATATGATGCTTTGTGATATGAATTGTTCTGATTTAAGTTGCGAACTGTGATGCAATTTATTCATCTGTGATGTAATTTATTTATTTGTGAGAAATTTATATTATTTATCTATGATCTGTGAATGAAGATAAGCGTTATAAAAATACACCGCTTATCTATATTTCTGTGTTTGAATCTATAATGGTTGATGATGTTGCACTATTGTGTGAAACCCCTGGACTACACCATACACACACAAATATGGATTGCACGAGGAAAGTGGTTAAGTCACAGATTTTTGAAATAGTTTTAAAGTTGAATTTTGAATTCAAATAGTTCTGAAAATAGAATTGGGTTAAATATGAAAAGCTTTTGAAAAGGAGTTCCAAGATAAAAGTTATTTTGAATAACTAGGTAAAGTTTTAATAATTTGATTTGAATTCGAATTCAAAATTGGAAGTTGAATTCTATGTTTGGGAATTATGGTTTTAAAAGGGTATACAATTTATAAATGTATTTATATGGGTTTTAAACCATTTAAAAAATATTGTTTTGGGAATTTGAATTTAAACCAAGCTTTATACTTAAAGGGCTTTAACATGTATAAATGTAATCGGATTTTTCCAAAACGAAAACTATTTGTTTTCAAATAATAAAAGCTTTCATATAAGAAAAGGATTTCCAATTTGTGTTGAAAAGTTTCAATTTTGAAATGAAATTGTAAATTATTTTGAAAGCTATGAATGAACCTTTGTGAAAGATTATAAACCTTGTTTTGAAATCGAAGAGGATTTTAGATGGTGTATCTTTTATATAAAAGATTTGAATTGAAAACGGGTTTGAAAGCTATTAAATCTTTGATTTAAAGATTGAACGAGTTAATCCAAAATGAAATGGAAATTGTTTTGAAATCTGTGAATGAATCTTTGTGAAAGACGGGTAACTTTTTGAAGTGAATTTTTTTTAAAAGATTAAAATGGTAATTTGTTTAACCATTTGAAAGAAAATTTTAGCGTTTTAAGTTGTGACTTAACTGAAATACCAATATCCATATGTTTTTAAAAGATTCATTCTTGAATTCAAATTCCAAATTCAATTTAAAAATCCATTTATATACGTATATAAACAAACATCTTATTTAATTTGGAAAGTTCAAATAATTACATAACTTAATAAAATACTTATTTTTGAATTCCAATCCAAAATTCTATTTAAAATATTTTTTTTACTTCCAAATATTCTACACATATTTTTTTTCTTTATCCTGGAATTTTCATCACAGCTTGAATCCAAAATTCTATGATACAACACTGATCACCAACATAAATCAGAGCATAAAAACAAATCCATTTCAAATGAACTTTGAAACTTTGTAAAAAAACTTGTTTTAGTATTCATTTTAGGCTCCAAAACATAGTTAATATATTTCATAACTTGATTAAATTTAAATTTCAAAACTTTATCACTTTCTTCCCTTTTGAAACTTGCCCTTACCTAAAAAAACTGTAACGACCCGTAAATTTTCGATAATTAAATTAGCTAATTTAATAAGATTTCGTGATTTAATGTTAGAAAAAAATTGTAATTCATTTGGAATAATAATAAATGGAATGAATTGCAACAATTATCCAAGTAATGAAAAATAAATGCTACTTAGTAAATGACTTTGCAATCAATAGTTGAATAGGATATTAAATGTTGAATTCATTGGGTATGATAGAGTAATTGATTGATAAGTAAAATCTATTTGAAATCAAATATTGAATATTGAACACGTAATTGTTTAAATTAAATATTTAAAACTTATTGAATAATTGAATAACTGTAAAATGAAAATAGTGTTCTAAATTTTGAAATGGTTTTAAAAGTTGAATCTTATAAGTTCAATTTCAATATTTCAAAAGATAATGAATTATTGGATAAGCGAAATTGTCTAAATTAAATATTTGGAATTTATTGGATAAATAAAATAACGGGTTTAATATGATTAAAAATGATTTGTAAAATTTTATTTTATCATATTGGAGTTATAGTGATGTTATAGAACTTTTAAAACGGAATTTAAAATTTATTTGTGAAAATTGAATATTTTAATATTTAATTATCGCCTGAAAAATAGCCAATTTTTGAACAGTCTCAGAATTGGACGAAACTAGTTCTATTGGATCCGTAATAGTTAGTTATTATCGGATTTCAATTTTCGTAGCAATCGGAGTTGTCGTTTGACCGTGGCAGCTCGAAACGCGTTGAAATTGTTTTAATATTAATTTGGCGAGTTAAAATAGTCATTTTTCAAACGGTCTCGGATTTCGACGAAACTAGTTTCATTGGATCCGTAATGTGATATTATTGTAAGGTTTCAAATTTCGTGTCAATCGGATTTACCGTTTGTCCGGGGCAAGCCAAAACGCATAGAAAATCGTTTAATCGGTTTAATTTAAAATTGATCATTTATTTTCGTAACTCTCACATATGATCGAATTAGGCCTTGAAACTAGTTCCATTGCGTCCGGAATGGGGGTAAAACCTTATAAACGCCTGGCGGCACGTCTCGATTGGAGTTCGGATGATTTTGGATCTACCTATATATATACGCACGCAAACCGAGGCAGTTTTATTATTATTTTAATCCAGAAACCCTAATTGACTTCAGCCCTAGCCGCCATTTCCTGAATCAATGGCCACGAAATTCGAAACTTCTTTCTCATTTTCCTCTCAATCCATCAACAATTAGCAAAAACTCTCAACTACAAAGTTGTAGAGCACGATGAAAGCTTCAAATCCATACGGAGATGATCAAAAACGGAGCCACGGATCAACGGGAAATCGTGTAGGAAGGGGCTGCGTTTTTCACGTTTTTCGAGGTGATAGGGGAGGCCGAGTTCAACATGGTGGCAGCCGATGGTGGCTCTCGAGCGGGGCTTCGCAACGATGGTCTCTGATCAACTTCCCGACGCTTGTGGTGGTCGCAAAATGGAACCCTAGTTTGAAGCTTGATGGGTTCTCATGCGTGCGTTTCCTGTAGAAGTAACGTGAGGTAGGAGGAAGATCGCGCACGGCTTGGATTTGCAGGCTTTGAGATGGATGGCCCAGATCTGTTAGGGTTAGAAATAAAATAAAAGTTGTATATTATTTATATTTCAATTTGTGTAAACTTCTAAAATGCATAACTTTTTCATACGAGGTCGAAAACGCACGAAACTTTTTGCGTTGGAATCGTATCGACGAGGACTACGCAATGGAACTGGATTGGAATCATTTGGAGCTAGAGAAAATTTTGGGTTAAATCGAACGTCGTTCGATTTGATTTAAATCGTAAAAATCAAGGTGAGTGTTTTATAACGCTCACAACGTACTGAATATCTTTATGCTAGTTAAATTTGACATTATGCATAGTTATGATTTTTATTTGTTGTTGTTTGATAAAATTTAATTATCATATTGATTGTCATTTGAATTCACCGTTAAAAAAAAAAAAAAATTAAATTGACAGTTAAATTTAAATTAAAATTGAATTGCGATTAAATTACCTGACATTGATAAATATGAAATTGCCGTGAATTGTATTGTTTATTGGATGATGTATTTTGATGGATGCTATTGGTTGATAATTGAATGTTTGGATGTTTATTTGCTTATATAGATCCTGTTATGCATACATATGATACTGAGATTTAATTTAAGTAATATATACTCATCCCTGACATTTAATTGAAATAAATAATTACTTGGCCATAGGATAGAAAATTTTATACGGACACCGAATTGGCTAAATTAATAATTTTGAAATCGTCGATTTGAAATTTATTTAAATGTTTCGATTAAAAGTGATAAATAGAAATCAATTTACAGAAATCGAATTTGTCGAAAATTTGAGTTGGAATGTTGAAATAAATTTTGGTTAAAAGAAATTGGTAAATAATTTAAGTTGTGACTTTAAAATTTAAAATTTGGATACGATTGAATTTCGAAAATCTATTTATTTTAAAGATTGAACATTATTTCGAGCTTTGAATATTACTAAGTAAAAGTGATATGTAAATGATATTTTGAAATCAAGTTTGGAATTGAATCATATTTGGAATTTGGATTTAAACTTGAATATTGTTGGAAATTTTGTTAAGTGTTATAAATTGATATTTTGAGAAATCAAGCTCCAAATCGATATAAATTGAAATTGCATTAATTAAAGGTGAATGTAGAATTGAATTGATTTGAAGTAAAAGTTGACATTGTTTTGAATTGAAATCGAAATTGAATCGGTAGAATGGAAATTGAAATTGATTTGAATTGGGAAGTTATAATTGAAATGGATTGATTTTGAAGCTGTTTTAATTTGTTTTCAAAATTTCTCTGTTATATAAACCATTTTGAATACTTAAATTATTTTAATCTATTTTAAATCTACTTAACCCAATTTAAATTATTTTAAACTAATTTATCTATTTTAAATCCATTTTAAAGATTTTAAGTGTTTTTAACTATTTTAATTATTTAAAACTACTTTTAAACTACTTAAAACTATTTTTCTAAAATCCTAAGCTGGTCAATAAGGTGAAATGTTTATATTTAAATCTTTAATTTAAATATGAAATCTGATATTTTGAAAGATACGATGATATTTGAATGGATTTGATTTTTGAAGCGAATATGATATTTTGATATCAATTATGAACCGATTTGAAATATAAAGAGCCAAAGGTGTAATAATACGTAGTTATTAAAGAGACCGGGATCGGATATGGACATACTCTCTGTCGATACCGAAAACCACTTTAATAACTATTATACGCGGAGTGATGATCCAGAATGAAGTGGATGGTTTGGTGAACGCGTTGACTGAAGAAAGAGAACGATTTTTGGATGACCCCTGACATGACTAAAACAGGAGCCGCGCCGGGCCATTGAGGTTCGCCACCTCTAGCGGACACACTTCTTCGATACCATATCTATTACATTTGTGATGCGATTTGGGTGCACCCCTTGATTTGGGAGTGTTGTTTCGCGGTGTTGGGGTAGCTGCTGGCTATGCCCAACATCAGTCCGGATCACGCAACTACTAGTATCCTAGTTGGTATTGCCTCATGTACCTTGTCATACTGATTATCCTATTCGCGATCACTACGTTTTGATTTGTACCTTGAGTATATGGATTGCCCTCTGGTGACTTCCGGTTTTGGGGAAACTACGGTCTTGTATATGCTTTTGGGAATATAAAAATGTGTTAAGGGGGATTATGGTAACACCTTAACGCTATTTTGATACTTTATATTACTGATAGGCATTATCTACTTAGCGTATATTACTACATAGTATATAGTTTCACGGATCCTTGAGAGATGGAAAATCCCATAACATCTCTTGAGTTATTGCACGCACGTTGACACTGGATAGGAGATGTCAAACCCCGTAAACATCTCTGACGCCGTTACACTCATATTTATTTACGATTGACTTAACTTACATGAGGATATTTAGTCCTGACTCGAGTGTTTGTCTTTTCATTACGCTCGGGTCAGTCCTGAGTTTTCAGATTTTTGAGGATCTATTTCTGGAGGATGAAGACGAAGATTTGGTATATTATGTACTACTATTATGTTCATTCCATTCCGCTGCATTGTTGTATGATATTTGCTGTGTATGTAACTCTGATAAATGTTGTATAATAATAATCAAATGTATTCATTTCAAATGTATTCATTTAATTAACAGCTTCATGAACTGTTATTTTATTATTATACTTTAGCCTTCCGCTGTGAGATTCTGTGTTGTTTCATTTCCTTTATTTCCCTTCCTTTTCTTTTCTTAATTACCCCAATAACTATCTGCCCTTTTAATGGTTTGGAATCGACATGGGTATTTGATCGTCGGTTTAAACTGTCCAAAAAGGCGGGCCGTTACAGTTGGTATCAGAGCTTTGGTTTAGCGATAAACCTTGGCTCTAGTGGAGAATAACTCATTGAAATAGAGGTAAACTATATGAATGAGTTGAGTGTATATGAGAAAGCGTAGTTGTTATTTGATATAAAATGGTTTTATATTGTGTTAATTTGTTCCGTTGAGTATTTATGAATTCTGGTCGATACTTGGGACGTCAAGGCGTCGATAGGAATTTCTAAACACTCGAATAGGACAAACCAACACAATATCATTTTGGAATATATTTTATATAAAAGAATTATTTGAATATTTATTCATTTTGATTGAATTGATTGTTAGGAGATGATAATATTAGATTATTATCGTTATTGTTTGATCAGTCAGTATTTACAACAATTGATTAAATAACAATGGATTTAGGAAAATGAAATCTTGTAAACACAATTGATAATGAATATAAATGAATTTTAACTTGGATTTGGGAATTTAAATTCCGGTGTTTGAAATTGACTTACAAGAATTTGAAAAACATAATATGAGTATTATATGATAGTATAATTAAGTTGAAATTGTTTTCGAATGATTTTTTTTTATGATAAGTGTTATATTCCCTTCTCTTGACGCTGGAAAATGATTTCGATGATGAGTGCACGCATCATCGGCGTTTATTTTCGAGAGTCCGAGTGGGGAGACCACTTAATAGCTTGTCTAAACCTTTTTTTAATTCAACTTTTATTTTATTTTGTATTCTCTATAGTATGATTTGATATATAAATTATATAAGTATATATTATTTCAAAACTTGATTTGAAATGAAACCGGGATTGGAATTCTTAAGTTCTTTAATAATTAATGATTTTTTTTATGATTGAAATGAATTTAGACTTGAATCATTAAGGAACTTCTGAATTGTGAAATGAGAAATGAACCTAAGAGCTAAGTGAAAATATCAATTGAAGTAGAAATCCTTAGAATTAGGAAATTATGAACTTAAAATAAAATTGAAACTGTAAAACTCGCGTAGTATTAAATTTCATTCTATAGCATAGATATAACTTACCAAAATATTTAAGAAGTTCAAAAATGTTATATGAATTGTTAATTGGATAATATACAAGTATAGGTTTGAATAATGAAATATGCATTTAATTAATGGTTGCAAATATAAATAAAATTGTTAGTAGATAATTGGAATTTAAATTAACATTTAAAGGTGATTCACAGTTATGTTAATATAAAATGGAAATACTATATGTGAATGTAAACGTGAAATTAAATTATAGTGAAATTTAAGTAATGACTTAAGAATTAATTAATTGAAAATTCAACTTTAAATGGAAAGAAGTTGTATGTTGTTTAACTACATTCTATTTGCATAACTATAACTTACCAAATACTTAAAAGGTTTAAAATGCTAATAAGGATAAGTAGAGAAATAATATACCAGTGAGAGAGTGAAAAATAAAATGTGAAGATCTATTGATAGTTGTGAATATAAAAGAAATTTAAGCTGTAAAATGAATGATATATATAAGTGAATGAATAAAAATAATAAATTAATGAAATATAAAATTGGTAAATGGAAACTAATTAAATTTGAATATAACTAAATGTCAATAAACTTGGAAGTGTATGAAATTAAAATTGACTTGGAAATGTATAACTGATTTAGTGTAGATTTTGGATGGATGTTAATGTTTGATATGCATTGGTTGTTAGATGGATGATAATTGATTAGGTAGAATTCATTAGTGTTAATGGAATTGAATAAACGGAATAAAATTTTAAAAATAATTAACTTCAAATTTGAAGCAAAGTGAAATTAAATATAATTGAATTCAATTTAAATTGAAGCAAATTGACTTGAATTTAAAATGTGAATGAAACAAACTTGAATAAATCGGAAACAAATTGAATGTAAACCTATTGCATGGATGAATAAGAAAATAAATGACTTTGTGTTTATGATTGTTTTTTTAGAAAATTTGAAGTTTTGATGGTTTGCACTTTGAAATAATAAAAGCAAATTTTTGGGAAAATCCAAATTTGTCCAATATATGCTTAAACGAAAACAACCATAACTTTTAAATGGCTAAACGGAATTCGACGATCTTGGACTTTTCGAAAAGCTCAGAAACTATAGCACAATTTTTGTTTAGATAACTTGAGAAAATTCCTACGTTTAATAGGTTAAAAACTTGAATGTTACTCGCTGTCCTGTGTAAAAATAAGTAAAATCAGTAGTATACACCCTTAGTATTTTCGCCATATCTTTTGACTGGTTTATCGGATTTTGATGATCTTGCCCTTTATGGAAAGCTAAGAACTTAAGATAAAACTTTTGTTTTAAGTGTTTTGTGTTTTGATGTCGTTTAGAAGGTCGAAAACGTGGGTGAACGTCGCTGACCTGCGCAAACACTGCCCAGGCTGAAGCGTATCCCCTAAGTAAAACGGCCATAACTTTTGAACGGATGATCCGAATTCGATGATTTTGGACATTCCGGAAAACCTGAAATGAATGCAACAACTTTTGTTTAGATTCTATTGTCAAATTTTACAGTTTAGGTGACCTAAAGCTAAGATTTGTTTGCTGTCCAGAAATTGAAATCTCAGTTTTGAAGCTAAATATGTTATATATATGTTGTGTAGGCTAAATATATCGATCTATCTTTATATGCATGGTTCTAACTTAGTTATTGAGCATTTTAGTAGGTAGCAAAGGGGTTGCGCTTCGTTGTGGAGCTCGCTTCTACGCTAAACGCATAATGTAAGTAAAATGCTAAATAAAAGGTACGCTTACGGTTTTATATGATATTGGTGATATTTATATGTTGTTTCCCCACATATGGGATGCCTCATCATTGAGATGAGATGTATATTTATGATATATATGCTATTATATTTTTCCGATCGAGCCGCGCAAAGGAGACTCTGCCGAATTTTTCCGTAAAATCCGGGTGTTAGAAAATTTTTCAAGTTTTAAAATTTTTATAACTTGTTTTGATTACTAACTTTTAAAGTTAGGAAGCCGTTTGGAGTAACTTAGTGGAAGCGTAGCTATGACTTTATAAATGGAATTTCATTGTTTTACAAGTGGATAATTTTTAATAAAATATATCTAATGTTGAATTCTATACTTAGTTTCTTTTCCTTTCTTTTCCCTTCTTTTCCTTTTCGAGGACGAAAAGTTTTGAGTGGGGGAGAGTGTAACGACCCGTAAATTTTCGATAATTAAATTAGCTAATTTAATAAGATTTCGTGATTTAATGTTAGAAAAAAATTGTAATTCATTTGGAATAATAATAACTGGAATGAATTGCAACAATTATCCAAGTAATGAAAAATAAATGCTACTTAGTAAATGACTTTGCAATCAATAGTTGAATAGGATATTAAATGTTGAATTCATTGGGTATGATAGAGTAATTGATTGATAAGTAAAATCTATTTGAAATCAAATATTGAATATTGAACACGTAATTGTTTAAATTAAATATTTAAAACTTATTGAATAATTGAATAACTGTAAAATGAAAATAGTGTTCTAAATTTTGAAATGGTTTTAAAAGTTGAATCTTATAAGTTCAATTTCAATATTTCAAAAGATAATGAATTATTGGATAAGCGAAATTGTCTAAATTAAATATTTGGAATTTATTGGATAAATAAAATAACGGGTTTAATATGATTAAAAATGATTTGTAAAATTTTATTTTATCATATTGGAGTTATAGTGATGTTATAGAACTTTTAAAACGGAATTTAAAATTTATTTGTGAAAATTGAATATTTTAATATTTAATTATCGCCTGAAAAATAGCCAATTTTTGAACAGTCTCAGAATTGGACGAAACTAGTTCTATTGGATCCGTAATAGTTAGTTATTATCGGATTTCAATTTTCGTAGCAATCGGAGTTGTCGTTTGACCGTGGCAGCTCGAAACGCGTTGAAATTGTTTTAATATTAATTTGGCGAGTTAAAATAGTCATTTTTCAAACGGTCTCGGATTTCGACGAAACTAGTTTCATTGGATCCGTAATGTGATATTATTGTAAGGTTTCAAATTTCGTGTCAATCGGATTTACCGTTTGTCCGGGGCAAGCCAAAACGCATAGAAAATCGTTTAATCGGTTTAATTTAAAATTGATCATTTATTTTCGTAACTCTCACATATGATCGAATTAGGCCTTGAAACTAGTTCCATTGCGTCCGGAATGGGGGTAAAACCTTATAAACGCCTGGCGGCACGTCTCGATTGGAGTTCGGATGATTTTGGATCTACCTATATATATACGCACGCAAACCGAGGCAGTTTTATTATTATTTTAATCCAGAAACCCTAATTGACTTCAGCCCTAGCCGCCATTTCCTGAATCAATGGCCACGAAATTCGAAACTTCTTTCTCATTTTCCTCTCAATCCATCAACAATTAGCAAAAACTCTCAACTACAAAGTTGTAGAGCACGATGAAAGCTTCAAATCCATACGGAGATGATCAAAAACGGAGCCACGGATCAACGGGAAATCGTGTAGGAAGGGGCTGCGTTTTTCACGTTTTTCGAGGTGATAGGGGAGGCCGAGTTCAACATGGTGGCAGCCGATGGTGGCTCTCGAGCGGGGCTTCGCAACGATGGTCTCTGATCAACTTCCCGACGCTTGTGGTGGTCGCAAAATGGAACCCTAGTTTGAAGCTTGATGGGTTCTCATGCGTGCGTTTCCTGTAGAAGTAACGTGAGGTAGGAGGAAGATCGCGCACGGCTTGGATTTGCAGGCTTTGAGATGGATGGCCCAGATCTGTTAGGGTTAGAAATAAAATAAAAGTTGTATATTATTTATATTTCAATTTGTGTAAACTTCTAAAATGCATAACTTTTTCATACGAGGTCGAAAACGCACGAAACTTTTTGCGTTGGAATCGTATCGACGAGGACTACGCAATGGAACTGGATTGGAATCATTTGGAGCTAGAGAAAATTTTGGGTTAAATCGAACGTCGTTCGATTTGATTTAAATCGTAAAAATCAAGGTGAGTGTTTTATAACGCTCACAACGTACTGAATATCTTTATGCTAGTTAAATTTGACATTATGCATAGTTATGATTTTTATTTGTTGTTGTTTGATAAAATTTAATTATCATATTGATTGTCATTTGAATTCACCGTTAAAAAAAAAAATTAAATTAAATTGACAGTTAAATTTAAATTAAAATTGAATTGCGATTAAATTACCTGACATTGATAAATATGAAATTGCCGTGAATTGTATTGTTTATTGGATGATGTATTTTGATGGATGCTATTGGTTGATAATTGAATGTTTGGATGTTTATTTGCTTATATAGATCCTGTTATGCATACATATGATACTGAGATTTAATTTAAGTAATATATACTCATCCCTGACATTTAATTGAAATAAATAATTACTTGGCCATAGGATAGAAAATTTTATACGGACACCGAATTGGCTAAATTAATAATTTTGAAATCGTCGATTTGAAATTTATTTAAATGTTTCGATTAAAAGTGATAAATAGAAATCAATTTACAGAAATCGAATTTGTCGAAAATTTGAGTTGGAATGTTGAAATAAATTTTGGTTAAAAGAAATTGGTAAATAATTTAAGTTGTGACTTTAAAATTTAAAATTTGGATACGATTGAATTTCGAAAATCTATTTATTTTAAAGATTGAACATTATTTCGAGCTTTGAATATTATTAAGTAAAAGTGATATGAAAATGATATTTTGAAATCGAGTTTGGAATTGAATCATATTTGGAATTTGGATTTAAACTTGAATATTGTTGGAAATTTTGTTAAGTGTTATAAATTGATATTTTGAGAAATCAAGCTCCAAATCGATATAAATTGAAATTGCATTAATTAAAGGTGAATGTAGAATTGAATTGATTTGAAGTAAAAGTTGACATTGTTTTGAATTGAAATCGAAATTGAATCGGTAGAATGGAAATTGAAATTGATTTGAATTGGGAAGTTATAATTGAAATGGATTGATTTTGAAGCTGTTTTAATTTGTTTTCAAAATTTCTCTGTTATATAAACCATTTTGAATACTTAAATTATTTTAATCTATTTTAAATCTACTTAACCCAATTTAAATTATTTTAAACTAATTTATCTATTTTAAATCCATTTTAAAGATTTTAAGTGTTTTTAACTATTTTAATTATTTAAAACTACTTTTAAACTACTTAAAACTATTTTTCTAAAATCCTAAGCTGGTCAATAAGGTGAAATGTTTATATTTAAATCTTTAATTTAAATATGAAATCTGATATTTTGAAAGATACGATGATATTTGAATGGATTTGATTTTTGAAGCGAATATGATATTTTGATATCAATTATGAACCGATTTGAAATATAAAGAGCCAAAGGTGTAATAATACGTAGTTATTAAATAGACCGGGATCGGATATGGACATACTCTCTGTTGATACCGAAAACCACTTTAATAACTATTATACGCGGAGTGATGATCCAGAATGAAGTGGATGGTTTGGTGAACGCGTTGACTGAAGAAAGAGAACGATTTTTGGATGACCCCTGACATGACTAAAACAGGAGCCGCGCCGGGCCATTGAGGTTCGCCACCTCTAGCGGACACACTTCTTCGATACCATATCTATTACATTTGTGATGCGATTTGGGTGCACCCCTTGATTTGGGAGTGTTGTTTCGCGGTGTTGGGGTAGCTGCTGGCTATGCCCAACATCAGTCCGGATCACGCAACTACTAGTATCCTAGTTGGTATTGCCTCATGTACCTTGTCATACTGATTATCCTATTCGCGACCACTACGTTTTGATTTGTACCTTGAGTATATGGATTGCCCTCTGGTGACTTCCGGTTTTGGGGAAACTACGGTCTTGTATATGCTTTTGGGAATATAAAAATGTGTTAAGGGGGATTATGGTAACACCTTAACGCTATTTTGATACTTTATATTACTGATAGGCATTATCTACTTAGCGTATATTACTACATAGTATATAGTTTCACGGATCCTTGAGAGATGGAAAATCCCGTAACATCTCTTGAGTTATTGCACGCACGTTGACACTGGATAGGAGATGTCAAACCCCGTAAACATCTCTGACGCCGTTACACTCATATTTATTTACGATTGACTTAACTTACATGAGGATATTTAGTCCTGACTCGAGTGTTTGTCTTTTCATTACGCTCGGGTCAGTCCTGAGTTTTCAGATTTTTGAGGATCTATTTCTGGAGGATGAAGACGAAGATTTGGTATATTATGTACTACTATTATGTTCATTCCATTCCGCTGCATTGTTGTATGATATTTGCTGTGTATGTAACTCTGATAAATGTTGTATAATAATAATCAAATGTATTCATTTCAAATGTATTCATTTAATTAACAGCTTCATGAACTGTTATTTTATTATTATACTTTAGCCTTCCGCTGTGAGATTCTGTGTTGTTTCATTTCCTTTATTTCCCTTCCTTTTCTTTTCTTAATTACCCCAATAACTATCTGCCCTTTTAATGGTTTGGAATCGACATGGGTATTTGATCGTCAGTTTAAACTGTCCAAAAAGGCGGGCCGTTACAAAAACCCCGAGCCAAAACAATTTTTACCCGAGATCAACTTCGGGCAACCCACCCTTTACATCTACTTCGAGTCGACCCTTCATTTTTTCGTGCTTTAACCCGAGAGAACTTTTCTTCCCAAACTATCACCATTCCCAGATACGCAGCCCTTACGCGTGCGCGTGCGCGTGCACGATCACCAAAATCATTTCTGACCAATATCGCGATCACCCACGAGTGATCCTTGACCTCATCGACGAACTCTACAACCCAGAAACCCAGTACCACCACGAAATCGAAATTAGGTTATTCAAGCATTTCCTAAAATGCAACTATTACCAGTAAATTGCCTTGCATCCCCACGTCAAGTGACCAGCGATCACGAGACTCCGTCCACGGCTGCTTCGATGACCCGCGAAGCTTTTCCCCCCAGTCCGATCATCCCAAATCCATTGCCGGCGATGCAGTTATCTCAGGAACCACCTCGACCCAAAACTCCACTAAAACCCTACTTAGCTGTACTCTGGCCACTACGGCCATCGATAAATACTCCAAGTATTTTTCCTTCGATCACCAGACCCCCAGCCTCCTTCCATCTCAATCACAACGACCAATGCTTTCCTGATTGCCAGAAATCACCCAATCTTGAATTTCTGTTCAACTTGCATTTTTGTTCGATTTTCATACTTAAAAATCATGAAACCTTTATCAAAAATCATTATTTTCAATTACGAATGATGTAATGAATTCGAAACTTGGAATTTAATTGATTGATTTTCAACTTATATTTGATCATCACTGTACACCCTGTTTTTTTGAAATAATCACTTGATAATTCCACTTGAATTATTTCTAAAAATGATGTTACATTCGTATGATCATTTTTCATTTGGGGATTAAAGTCTAAAACAGATTATATAAGGGGTCATTGGATTTTTTTTCTTATGTTCTTAAAGCTGTATATATATCAGAGATATATAATGTAACGTACACAGGCGTACACATGGATTACAGAACAATTCATACTATATTCCAGATATTTGTCATCCATGCAAACAATTTTTACCCTAGAAGTAACACATATATCAAAGTATAACACAGATTTAAACTTTATTTAGGATAGTTTGCTCACCTAACACTGAAGAACAGAGAACCAGACTGCTTTTGATTAATCTGCTACTTTAATTTGAATTCATATTGGCTTTAGCTGTTTGAATTTCGAACTGTAAGCTTTTGTTTGAGATCCCAAGTTGAGGACTTTGAATTGTTTTGCTAGCTTTGCTTTAGATTTGAATTTCCAGTTTCAACATGAATGTATTATTCTTTGATTCCAGGTTGATTGTTTCATAGGTTTATATGCTTTGAAAATAGGCTTTGATTTTGAACTGCTCTTTGATTTCCAGGTTTTGAAAATCCTTTGAATTGATTCAGTTGCTTCAGGTTTTTGAAAGTTGCTTAGCTGCTTTAAATTCCTGATTTGCTTTGCTCCTGATACTTGTTTCAGGTTGAAGAATTTGTTTGAGCTGAATTGGTCTAGTTTTGTTTTGATTATTTTAAGCTTGCAAAGGAATGAAAGAGGATAACCTGGTTTTTACCTTTTTACATTTTTTTTCTAATTCAAATTGAAATATAAATGCCACTTGGGCATTAAGTTAACACTTGTTAATTCCATTTATTGAAATGCTTACAAATGTTTAAATGTGTGTTAAAAAGTTTACACTTGTAAATGTTTCTATATTTATTTTTAAATCCCTTGGTTTAAAATGTATTTTTATCCTTATACAATTTATATTTATCTATTATTATTTCCAATTTAATTTAATATATGTATACTTATGTTTATATAATTGTCTTAAACTCATTTTCTTGTATATTTATATTTTACAAACCAAATTTTATAAATTCTAAGCATAGTAAATTCAAATCCAATTTTTTTTAAAATATTCATTCTTGATTTTCAAATTCCAAGTTCAATTTAAAAATTCATTTATATAATAAATAAACATACATATTATTAACTTTGAAAATTCAAACATAATTTATATTTTATTCCCAAATCTTCAAATAAATTCTCAATTAATTCATAATTTAACCAAAAGTATATATTAATTTCCAAATACATTAGGCCTAAAAATTAGGAATGTTATAGATTCCCCCCTTAAGAAAATTTCGTCCCCGAAATGTGAAAGTAGGGAGACAACAAAAGAACATAGAAAGATTGAGAGATGAATCACCAGATTAAGCTGAATATCTATTCTACATTTGGCTTACCAAATCAGGATATCAACAATATAAGAACAAACTCATTCAATATTACACAAGATATTCAGGTCACTAGATCTACAAAATATGCAGGGGTATTCGTTAGTTCAGAGGGATAACTAACCACTCGTAGAATAAATCGGAATCCCAAAGAATAGACAGATATATGATAAAATCCCAGAACTTTTTAATTTAGAAACCAAAGTATACCTGTCAACCATAGCTACCAAAGCAAACAATTCATCCAAAAAAACAATTCTGACCCATCGGGACTTGATGTCCCATGCAAATATATCAAAGCTTCTTCCTGGAGCTGCCAGGAACCATCAAAGAATTGAAAATCGAATGATGATCAAAGAAGATTGATGGAGAAAGATTGTTTCCGTTGTTGTTACAGGGCGTTGACCATATGAAGTGGTACTTCCCTGTCCCTCCTTTTCTTACACTCATACTTACTATCAGTGGATAGTAAGAGAACTTACTGAGGCATATGAACAGATTTCTAAGGGATACACTCATTCTAGGGTATACTTCACCCTATCTCTAATGAGTTACCTAATGTGTTATACTCCTGAGCTAAAATTTCAACCTTCAGCTCTGATACCAATTCTAACGACCCTGACTCGACCTTCAAAAATCGGCACTGAATACGTCACTCATATTCGAATGCCGCAGATCCAAACGTCGAATCTGGTTCGCCGGAGCTTATAACACATTAAGTATAACAACACAGCGGAAGAAAATGAATAATATCATATAATTCCAATGAATAAAATATCCAATGATATGCAACAATTTGATACAAATGATACTAACATTAGAAATACAAAAATAACAGCGGAAATAAAACACAACTGGATGGTCAAGACTTTGCAACCATCGACAGCAGAAAGATAACTCCACTAGAATCACCAAAAGAGTCCAACTCCATAATGCAACTGCAACTGCAACTGCAACTCCAAACTAAAGATAGCTCGAACTATCATCACGATACAATAAGAAAACTAGATAACTCAAGAATGAAGCAAATGTGATCGCCAAGATCCAAAGCTGAAAGCTATCGATTCTACTCCTACTACTTGATTATCTGAAAAAACCAACTCTAGACAGCCTGTGATGACCTGGAATTTTTGGATGTTTGAAATCGGAATATATAATTGATTTTAAATATTTAAAGGTTAATTTTTAACGTGAATTCAAATATCACCATTTATTTGATAATTAAATTATTGAATTAAATAATTTGAAGTTGGGTAAAATGTTGAATCTGGAGTTTTAAGCCTGTTAAGAATAATTTGAAGGCTTGTAAAATTTATATTGACAGTACTGAAAATAGTAAAAGTGTTGAAATTGAATTTGGAAGTGTTTTGTTAAGTTTTGAAATTTTATCGTTTAAATTGATATTTCAAAATAGCCTTTCGAGGCACAGTCTCGGAATTTGACGAAACCAGTTCCATTGGATCCATAATATTGTATTACTATCGAGTTTTAAATTTCGTAGTGATCGGTGTTGTTGTGTGGGCGTACGATATATAAACACACTAAAAATTTAAGCGATAATAGTCAATTTAAAAAGCTATCTTCTCCATATGGGACTCGAAACCTTTTCCATTGCGTTCGAAATAGGGGTTTAACATTATAAACGTCCAGCGGCACATCTAAATAGGAGTTCAAATTTTTACAGTATATAATTTGAGATATTTTGAAAAAAAATATTATATAAAAGCAAAATCAAATAATCATTAACCTTCTTCAATACGCCGTTCCTTCCTTCCCAAACACGACTCTCTCTCTGCTAAAAATCGTGTCTCCTCCCTTATCCCAAATCGAAATCGAATTCGCAAAGAAGAAAAAAAGGCCGAAGCCCTTCGTTTAAAATTAAAAAAACAAAAAAAGGGAGAAGCAGGTCGAACTCGAACGGGGGAAGGGGATAGCTCGCGCATCCTGGATCGTTCGAAGCCATGCGCGGCGAGGTTGGAAGTGATCGAAAGGGGGATCTCGATTGGGAGGAGGCGTCGATGGTCATGGCATCTCGAGCTTGGGTCGCGATAAATAGGAAGGGTTTGGGCTCGTCTCGGGGTAGGGCTAGGGCTGTAAGGCGATGATTTGAGTCTGGGTTCGTCGCGATGGTGAGGGGGGCATGCTCTGGTCGACGAACATGGGAAACTCAATGGGGTGAGACTGTTGAGGTAAGGTAGTTTTGTTTTTGTTTTAACATATATGCAAAAAAAGAAAAAAATATTGACAGAAATAGTTTTGTTTATAACAAAAATAGTTCATATACACATAGATAATCTATATATCTGTGTGTATACATATATATACATATATATATACAAGAAAATAATTATATGAAGTTTATGAAAAAATAGTTTTGTATAGAGAGAAATTTCTAAATGAAATTTTATACTGTTTTTATCATATTAAACTGAAAATTATATGAGATTTATGTAAGCCAAAATTTTAAATGTTTTAAATTGAAAGATATATAAAATAATAGATTTGGTGGATAAATTGTTAAATTAACATATTTAATTATTTTAGTTACTAATTTTTTTTTTAAAAGGGAAAACTAGTTAAAATTTAATTATTAGTTCAAATTAAATCATTAGTTAAAACAAATTATTAGTTAATTAAATTAAATTTATAAAAGGGAAATTAATTATTCAAATTGTTCGAATATTAATGAAATCATCTAACATTTATTCAAGGTCAACATCCGAAAGGGAACAAGTCGAGATGGGATCAGATTGCATATTAAAAATCAAAGGTGAGTTAATGTCACTCATTTGGGTTAGTTTAAATTTAAATGGTTAAATTTAAATAATTGGTTGAATGATTGAATTGTTTTGATGTGCTATATTATATATAGTAGTATATAGTATATATTGGAGTGATTGATATTCTATGATGAATATTACTGATAATTGGAAAATTGAATGCTGAGGTTTGCTTGAATATTTCGGTACACTGAGTCATCAAATATATATATAATTGGTTTTTTTTGGAAGAAACATATGAGTAAAATTTTGAAAGTGAAATAATTATAGCATAAAAATAAGAATGAATTTGAAAGAAATAAAAGTGATATTTAAAAACTGAAGTTAAATTGTAAAGTAGAGATTTAAAACAAGTTTTAAATTAAAGTTAAATCTGGAATTCAAGAGTGAATCTGGGTTTCAAACAAATAAAGTTTTTAAATTTAAATTGTTTTAACAACTAGAATGTTAAAGTTTATTTTTAAATTGGTTTGAATTTAAAAATGAATTTGGTTTTAAATTCCTTTAAACTTCTTTATAAAATGAGTAATTTATTTATTTAATGAAGTAAATAAATAGGTAGTTAATTTACTGGTTGAGATAAATCAAGAGTGATTAATATTTGTGGTTTAATTAACGTTTAATTACTTAATGTAATTAATTTTAGATTAGGATAAATTAAAATGTAATTAGAAATCATTAATTTATATAATTAATGATGTAATTAAAGGTTGATTAATTAAGATTAATTAATCAATAATAAATTATTTATGAGGAATTAATTAATATAAGTAATTAAGGACTGATGTAATTAATTTTAATTAATTGTGAAGTAATTAAAGATTAATTACTGTTTTTGGTTAAGAATAATAAATTTGTGTAATTAATTAAAGATAATTACTTGAATGTAATTGAAGGATAATTTATCAAGGGTGATTTATTAAGATGGATAATTAAGGAATGATTAATTAATTGATTTGAAATTAATTAATGTCAAGTGAAGGAATCTAAGTGATTGAGGTTAGTAATTCAATTCGAAGTGATTAAATTTCTTTTGGAAATGATCAAGTTTGCTTATGGATGACTGAATGGTATTGGATGCCTTGAATGGGTTGATATCTCTGATATGAAATGATTTATAGTATCATATGTTTGGGAAGATAGGATATTGTGGTTATCTATTAATGATGAATTGTTGTGTAAAGGGACATCATGTGCTTAAAGTTTGAAGTGTTTTTCATTTGGATAACTTGGGTTAGGATGACAAGAGACTCGAAGAGACCGGGGTCGGGTATTAGAAATACCCGAAACCACTTCGAACTTTTATAGATTGATACGTGAAATCAATAGGCTGGAATGAAATGATTTAAGTGAATTGGACTATTTAATCCAAATTTTGGTACTTAGAAAATTGATGTGTGAAATAAGTGATGTCTATAACAAATTATGAATTTGTAAATTGATACGAGTTACCCCGGGTTTTACTTAAGTTGTATGCTTTGTATTCCATGTTAGATGGGTTTACTCACATTGGTTTCCAGCCTGACCCAGGTGTTACTTTGATGTAATTCTCGGGTCAGACTGAGTATTACAGATTTTCAGGTAAGGACGTTCTGGAGCTCAGGAGGCGAGCTGGATGTTAAGGATGTTTGGTGTGTTTCCGCTGTATTATATTGTTGTATATCTAAGACATGGTGATTGTGTATATCCAATGTCTATATATATGTGTAACTCCTATGTATTATAAATGTATTTGATAGATACAGAATTCTTTTGTAAACCGTTATTATTTGTTATTATATTTTATCCGCTGCGAATGCGAGATGTTGGTGTTTCTGATCTTCTTATTCTTCTAGCTCTTTCTTCCTTTTTCCTAACTATCTGGAATCTTCGGGATTGAAAATTCCGGGTCATTATAGTTGGTATCAGAGCTGAAAGGTTAAGCGAGAACCTTGGCTCTAGTGGGGATTACTCATTGAATAGAGTCCGTAGTACTCTCGAATGAGCTGAGTGCGTGTGTGTGGCTGTGTGTCTATATATATATATATATATATATATATATATATATATATATATATATATATATATGAGCGCGTACTTGTTATTTTCTTATGTAAAGGTTTCAAATGATTTTATATAAGAATATATTTTGATACATAAAGCAATATTTCTTTTTAATATATATTAAGGTAACTGGTTGTTATATTATTTGAAAATTTTAATAATGAGAATTAAGTGGTAACAGAAATTCAACCAAATTAAAATTAAATGAAGATAAGTTTGGAATGGATTCAGAATTAAATGGTTTAAAGAGATAAGTTGATTTGATTTAAAGGATTAAATCAACATTTCAAAATTTAACTCGAATTTAAATAATTCGGGATGGTTTAAGTTTGAAATTCGAATTGAATTCGTTCAAATTGAATCTGATTTGAATTAATTGGATTTGTGATTGAAGATGTATAAGTTTAAAAATTTTAAATGGAAAATTTGAATTGGATTGAATTGAAATGATTTGAAATTGAATTGGTTCAATTGATATTAGTCCAAATTGATTGGAACAATTTGGAATTGTAATTAAAGTTGAATAGGTCTAAAATCAAATGGAATTTGATTTGAATTTGGAAAGAAATCAAGATTGATTCAACTTGAATTGGGGTTAAATCAATTTCAATGGAAATTGAAGTTATTTAAATTGCAATTGAATCAATTTAAATGGAATTGGAAAATTTAAATTGAATTGATGGGGAAGTGAACAGTTTTGACTCTAGAATATTTTCAATATAAATTGTTTAATATAAATCTATTTTTCCAAGCTATTTACTATACACAATCTTTTGTTTTAAAAGCCAAATTATTTTATATTTATTTTACAATTATTTTTGGAACTATTTTATAATTTTTCAACTGTTTATAAACTAATTACTATTTTTCAACTATTTTACAAATTAATTACTATTTTACAACTATTTTGCAATTATTTAAAATTTCTATAACTATTTCACTATTTTCCAACTATTTTACAATTAATTAACTATTTTACAGCTATTTTACAAACTAATAATTATTTTTCAACTACTTATCTATTTTTTAAACTTTTCAAGCTATTTTCTAAATTTAAGCTGGACAGATTTTAAAATGTTTATGATTAAATATCCATTTGAGATAAGGATTAAAGTGATAATCCAATGGAATTGAAACAATTGTGATTATGTGGATAGAAATTAAAGGAAATGTGAATAGAAAGAGAAATTGATTTTGTTGATAATCAATGAAGATAAATTCGTAGGATGTATGTATATTATTCTATTCACATAGTGATTTGATCTAGATTCGAACACAGAATTTCGAGATAGTTATATCGATCCGAGTTGGGATTTTTCACCCAATTTTCGACGGCGAACCTGGATATGGATTGTTGATTGGTTCTGGATATTCTCTATCATAGTTATGGCTATGCAAGGAGAATGACGGTTTCTGATCAAGAAAACAGATCTGTGTCCGCACTAGGAAGTCGGGTGGGTGATACTAGTTCAAAAATGAAATTGTGTGATCGAGTGAGGGATCAAATGGGTATAACGTACGGATGAGATGTGTACATCATATGGATTTGAATGAAATTGATACTAGGAATTTGTGGATAAGAAATGTGAAATGATTTCTTTTGAAATGAAAGTATATTTTGTGAAATATACAATGTATAAAAGTGAAAGTTGGATATTTTTATGATGATAAGTAAGATGGATACAACTTTATAAAAAAAGAGTAATCAAATTTGAATATTTGATTTTGAGTAAACAAAGTTATATATCTTTGTTACATAAGATAAATCTCCCCTTGTTGAATCTATTGCTGAAAGAAAAGGATTTTGAAAGTGTTTGAAGTATAAAAGGAGTTTTATACAAGTTTGAAATGACCCAAAGTTTTTTTAAAATTTTATATATATATCTATATATATAAAGGATCTTATGAGGATTTTGGAAAAAGGTTTTGGGAACCTTTGGTTTTGGAAAGGCTTTTGATTTTTGGGTAAAATCAATATTGGAATTTGGAAAGCGTAGTTTGAGAATTATCGATTTTGGGATAATCGATTTTGAGAAAAGGAGATTTATACGAGATTCATACTAGGTGTATGATTTGGAAGATACTATATGTGTATAGTATAAAGTGTTTTGAAAATGGCTCTAGGGAAAAAGGCGCTCCCTTAAAATGAACTTCTCAGGAGTGCCATAGGTTGGTACTGCCTTGAAACCTAAGGGGGGATTCTAAAGTTGATCCTGTGAGGAGTCCGGACAAAACTATTTCCTGAGGATTATGAGTAGTGTGTAGCGAAAGTCGAGGGCGTTGATGCCTACAGAGGCATTTGGGTTATGCTGTGACGATAGTGTAACTCGATGTCACTGCGATCTACTGCAGACCATAGCGAAAGTCGTGTGTTCCGCTGAGAGCCAACAGTCTACGTTTGATTTTATATCGGTAGACTGTGACCTACGGTAAAATAGCGAAAGTCGTTTGTGCCACTGAGAGTCAACAGTCTGCGTTTGATTTTACATCGGTAGACTGCGACCTATGTGGGAGTGGAGAAGTTTCATTTTTGACAGCGAAAATCGACGACACTGATGCCTACAGTTACATGAACTTTTGCTATGATGGAAACATAACCCTAGAATGTAACTGCGATCTATTGTGGGTTCCATGACGTAATCGAGGGGCGCGGAGTGCCTACAGTTACATGGACTTTTGCTGCGATGGCAACGAAACCCAGGATGTAACTGCGACCATAGATGGGGGTGATGATTTCCAGAGCATTCTCACCAAAGATATTTCCTCTATTTTCAAAAACTGTTTTCTATATTTTCAATAAAATTATTTTTCCAAGTATTTTCACTAAATGTTGAAAATGGGTCTGCTAAGTACTTATAGATTTTCAGTCCTACGCCTGATCAACATATGACCGAATTTCTATGAGAACAAGGATGGACTGGTTGAGACATCGAGTTATAGGAAGTATTTTTATAAAAAGCTATTTTAATAATATTATGTGAATTTAAAAGTATTTCTAAAATTTTAAAATAAAAGTGTTGTAATTTTGGAAAATGAAAGAAAATCCAAACTGGAATTATATAAAAAAAAAAAATTGAACTCGGAAAAATTTAATGAAGTGATTTTTTGTAATAAAATTGAATATTGATTTAAAAGTTAGAAGTAAGCTAATTAGCTAAATAATTATTTGATAAAGTATGTTAATAAAATTTAACAAGGTTAAATAAAATGGATTGTAAGTTAATAATGAAGATTGGAAATGAACTCGAATTACAAATAGAATTCGACTTGGATTTGATAATGAATTAAAATAAGTGGAGATGTTTTAAAAATAAAATGGAATTGAACTATAATAGAAATGGTTTGGGTTGCAAACAAAACCCAGGTGAGTAGAAATAAATTGAGAATGGCTTTGTATTAATAAAATAAATTCGAAAATGAATTAAGTAGGTGAATTTAAAATTTAAAATGGGGTGAATAAATGGGTTAATTGAATTAAGTAATAAATGGATGAAGTCTGATTGAATAAAAATTAAATCAAAGTTTTAATTGGAATTGGGTTATCAGAATGAACTTAAGTTATGAGGCGTATTAATTTGAAGTAAAATTACTTAAGTCAATAAAAGCTTGGTTTCGAGTAAGAATGGAAGACCATTAAATAAAAGTTTGGGTTAAATTTATTTGAAAAATGGATATTAATATAAGCATCGAATGTTGTCAAGCTCAATGAAATAGTTTTAAAATGAAACCAATGCGGAGATGAAATAAAATGCAAATGTATGGTTGGTGAATAAATTAGAAATGAAATGGAATTAAATACAGAATGAGTTGAAATTAATTTGAATTAGTTATAAACTAAAATGGATACTCTATTAAGCGAATATCGTCGAATTTGCATAAAAATAGTTGTTGTTTGACGTAAACGAAGGTAAAGAAATTCTATGAATTAATAGAAGCAAATAAAATTGATTTTGAATCATTTGAAGTGAATGTGAGCTATTGGGTTAAAATAAATTGAATGTAAGCAATTGAGTTGTAAATCAATAAAATTGAACAAAATGGTATGTGAATTGGTTAAAAGGAATTGAATTAGTGTTGAAATCATATAAATTGCTCGTGGAAGTTATTTAGAATGCATTTCTTTTAGAGTTGATGTGTTGTAGTAGTTTAAGTAAGAGAAATGCTATAAACTTCATATATATAGTGCTTACATGTTTAAATTGAGTAAGTACAGGTACTGGGAAGCCGTTTGACTGGATTTGGTTGCGCTAATTGCTAAAATAATAAGCCGCTTGCTTAAAAATGCTAAATAAAGGTATGCTTACGCAATAAAAATAGGAAATATGAATTGTTTTTGTTTTTCCGACCGTGTTGGTCGATGTATATATATTCATATCTCTTGTCAAATTGCAAAAGTTACTCCGTACAAAGGAGACTGCCAAAAAATTTCGGAAATTTTGGGAGTTAGAAATTTATGAAAATTTTTGTTAGCGACAAAACGATTTAAAATTTGAAATAGAAATAAATTAGTGGATGAAACTAATTAAAAATAATGATATTTATCGGTTATAAATGGAAGATAAAATTCAATATTCAAAGTTGAAGATAAATTGAATTCATATGGAAATGGGAAAACTAATTTGAATAGAAGTAGATATGATACTTATGTAAGGAAATGTATAAAATGATTTGAAAAGTTACGATTAGATATTATTGCTATATAGGATATGCAGGTATTATAAAGGGAAAGGAAAATTGGCTTTGATTTCAGGAGATAATTTGAATTGCCCGACTAAAAAGGTATGTATTTAAATTTCTGTATGAAATTTGATTAAGTTTTGATCTGGCCACTTGGCTTTTTGTTTTCTTTTGGAATTTGGGAGCCCGTAGAGGCATTTTGTAGTTGTACCGAGCTGGCCGTGCAAAGGAGACGCAGGCAACATTTTTCAAAAATTTAGGGAGTTAGAAAAATTTTGAGAAAATTTTGATAATTCAAATTTTGGTTTTAATTTGAAATTTGAATGATTGATCAAATAGTATTGTTTAAAAACTATAGGAGAGTTTGGGAGGTTAGTAAGAATGATAATGGGTCTTCTATAAAAAGATAGTTGGTAGGATGTTGAAATTGTTGGTTTTGGGAAAAATAAATGGGTATTGGACCAATCTTCCTAACTAATAATTTCGGGAATGAAATTCTTTTAAGCGGGGAGGAATGTGACGACCTGAAATTTTTAACTGTTTGAAATCGGAATATTTAATTGATTTAAATATTTAAAGGTTAATTTTTAACTTGAATTCAAATATCACCATTTATTTGATAATTAAATTATTGAATTAAATAATTTGAAGTTGGGTAAAATGTTGAATCTGGAGTTTTAAGCCTGTTAAGTTGAAGGCTTGTAAAATTTTTATTGATAGTACTGAAGATAGTAAAAATGTTGAAATTGAATTTGGAAGTGTTTTGTTAAGTTTTGAAATTTTATCATTTAAATTGATATTTCAAAATAGCCTTCCGAGACACAGTCTCGGAATTCGACGAAACCAGTTCCATTGGATCCGTAATATTGTATTATTACCAGGTTTTAAATTTAGTAGTGATCGGAGTTGTTGTGTTGGCGTACGATATATAAACACGCTGAAAATTTAAGCGATAATAGTCGATTTAAAAAGCTATCTTCTCTATACAATCGAATTGATACTCGAAACCTTTTCCATTGCGTTCGAAATAGGGGTTTAACATTATAAACGTCCAGCGGCACATCTAAATAGGAGTTCAAATTTTTACAGTATATAATTTGATATATTTTGAAAAGTAAATATTATATAAAAGAAGAATCAAATAAACATTAACCTTCTTCAATACGCCGTTCCTTCCTCCCCAAACACGCCTCCCTCTCTTCTAAAATCCTTGTCTCCTCCCTTATCCCAAATCGAAATCGAATTCGCAAAGAAAAAAATGGCCGAAGCCCTTCGTTCAAAATTAAAAAAAAGGGATAAGCAGCTCGCATTCGAACGGGGGAAGGAGGATAGCTCGCGACATCCTGGATCGTTCGAAGCTATGTGCGGCGAGGTTGGAAGTGATCGAAAAAGGGATCTCGGTTGGGAGGAGGCGCCAATGGTCATGGCAACTCGAGCTTGGGTCACGATAAATTGGAAGGGTTTGGGCTCGTCTCAGGGTAGGGCTAGGGCTGTAAGGCGATGATTTGAGGCTGGGTTCGTCGCGATGGTGAGGGGGGCAAGCTCTAGTCGACGAGCAGGGGAATCTCAATGAGGTGAGACTGTTGAGGTAAGGCAGTTTTGTTTTGGTTTTAACATATATACAGAAAAAGATAAAAATATTGACAGAAATAGTTTTGTTTATAACAGAAATAGTTCATATACATATAGATAATATGTATATATGTGTGTATACATATATATACAAGAAAATAATTATATGAAGTTTATAACAGAAATAGTTTTGTATAGAGAGAAATTTCTAAATGAAATTTTATACTATTTTTATCATATTAAACTGAAAAGTATATGAGATTTATGTAAGCAGAAATTTTAAATGTTTTGAATTGAAAGATATATATAAAATAATAGATTTGGTGGATAAATTGTTAAATTAACTTATTTCATTATTTTAGTTACTAAAGTTTTTTAAAAAAAAGGGAAAACTAGTTAAAATTTAATTATTAGTTCAAATTAAATCATTAGTTAAAACAAATTATTTGTTAATTAAATTAAATTTATCAAATGAAAATTAATTATTCAAATTGTTCGAATATTAATAAAATCATCTAATATTTATTCAAGGTCAACATCCGAAAGGGAACAAGTCGAGATGGGATTAAATTGCATATTAAAAATCAAAGGTGAGTTAATCTCACTCATTTGGGTTAATTTAAATTTAAATGGTTAAATTTAAATAATTGGTTGAATGATTGAATTGTTTTGATGTGCTATATTATATATAGTAGTATATAGTATATATTAGAGTGATTGATATTCTATGATGAATATTACTGATAATTGGAAAATTGAATGCTACGGTTTGCTTGAATATTTCGGTACACTGAGTCATCAAATATATATATAATTAGTTTTTTTTGGAAGAAATATAAGAGTAAAATTTTGGAAGTGAAATAATTATAGCATAAAAATAAGAATGAATTTGGAAGAAATAAAAGTGATATTTAAAAACTGAAGTTAAATTGTAAAGTAGAGATTTAAAACAAGTTTTAAATCAAAGTTAAATCTGGAATTCAAAAGTGAATCTGGGTTTCAAACAAATAAAGTTTTTAAATTTAAATTGTTTTAACAACAGAATGTTAAAGTGTATTTTTAAATTGGTTTGAATTTAAAAATTAATTTGGTTTTAAATTCCTTTAAACTTCTTTATAAAATGAGTAATTAATTTATTTAATGAAGTAAATAAATAGGTAGTTAATTTACTAGTTGAGATAATCAAGAGTGATTAATATTTGTGGTTTAATTTATGATTAATTACTTAATGTAATTAATTTTAGATTAGGATAAATTAAAATGTAATTAAAAATCATTAATTTATATAATTAATGATGTAATTAAAGGTTGATTGATTGATTAAGATTAATTAATCAAAAATAAATGATTTATGAGGAATTAATTAACATAAGTAATTAAGGATTAATGTAATTAATTATAGTTAATTAATTTATGAAGTAATTAAAGATTAATTACTGTTTTTGGTTAAGAATAATAAATTTGTGTAATTAATTAAAGATAATTACTTGAATGTAATTGAAGGATAATTAATCCAGGGTGATTTATTAGGATGGATAATTAAGGAATGAGTAATTAATTGATTTGAAATTAATTAATGTCAAGTGAAGGAATCTAAGTGACCGAGGTTAGTAATTCAATTCGAAGTGATTAAATTCATTTTGGAAATGATCAAGTTTGCTTATGGATGATTGAACGGTATTGGATGCCTTTAATGGGTTGATATCTCTGATATGAAATGATTTGTAGTATCACATGTTTGGGAGGATAGGATATTGTGGTCATCTATCAATGACGAATGGTTGTGTAAAGGGACATCCTGTATTTTAAAGTATGAAGTGTATTTCACTTAGATAACTTGGGTTAGAATGACATGAGACTCGAAGAGACCAGGGTCGAGTATTAGAAATACCCGAAACCACTTCGAATTTTTATAGATTGATATGTAAACTCAATAGGCTGGAATGAAATGATTTAAGTGAATTGGACTATTTAATCTAAATTTTGGTACTTAGAAAATTGATGTGTGAAATAAGTGATGTCTATAACAAATTATGAATTTGCAAATTGATACGAGTTACCCCGGGTTTTATTTAAGTTGTATGCTTTGTATTCCATGTTAGATGGGTTTACTCACGCTGGTGTCCAGCCCGACCCGGGTGTTACTTTGATGTAATGCTCAGGACGGACCGAGTATTACAGATTTTTAGGTAAGGACGTTCTGGAGCTCAGGAGGCGAGCTGGATGGTAAGGACGTATGGAGTATTTCCACTATATTATATTGTTGTATATCTGAGACATGGTGATTGTGTATATCCAGTGTCTGTATATATGTGTAACTCTGATGTATTATAAATGTATTTGACAGATACATAATTCTTTTGTAAACTGTTATTATTTGTTATTATATTTTATCCGCTACGAATGTGAGATGTTGGTGTTTCTGATCTTCTTATTCTTCTATCTCTTTCTTCCTTTTTCCTAACTATCTGGAATCTTCGGGATCGAAAATTTCGGGTCGTTACACTGCCCTTGTGGAAAATTGTGGGAACCCAGAGCTTAGGAAGGGAACAATAAACTCCAAGTCAGTCATGGGACTGATATGAGCAAGCGAAAATAATTTATCTTTTAAAACAACCAACAAAAGATTTAAAGTTGAAAACCGCAATGCTTTGTGGAAAATGAAACTACCATAAGGCCTCCCACCGCACACACCATGCAAACACAGAATTGGAGGAGATTTCTTCTTATGATAGTAAAAAATGCTTGATATGCCAAAACCATTGGATATTATTATTAGTGCATAGTGGAAAACATTTCGAAAGTATAATATTAATCTTAGCCAGCATACGTACCATTGTAGTATGCCTATTATAGCTACCATATTTAATGGCAGGTTCTACAACTAAAACCGTATAAGGCACATATTGGATGATTGGATTTCCAACAAATGATCGGGCCAAGGAACTTCCCATTGCCACATGGGTACGCCTCTGGAGGGACGCCCCGAGAACCTACCCGACTCTCTGCCAACACAAGGCCGGCTTACTCCCTTTCCGGGAGTAAAACCTAAGATATGCCACCCTCGGTCGTTTGCGACCTTTATTCGAGGATCTTCAACCACAAAGCAACATCACACAGTAATAAATATACAGTGTCCACATGAGTAAGTATCTGGGCTCTATACCATGATACCACCCTTTTCCAGAAGGAATGGACATACCCTAGGTGTGCAACCCCTGAAACGTTGCCGCATCTTTCCTGTTTCAACCATTACCGGGTTGTGAGGTCCTGGTGCAGTCCCGTCCACAAAGCTACGCTTTTTCACAAAGCCATGCTTCGATCAACAAATGATCAACAGCACTTCGTATGCCACATTACCAAATTGGAAATGTATCACAAGTAACCATCAACTACATAACCTCTAGGCTCGTATGTCTCAAAGAAGGGTGTTAAGCTAAGAGAATAAATCTCCACCACCAAATAGAAATGTATTTGATTGAAACTAGTTTTACATCTCAAAGTATAATGTCAGACACACATCCATACAAGTCTGTTCCAGGTTCAAACAGAACCGAAGGCACTTCAAAAGAAGCCCTTTCAAATCCGGCTAATCCCTAATCACGTCCGGACTTCCCATCACATATGAGATCTCTATACCCAGGCCATTCAGTGCAGAGACATTCGATGAGTTATCCTTTCGCTTTCGAAAATATCCAGTCTTCACTACTGGTCTTCAAATGCTATCCATAACCTCGTATCATTATTCGGAATGGGTTACATGACACAAGGTCCTCTCCCGGCTAAACCAAATAATGGGCGCAATGTTCAAAAATATATGGATATTGGGATTTCAGTTAAGTCACAACTTAAAATCAAAACTTTTCTTTCAAATGGTTTAAACAAATTAACATTTCAAATCTTTAAACAAGAAAGATTCACTTCACAATGTTCACCCATTTTTCACAAAGATTCATTCACAGATTTTCAAAACAATTTCCATTTCAATTTGGATTAACTCATTCAATATTTAAATCAAAGATTTAATAGCTTTCAAACTCGTTTCCAATTCAAATCTTTTACATAAAAGATACACCATTTAAAATCTTCTTTGATTTCAAAACATGGTTTAATAATCTTTCACAAAGGTTCGTTCATAGCTTTCAAAACAATTCACAATTTCATTTCAAACTTGAAACTTTTCAACACATATTGGAAATCCTTTCCTTATAGGAAAGATTTTATTTTTTTGAAAACAAATAGTTCTCATTTTCGGAAAAAATCTAATTATATTTGCACGAGTTAAAGCCCTTGAGTTAAATTCAAATTCCCAAATCAATACCTTTAAAATGGTTTAACCCATATATAACTTGTATAACTTCTTTAAACCATAGTTTCCAAACATAGAATTCAATTTCAAATTTTGAATTCAAATTTAAATCAAATTATTTAAATTTCAAAAATCAATCAAGTTATTCAAATAACTTTTATTTTTGAAAATCCTTTTCAAAAGCTTCCAATTCCAATTCCAAAACTATTTTGGATTCAAAAATTCAATCTTTAAAATCATTAAAAATCTATGACTTAACCAATATCCTCGTGCAATCCATATTTGTGTGTGTATGGTGTAGTCTAGGGGTTTAACACAATAGTGCAACAACATCAATCATCACAGATTCAAGTACAATAATATTTGATAAGCGTTATAATCCTATAACGCTTATCTTTATTCACAGATTCATAGATAAATGTATCACAGTAAAATGAATAAATAAATAAATTACACACAGCTCAATTCCAAGAATAGAATATTACAATTCAGAGATCACAATCAATTCAAGGCATTTAATACAATCCAAACATTTATAAGCAATCCAAGCATTCAATAATCATTTATAAATAGGATTACTTGATTGTTTAAATCGTAATAAATTCAATTTAATTTCCAATTGAATAAATTACTCATGAATTAATTACCAAATCTTGATCAATTAATTATAAATCAATTGATATTAAAGAAAATTAATCAACCTTAATTATTTAGTTAATTACTTTAATTAATCACATTAAATTAATTATCCTCTTATTAGTTACTTTAATTAATAACCTATAATTACTAAGTAATTATCGTTTAATTACTCAATTATGCTTTAATTAATTATTCTTAATTAATTATCTTAATTAATTAATCTTTAATTAATAAGTGATTATTCCTAATCACTTTCATTAATAAATCACAAATTAATTACATTGCGTAATTATTCTTTAATCACATGATTAGTCACACCCTAATCATAAAGTAATTATCTTTAGTTGATAACATTTATCTATTAATCAACCTTTAATTCATCACATTAATTAATAAATCACTTTAGTTAATTATCCCTTGATTAATCACTTCAATTAATAAATTATTATCCTCAAAAAAATTAATCACATAAATTAATTTTTCTTTGAATTAATTTTTCTTCGATTTGTATTATTAATTACTTAATCATCAAATTTAATTTGAAAAGCATTTAGAAACTAATATAATTAACCTAACATATATCGCTTTTTAAACAAATCCATTTTAAATTAATTTTGAAACTTTATAAAAAAAACTTGTTTTAGTTTTCATTTTAGCTTCCAAAACATAGTTAATATATTTCAAAACTTGATTAAATTTAAATTTCAAAACTTTATCACTTTCTTCCGTTTTGAAACTTGCCCTTACCTCAAAAAAAACCGAGCCAAAACTATTTTTACCCGAGATCAACTTCGGGCAACCCACCCCTTACATCTACTTCGAGTCGACCCTGCATTTTTTCGTGCTTTAACCCGAGAGAAATTTTCTTCCCAAACCATCACCATTCCCAGATACGCAGCCCTTACGCGTGCATATGCACGATCACCAGAATCATTTTCGACCAACATCGCGATCACCCACGAATCATCCATGACCTCATCGACGAACTCCACAACCCAGAAACCCAGTACCACCACGAAATCGAAATTGGGTTATTCGAGCATTTCCTGGAACCCAACTATCACCAGTAAATCTCCTCGCATCCCCACGTCAAGTCACCAGCGATCACGAGACTCCGTCCACGGCTGCTTCGATGACCCATGAAGCTTTTCCCCCCAGTCCGATCATCCCAAATCCATTGCCGAAGATGTAGTTATCTCAGGAACCACCTCAACCCAAAACTCCACTAAAACACTACTTCGCTGTACTCTGGCCACTACGACCATGGATAAATACTCCAAGTATTTTTCCTTCGATCACCAGACCCCCAGCCTCCTTCCACCTCAATCACAACGACCAATGCATTCCTGATAACAAAAAATCACTCGATCTTGAATTTCCGTTCAATTTGCAATTTCGTTCGTTATTTAAACTTAAAAATCGCGAAACCTTTCTCAAAAATCATTATTTTCAATTACGAGTGAAGTTATGAATTCAAAACTTGGAATTTAATTGATTGATTTTCAACTTATATTTGATCATCACTGTACACCCTGTTTTTTTTGAAATAATCACTTGATAAATCCACGTGAATTATTTTTTAAAAATGATGTTACATTCGTATGATCATTTTTTCATTTAGGGATTAAAGTTTAAAATAGATTATATAAGGGGTAATTGGATTTTTTTCTTACGTTCTTGATCTTGTGTATATATCAGAGATATATAATGTAATGTACATAGGCATACAAATGGATTACAGAACAATTCATACTATATTCCAGATATTTATCATCCATGTAAACAATTTTTACCCCAGAAGTAACACATATATCAAAGCATAACATAGATTTAAACTTTATTTAGGATAATTTGCTCACCTGACACTGAAGAACAGAGAACCAGACTGCTGTTGATTAATCTGCTACTTCAATTTGAATTCATATTGGCTTTAGCTGTTTGAATTTCGAACTGTAAGCTTTTGTTTGAGATCCCAAGTTGAAGACTTTGAATTGTTTTGCTAGCTTTGCTTCAGATTTGAATTTCTAGTTTGAACTTGAATGCATTATTCTTTGATTCTAGGTTGATTGTTTGCCAGGTTTATATGCTTTGAAAACACGCTTTGATTTCGAACTGCTCTTTGATTTCCAGGTTTTGAAAATCCTTTGAATTGATTCAGTTGCTTCAGGTTTTTGAAAGTTGCTTAGCTACTTTGAATTCCTGATTTTCTTTGCTTCTCATACTTGTTTCAGGTTGAAGAATTTGTTTGAGCTGAATTGATCTAGTTTTATTTTGATTATTTTTAGCTTGCAAATGAATGAAAGAGGATAACCTGATTTTTACATTTTTTACATTTTTTTTTCTAATTCAAATTGAAAGATAAATTCCACTTGGACATTAGATTAACACTTGTCAATTCCATTTATTGAAATGCTTCCAAATGTTCAAATGTGTGTTAAAAATTTTACACTTGTAAATGTTTGTATAATTATTTTTAAATCCCTTGGTTTAAAATTTATTTTTATATCCTTATAAAATTTATATTTATCTATTATTATTTCCAATTTAATTAAATATATGTGTACTTATGTTTATATAATTGTCTTAAACTCATTTTCTTATATGTTTATATTTTACAAACCAAATTTTATAAATTCTAAACATAGTAATTTCAAATCCAATTATTTATTTTTATAATATTCGTTCTTGAATTTCAAATTCCAAATTCAATTTAAAAATTCATTTATATAATAAATAAACATACATATTATTGATTTTGAAAATTCGAACACAATTTATATTTTATTCCCAAATCTTCAAATAAATTCTCAATTAATTCATAATTTAACCAAAATTCTATATTAATTTCCTAATAAATTAGGCTTAAAAATTAGGAATGTGATACCAATTCTAACGACCCTGACTCGACCTTCGAAAATCGGCACTGAATACGTCAATCGTATTCGAATGCCGTAGATCCAAACGTCGAATCTGGTTCGCCGGAGCTTATAACACATTGAGTATAACAACACAGCGGAAGAAAATGAATAATATCATATAATTCCAATGAATACAATATCCAATGATATACAACAATTTGATACAAATGATATTAGCATCAGAGATACAAAAATAACAGCGGAAATAAAACACAGCTGGATGGTCTAGACTTTGCAACCATCGACAGCGGAAAGATAACTCCACTAGAATCACCAAAAGAGTCCAACTCCATAATGCAACTGCAACTCTAAACCAAAAGCTTATCCCAAAAGCTACGAGGACTCCAATCCAATAAGCTCGAACCACCATAAATGTTGTACTGAAGCCAATACGATACCGAAATACTATCGCCAAAATCCAAAGGCTGAAAGCTATCGACTCTACTCCTACTACTTGATTGTCTGAAAAATCCAATTCTAGACTGCCCGTGTGGAAAATTTTGGGCACCCAAAGTTTAGAAAGGGAATAATAAACTCCGGGTCAGTCATAGGACTGGTATGAGCAAACAAAAATAGTTTATCTTTTAAAACAACCAACAAAAGATTTAAAGTTGAAATCCGCAATGCTTTTTGGAAAATGAAACAACCATAAGGCCTCCCTCCACACACACCATGCAAACGTAGAATTGGAGGAGATTTCTCCTTATGATAGTCAAAAATGCTTGATACGTGAAAACCATTTGATATTATTATTAGTGCATAGTGGAAAACATTTGCAAGTATAATATTAATCTTAGCCAGCATACGTACCATTATAGTATGCCTACTATAGCTACCATATTAAATGGCAGGTTCTACAACTAAAACTGCACAAGGCGTGTATAGAATGATTGGATTTCCAACAAATGGTCAGGCTAAGGAACTTCCCATTGCCACATGGGCGCGCCACTGGAGGGACGCCCCGAGAACTTACCCAGCTCTCTGCCAACACAAGGCCGGTGTACTCCCTTCCGAGGAGTAACACCTAAGATATGCCACCCCTGGTCGTTTGCGACCTTTATCCGAGGATCCTCAACCACAAAGCAACATCACACAGTAATAAATATACAGTGCCCACATGAGTAAGTATCTGGGATCCATACCATGATACCACCCTTTTCCATAAGGAATGGACATACCCTAAGGGTGCGACCCCTGCAACCTTGCCACATCTTTCCTGTTTCGACCATTACCAAGTTGTGAGGCTCGATGAGGTCTCGTCCACAAAGCTACACTTTTTCACAAAGTCATGCTTTGATCAACAAATGATCTGCATCACTTCGTATGCCACATTACCAAATTGGGAATGTATCACTAGTAATCATTAACTACATAACCTCTGAGCTCGTACGTCTCAGAGAAGGGTGTTAAGCTAAGAGAATAAATCTCCGCCACCAAACAGAAATGTATTTGATAGAAACCGGTTTTACATCTCAAAGTGTAATGTCACACATATCCATACAAGTCTGTTCCGGGTTTGAACAGAACCGAAGGCACTTCCAATGAAACCCTTGCAAATCCAGATAATCCCTAATCACGTCCGGACTTTCCATCACATATGAGATCTCTATACGGGGGCAATTCGGTGCAGAGACATTCGACGATTTATCCTTTCGCTTTCGAAAATATCCAATCTTCACCACCGGTCTTCAAATGCTATCCATAACTTCGTATCATTATTCGGAATGGGTTATATGACACAAGGTCCTCTCCCGACTAATCCGAATAATGAGCGTAACATTTAAAACCGTATCGATATTGGGATTTCAGTTAAGTCACAACTTAAATCCAAAACTTTTCTTTCAAATGGTTTAAACAAATTAGCATTTCAAATCTTTAAACAAGAAAGATTCACTTCATAAAGTTCACCCAATTTTCACAAAGATTCATTCATAGATTTTCAAAACAATTTCCATTTCAATTTGGATTAACTCATTCAATCTTTGAATCAAAGATTTAATAGCTTTCAAACTCGTTTCCAATTCAAATCTTTTACATAAAAGATACACCATTTAAAATCTTATTTGATTTCAAAACAAGGTTTAATAATCTTTCACAAAGGTTCGTTCATAGCTTTCAAAACAATTCACAATTTCATTTCAAACTTGAAACTTTTCAACACAAATTGGAAATCATTTCCTTATAGGAAAGCTTTTATTTTTTTGAAAAAAAATAGTTCTCGTTTTCGAAAAAAATCTAATTATATTTGCATGAGTTAAAGCCCTTGAGTTAAATTCAAATTCCTAAAGCAATACCTTTAAAATGGTTTAACCCATATATAACTTGTATAACTTCATTAAACCATAGTTTCCAAACATAGAATTCAATTTCAAATTTTGAATTTAAATTTAAATCAAATTATTTATATTTCAAAACTCAATCAAGTTATTCAAAATAAAATTTATTTTTGAAACTCCTTTTCAAAAGCTTTCAATTCCAATTCCAAAACTATTTCGGATTCAAAAATTCAATCTTTAAAATCATTAAAAATCTGTAACTTAACCAATATCCTCGTGCAATCCATATTTGTGTGTGTATGGTGTAGTCCAGGGGTTTAACACAATAGTGCAACAACATCAATCATCACAGATTCAGGTACAATAATATTTGATAAGCGGTATAATCCTATAATGCTCATCTTTATTCACAGATTCATAGATAAATGTATCATAGTAAAATGAATGAATAAATAAATTACACACAACTCAATTCCCAGAATAGAATATTACAATTCAGAAATCACAATCAATTCAAGGCATATCATACAATGCAAACATTTATAAGCAATCAAAGCATTCAATAATCATTTATAAATAGGATTAATTAATTGTTTAAATCGTAATAAATTCAATTTAATTTCCAATTGAATAAATTACTCATGAATTAATTACCAAATCTTGATAAATTAATTATAAATCAATTGATGTTAATGAAATTAATCAACCTTAATTATTTAGTTAATTACCTTTAGTTAATCACATTAAATTAATTATCCTCTTATTAGTTACTTTAATTAATAACCTTTAATTACTAAGTAATTATCCTTTAATTAGTCAATTATTCTTTAATTAATTATTCTTAATTAATTATCTTAATTAATTAATCTTTAATTAATAAGTGATTATTCCTAATCACTTTCATTAATAAATCACAAATTAATTACATTGCGTAATTACTCTTTAATCACATGATTAGTCACAACCTAATCATAAAGTAATTATCTTTAGTTGATAACATTTATCTATTAATCAACCTTTAATTCATTACATTAATTAATAAATCACTTTGGTTAATTATCCCTTAATTAATCACTTCAATTAATAAATTAATTATCCTCAAATCAATTAATCACATAAATTAATTATTCTTTAAATTAATTTTCTTTGATTGATATTATTAAGCACTTAATCATCAAATTTCATTTGAAAAGCATTTAGAAACTAATATAATTAACCTAACATATATCACTTTTAAAACAAATCCATTTTAAATTAACTTTGAAACTCTGTAAAAAAAAACTTGTTTTAGTTTTCATTTTAGCTTCCAAAACATGGTTAATATATTTCACAACTTGATTAAATTTAAATTTCAAAAATTTATCACCTTTTCCCTTTTGAAACTTGCCCTTAACTCAAAAAAAACCCGAGCCAAAACTATTTTTACCCGAGATCAACTTCGATCAACCCACCCCTTACATCTACTTCGAGTCGACCCTGCATTTTTTCATGCTTTAACCCGAGAGAACTTTTCTTCCCAAACCATCACCATTCCAGATACGCAGCCCTTATGCGTGCACGTGCACGATCACCAGAATCATTTTCGACCAACGTCGTGATCACCCACGAGTCATCCTTGACCTCATCGATGAACTCCACAACCAGAAACCCAGTACCACCATGAAATCGAAATTAGGTTATTCGAGCATTTCTTGGAACCTAACTATCGCAAGTAAATCGTCTCGCATCCCCACATCAGGTCACCAGCGATCACGAGACTCCGTCTATGGCTGCTTCGATGACCCACGAAGCTTTTTCCCCCTGTCCTATCATCCCAAATCCATTGCCGAATATATAGTTATCTCAAGAACCATCTCGACCCAAAACTCCACTAAAACCCTACTTCACTGTACTTTGGCCACTACTGCCATCGATAAATAGTCCAAGTATTTTTCCTTCGATCACCAGACCCTCAGCCTCCTTCCACCTCAATCACAACGACCAATGCTTTCTTGATCGCCAGAAATCACCCAATCTTGAATTTTCGTTTAACTTGCAATTTCTTTCGATTTTCAAACTTAAAAATCACAAAACCTTTATCAAAAATCATTATTTTCAATTGCGAGTGAAGTTATGAATTCGAAACTTAGAATTTAATTGATTGATTTTCAACTTATATTTGACCATCAATGTACACCCTGTTTTTTTGAAATAATCACTTGATAAATCCACTTGAATTTATTTTTAAAAATGATGTTACATTCGTATGATCATTTTTCATTTAGGGATTAAAGTCTAAAACAGATTATATAAGGGATCATTGGATTTTTTTTTCTTATGTTTTTGTACCTGTATATATATCAGAGATATATAATGTAATGTACACAGGCATACACATGGATTACAGAACAATTCATACTATATTCCATATATTTATCATCCAAGCAAACAATTTCTACCCCAGAAGTAATACACATATCAAAGTATAACACATATTTAAACTTTATTTAGGATAGTTTGCTCACCTCACACTGAAGAAAAGAGAATCAGACTGCTGTTGATTAATCTGCTACTTTAATTTGAATTCATATTGGCTTTAGCTGTTTGAATTTTGAACTGTAAGCTTTTGTTGAGATCCCAAGTTGAAGACTTTGAATTTTTTTGCTAGCTTTGCTTCAGATTTGAATTTCTAGTTTGAACTTGAATGTATTATTCTTTGATTCCAGGTTGATTATTTGCCAGGTTTATATGCTTTGAAAACAGGCTTTGATTTTGAACTGCTCTTTGATTTTCAGGTTTTGAAAAATCCTTTGGATTGATTCAGTTGCTTTAGGTTTTTGAAAGTTGCTTAGCTACTTTGAATTCTTGATTTGCTTTGCTCCTGATACTTGTTTCAGGTTAAAGAATTTGTTTGAGCTGCATTGATATAGTTTTGTTTTGATTATTTTCAGCTTGCAAATGAATGAAAGAGGATTACCTGATTTTTACATTTTTTTGTCTAATTCAAATTGAAAGATAAATGCCATTTGGACATTAAATTAAAACTTGTTAATTCCATTTATTGAAATGCTTGCAAATGTTCAAATGTGTGTTAAAAAGTTTACACTTGTAGTAGTTTGTATATTTATGTTTAAATCCCTTGGTCTAAAATTTATTGTTATATCCTTATACAATTTATATTTATCTATCATTATTTCCAATTTAATTTAATATATGTTTACTTATGTTTATATAATTGTCTTAAACTCATTTTCTTATATGTTTATATTTTACAAACCAAATTTTATAAATTCTAAACATAGTAATTTCAAATCCAATTTTTTTAAAATATTCATTCTTGAATTTCAAATTCCAAATTCAATTTAAAAATTCATTTATATAATAAATAAACATACATATTATTAATTTTGAAAATTCAAACACAATTTAATTTTATTCCCGTTAAATAAATTCTCAATTAATTCATAATTTAACCAAAATTCTATATTAATTTCCAAATAAATTAGGCTTAAAAATCAAGAATGTTACAGATTCCCCCCTTAAGAAAATTTCATCCCGAAATTTGAAAGTAGGGAGACAACAAAAGAATATAGAAAGATTGAGAGATGAATCACCAGATTAAGCTGAATATCTATTCTGCATTTAGCTTACCAAATCCGAATATTTACAATATGAGAACAAACTCATTCAGTATTACATAAGATATTCGGGTCACTAGATCTACGAAATATGTAGAGGTATTGATTAGTTCAAAGGGATAGCTAACCACTCGTAGAATAAATCGGAATCCCGTCACTATTCGATTTAGCCGGGAGAGGACTTTGTGTTATATAACCCATTTAGAATAGTGATACGATGAACTGGATTGCATTTGAAGACCGGTGGTGAAGGCCGGGTGTCTTTAAGAACGATAGGATAACCTATCGAATGACTCTGCACTGAGTTGCTCCGGTATAGAGATCTCCATATGTGATGGAGAGTCCGATCAAGATTGTGGATACCCGGATTGTAAGGGCTTCTTCCTTTATGGGACGAAGTGCCTTCAGTTCTGTTCGAACCCGGAACAGACTTGTATGGTTGTATGTCTGACATTACACTTTTGAGATATAAAACTGATCTCTATCAAATACATTTCTGTTTGATGGCGGAGAATTTATTCTCTTCGCTCAACACTCTTCTCTGAGACGTACGAGCTCAGAGGTTATGTAGTTGATAGTTATCAGTGATATACTCCCAATTTGGTAGTGTGGCATGCTGAGTGTTTCTATGTATCATTTGTTGATCAAAATATGACTTTGTGAAAAAGTGTAGCTTTGTGGATGAGACTGCATCAGGACCTCACACCCCGGAAATGGTCAAAACAGGAAAGATGCGGCAAGGTTATGAGGGTCATGCCCTTTAGGGTGTATTATTCCCTTTTGGAAAAGGGTGGTATCATGGTATGAAGCCCAGATACTTAACTCATGTGGTCACTTCAAATCAATTACTTTGTGATTGCTTTGTGGTTGTTGGTTGAGAGGCGCCACGGATAAAGGTCGGTAACGACCGGGGATGGCATACTTGTGTGGTAGCTACCTATGTTACAGCTTGGTTAAAGCGTGAGGTAGCGTCGGCCTTGTGTTAGCAGAGATCCGGTTAGGTTCTCGGGGGCGTCCTTCCAGAGGCGTACTCATTCGGTGTAGGAAGTTCCTTTGCCTCACAATTTGTTGGAAATCCAAAGAAACATTACGCGCCCTGTACGATTTTAGTTGTATAACCTGCCATGGAATATGGCGATAACCTACTATTGAACATGGCAGCTATAGTAGGCATATGACAAAATGTTGTATGCTGGCTAAGATTAATATTATATTTTCGAAAGGTTTTCTGCATTATGCACTAATAATAATATCAAATGGTTTTCACGTATCAAGCATTTTTGACTGTCATAAGGAGAAATCTCCTCCAAGTGTGCGCTTGCATTGTGTGTGTGGCGGGAGGCCTTATGGAATTTTCATTTTCAAAAAGCATTGCGAATTTCATTTTAACTTCTTTTGTTCAAACCAAATGTTTTTTTACTCATACCAGTCCCATGACTGACCCGGGGTTTATTGTTCCCTTCCTAAACTCTGGGTGCCCATAATTTTCCACATGGGCAGCCTAGAAGCAGGTTATCCATGTTTTGGAGCTAGCTTGGATTTAGAAGTCTTTTGGAAGCTGTCAGATTTTGAAAAGCTTTCGGATTTGGAAATCTTTCGAAGCGCTGGGAGTTTTGGAGTTTTTGAAGACCTTATCAAAGTTGAAGTATGTTGGAAACTTTTTGAAGTCTCTATTGTTCCGTTGTGGAGTGGTCGTTTTATTGTAGTATATTTGTGTACCACTCTGATATTGGTGATCGACGTTGTAATGGATATTGTATCAAAGTTGTATCTTTGTTGTATGTCAATGTTATCATCTTTTGTTTTTGCTGTTTTCATCTATTGTTGTTATAAGCTCTAGCGATGCGTATTTTGATGTCGTTTGTTGGGCATCGAGTTCGGGTCTTCAAAAGTGGTATTTTTTTGAATTTCCAATTAGAAATTCTATTTTAAAATTGTATTTCGAGTTAAGGGTTGCGAATTCAATAGGATGGTATGCGACTCATGGGATGAGATGTGATCACTTAGAGTTCGAATTGTTAGGTCATGTATTTACTTGCAGTTTGCATGCATTTGATTTCATAGGGCTCGGAATTATTTAGGGTATGCATTGGTTAAGTAAGTTTGATGCTAGGATATTTTTCCATGATAGAAAAATATCACTTAGACACCTTAATTGTAGTGATTGGATTATATACTCCGTTGAAAACCTAAATATTGAGGTTAATGCTTTGTTGGGTGTTATGGAGACAAAAGATGAGTTAAACTGAGTTTTCGTTGTTAGAAAGTTCGTAGATATCTTTGAGCCTGTGATAGTACTCCGGTTGAAAAGTGTCATTGAGTTTCAGATAGATTTAGTATGAGGAGTTGAACCGATGAGAAGAACACCAAGAAGGATGACACCTACCAAGATGAGGGAGTTAAAGGTGCAATTGATGGATTTAAAAGGTAAGAATTTTATTAAACTAAGCAGTTTTCCATGGGGAGCAACCGTAGTGTTTGAAAAGAAATCGGACAGACCGTTGACGTTGTGTATCGATTATCGTAAGTTGAATGAGAAGACGCTAAAGAATCGATATCCGTTACCTAGGATTGACAATTTGTTCAATCAGCTGAGAGGAGCCAAAGTATTTTCTCAGTTGGATTTGGCAACATGTTTCCATCAGCTTAGAGTAGCAGAAGATATTATTCCTTCGATGGCGTTTAGGACCACATATGGATCATATGAATGGTTAGTGATGTCATTTGGTCTAACTAATGCACCAACATTCTCCGTGGGCTTGACGAACTGAATCTTCCGAGAGCATTTGGACTGATTTGTATTGGTATTCATAGACGACATTTTGATACACTCTAAGGATAAAAGGGAGTGTGAAGTTTATTTTAGAGTGGTGCTTGAGATGCTGAGGCAGCATCAACTGAAAGCGAAATATTCAAAGTGTCATTTGTGGAAGGAAGTAAAGTTTCCTGGTCATGTAGTCTGAGAGAAAGGGTTGTCAGTAGATCTGGCTAAGATCGAGGCAGTGTATAGTTGAAAGAGACCTAAGACAGTGACTAAGATAAAGAGTTTTCTTGATTAGCTGGTTATTAGTGGAGATTCATTAAGAACTTCTCGCGGATAGCCGTACCGATGACAAAGCTAACTTGAAAAAATGCGATGTTTGTGTGGACTTATAAGAGTGAGGAGCCATTTTGGAAATTGAAACATTTATTAACTAATGCGCCTGTGTTAGTTATTCTAGAAGGCAATCAAGACTTGGTAGTATACACTGGATGCATGTGGAACAGGGTAGGAGCTGTGTTAATGCAAAGAGGTAAATTGATTGCCTATACTTCTCGATAGCTCAGACCACATAAAGTTAGATATCCCACTCATGGTTCGAAAATAGCTACGGTAATTTTCGCCTTGAAAATGTCGAGACATTACCTTTTGGAGAAAGGTTTGAGTTGTACACGGATCATAAGTCACTAAGATATTTATTCTCTCAAAAGGAATTGAATATTAGACTACAATGGTGGTTAGAGTTTTAAGCCGCTTATGACTTTGTATGCGTACACACCAGAAAAAGGGAGTAAATTTGTAGATGCACTTAGCAGAAAATATCAGAATGTAGTATTGGTAATGGTAACCGAGTGGAAAGATTTAGAAGCATTGACTACATGTGGAGTACGATGGAGATCAAAGAGTAGTTCTAGTCAAGAAACTGCTATGTTGTCGTGTTTACAAGCTCAACCGATGATGATCGAAAGGATTGCTTCTAAACAAGGGGAGGATCCATTATTAGCTGAATAGATCAGAAAGTTAAGGGATGGAATATAGAGCAATGACTTGAAAGATCTCAATCTTGACCAGAACTGGTGGTTGGGGAAGAAAGGACAACTATGCGTTCCGAATGTAGAGAACCTAAGGAAGGATGCCCTTGGAGAATGTCACCAATCAATATTTATGATTCAACCGGGAGGAACTAAGATGTATCGGGATATGAAAAGGAGTTTCTTCATGGAAGCAACTAAGATGTAAGCTTATGGATGAGGCGGTGTTTGAACTGTCAACATGTAATAGCCGAAATCAAAAACAAAGTGGGTTACTTCAGCATTTGGATGTTCTAGTCTGGAAATGGGATTCTATCTCAATGGATTTCATAGATGGGTTGCCAAGGTCAAATAGAGGAAATGAGAGATTATGGGTTATAGCAGATAGATTGATTAAGATTGCACACTTTATACCCATTAGGTCGACTAGGGAAACATCAGATTTAGCTAATTTATTCATGAGGAATATAGTTAGGCTGCATGGAATTCCTAATAGTGTAATAAGTGATAGAGTTTCCATATTTACCAGCGAATTCTAGAATAGTCTAAGAGACTTTAGGTACCAAGCTCAAGATGAGTACCGCTTACCATCCATAAATAGATGGACATAAAGGGAGGATCAATATGGTACTCGAGGATTTGTTGAGAGCTTGTGTACTAGATTTTAGTGGATCATGGAAAGATCACCTACACTTAGTTGAGTTTTCCTTTGATAACAGTTATCAGACTAGTATAGGAACAGCGCCTTTCGAAGCTTTGTATGGAAGACCATGCAAATCTCTTATTTGTTGGTTGGGGACCGGGGATAGACTAATTCTTGGACTAGATTTGGTTAAAGAAGCTGCAAAAAAGATTGAATTAATTCAAGCTAGGATGAAGGAAGCTCAGTCTAGGCAGAAGAGTTATGCTGATAAAAGATGAAAAGACTTAATGTCCACAGTTGGAGACTATGTTTTCATCAAATTATCACCGATGAAAGGTATAATCAGATTTGGAAATCAGAAAAATTGGCACTAAGGTTCGTTGGACCATTTCCTATTATAGAAAGGATGGGGAAACTCGCATATATAGTAAAATTACCGAGTATTTGGCAGGATCCACAATGTTTACCATATTTCTCATTTAAGGAAGTGTATTCGAGATCCAGAGTCTACTTTTACACCGACTGTGTTAGATGATCTAGTAGTAGAATTGGACATGACTATAGTTAGAAAACTCGTTCGTATAATTGCGAGAGATGAGAAGAGATTAAGGATCAAGCCAATTAGATTAGTCAAAGTCCAATGGAGTGACGATGAGAGAGACTGTACTTGGAAAACCAAGAGTAGGATTAGAGATACTTATCCTGATTTGTTTCATGGTATGTTTTAGCTTTATGTTTGATTGTGTGGATGCCTTGTCGAAATTTCGAGGACGAAATTCTTTAAGGAGGGGAGTCTATAATGACCCTAATTTTGACTAACATTATTTAGGACAATTAATTAGATAAATTAAATGAAATAATGTAGATAGTTAAGTGGTTGAGATTTGTTAATTTAGAAGCAGCTATGCTATAATGAATGTACTAGCAAAAGAGAATAAAAAAGTATGTAAGAGGAATATGGAAAGTGTAAAATAGGAAAAGCCTTCGTTCTTATACCCTAAATCATTCTATCCTTCAACATTCACATACAAGACTAAAAACCCTATTGAGCTCGGTCGACCACCATTAAGAGGATTCAAGGAGAAAAAAAGCCGGGATTCAAGTAAAAAGCTTAAGCAAATCAATCTAAGGGAAAATCTCAAAGTTCTTAACAAAAAGCCAGGGTGAATAATTGATTTACATCTCACTTTTGATAATGATTTCGGTTTCATGTTTATGTTCAAATTAGTTTTCAATTAATATGCCATGTTTTGTTTATTTAAATGGATATATATGTTTGTTGATGATTTACATGATTTCATATGGAATTATGATATGTTTAAGTTAGAGAACCTATTAAATAACATCCAAATGAGTTGCATTTTTGATATATGATCAAAAATACTATTTTAGAAGTGGGTTTCACGTTTCATATTTTCTAAGTAACTATGGATTTATCATGAATTTTCTATGAAAGAAAATAGTCAACTTTGGGTTTAAATTATTTAAGACACTTATATATTGATTTCAGGTCCGAAATTTATATATGTTTGAAAACATATTAAAAGGGAATTATTATGATTGTTGGTGAATTTTTATATGTATTTACTATGTTTATATATTTAAGTCAAAGGACTTAAATGTTTTACATGTTTTGTTAAGGAGAAAGGCTTATTTCTTAAATGTTTGTAATTGTAAATTTTAAATTTAGTAGCCTTTAAAAAAAAATTTGATAAAGAGTGGGCAACCAATCATATTCTGACAAACTGGGCAAGTTAAGTAAAAAGGAATTATTTTGAAAGGCAATAAACCAGTTTTTTTTTTGAATCACAAATTTTCCACTTCCTTAGCTTTCTTCTCTCACCATGTTGTTAGAACCTCCATTCTATGGCTTCAATGACAAAAACTATAAAATCACATATATTATATATCTTATCAAGATTACATGTATATACTACAAGAGATCATCATGCTTGAAGATATTGGGACTCGAAGACAAACAAAGACTTATGGACCTTGTTATGATTAGTATGGTTATACTAGTGTATTAAGGGTCTTATATAAACATTGTAAGGTATCGTTGAGTATATGTATACACACACGAATTCATACACACAAACTTAACACTAAAAACATTCAATACTAGCATTAAAAACTGTGATAATCAAATAAGACCATCCATGACATCCATGGAAAAGGCACAGACGTATGTTATCTGGAAACTGCTTTAATATGAAAGGATGCTTCATTTCGTATTGAATAATACCATTTCTTCTTCAATGGTCGTATCCATTAAAGGAAATAAAGTTTGTTTAACAGTAACAGCTCCTCATATGCATCTATTCGAACCTATATATACTTCAAAGATTGAGTGTTAAAGTAATTTTGTTCTCTTGATTTCCTACTAACTTACATAATCTCAATCTTTCATAATCAAAACACCATTTTGATTAAACTACTTCCAACTACTCAAAGTATTCACATTCACAAACTCAAAGGAGAATAGAGGAAGATTTGTACTACCGGTCAAAATCCATGTTATTTGGAATGCACGATTTTCAGAGAATTACTTTTGCATTAGCCCATTCCTTCGGGCAGAGTGAGGATTATTTGGTCAAAGGAAATACCCAAGGGAAGCTTCGGAACTGGACGTAGGAAGGTCCGTACCAATATAAATATCTGGTTTTCTCACTTTTTTATCTTTCTTATTTATAGTTTGTTAATTTACTCTTCTTAGTATAATTATCAGTGCATACTTTTATATTAGTATATAAGTTGCATTATATAAGATCCTATACGATTTCATTTGGTATCAGAGCACGGTCATTTCAAATTACAGTAACACGGAGCTGAAAAATCATTAATACAGAAGCACTTTTCAAGAAGGTCAATCAACTACACGTCCTCCACTATTTAGTAGTTCTAACTATGCTTATTGGTCAACTCATATGAGAATTTTTATGAAAGCAAATGAGATAGAAATATGGCTAGAAACACAAAACAAATATGAAGCCCCTGACACCGACGTTTGCACTTGGACTGATGCACAAAAAGCAGCGGCATTTAACAATGCCAAAGCTATGAAGTACTATTTTGCTCACTTGATGAGTTTTTACGTGTCATGCTTTGCATCACTGCAAATGATATATGGCGCACTTTACAAGTCACGCATGAAGGCACAACTAAAGTCGAGCAAACTAAAAAATCAATTTTACATAACCAATTTTCATCTTTCAAAATGAAAGCAAATGTATCAATTATTGATATGTATGCCAGATTTCAAACCATTCAATATGATCTCATAGCACTTAGAGTCAAATTCATAGATTTTGATTTTGTCGCATGAATTTTAAACTCTTTGTCAAATGAATGGAAAAGAAAAGTTTTAGACATCGAAGAAGCTAATGATCTTTCTCAACTCAAAGTCGAATAGCTAATAGGAAATTCGATGCCTTATGAAGCTAACTTTTAAGCTAGAAAGGATCAAAATTAGGAAAAGAAAAACATGGCATTCTAAGCAAGTAATGAAGATTCGGACTTAAATGAAGATGATATTGTTTTTATTGCCAAAAACTATAACAAATTCAAAAAGTTCAAGAAGATGACCGATTTCAAAATGGTGGCAAACCAAACTCCTTAAATCAAAAATCAGTTAAATGCTATGAGTGTGACAAATTTGGTCACATGAAGAAGGATTGTCCACGGCTCAATTACGATAATAAGAAAAGCAAGTTTGAAAAATTCAAGAAAAGGAAAGAGCTTTTCAAGTAACATGGGACGGCTCACATTCATCTTCTTCATCTGACAGTTATAGTGAAAGTGACTCGGAACAAGCAAGTGTATTTTTATGGCTAACACTGACGAGGTATGGCCTAAACTTATTTATGAGGAGATAATGGAAATTAGCATTGAATTAGATGATAAATATAGAGAATAAAAAAATTTAAGTAAGGAATATGTAGGAAAGTTAACTAGAGCTGAAATAGAAATTGGATTATTAAAAGATGAAAAAATAATCTTTGATGAAGAATTAGAAATTATTCAAAAAAAATGTCCAACATTATTATCTCAAAATGACATGACATCTTATTACATGATTTAGAAGATTATAAGTTAGAAAAATTTAATCATAAAAAAGAGAAACTATAATTACAAGCGAATTTAGATTCTACCAATATTGAAATTTGTGATCTTAAACGTAAGTTAGATAAAGTAACCAATAATGTGACAAAATTCAACAAAGAAAAACAAAATTGAAGAAGTCATCAATATCGTTATTTTTAATTCTCCTATAATGTTTTATTGGTAGAAAATTTAAAACATAACTTATTAAGTATATGTCAATTATGTGATAAAGGATTTAAAATTGATTTCGAGGAAAACAAATGCAATATCTTTGACTAAATAAAAAACTATTTTTTTAAGGATTTAGAAATCGAAACACATATGTTTTAAACATGAATGTCAAAAAACACAAATTTATGCTTAGCCACAAATCATGATTATCCATGGTTATGATATAAATGTTTTTGTCACATAAATTTTAAGAATGTCAATAAACTAGCTAAAAATGAATTAGTTAGAGGACTACCTAAAATCAACTACGAGGACAAAATCCTGTGTAACGCTTGTCAATTTGGTAAATCAAAGAAAAGTTTTTTCAATCTAAAAAGGAAATGTCCACAAAACAATATTTCAAACTACTTCGTCAAGATTTATTCCGACCGACTCAAGTACGCTCAATAGATCATAACAAATATGTTTTTTGTAATTTTTGATGATTTTTCAAGATATACTTGGACATTATTTTTTAAACATAAAAGTGACACTTTTGAAGTGGTCAAAATTTTTGCTAAACCAATTGCAAATTTGATGAACTTAAAAATTAGAAGTATACGAAGCGATCATGGAGGTGAATTTGAAAATGAACTATTTACAAATTTTTGCAACAAAAAGGGAATTAGTCATAATTTTTCATTTCCACATATAACACAATAAAATGGTGTTATAGAAAGGTAAATCGAACTTTACAAGAGCGTGGATGAACCTTACAAAATAGTGTAACCTACCAAAAAGTTTTTGGGCTGAAGTTGTTGCTACCGCATGTTATGTATTGAAATCGTGCAACACTACGCCTAATGACTAAAAACACATGTTATGAAATATTTTTTAAAAAGAAACCTAAAGTATCGTATTTTCTAGTATTTAGATCAAAATATTTTATTTTAAACACAAAAGGCTATCTTGGAAAATTTGATTCTAAAGTTGATGATGGAATTTCTGTTGGCTATTCGGATTGAAGTAAAGCATATATGTAATTTTTAATAAACGGAAAAACATTATAGAAGAAAGTCTTCATGTATCATTTGATGAAAAATTAACAAATAATAAAAATTATGATGATGAAGAAGTTATAAATAAAACAAATATACCTATACATGAAAATAATAATAATAATAATAACAACAACAACAATGTCAATAGTGATAATGTGATTACTTCATCACCTAGGATATTAACGACCATCCACTTAATAATATGCGGTGATTTAAATACAAAAGTATCAACCTGAAAATAGTTGAATCAAGTGAGTCAAGTTGCATTTATATCAAATTTTGAACCTAGAAATTATAAAGAAGCATCAAAAGATGATTTCTATATTATTGCAATGCAAGAAGAACTTAATCAATTTGAAAGAAATGACATATGAGAACTTGTACCAAGATCAAACGATCAATCTGTAATTGGAACAAAATGGTTTTTTAAAAATAAAGAGGATGAAAATTGAACCTTTGTTCGAAATAAAGCAAGATTAGCAACTCAGGGATATAATCAGGAAGAAGGAATTGATTATGAACAGACATTTGCTCCATAGCTCGTTCGAAGCAATACGGACATTACTTGCTTTCACATGTCATCATAATTTTAGACTTTTCAAATGGATGTGAAAAATTTCTTTTCTAAACGGCTTTATAAAAGAAAAGTTTTATGTTGAATAACCTCCACTATTTGTTCATGAGAAATATCCAGATCATGCATTTAAACTTAAAAAGGCTCTATATAGATTAAAACAAGCACCTCGTGTTGTATAAAAGATTAAAAACCCCATTTACAAAATTTTGGTTTTCAAATTGGTAAAATAGTTTCTACTTTGTTTATTAAACATGAAAACAATGAGACATTAGTTGTATTAATATATGCCAATGACATTGTTTTTGGATCAAATAATGAAAAATTATGCAATGAATTTTTTGACATTACGAAAAGTGAATTTGAAATTTCACATATGAGTGAATTGAATTATTTTTGGGTTTGCGATTAAGACAACTACAAAATGGAATTTTAATAAATCAAGAAAAATACTGTCAAAAATTAATCAATTTTGACGAAAGTGAGGTACAAATTGACCAATTGTCATTCTTTTTTTTATGCCATCTTTTGCAGTAATGATATCTGGACATGCGAGAATGACGAAGGTTGGTTATGGACAAGTGTTTACGATCGCATTTTGAAAATTAGCATAAACACAATTGGTCGTATATTAGATTGTTCCTCATCCGGACTCGATTTAGAAGAAATCCTTGACCAAAGAAATTTGCCACGTGATGAAATAACACATTAAATTTTTAAGGATATAATGCCATAGTGTAAATCTATTTATTTACGCCCAAAAGCTAGGTTATTGAATCGTATGATAACCAATACAATAATTCCCCGCTTAGAATGTCATGAACAAATATACGAAAACAATCACAAAGCCCTCTATGCTATATTTTATAGGATACAAGTAAATTGGGTTAAGTTTATCCATGATGAAATTAAAAGCTTTTGGTCTCATCACCGTTGCACAATTATATATGCACTATATATTATATGCATCATATATTATGCGTCTCTTTCTTGGTCTTGGATACCATCTTATATTTCTCATTTTGAAGAAATTCCTTTCAAGGAGAGCAGTAAAAGATTTTTATCTTTAATGCACCTTCCCCAACGACCATCTCCAATCATCTCGCTGGCCAAATGGACCATGCAACAACAACAACAAATATACTCGGGTCCTCAACCACCTCCTGGTCCTTAACAAACTCAATCGCCTTGTCCCTTGCAGCAATCTGGCTCCTCTAGTCATACTAGCGAATACTATTCCGATTCGGAGATTGAAGAAACTCGCATTGAACCAATGCAAAATGAATCAATCTATGATTTTACAATTAAAAATCAAAAGTTAATCACGGTCAACCAGTGGGCTTCGAACAATAAAATGACTGGTTTGGAACGATCTTTTTCAACACGAATGACTAAGATGAAAAAACTTTAGAAAATTTCGTCTCCACTTGAGGAAAAGTGATGAGAAAAGTACGTGGCAGATCATGTTCTCGATCATCATCTTCTCCTTCACCTACACCACCTCCTTGAACTCAAACACCAATTTACCATGCTCATACTTCTCAAGAAGAAACTTCTCAAGACAAAAGGAAGACAATTAAACAAGAACATCCTAAAGACGAGGAAGAAGATAATGATGATATATCCTTATTCAACCCTCACCAATTTCACCATCAATATTACATGGCTTTCCAGGGGCTTTCTATTTAAGAAAATGAAGAATATAACGATCCAACTCATTGGCCAGCAGTATATGAGCAAGGTCCTTCAGCATATTGGGAGTATTATGAAAATTATGGCGGATTTTCCTATTCTTCAAATCAGTATCACTAGTTTATTTTATTTCCTCTTCATCTTCTTTTTTAAACCATGTTGTTTAACCTTCATTTTGTTTTTTATTACTTATGTCTCTTGTTAAAACTCATGTTTGCACTCCATAACTTACCTTATTTTTTATTTTTATTTAACATTCTATGATTATATATCTATTTTATGTGCGCATAATTTATTTTCTTTTGTTTTGATAATGATAAAGGGAGAGAATATTTGCATATACATAGTGGGAGACAAAATTAAGGGAATGTTATTTTTATCATAACTAACGATTGTATAGTTATCATCATCACATTGAGGGAGTAGAACCTCCATTCTATGGTTTCAATGACAACAACTATACAATCACATATATTATATACTTATCAAGAATACAGGTATATACTACAAGAGATCATCATGCTTAAAGATATTGGGAATCGAAGACAAAAAAAGACTTATGGATCATGCTATGATTAGTAAGGTTATACTAATGTATTAAGAGTCTTGGATAAACATTGTATGGTCTCCTTGAGTGTGTGTGTATACACGCATATGAATTCATATATGTATATATATATATATTTATATAATTAGCATAAAAATAATTCAACATTGGCATTGAAAACCATGGTAATCAAATAAGGCCATCCACAGACATCTGTAGGAAAGCCACAGACGTCTGCTAATATTTTCAAGAAATTATTCCTTGAAGCCATAGATGTCTGTAGGAAATCCACAGACATTTGTCATCTAGCAACTGTTCTAATCTGAAAGGATGCTTCATTTCATATTGAATAATAACATCTCTTCTTCAACAATTGCAGCCACTAAAACAAATAGAGTTTGTAATAGTAACAACTCCTTATATTCATCTATTCAAATCTATATATACTTCAAAGATTGAGTATTTAGTAATTCTATTCTCTTGATTTCCTATAAACTATCAATTTACAAATTTGTGCATTTCTTTCTTACATATATCAATCTATCATAATCCATATACCATTTTGATTAAACTGCTTCCTACAACTCAAAGTATTCACATTCACATACTCAACGGAGATCATAGGCAGATTTGTACTATTAGTAAAAATCATAGTAGGAACGCATGACAATTGGAGAATTACTTTTGTATTAGCCTATTCCTCCAGGCAAAGTGAGGGTTATTAGGTCAAAGAAATACCGAAGGGAAGTTTCGGGGCTGGACGTAGGACGGGAGGTTGAAACCAGTATAAAATATACGGTGTGCTCGCTTTTTTATCTTTCTTATTTATAGTTTATTAGTTTACTCTACTTAGTATAATTATCAGTACATACTTTTGTATTAGTATATAAGTTGCATTATATAAGATCCTATACATTTTCATTTGGTATCAGAGCATGGTCATTTCAATTTACAGTAACACATAGTTGAAAAATCATTAATATGCTAAGCACTTTTCAAGAGGGTCAATCAACTGCACGTCCTCCACTATTTACTAGTTCTAACTATGCTTACTGGTCAACTCGTATGAGAATTCTTATGGAAGAAAATGATTTAGAAATAGGGCTAGCAAATCAAAACAAATATGAAGCCCTTAATATCGACATATGCACTTGGATTGATACACAAAAAGCAGTGGCATCTAACAAGGCCAAAGCTATGAAGTACTGTTTTGCTCACTTGACTAATCTGGTGTGCTCGTTTTTATTACCTTTCTTATTTATACTCTATTAATTTACTCTACTTAGTATAATTATCAGTACATACTTTTACATTAATATATAAGTTGCATTATATAAGATCTTATACATTTTCACACATCGCACATAAACACGGATGGGTTTTTACCTTACGGTAATCAAAATACTTTATATCGAAACGTTTTGATATTGTCTTTAATGACATGAGTTTGAAAAAACTTTTCAAATAAATATATGAACAAGGTACCAATAACCGAGCATGGGGTATATGATATTAAGGGGTAGCTGAAATATTTGCAAGGCATTACAACTATTTTAGGAATACAATAAAAACCATATAGCTCGTATTGGAATTGGATTTCCAACATGATAGGGAACTAGTGACCACTTCCTTCCTTGGGGACACTCTATTAATAAAAATAATGCCCGATGATTTTTCACATGTCTTAGGCTTGCCACTGCACTATATTGTTCAACACTAATGGATCACAGTGCCCAGTGGGTTTTCACCTGTCTTAGGCTATGTAACGACTCCACCGCGATACTCATATTAGCAAAGAACATGACAAATAATGACGTTTGCTAATTTGGAGAATACGACTTGTTAAGAGCGATCGAATGTGAATATATCTTTATACGAAAACTGACATGTCATTTATACCTTTTCACTTAATATCTGAACTGAAATTTGACATGTACAGTATAAAACAAAGTAACAGACACACCGATTTCTCAAAATCAAAACAATATATCTTATAAGCATCAGTCACAGATCACAGCAGAATAATAATCTCTTGTACATATATGAATGGCAAGTCTACAAAATAAAACACTAAACTCACATAATATACTAGTTTTTCAATTCTCTTATCTCAATTATACATTTTATATACAAGATCTAAGTTCCTAAATGGGATAAACTAAAAGTCCAAATTTTTATCTCCTTGCTAGCATAACCATTCAAAGGTCAACCTGTCCTGTAACCAGAGAAGTCTCGGCTTGACCCGAGCAAAGTATCACCTGGGTCAGACTATCTCTAAATATCCAATATGGTGAGAAAACGATATAACACATGATCAAACAACATATAAGAAATACAGTTGTTGATGAAATAATAATTCACGGGGATTAATTTAGCTTAGAGTTCATCACAAGGCACATGGTTATAAATTTGAGTCACAAACACATATTAGTCACTATACCAAAAATAACAAAATTAATTTAGCATCCATCACAAGACACAAGAACATTTATTTATTTCAGTAACACAAGACAAAAGAATATATTATTTTTTACTAACACAAGACATAAGAATATATAATTATTTCACTAACACAAGACACAAGAATATATATTTATTTCACGAATACAAAATAGTCGCGGAATCCAAATATCCAGAACCCAAGAGATTTTAATCCATACCAATCATAATGATCGTCCAAAACAACTGCAATAGTTTTACTCAAAACCTGTGGCAAAGAAACAAATAAATTGGTATCACTCAAACCGATCCTATACCAAGGATCGTACTCAGACCAGGAACACAGAATCATAGAACGATCTCAAGGATAGTCCATACCGATCAAGGTGATCGCAGAAACCATGATTCGATAAAACAACATTTATTTAATATTATTATATTATAATGTTCGAAAAGATATCTAGGAATAAACTTCTTAAGGATCTAGCAGCTACTTGTCGCACAACAAAAGAGAGTATACTCTAAAGTGCCAAATACTATCACCTTCAGTAATCAGTAGAATTTAACTAATACATCCCATACCGTATAGTGATATCCAAGTATTTACTAAAAGCTAGTAAATATTACTTATTACAGATAATACTGGAAAACCTAAACTAGATTCTCTTAAGGATCTAGCAACCAATTGTCGCACACCAAAAGAGAATACAACTCTAAAGTGTAAAATACTTTCTAATAGCAATCACACGAATTTAACCAAGGCATCCCATACTACCCGGTGAAATTCGATTATTCGCTAATGGGCTAGTAAGTTCCACTCAAACATTCCATTCAATGAGTTATACCATATTCGACGAAGTCTTATTCGAAAGCATTTGACTAATCGATGTCACAAAGTCAATTATTAGTACTCGTCAAATTTTATAATTATGGTTCTCAAAACATTTTTCTCTTTTGAGTTTATTATCTAAAACACTTATTATAATTTCCATAAATCTAAGTATTACTTAACTTCACAAAAATATTCATAGATTTCCTAAAATATTCCATAACTCTGAATTATACAAAGATTTTATTTATATACACAAAGTTGTCTCAAATTTCCATATGGTTGTATTATTCACAAAACTATATTTTGAAACCATATTTAATTACTCTTCAAAATCCATATTAAAATATAACCATTTTATTTAAAATAAATTTAGTTTGTACTTTTCAAAAATAAATTTCCAAATTCCATGAATCCTATATTACTTATTTAATAAAATCATAATACTTATATTCCAAATCCATAATCACTTTCATGTAAAAATAGATTAGATTTGTATTTCCAAATCCATAAATATTTTACTAAGCATGTTTAATATATAAATAACCTGATAAAAACATGATTAATATTTATTAACTTAATTTAGAAATAATTCTAAGATTTATAAATAAAAATATTCACTTTTGTAAAATTACTTATATACGAAGCTTATCTATTTATTTTATTTAAACAAATTTTTTATTTAAAGATTTGAAATTTTCGACCACGTAAATCTTATAATTTTACAAAACTTAAAACATGAAAGTTGTAGATAAAAGTCACAACTTTCGAACAAGAAAAAGATCATTTAATTTGGATTTACATTTCAAAAGTTATGACCTAAATAATTTTCAGATTTAAATTTGTTAACTCTGTCTTTCATTAACAGGGTAGCGACAAGGGAACAAATTTTTGACCACTTAAACTACAAATTATGCAAAAATCAAAACAAAAAATTATAGCAGATATCTTTGTTTTTGAGAATACCAAGTATCACCGAATTCTGATAAGAAATGAAAACGATATGACTAAAAAAATTCCCAAGTTTTTACTTCGTTATCGCTGTCGTTTATTCTCGAGACAGGGACACTAAAACGTATGTTTCACCATGTAAAGCATAAAATATTACAAAATTCAAAATATTAAAGTTGTAGAAGATAATCTAAGATTTCAAAAACATCAAGAATCATCGAATTTTGATAAGGAACTAAAATATTATGGCCATTTTGATTTCAAGTTTCAGCTTAGTAATTACACATGAACAGAGCGAAACTATCATATTCAAACACGATTTCGAACTAATAACATCAAAATTTTGCAAAGTGACCATGAGAAAAGTTGTAGCTAACTGAAAGACCTTTCTACCACATGAAGATTGGATCATTTTGGATTAATTTACACTTAGATATCATAGTTTTACTACAGTGGTTTTCCTAATTTAATTTCAGCAACCATATCATGTTTCCAAAAGAGCATTCTTTTCAATTTTCACATAACCATGGAACTTTTGGCAAATAGTGTTTTATGACAACAACAAATTGATTCAATTTAACATCTAAATTACTACTTGAATCAATTAACACGACAAAGCTAGGAGATAGTGGTGAGGATTACTCACTTTATAAGCTTGAATTGATGCTAGAAATCAAAATTCTCCTATGCTAGCATCTCTCATCATTTAGACCTAGGTTTAATTTCAGAATTTTGCAAAACACAATTACTAACCAAGATGAGACTGAAATTAAAGTCCTAATAAATGAACTATAGGATAGAAGAGGTTACCTAATTTGATTTCTACAAGTATTAGACCATAGCCCTTTGATTTTCTCTTGGATTTGAGGATTTTAGCTCTAGGGTTCACGAGATAAAGATTTTTTTTCTTTTGACTTTGGTTTACTGCTGAAATGAGAAAGGAAAAAAAATAAACGTATATGTTTATTTCTTACCAATCTTCATGAGCCTTATAGGTTTGGAGTTTGCTAAGGATCCAATAGGTAAGATGTTGCAAAATTAATACCTAAGAGATGAAGTGTTCCTAATTTCATTTTGATTTAATCACTTATTTAAACCTCTAATTAGACTGAACAATCATTTAAAAAATCATAACTTAATTTCTCAAATCCAAAGCAAAACAACAAATTAGAATTCCATTTTCATTATTATAGAAATATTCTGTATAATTAATTATAACTTTGGAAATACAAGTTATTCTTATTATTTTTAATTAAAACAAAATAAACTATTGATTACACATTCTCATTTTAAAACAATAAATCTCAATATTAACACTTAACTAAATATACAACATTTTCTAAAGTTATCTTAAAATTAATTAAGAAATAATTCAATTATTCACAAAACTAGATAGCTGTTAAATTTCACAAATCACAATTTAGAATTGATTTTCCCTAAATAGATTTAATTAATCAGATAGCCAACAATAGGCTTATTACAGACTCACCCATTATAAAGATTGCATCCCCGCAATTTTCTTAACCAAAGAATCTACAATATAAATTTCTTCTTAAAACAATTATTTGTTAACTGATTTCCAATTTTATTTCTAAAACATTCAATTAGTACCACGCCAAGTTATAATGCTAAAAATCAAACTTCTTGGTTTTTTTATTTTTAGTTATCACAATTTTCAAAAATAATATGTCTAAAATTTTCTACCGCCTTAAATTTAAGAAAAATTTCGCCAGCTTCTCCTTTGTGTAGCTAGCGTTTTTTACAATATGAATATAATTACATAATGTACATCTCATATTAAGGATTAGACATCTCATAGGGAACACACAAAAATGCGACATGTAATCTTAGATACGGACCTTCTATTTGAATTATTAGCAAGTCTGCTAATATTGCTTAAGCAAACAATTTATAATCTTTTAAACGATATATATTTAACTTCAAATTCCTGCACCTATCTCAAAAAATCATATTAGTATTTAATATCAAATTCATGTCGTATAGAAGATAGTAACGATTCATGATTACACTTGACATCATAATATTCCATAACGAAAGAAATTCATACTTGAATTTCCAAGTTTAACTTATTACTTTTGTCGAAATGCCACGTTCGATGTTTAGGAACCCCTATCGATAACATGGCGTCCCTCATATCCATTAGATTCCTTAAACAATGTCCGGATAAGTTAAAACAATAGATAATCTGAAGTTTAGACGCATTTATTTTATTATCACTAATATCCATGCATCCGGTTTTAAATAAATGCAAGCAAACAATCAATACCAATCAAGTAATCAGCCAAAACATACATAATCACTTACATCGGAACTATTTAATGTTTGAAATTCTGCTATGCAACTCTTATTATTCCTAGATCATTTAAATATTAAACTTATTCACTCAAATTTTCCAAATTTTATATTAAAAGTAATAGTTCACTTTAATTTAATCGATTCCAATTTAATTCCAAAATTTCCTCAACTCTGTAACATTTTACTCATTATTATTTAAAGGTTTTATTGTCACAAATTTCAATTTACCAATTTTAAATAAATTTACGCCTCCAAATGATTATCCTGATAATCATTTTATATTCTTGCCCCTAATTAGATAATTAATATAACTATCTACTACACACCCCATGCGACATGACTCTGCGTCATTAGGTCTTGGATCCGTAATATTATATGCTGAAATGTTCTGACACAGCTCTAATAGCAACAGTAACAACCCCACTGCGATACCTACATTAGCAAAGAACATTAAAAATAATGTCGTCTGCTAATTTGGAGAATACGGCTTATTAAGAGCGATTGAACGTGAATATATCTTTATACTAACACCGATACATCATTTATACCTTTTTACTTAATATCTGAACCGAAATTTGACATATACAGTATTAATATAAAGTAATAGACACACCGATTTCTCAAAATCAGAACAATATGTCATATAAGCATTACTCATATACCACAGTGGAATAATAATCTCATATACATATAAAAATTGTGAGTCTACAAAATAAAACACTAAACTGACATAATATACAAGTTTTTCAATTCTCTAATCTCAATTATACATTTTATATACAAGGTCCAAATTCCTAAACGGGATAAACTAAAAGTTCAAATGTTCATCTCTTTGATAGCATAACACTTCAAACGTCAACCTGTCTTGTAACCTGAAAAGTCTTGGCCTAACCTGAGTAAAATAACACCTGGGTCAGACTATCTTTAAATATCAAATAAGGTGAGAACAAGATATAACACAAGAATAAATAACATGTAAGTAAATACATATGTCCATGAAATAACAAGTCATGGAAATTAATTTAACTTAGATTTCATCACAAGGCACTTGGTTATACATTTAAGTCACAAACACACATTAGTCACAAAACACCAAATAACAAAATTAACTTAACATCCATCACAGGACACAAGTACATATATTTATTTCACTAATACAAGGCACAAGAATATATATATTTTTCTCACTAACACAAGACATTAGAATATATAATTATTTCACTAACACAAGAATATATATTTATTTCACAAATACAGAATAGCCATAGAATCCAAATATCCAGAATCCAAGAGATTTTAATCAAAACCGATCTTCATGATCATCCAAAACAATCGCAATAATTGTACTCAAAACCTATGGCAAAGAAACAGTCAAATTGGTATCATTAGAACTGATCTGAAACAAAGGATCTTACTTAAACTGGGAACACAGAATCATAGAATGATCTTAAGGACATCCATATCAATCATGGTGATCGTAGAAACCATGACTCGAGAAATCTACATTTATTTAATAATATTATATTATTATGTGTGAAAAGAAATCCAAGAATAAACTTCTTAAGGAGCTAGCAGCCACTTTCCAAACACCAAAAGAGAGTAAACTCTAAAGTGCCAAATACTACCACCTTTAGTAATCACTAGAATTTAACCAATACGTCCCATTCCATTTAGTGAAATCCAAGTATTTACTAAAAGCTATAAATATCACTTATTGCGGATACTACTGGAAAACGTGAACTACATTCACTTAAGGATCTAGCAACCACTTGCCGCACACCAGAAGAGAATACAACTCTAAAGTGTAAATACTTCCTAATAGCAATCACACGAATTTAACCATGGCATCCCATACTACCTGGTGAAATTCTAGTTTTCGCTAATGGGCTAGTAAGTTTCACTTAAAAATTCTATTCAATGAGTTATACCATATTCAATGAAGTCTTATTCGAAAGCATTTAAACCTATCGATGACACTAAATTAATTATTAGTACTCCTCAAATTATAGAATTAAGGATCTCAAAACATTTTCTCTTTTGAGTTTATTTGTTAAAACACTTATTATAATTTCCATAACTCCATTTATTATTTAACTCTATAAAAATATTCATGGATTTTCTAAAATATTCCATAACCCTGATTGTTCCAAGATTTTATTTACATACACAAAGTTGTCTCAAATTCCTATATGGTTGTATTATTCACAAAACTATATTTTAAAACCATATTTAATTACTCTTCAAAATCCATATTAAAATATAACCATTTTATTTAAAAATAAATTAAGTTTATACTTCTCAAAACTACATTTCCAAATTCCATGATTCCTATATTATTTATTTAATAAAATCATAATACTTATATTCTAAATCCATAATCATTTTTATGTAAAAATAGATTAGATTTGTATTTCCAAATCCATATATATTTTATGAAACCGTCTTAATACATAAAATAACCTGCTAAAAAATATTTTCAATATTTATTAACTTAATTTATAAAAATATACGATTTATAAATATAAATAATTTGCTTTCGTAAAATTACTTATATACGAAGCTTATCTATTTATTTCATTTTATTCAAATTTTTTATTTGACGATCTACGATTTCGACCACCTAAATCTCACAATTTTACAAAACTTAAAACATGAAAGTTGTAGATAAAAGTCTCAGTTTCAAACAAGAAAAAGATCATCAAATTTGGATTTACGGTTCAAAAGTTATGACCTAAATAATTTCAGATTTAAATTTATTAACTCTATCTTTCAATGACAAGGCAGCGACAAAGAAACTAATTTTTAACCATTTAAACTTCAAAACTATGCAAAAATTAAAAATTATAGCAGATAATCTATGCTTTCCAAAAACATCAAGAAACATCGAATTATGATAAGAAATGAAAAATATATGACTAAAACAATTCTTAGGTTTTAACTTCATTACCACTGTCGTTTATTCTCGAAACAGCGACACTAAAACGTATTTTTGACCATGAAAACCACCAAATATTACAAAAATCAAAATATGAAAGTTATAGCAGATAATATATGTTTTCCAGAATATCAACAATCATCGATTTCGATAAGCAGCTAAAAAGTTATGGTAATTTTAATTTTAGGTTTCAACTTAGCAATTACACATGAACAGAGCAACACTATTATATTCAAACTCAATTTCGAACTAATAAACTTCATAATTTTGAAAAGTGATCAAGAGAAAAGTTATAGCTAACTGAAAGACCTTTCTACCATATAAGGATTAGGTCATTTTGGATTAATTTACTCTAAGATATCATAGTTTTAGTACAGTGATTTTCCTAATTCAATTTTAGCAACTATATCATGTTTTCAAAAGGGCATTCGATTCAATTTTCACATAACCATGGAACTTTCAGCAAATAGTGTTTTATAACAGAAATAAATTGATTCAATTTAACATCTAGATTACTAGTTGAATCAGTCAAAACAACTAAGCTAGAGATAGTGGTAAGAATTACTCGCTTTATAAGCTTGAATTGATGCTTGAAACCAAAATTCTCTTATGCTAGCATCTCTTGTCAATTAGACCTGGGTTTAATTTCATAATTTTTCTAAACACAATTACTAATCAAGATGAGAATGAAATTAAAGTCGTAATAAATGAACTATAGGATAGAAGAGGTTACCTTATTTGATTTTTATAAGTATTAGACCAAAACCCTTTGATTTGCTCTTGTATTAGAGGATTTTAGCTCTAGGGTTCATGAGATAAAGTGTTTTTTTTCTTATTATTTTGGCTTACTACTGAAATGTGAAAGAACGAAAGAATTAAACATATAAGTTTATTTCTCACCTATCTTCATGGGCCTAATGGGTCTGGAGTTTGCTAAGGATCCAGTAGGTAAAATGTTGCAAAATTAATACCTAAGAGATGAAGTGTTTCTAATTTCTTTTTGATTTAATCACTTATTTAAACCTCCAATTTACATTGAACAACTGTTTACCAAATAACAATTTAATTTTTCAAATTCTCCAAAACAACACAACAAGTTAAAATTCTATTTCCATAATTATAGAAATATTTTGTATAATTAATTATAACTTTTGAAATTACAAGTTATTCTTATTATTTTTATTAAAACAACATAAATTATTAATTATAAATTCTCATTTTAAAAAAATAAATCTCAATATTAACACTTAACCAAATTACAACATTTTCCAAAGTTATCTTAAAATTAATTAAGATAAACAATTCAATTATTCACAAAACTATATTTAATTTCAAGTTCAATTTCACAAATCACAATTTAGAATTAATTATCCCTAACTAGATTTAATTAATCAAGCAACTAACAACAGAGTTGTTATAGGATAGCCAATACACTACTCTATTTTAAATTTTAAGGTTGCAACACCTTTTATCCATGATTATCCAATAGCCCATAATATTTAATATTTCCCACGGACCACATTGATTCCCGTATCATCTTCGAGATGTGAGGCTCATGAGGCCATGCTTTACTTTCCACAAAGCTATGCTTTACTTTTCAAAAAGCGACACTTTACTTTTGACAAAGAAAATTCCACTTTGAATGCACATTTCCATTTCTAACAACACACTATTGATTTCCACAAAAGTACAACCCCCCGAGTTCATATGCTTCATGGAAGGGTGTTAAGTATAAAAGGGGTTACTTCCTAGACTAAAAAACAGATGTACATCTGTGAAAACCAATATTTGTGGTCTTAAAAATGCAATGTCAGACACTTATCCATACAAGTTGTCCAATTGAAGGACAAACCGAAGGCACCCCTCCTACTACATCCTGTTTGGGAACCACCCATGCGATTAGTAGCGAGTAGTCCTTGCCAATCAAAGATTTTCAAAATGAAGGTACTACTGCCACCATATATGTAATATAGGAATCGCCCCAAAGATTAGTGGCAAGCTTCCCTGCTATGACATCCCCTATTCGGAGGCTCGAAGCTAAACGCTATAGATGCTGCAGTTATACATAGTATAAACTTCCGGTGACCAAATACGGTAATGTTAATGATATCCACAATGTCAGAAGCACATGAATGTGAAAGAAAATCACAGATTAAAAAAGACAATATTTTCGATTACTTTTCCAAAACATGTTCCATATTCAAATTTACATAATCTCATCGCTTTCCCAAATTCAGGTAAAATATAGTTATTTACATAAATATGCCTAGAGCAACATATGACGATGCCCCTGTGGTTGACCAAAGTACTTTATATACAATACAGTGGAATTAATCCAAAATATAACATCAACTCCTAATTAGCTATCCGTCAGCCACATGCTTGTCAAAGGAAGCTTTATTCGCTAACCTACTATAACATGTAAACCTCAACCCTTAGCCTACTCAAATCAATTTTAAGCACCCGAGAGTTTAGGGGGAAAGCATAAACTTTGAGTCAGACATAAAGCCTGGTGTGAATAATACTATACATCTCAGTTATATGATGGTCTACCTAGCGGAACGGGTTTCCCTCCACTAACATCCTTTTTAAAACATATCTTTTGCACATTTTAATCCTGCAACCAAAACTGGTTAAACATGAAAAGTAATATAATGTATTTGTACATATCAGTTGTTGAATGGACTATCTATCCATACACTCTCCTTTTGTTTGGCTAACTACTAGCCCTTGACTGACTCGGGCATACCAGAAATCAAAAAATCTAACTTTTGTTAGATACTCCTCTTTGGACAGTCTGTTCTAACTTACTTCTCCATGTCTAACTGATCCTAATGGTTTTGCAAGCTCACCAATAAACTGTCTTTCCTTTTTTAGATTCCTTTCTAGGTGTAACATAATTTTAGTCTCACTTGTGACAAAGCTTTACACACTCAAAATGTGGACATATTTTAGCTAAAGGCTACGAGCTAAATATAGAGTGCGACCCCATACCAGTCAAATATGGTATTCTAATATCCGAGTCATTTTTCTTACGGTCATCTACCCATAAAATTTTCCTTGAATACCTTTTCTTTCAAATTGATTTAAACCTTTAAATCATTCTTTAAACAAGGAAATTATTTACATACACTCTTTGCTTTACTCAAATTACCTTGCCATGTTGCTTATTCTTTACAGAAAACCTTGTTGATGAAAACTTAAACGTTTGAAAGTGCCCATTTCGAAATCCTTAAAAGTATCTATTCCAGTACAAGTAAAACCTTAGGTCGAAGGCCAAAACATACCTTTTGAAATCATACCTTTTGAAACCATTCATATTTATGCTTCTGAAAGCAATGAAAACATCTCCTTCAAAAGCTTTAAAACCTTAGGCATCCTTTCATTAAAACACTTAAAAATTCGAAACCATTGTAAACCTTTTCCTTTTAGACCTTTCAAAACCATTAGGGAACCACCCCTTAGAAACCCTTCTTCACAACCTTTTGAAAGCATAAAAATGTCAAGCCTTACGAAAGCATTTGAGTTTAATTTATAACATATGGAAACACCTTTCGAAACCATTAAAACTATCTCTTTCAAAACCATTTAGGTTCTACCTTTTATAGAGAAAAAAGGTCATTAAAACATTTAAGTCGAAAGCATCTCTTTTGAAAGCATTTCCTAAGTAAAGGAGTGATGTTTTCGAAACCATCCCTTCGAAAGCATTGGAGATCTGGCTTGATTTTAAAAAACAAGGTAACCCATTTGAAACCAATTTGGTCGAAAGGTAAAAAACCGGCAGTCGGGGTTTCGATCTTTTCGAAAGCATTCATTAAAAAAAAAGGCGCAACCCATTCAAAACCTTTTCTATGAAACATTTGACTCAGCCGAAAGCCAACCGAATCGAAATCACTTCCTTCGAAAGCAAAAGCAGGATATTTTCAATTTAAAACGAAGCATGCTTCAATCCCCTCGGAACTTTTGGTTTTGATCTAGTACCTTCCGCCTATATCCAATTCACTACGTACCACATATCTGAAACCATGTGCATTGGTTTCGATGGAGTCGGAGGCGGAGGTAAGGGGTCGGAAGCCTGGTGTCGAAAGCATTGAAACAGTGAAGAACATGTTGATTTAACTTTTTAAATTAGTCATTTGTATCTAACCTGCCTTGTTTGTCAAATTATGATTGGTTGCAAATTTTTCCTTTCTAAAAGTGCTGTCGATTTTCAGAAATAACAATTTGGATTATTTATGAAATACCCCTTCTCCTTTTTTAAAAATATATAAAACATTTAAGTCTCATACCTTAAATAATTTTACATATCCATTAAAACAATTAGGAAAATTCTACAAAAATTCCTGTAAATCATTTTTAATATGTTTTCCAACAAATATAAATTTCAAACCCTAAGCCAATATAATTTAGCCTTAATTAATTACCCAAAATAGCATTTTCTTCAATAAAAAATTCATATGCATCCACATTGATTCATAAAATTATGAAAGAAATCCATTTCTGAATTATTGTTTCCAATCTAAATTTAAATTCGTAAGGCAATTGAATGTCATATAATAGGGTTTTCATATTAAAACATATCAAAAAATCTATGTGAATTAGCATAAATCATCAACAACATATAGATATACATTTTATCATCCAAACATGGAAAAACATTTGAAAATAATTAGGATTTCGTACTAAAAACCAAAAACCATTAAAAACTTGAGATGTAGTCATTATTCACCTTAGCTTGGTGATTAAGGATGTGAGATTTGTTCTTGATTAAGTGATTTGATTCTCCCTCTTGAAATCCTAGATTTTATCTTCTCTTGAGCTTGCTAATGGTAGCCGACCTTAGCTTGTATTGTTGATTTATGAAAAATGAAGTGAGCGTGAGTGTTGAGGGGTTAAGGGTTAAGGGTATATGGATGTGCCTTGTCCCTATTTTGCGCTTGTATTTCCTAACCTTTAATTCTCTTTTTTATTCTTTGGTTCACTTGTGTAACATGGCATGGCTACCACTTATTTAATCACAAATCCCAATCCATTAAACATCTTACATTATTTTATTTTATTTAACCAATTATATATCTTAAATAATGTTACAAAAATATGGGGTGTTACCGACTCCCCTCCATAAAGAATTTCGTCCTCAAAATTACAATAAGGTACACATTAAAACAATCAAAGGTAAAACATACCATCAAAAAATAGGATAAGCATCTCTCATCCTATTCTCAGTCTCCCAAGTACAGTATCTCTCATCCTCACTGCACTGGACTTTAACTAATCTGACTGTCTTGTTTCTAAGCCTCTTCTCATCTCTTACAACTATGTGAACTGGCTTTCTAACTATAGTCAAATTCGGCTCTAAGACTAAGTAATCTAACACAACCTATGGTATAGCAGTATGCGGATATTGAATACACTTCCTTAGATGAGAAATATGGAAAACATCATGGACTCCTGCCAAACCGCTCGATAACTCTACTCTATATGTGAGTTTGTCGATCCTCTCAATAATAGGAAATGGTCCAACGAATCTCGGTGTCAACTTCCCTGATTTCCAAAATCGAATCACACCCTTCATCGGTGACACCTTAATGAAAACATGCTCTCCAACAGAAAACTCTAAGTCTTTCCATCTTTTATCCGCACAACTCTTCTACCTAGATTGAGCTTCCTTCATTCTAGCTCGAATTAACTCAATCTTTTATGTAGCTTCTCTAACCAAATCTGGACCAATAACCAACCTATCCCGTGTCTCTAACCAACAAAATAGAGATTTGCATGGCCTTCCATACAAAGCTTCAAATGATGTCATCCCTGTATTAGTCTGATAACTATTGTTATATGGAAATTCGACTAGATGTAGATGGTCTTTCCATGATCCCCCATAATGTAGCATACAAGTTCTTAATAAATCCTCCATGACTTTGTTAATTCTCTCTGTTTGTCCATCAGTCTGTGGATGGTAAGTGGTACTCATCTTGGGCTTGGTATCTAAGGTATCCTGTAGACTCTTCCAGAACTTGCCAATGAATAAAGAATCTCTATCACACACTATATTACTAGGAATTTCATGCAGTCTAACTACATTCTTCATAAACAAATTCGCTAACACAGTTATCATTCTGGTTGACTTAATTGGAATGAAATAGGCACTCTTGGTCAACCTGTCCACAATGACCCACATACTTTCATTTCCTCTATTAGACCTTGGCAACCCGTCAATGAAATCCATAAAAGTAGAATCCCACTTCTACACTGGAATGTCCAAAGGTTAATGTAACCCACTTGGCTTCTGATGTTTGGATTTTACCCATAAGCCTACATCCCTCTTATACCTTCCCAGAAGAAACTTCTGTCCATGTCCAGATACATCTTAATTCCTCCGGGATGAATAGTGAGCTTCGAATGATGGCATTCCTCCAAAACCTCCTTCCTAATGTCTCCCACATTCGAAACACACAATCTTTCTTTCTTTCTTAACCACCCATTCTGGTCAAGATCAAAATCCTTTAAATCATCGCTTTCTATTCCATATCTCAGCTTTCTGATCCGTTCAGCCAACACTGGATCCTCTAGCGGTTTAGAAGCAATCTTTTCAATCATAACTGGTCGAACTTCCAAACATGATAACAAAGCAGTTTTTGTACTTGAGCTACTCTTAGTTCTTCACTGTACTCTGCAAGTCACTATCGCTTCCAAATCTTTTCACTCAGCTATCATTGCTAACACCACATTCTACTGGTTTTTGCTAAGCGCATCTGCAAACTTGTTGCCTTTCCCCGGTGTGTACTCAATACTGAAATCATAAGCGACTAAGAACTCTAACCACCTCTGTTGTCTTATGTTTAGCTACTTCCGAGAAAAAAAATACTGCAACGACTTATGATTCTTATACAATTCAAATCTTTCTCCCAAAAGATAATGTTTCCACACCTTCAGTACACAAATTATCGCAGCTAACTCCAAGTCATGGGTTGGGTATTTGACTTCATGCAGTCTAAGTTGTCGAGTAGCATAGGCAATTACTCTTCCCCTCTGCATTAACACAGCTCCAAACCCATTCCCACATGCATCCATGTACACCACCAAATTCTAATTCCCCTATAGAACAGCTAACATAGGTACATTAGTCAATAAGTGTTTTAGCTTCTGGAATGCCCCCCCACACTTATCGATCCAAACGAACTCCATATCCTTTCGAGTTAGCCTGGTCATTGGTGCCTCTATCTGTGAAAAACCCTTTATAAACCTTTGATAATAACTAGCTAATCCCAGAAAAATTATTATCTCAGTCACCGTTTCTGGTCTCTTCCAACTATTGGTGGCCTCGATCTTAAGCTGGATCCACTGATAACCCATTCTCTGATACTACATGGCCAAGAAACTTCACTTTATTTTTTCAAAAATGACACTTCGAGAACTTTGCCTTCAGCTGATGTTGCCTCAGCGTTTCAAGAACTATTCTAAGGTGAACTTCGTGCTATCTTTCATTCTTAGAGTACACCAAAAAAATCATCTATGAAAGCCAATACGAACCTATCCAGGTGCTCTTGGAAAATTTGATTCATCAAATTTACAAAGAAAGCTGGCACATTAGTCAATCTGAACGACATCACCAACCATTTGTACAATCCTTATCTTGTTCTAAACGCCGTCAAAGGAATACTATCCTTTGCCACTCTAAGTTGATGGAAACCTATCGCTAAATCCAACTGCAAAAATATCTTGGCTCCACTCAACTAATTGAACAAATTGTTAATCCTAGGCAATGGATATCGATTCTTTATCATTTTCTCATTCAACTTATGATAATCGACACATAATCTTAGCGATCGATCCGACTTCTTAGCAAACACTTTGGCTGCTCCCCAAGGTGAACCACTAGGTCTGATGAAATTCTTACCTTCCAAATCCACTAACCGCACCTTGAGCTCCCTTATTTCGGTAGGTGTTATCCTGCTTGGCAGTCTACTCACTGGTTCTGCTCCAAGTACCAAATCTATCTGAAACTGAGTGGCTCGTTTCGGTGGCAATCCTATTATGGGTTCAAAAATATCCACGAATTCTTTAACCACAAAACATAGATTTAGTTCATTGTCTATCTCCGCAATACCCAACAAAATATTCACCTCAAAACTAGGGTTTTCTATTGTATGTACAATCCACTCCCTAAAGTATGGGTGCCTAAGCGATATTTTTCCATCATGGCAAAATATTCCAGCATCGTGCTTACTTAACCAATCTATACCCAAAATAATTTCAAATCCTACGAAATCAAACACATGCAAACTGCAAACAAAAGTATGAGCCAACAAGTCAAAATTTAGATGGTCACATCTCATCCCAAGTGTTGCATAGCCTCCTATCAGATTTGCAACCCTTAAGGAAGTGAATAGGTATGAGGGTTCTAAGTTAAGCATATCTACCAAACAACGAGATATAAAAGAATGCGATGAACCAGTATCAAACAGAACACTAACTTTCATACCAAAAATCATAAGCATACCTCCCAACACTGCTTTCCGTTTTCCCCTGCCGTGGGTCTCGAGGTTGCTGGCTCCAATGCATATACTTTGCCATTTCCATCCTTAGTAGGCTCCTTGCATTGGCTCTTGTAATAACCCGTCTGATTGCAGTTGTAGCATTTGATATTCTTCTTCCCAGTCACCATCTTTGCCTCTCCAGAATGACATTCATTCATAAAAATTTCACACTTAAAACAGACAACTTCTGACTTTCCCTTCTTTATGGCTCCGCCCTTCTGGGCTCCCTTCTTAAGAAAGAACTTCCTTTTCTTACTCTGCCCTACCTGGACCACCTTCGCCTTATTCTTCTCCAAAGAAGCAATAATTTCCTCATATCTTAGAGCCATCTCTACTACAACATCACGAGGATCCTTGATATGAGGTAATGTAACCCTGGCCAATTTAGGTTTCAACCCATAATGAACTTCTTGTTTCTCTTAATCACGGTATCTACAGTGGCATCACCATATCTTTCCAACTCCTCAAACCTTTTTGCATACTCTAACACAGTCATCTCTCCCTACTCTAACTCGGCAAACTCTCTGAGCAAGGTAGACTATGTCATCACAGACATGAATCTCTTCTCGAACCTCCTCTTAAACTCAGCCCATTTTATTGTTCCTTCATCCATTCTAACCATCATAGTTTTCATCTAATATAAAGCCACTCCTTGAAGCTACCTCGAAGCGAGCCTTCTTTTTTGCTCATCACTGACACCTATATAAAAATCCTCGTATAATATAGCAACCGGTTCCCCACTTTTATGGCGTATTCAGCCCCAATACCTCCCAACCTAACATAGTCCCTACTCAAAGCAGCAAAATTGCTAACTATTGGAGCTTCTTGGACTCCTCCTCCAACTACTCCAGCAGCAACCTCCGTTTACATTATATTCATGAAAAACTGATACATGGCTCCCATGTCAAATTGCTGGAATTCAGCACCAATATTTCCAGCTCGTGCCTGACCTACGTTCCTTTTAGCACTAGGTCTGGAATTTCCATCTATAGTGGTGCCTCCTCATCCAACACTTTCTCTTTGACAATCCACATATGCATTCAAACCTTCGTGAGATACAGAAAAATAACCCGGTAGAGATAGGAGACTGGATATAAAGCACATTCTTATATATAGAAAATACAAGTATGTTACAATAGCGTTATCCCATACCCCAATCTTATCTCTAATTCCTTAGGATTATTTTTTAAAAAAAAAATCATTTTTATTTAAATTTTTCATAAACCTATGCTCTGATACCAAGTTGTGACATCCCCTATCTGGAGGTCCGAAGCTAAAAGCTAAAGATGTTGTAGTCACCCATAGTATTAACTTCCAATGACCAAATATGTAACGACCCGCTATTTTGGACCATTCAAATCGACAATAAAACCGTACATGTCCGACTTGAATAATTCAAAATACCGAATTGTTAATAAAATTTGGCAAAACTTAAAATATACAGTAAATCAATCAATCATAGATCACTTACACAGAGTAATACAATGCAGCGGAATAGATAAAGAATAGTAGTTCATGAAGCTACAATATACCTCAGAGTTAGAAATAAAATACAACCGAATAGTTCAAATGCCATGAAGTCTCCAATGCAATAGATGGCTTCTCTGAACCAATCAACTGGATGACTGAAGGGATAGATAGCTGGATCTTCAAGCAAAGCTCCAACTTCGAAGATGAGTCTCAAATGCTGTATCTCTCAGTCTGACCCGAGCGTAAAACAAAACACAAAACACTCGAGTCAGGATTAATATTCTTATATCTATAAATCTAACTCAAGTGAAATATCAACTGAAATATAATTAATTTAGAGGATGTTTGGATAACCATCCTCTAAGGGTCCATGGAACTATCTAAAAGATAGAAATATACACTATAACACCGTAGTCTTTTCAACTTAATTTATACTTCAAAACCAAATATCATTTTCACTTCAAATATCTCTATACTTCTCAAATAGTATTTTTATATATTAAATAATTTGTACAGTAAAGAAATTTCAATTCCCTCAACTTAACAAATCGTTTAACATAAACCCGACCACCCCATTTAAATCTATTTCAATCTCAATTTATTAATTTAAATTCAACTCAATTTCTAAAATAACCACTTCAATTTTATCGATCTAAAATTCGGATTTGAAATCACAAAATACCCTTTATGTTCAATATATTTCAAAACTTTAAGTATTCAACGTTTCAAACTAACTTTTTAATCAATTTAGTTTCTAAATAATAAATTCAACTATACTGATTTCAAATACATATCCGAATCTCAAAATAAACCATTTAAATCCCAATATAGTTCAAAGCTTTAATATTTAATTAAATGTTCAATTTAATAGTTCCATATAGATCTCGATTTAACCTCATTATTATCTAGTCTTAAAATAATCCCTCATTAGATACAATATCATTTAAGTAACCTTGAATTACATTTTACTCAATATTTTCTTTAATTTATTTAAACGTGAAATATTCATTAAATCACTTAAATAAAAATCCAGTTACAAAATCATACCCTTAAATTTCCCATTCAAAATTTCAAATTGATTTAATTGAATAAATCCTTATTTAAATACCATTTAGATAAACCCACATTTATCTCCCAATCTTAGTAAATTGCAGAATACTTTTGGAATAAAATTTACATAAATATTTAGCATAATTTATGTATTAAATCAAATTTTGACTAAATTAAATATTATTAAATCTATATATCATTACCCTTCATATAAAAAAAATTTAAGGATTAACATTTAATAAGACCATATATTTCTTTCCAAAACAATGAATTAAATTTCAAAATATTTATATATATGGACCAACGATGTCTGTATATATTTCTTATCATATGGTCAAGTGTTACGGATATTTATCATTTCAATCCGTACACTAAATTTATACGGGTGGATAGCATTTCAACCCGTAATCCCAATTCAATTAAATGAAAATCGCTTGGGTTTATCATTTCAACCCATAACGATTTTCTCCTATTCTAAAATCTGTTCGGGTATGTATCATTTCAACCCATAGTGATTTCTATACTAACAGGGAACTTGCAGAGTGATAACAGATATGTAAATAATAATAACAACAGGCATATATCATCAAAATAAATATATAAACAATAGGATATGGTGTCATATCCCATAAGTGAATAGTTACAGATAATAGCATATATAACAATTTAAATAACTACAGCCTCATATTTCAATTGTCGTCTCAATTGAAATCCAATTTAGTAAATAAAAGAATGTTAATCGTGAGTGATTTCTCACCTTTCGAGGCCAGATAGATTTGATAAAGAAATTGAGTTACGAATCCAGGCACACACATTCAAAACGAAGCAAGATTGACACGCATTCGATGGACAAGCTGATGATAAAGATTTGATGAAGTCAAATCAGAATTGAATCGATGACGATAGACGGGCATAAGTGAACTCAAAAATATATTCAATGAAATGTATAGTCGTATGCCTTAATATACTAATATATATATATACTAAGTTTAATAATATGTACTTTAAAAATGAGGTTTAAATGGACCCAGACTAATATATTTACATATGCAGACTTGACTATATGTACCGCCAATGCAAAACAATATATACCGAAACCCAAAAGATTTATATAAATTAGTAACATATTATATGTATTAGAAGTTTTTAAATCAAATAAGTTTCGAATGGATTTAATAAAATAAAATTCTTAGTTTTAACTTTAAATCAAAAATGCATTTATACAAAATTTTAAAATAATACGTTTAAAGATTTTCATACTTTTAACACAAAGCAGAAAAAACAACTTATATAAACCACCCTTTAAATTAATCAAAATTTAGTCTAGGTGAACATTTATAACTTATATAAGTTTATAAACTTGTAACTGTAAACATACATAATAAAATTTAATACTACGCCCTCAATAAAATTTAATGCCCGCAGCATATATATATATACCTTACCTATATATATAGCTTGCCATTCCTAAAGTACAACTACAAGAACAACCACACATATTGAATCCCAGTTGCTGTGTAAACTAAAAATTTAATATATGTCAAAGCTAATATATACAGTAAATGTATAGTTAACAGGAAACCCGAACCTGTTATAAGTACTCTAACAATACTTGTAAACAACGTATGAAATCAGTTTTCATAAATAATTTTTTTTTTCACAAACCACTATGCTTTCCAAATAAGAGAAGCAAGATTTATTATACGTAAAGTATATGCAAACTACATATATAAAAATAAATACTCCCATGCTTTCAAATGAAACAACACCTAACTTTGCATAACTTTATATTACTAATTGAAATGCAGACGCTATCAACTTACAAATATAATACAAATAATATAGAAACTACTATATACAAATAAAATCCCAATATATACCTTATGAAAACAAGGGTGCTACTGCCCCAAGGCTCGACGCTGATGGTGGAAGAGGCCGATAAGTGCAGAGGTGAGGTCGCTTGCATGCGTTGCTGAGCAAAACAACAGAGGGAAAGGAGAAAAAAAATGAGGGTGGAGGAGTTGGCTTCAGACAAACGAAAATGAAGAAGGAGCAGGCAGCTACATGCGGTTGTTATCGGAGAAGCTACAGGTAATGGATATAAGGAAGGCGAAGGTAGCGGGTAGAGATGGAGCAAGGGTAGAGGAAATTGATAAGAGGAGAGAAAGCAACCAAAAAGAAAAGACAGTACTACATTTATATAATACGCTATAAGAGGATGCGTAGTGCCTAAGGTTAACAATGAAAAAGGTAAATTAATATACTAGCAATAGATTAAGGTGATTAAAAAGGCAAGGACCAATCAATAGTCAAAGCTTTCAAATTTGAGCCGTTTGAAATAAGGAATAGAACGTTAGCATTTAATTTGGAATAGTGACCGCCCCTTAAATTATTATGGAATAATAAAAGTAACGTATCTCAAAAAAAAATTCCAAAACTGATGGCAACAGTCAAAATGCACGTTTAGGAAATAATAGAATATGTAAGTAAGAAACTCAAAATGATAGGCACAGATACGTGAAATCAAGGGAAGCAAGTGATCTTACGAATTTATAAGGTTGGAAATAAATATAAAATAAATGAAAATTAATAGATGGATGCTTGATTTTCGAAACAATAGTAGTGGCTAAAAGGAAAAGAATAAGGAAGGAGAGAAGGAATAGATCTGAATTTAGGGATGAATGGTCTATGAAGAGAAATTCTAAAATAAATTGTATCCACTGTCTAAAATATAAAGTGGGCAATTAAATGTAGAGCGAAAGAAACGGCAAGTCACCCATCTTTTGAGCTAAAAATAAATGAAATTAAATGGTTTGATTGAATAGCACGTTTCAAATTTGAAACGTAATAGGAAAAGTTAAGAAGGCATAATTTATGGTGTCGTTACAACGAACAAATTTATTGCTTCTGTTGTACACCGGATCCCAAAATACAAAAATAAATATACTATTGAGATCAGCACGACGAGACGATCACAACGATATACAGATATTAGTGGTATGATTGAATAAAAAAAAATTCGAATTTCAGCTAGTGGAAAGTGCAGTTAAAATGCAGGAAAATAAGATCGACGGAGCTATAGAAGTCCAAATTTGAAAAAACGAAAAATAACGTCTCACTCAGAAGAGGATTTAGAATTTTTGTATGTAAAAATATTCATGTTTGGAAAATGTTTTATTATCAACAATTATTAACTGACCTGAAATTGATGGAATTTCACAATGAATAAACTTACATAAAATCAGATGAAAATTTACCATCTACCATATTTAAATATACGTATTCCAAATATAAATTTTTTATTTCAAATTTTATTATTTAGAATTTCTCTAAAATTCAATTAAATATGTAAATAAACCATTCAAATTTTATAGGTCGTTACGCTCTCCCTCACTTAAAACTTTTCGTCCCCGAAAAGGAAGGAGGTAGGAGAATAGAAACAACCAGAAAGAAAGGTAGATTGAAAGGTAAGGTTGAAAAATTAATTTAAGACTATATAAATTTTTCATGAAATATTTATTTGAAAACTTCATTTGCGGTTCAATTATCTTTAATACTTTAAAACCTTTCAAAAACCCATTTGTAAATTTTTTTTTCCTTTATAAATACCATTTATATGTTTAAATAAAAATATATGAAAACCTTTTGAAAACAATTATTTACATCATTAGTTATATTTAAAGAAGCTATTTGAAAACATTAAATCCATAATTTATAAATTTATAAATCTGTCTTTAGATGCTTTTCAAACATTATTAATAATTCATTTACTTTAAATAGGTTTTATTTAAATAAGAACTTTAAAAATATATATACCAGTAAAAATTTATGATTAAATCATGCAGTATATGAATAAACAATATGTAAACGGATATATTCAAAAAGGAAAGAGGGTAGATTCAGAAAACAACATCATGGGAGCTAAGCAGATAAGGTAGATTCAACAGAATAGAATCCGGCACAGATTTAGAACCAAAAGAATTTCACTTTCGAATATTAATACAAATTATTTTGTTGCAAATATTTTATACTAAAATACCTTTATAATAAAATACTTTTATATCAAAACAAACTTTCCTTTCGAAAATACTTTTATAACTCGATGTTTTAACAAGTTTATCCTCGTTCTTGCAGACTCTGGCCATGCGTTGATCAGGCGCAAAGCTAGAATTCTTCAAGTACTTAGTAGACCCGTTTCAACACCCAGTGAAAATACTTGAAAAACCTTTAAAACAGATATGGAAAGTACAATCCAAACAAAACAACCAAACCAAAACCTTTGTCCGACCATGGTTCGCAGATACACAATGGTTACGCCTGGATCCCCCAGGAAACAATCCATATCCGTAAGCTTTCTCAGCCCTGTGAGTTACGCCATGATGACTAGTAGAGTGCAGGATACACAATGGTTACACCTGGATCCCCCCGGAAACAATCCGTACCCCTAGGCAAGACTCAGCCAGGCACTTGCGCTACTATTCGCGACCTACACAGATTGCAGGATACACAATGGTTACGCCTGGATCCCCCAGGAAACAATCCGTACCCCTAGGCAAGACTCAGCCAGGCAATTGCGCTATGCATTCACGAGAGAAAAAAAAGAAACCATGGGTTACGCCACGGTGGGAACACTCGAGTATTACATCCGGAAAACCAAAAATCAGAGAGAATAATATCGATAGAATGAATCCACGATGTGGCCACAAAGCGGATATCAAGAAGAAGGCACTTTCCATATCTTTACTTCGAAAATATATATCATATAGTACCTTTTCAAATCACTTTCAGATATTGTACTTATATAAAGTCCATATATATAGGATTCTATTTTTCCCAAATCGAATACTTTCCAAATCAATAGTAGATCAAATCATACTTATATAGACTTCAACTATATAAAATCTCTTTCCAAATTGAGTACCTTTCAAATCAATAGATTTCAAATCAACTTCATATTTATACAATCCATTTTATATAAGTTCGACCACTCCCAAATCAAGTGCTTAATAATATAAGGTTCTTAAATTTCAAATCATTTCAATATCAATTCAGTTTCCAAATCATATATGATTTCACGAAATTTTCTTCCAAATTAAATATCTAAATTTCAAAGTTCCCAAAATAATAGGTTTAGAAAATTATCCCATTTTCCAAATTAAAATAATTCAAGTCAAACAAATTCATTTCCAAAATCACCATATAAGTACTGGTTTTTAATTCCCATTTAATTTCAAAACCGAATATTTTCTCAAAAATCAATTATACTCAAAATGGTTTCCATATTTATAATTATCCCTTTAGAACTTTTAAACTATCTATTTCTATTTGAAAGATCCAATTTACCTTTCTGAAAACCATTATTCAACTATTTTTTTTTTTCAAAACATATCAAACTAAATTTATATTCTTTATCAAACATTTTATACTCTCCGAAATTTCTTAGCTTTGAAAATTTATTCTCGATTTGGAAGTGTTCGAACATTCAAAATGATAAGGGGAAATTACATTTTCAATTCAAGAGTTGAAAATCAATAATAAATCAATTTCAATATAAAGGGTTATACCAAAACAAATTCGAAACTCGAGGACTGAACACCGGTCTCACTTTAAATTGTTTCAAATATATACATATATCTTTCGAAAATATCAAATTATACTTTGAAATTTGAAATCAAAAACGGTTTTACAAAATCACTTGCATAGCGAAGCCATTAAAGTGGCCTCTCCCCCACTCTGAAACTCAAAAATCAATGTTGATGATGCGTGCACTCATCACCGAAATTATTTTCCAGCAACATAAGTGAGTTCTGGACTTTTATTTTCTTGAAAACTTCTTTGAAATTTTTTTTTCTTCAAAATTATTGGAATTCCTTTGAACTCATCTGAAACATTTCTTATTCGGAAAAATACTTTTAAATCGTATTATTTTTATATATTTTCCAAAATCTTAAAACTAATTTCAAAATACCGGAATTCAATTCTCGAATTTCAAATTTAACTTTACAGTTATAAATCATTTGTATATAAATCAATTCCTTATAAATTTTCAAAATTTCAAATCCTTTCAAACTTTTATATATAGGATAACATTTCTTATTTGTTTTATATATAGGTATATAATCCTTATAGAAAACATTTTCTTTTTTATATACAGAATAAATAGAATCATAGTTATTAAAATAATAATTTCGATGTATAAAACAATTTCAAAAATACAAACATACCCGATTTTCAAAGGATGATTCAAGAATGGATTTCAAAACAAAGATAGAGATTTAAATTAGAAGACTCTGACCAATAGAATCCGGATTCGAAGATAGACTCGATCGAAGATGATTAAATTACAAAATAGGAGATGGATATACTTCTATAAATCGCGGGCAACCTTTACCGGTCAACCGTGATTCCAAAATTAGATCGGTGTAGAATTCTGAGGAAATTCGACATTCGATCGCAAGAGATATAGAATTCGGCATAACAGGATATAACAGCATCGTAAACCGAGGATACAAAAATCTTCGGTGAGTCAATGCCAATTGAAAAGGAGTTTTCACCCCCCCTTTACAAATCATTCAGTGGAGTTATGGGATACCCGGAATCAAACGAATATAAATAGGGAGAGACAGAATGAATTTCGGAACCGAGGGACATTCCAAAATTCAAAGGAAATTGAGTCAAAAAGGAAGAGATTCAACTCGAACGAAAGTGATTCTGTAAATAAATTTACCATATATGCTAAGTTTTGCCTAGAGCCAAAGCTCTGATACCAACTGTAACGACCCGCTATTTTGGATCATTCAAATCAACAATAAAACCGTACATGTCCGACTTGAATAATTCAAAATACCGAATTGTTAATAAAATTTGGCAAAACTTAAAATATACAGTAAATCAATCAATCATAGATCACTTACACATAGTAATACAATGCAGCGGAATAGATAAAGAATAGTAGTTCATGAAGCTACTATATACCTCAGAGTTAGAAATAAAATACAACCGAATAGTTCAAATGTCATGAAGTCTCCAATGCAATAGATGGCTTATCTGAACCAATCAACTGGATGACTGAAGGGATAGATAGCTGGATCTTCAAGCAAAGCTCCAACTTCGAAGATGAGTCTCAAATGTTGTATCTCTTAGTCTGACCCGAGCGTAAAACAAAACACAAAACACTCGAGTCAGGATTAACATTCTTATATCTATAAATCTAACTCAAGTGAAATATCAACTGAAATATAATTAACTTAGAGGATGTTTGGGATAACCATCCTCTAAGGGTCCATGGAACTATCTAAAAGATAGAAATATACACTATAACACCGTAGTCTTTTCAACTTAATTTATACTTCAAAACCAAATATCATTTTCACTTCAAATATCTCTATACTTCTCAAATAGTATTTTTATATATTAAATAATTTGTACAGTAAAGAAATTTCAATTCCCTCAACTTAACAAATCGTTTAACATAAACCCGACCACCCCATTTAAATCTATTTCAATCTCAATTTATTAACTTAAATTCAACTCAATTTCTAAAATAACCACTTCAATTTTATCGATCTAAAATTCGGATTTGAAATCACAAAATACCCTTTATGTTCAATATATTTCAAAACTTTAAGTATTCAACGTTTCAAACTAACTTTTTAATCAATTTAGTTTCTAAATAATAAATTCAACTATACTGATTTCAAATACATATCCGAATCTCAAAATAAACCATTTAAATCCCAATATAGTTCAAAGCTTTAATATTTAATTAAATGTTCAATTTAATAGTTCCATATAGATCTCGATTTAACCTCATTATTATCTAGTCTTAAAATAATCCCTCATTAGATACAATATCATTTAAGTAACCTTGAATTACATTTTACTCAATATTTTCTTTAATTTATTTAAACGTGAAATATTCATTAAATCACTTAAATAAAAATCCAGTTACAAAATCATACCCTTAAATTTCCCATTCAAAAATTTCAAATTGATTTAATTGAATAAATCCTTATTTAAATACCATTTAGATAAACCCACATTTATCTCCCAATCTTAGTAAATTGCAGAATACTTTTGGAATAAAATTTACATAAATATTTAGCATAATTTATGTATTAAATCAAATTTTGACTAAATTAAATATTATTAAATCTATATATCATTACCCTTTATATAAAAAAAATTTAAGGATTAACATTTAATATGACCATATATTTCTTTCCAAAACAATGAATTAAATTTCAAAATATTTATATATATGGACCAACGATGTCTGTATATATTTCTTATCATATGGTCAAGTGTTACGGATATTTATCATTTCAATCCGTACACTAAATGTATATGGGTAGATAGCATTTCAACCCGTAATCCCAATTCAATTAAATGAAAATCGCTTGGGTTTATCATTTCAACCCATAACAATTTTCTCCTATTCTAAAGCCTGTTCGGGTATGTATCATTTCAACCCATAGTGATTTCTATACTAACAGGGAACTTGCAGAGTGATAACAGATATGTAAATACTAATAACAACAGGCATATATCATCAAACTAAATATATAAACAATAGGATATGGTGTCATATCCCATAAGTGAATAGTTACAGATAATAGCATATATAACAATTTAAATAACTACAGCCTCATATTTCAATTGTCGTCTCAATTGAAATCTAATTTAGTAAATAAAAGAATGTTAATCGTGAGTGATTTCTCACCTTTCGAGGCCAAATAGATTTGATAAAGAAATTGAGTTACGAATCCAGGCACACACATTCAAAACGAAGCAAGATTGACAAGCATTCGATGGACAAGCTGATGACAAAGATTTGATGAAGTCAAATCAGAATTGGATCGATGACGATAGACGGGCATAAGTGAACTCAAAAATATATTCAATGAAATGTATAGTTGTATGCCTTAATATACTAATATATATATAGACTAAGTTTAATAATATGTACTTTAAAAATGAGGTTTAAATGGACCCAGACTAATATATCTACATATGCAGACTTGACTATATGTACTGCCAATGCAAAACAATATATACCGAAACCCAAAAGATTTATGTAAATTAGTAACATATTATATGGATTAGAAGTTTTTAAATCAAATAAGTTTCGAATGGATTTAATAAAATAAAATTCTTAGTTCTAACTTTAAATCAAAAATGCATTTATACAAAATTTTAAAATAATACGTTTAAAGATTTTCATACTTTTAACACAAAGCAGAAAAAAACAACTTATATAAACCACCCTTTAAATTAATCAAAATTTAGTCTAGGTGAACATTTATAACTTATATAAGTTTATAAACTTGTAACTGTAAACATACATAATAAAATTTAATACTACGCCCTCAATAAAATTTAATGCCCGCAGCATATATATATATACACCTTACCTATATATATAGCTTGCTATTGCTAAAGTACAACTACATGAACAACCACACATATTGAATCCCAGTTGCTGTGTAAACTAAAAATTTAATATATGTCAAAGCTAATATACAGTAAATGTATAGTTAACAGGAAACCCGAACCTGTTATAAGTACTCTAACAATACTTGTAAACAACGTATGAAATCAGTTTTCATAAAAAAAAATTTCACAAACCACTATGCTTTCCAAATAAGAGAAGCAAGATTTATTATACGTAAAGTATATACAAACTACATATATAAAAATAAATACTCCCTTGCTTTCAAATGAAACAACACCTAACTTTGCATAACTTTATATTACTAATAGAAATGCAGACACTACCCACTTACAAATATAATACAAATAATATAGAAACTACTATATACAAATAAAATCCCAATATATACCTTATGAAAACAAGGGTGCTACTGCCCCAAGGCTCGACGCTGATGGTGGAAGAGGCCGATAAGTGCAGAGGTGAGGTCGCTTGCATGCGTTGCTGAGCAAAGCAACAGAGGGAAAGGAGAAAAAAAAGATGAGGGTGGAGGAGTTGGCTTCAGACAAACGAAAATGAAGAAGGAGCAGGCAGCTACATGCGGTTGTTATCGGAGAAGCTACAGGTAATGGATATAAGGAAGGCGAAGGTAGCGGGTAGAGATGGAGCAAGGGTAGAGGAAATTGATAAGAGGAGAGAAAGCAACCAAAAAGAAAAGACAGTACTACATTTATATAATAGGCTATAAGAGGATGCGTAGTGCCTAAGGTTAACAATGCAAAAGGTAAATTAATAAACCAGCAATAGATTAAGGTGATTAAAAAGGCAAGGACCAATCAATAGTCAAAGCTTTCAAATTTGAGCCGTTTGAAATAAGGAATAGAACGTTAGCATTTAATTTGGAATAGTGACCGCCCCTTAAATTATTATAGAATAATAAAAGTAACGTATCTCAAAAAAATATTCCAAAACTGATGGCAACAGTCAAAATGCACGTTTAGGAAATAATAGAATATGTAAGTAAGAAACTCAAAATGATAGGCACAGATACGTGAAATCAAGGGAAGCAAGTGATCTTACGAATTTATAAGGTTGGAAATAAATATAAAATAAATGAAAATTAATAGATGGATGCTTGATTTTCGAAACAATAGTAGTGGCTAAAAGGAAAAGAATAAGGAAGGAGAGAAGGAATAGATCTGAATTTAGGGATGAATGGTCTATGAAGAGAAATTCTAAAATAAATTGTATCCACTGTCTAAAATATAAAGTGGGCAATTAAATGTAGAGCGAAAGAAACGGCAAGTCACCCATCTTTTGAGCTAAAAATAAATGAAATTAAATGGTTTGATTGAATAGCACGTTTCAAATTTGAAACGTAATAGGAAAAGTTAAGAAGGCACAATTTATGGTGTCGTTACAATGAACAAATTTATTGCTTCCGTTGTACACCGGATCCCAAAATACAGAAATAAATATACTGTTGAGATCAGCACGACGAGACGATCACAACGATATACAGATATTAGTGGTATGATTGAATAAAAAAAAATTCGAATTTCAGCTAGCGGAAAGTGCAGTTAAAATGCAGGAAAATAAGATCGACGGAGATATAGAAGTCCAAATTTGGAAAAACGAAAAATAACGTCTCACTCAGAAGAGGATTTAGAATTTTTGTATGTAAAAATATTCATGTTTGGAAAATGTCTTATTATCAACAATTATTAACTGACCTGAAATTGATGGAATTTCACAATGAATAAACTTACATAAAATCAGATGAAAATTTAACATCTGCCATATTTAAATATACGTATTCCAAATATAAATTTTTTATTTCAAATTTTATTATTTAAAATTTCTCTAAAATTCAATTAAAATGTAAATAAACCATTCAAATTTTATAGGTCATTACAAAATATGTTAATGTTAATGGTATCCATAATATCAGAGGCACATGAATATGAAACAAAATCGTAGATTTAAACAAAACAATATTTTTGATTACATTTCCAAAAAATGTTCCATATTCAAATTTACATAATCTTATTGCTTTCCTAGATTCAGATAAAATATAGTTATTACATAAATATGCCAAAAGCGAGATATGATGATGCCCCCTTGGTTGACTAGGGTACTATATATACAATACAGCGGAAGCAGTCTAAAATATAATAGCAACTCCTAATTAGCTATCCGTCAGCCACCTGCTCGTTACTGAAAGCTTTATTCGCCAACGTAGTAAAACCTGTAAACCTCAACCTCAGCCTATTCAAATCAATTTTAAGTACTCAAGAGTTGAAGGGGGAAAAGTTGAATTTCAAGTTAGACATAAAGCCTATTGTGAATAATATTATACATCTCGGTTACCTGATATTAAATGAGACCACGCCACCTAGCAAAATGAGTTTCCCTTCACTAATATCCTTTTTAACATATCTTTTGCAAAATTAAATCTTATAACCAAAACTGGTTAAACATGTAAAGAGATATCACGTATTTGTTCATATTAGTTATCGGATGGACTATCTGTCCATTCACTGTAGTTTTTTTTTGCTAAGTAATAACCCTTGGCTGACTCGGGCCTACCAGAAAACAAAAAATCTAACATATGCTGGATACTCCTCTTCTGGATAGTCTGTCCTTAATTACTTCTCCAGGTCTAACTGATCCTAATGGTTTTGTGGGCTCACCAATAACTTGTCTTACTTTCTTTTTTTATATTCCTTTCTGTTTATAACACAATTTTAGTCGCATCTATAACAAAGCCCTACACATTGGAATTTTGGACCTATTTTAGCTTGGGGCTACTAGCTAAAGGATAAGGCGCGACCACATATTAGTCCCATCTGGTATTCTAATATCTGAGCCATTTTACTTAGGGTTATCTGCCCATAAAATTTTCCTTCAAAACCTTTTCTTTCAAATTGATTTAAACCTTTAATCACTCTTTAAACAAGGAAATTATTCATATATACCATTTGCTTCACTCAAATCACCTTTCCATGTTACTTATTCTTTACACAAAACCTTGTTGATGAAAACGTTTAAACGTTCGAAGGTACCCCTTTCGAAACCTTTGAAAGTAGTCCTTTCAGTACAAGTAAGACCTTAGGCCGAAGGCCGAAACATCCTTTGGAAATCATACCTTTTGAAACCATTCATATTTATCCTTTCGAAAGCATTAAAATCATCTCCTTCAAAAGCTTTAAAACCTTAGACATCCTTTCATTCAAACACTTAAATTTTGCCTTTCGAAACTATTGTAAAACCTTTCCTTTTAGACCTTTTGAAACTATTGGGGAATCACACCTTAGAAACCTTTGTTTAAAACCTTTCGAAAGCATCAAAACATCAAGCCTTTCGAAAGCATTTGGGTTCAATTTATAACATGTGGAAACACCTTTCGAAACCATTAAAATTATCTCTTTCGAATCTATTTGGGTTCTACCTTTTATAGAGCAAAAGGGTCATTAAAACATTTAAGTCGAAAGCATCTCTTTCGAATGAATTTCCCAAGTAAAGAAGTGATGGTGTAAAAACCATCCCTTTGAAAGCATTGGAGAAGTTGCTTGGTTTTAAAAACAAGGTAACCCTTTCGAAACCAATCTGGATCAAAAGTAAAAAAATGGCAGTAAGGGGTTTCGATCCCTTCAAAAGCATTCATTTAAAACAAAAGGCGCAACCCATTCGTACCTTTCCTATTAAACATTCGACTCAGCCGAAAGCCAACCAAGTCGAAAGCACTTCCTTTGAAAGCAAAAGTTAGTGCATTTTCAATTTTAAACAAAGCATGCTTCGATCCCCTCAAAAACTTGGGTTTCGATCCAGTACCTTCCGTTTATATTCAATTCACTACGTACTATGTATCTGATACCATGTGCACTGGATTTGATGGAGTCAGAGGCGAAGAAAAGGGGTCGAAAGCCTGGTGCCGAAAGCATTAAAACAGGAAAATGCCTGTTCATCTGACTTTTTAAATTATTCCTTTATACCTAACATGCCTTGTTTGTCAAATTATGATTGGTTGCAAAATTTTGTTTGCTAGAAGTACTGCCGATCTTTAGAAACAAGAATTTGGATTATTTATAAATACCCCTTCTCCTTTCTCACAAATATATAAAACATTTAAGTCCCATACCTTAAATAATTATATACATCCATTAAAACACTAAGGAAAATTCTACAAAAATTTATGTAAATCATTTTCATTATGTTTTCCAATTTTTATAAATTTCAGACCCAAAGCCAATATAATTTGGTCGTAATTAATTTTTAACTCAAAATAGCATTTTCTTCACTAGAAAATTCATATAAAATCCCCATTAATAAAGAAAATTATGAAAATTGAAACCCATTTCTAAATTATTGTTTCTAATCTAAATTTAAATTCGCATGGCAATTGGATGCCATATAATAGGGTTTTCATATCAAAACATATCATAAAATCTATGTGAATTAGCATAAATCATCAACAACATATAAATATACATTTTATCATCCAAAACATGGAAAAACATTTGCAAATAATACGGATTTCATACTAAAAACTGAGAACCAGTAAAAACTTGATATGTAGTCATTATTCACCTTCGCTTTATGATTAAAGATGTGAGATTTGTTCTTGATTAAGTCATTTGATTCTCCCCCTTGAAATCCCAACTTTTATTATCTCTTGAGCTTGCTAGGTGGCTAGCCTTAGCTTGTATTTTTGATTCCTGAGAAATGAAGTGAATGTGAGTGTTAAGGGGTTAATGGTTTAGGTTATAAAGATGTGCCTTGTTCCTATTTTGCCCTTGTATTTCATAACTTTTTATTCTCTTATTTATTATTTGGTTCACTTGTGTAACATGGACCCCTTATTTAATCACAAATCTAAATCCATTAATCATCTTACATTATTTTATTTTATTTAACTAATTAAATATCCTAAATAATGTTACTAAAATTATAGGGTGCTACACCTACATTATAAAGATCTCCGTCTTCAAAATCATTCTCTTCAACATATCTTCACTTTCGAATGTGTATATTGGTTTGAAGTGGTTTTGGATAGGAATCACCCAGATCCTATCCTAGTTTCTTCGAACTAATCGTCGATAAAAAAAGATGTCGGTTATGTAGGTGATTATCAATTATCATCTAATTTATAAATCTTTTCATCCATATAAGTATCTCTTTAGAGATACAAGTTTTAGAACATTTCCATTTTTTAGCATATATAGATCGTGAGGCCCTTTTTATCAAGTCCTTTGGTTAACTAAAACCTCTTTTATCTTTGGAAATAGAAAATCATTTCTCTTTAATTAATTAGGAAAAATATTTCCATATTCTATTATTAATATAATTCCAATCTTAATAAAGATTTTACATTTCCAAAATATGTCCTTAATGGGTCAAAAAAAATGTTATTTATAACATCGTTTAATGTAAACCCAAACCAGTTAGTATTGAATAAAAGAGATCCATAAATTTTAAATCATATTCAATACTAATGTATATATTTAACCTTTACTCTTCGTCGAGTAACGGTGAAATCACCTTTTAAATTCATACGGATATACGAGTTCCTCCTTAGAATTTAATACAGAGTTTAACTAGAATGTTTTCGTTAGCAACCAAAATCTTATTTTATATCTTTTTTAAATTTTGGAAAAATCCAAATATATTTTCTTTTATCTTAAGAAAATGTGGTCCAATTAAATCAAATTAACTATCCACTCTATTGGACTAGTTCGGTTAACTAGGGGAGCAGACAACTAGTTTGACAAACTCCAACCTAAATAATATCTCTTTGTTATGCATAAGACGATCAAATTATTTGATCGAATCTAAACCTTTTAAAATACTTGCATGGTTTTGGAAAATATTTCCAAAAAATTCAGGAAGAGAAATCCAAGCTTAGAACATTTATTCAAAAGCTGTCAAATTCCATTGCTAAGTTGTCGATGAATAGTGATTTTAAAGCTTTATATATCAAACCATCAATTTCATTATATATGTGTCCTTTTTTTTATAACTCAACCTTTTAAAACATTTTAACATATTTATGGAATTTATTTCGTATTTTTAAAGACTAAAAATATCTATTTTAAAGAGTTGAAGATAATATTTTAGGAACTTCCAAAATGCAACGATTTTTGAAAAATTGATTTGGACATATCTCAATCTTTACTAAATGAAATCTTGATTTTGTTTTTTTAATTTGAAAATTAAAGTTATAAGAGTATGAAAAATTCTTATTCCAAAGAATTCCGATTATATTTCATTCTACACATCCATTTAACTTTTTGGGTCATGAAATCGCGAACTACCGAACAACGACGGTTTATTTTTCACCCTCTAGTCCAATTTTCCAAAACTTGTACGAAACACGTTGAAATCATTTTAGTACTAAACTATATAAACCAATTTTCCACTAATTTACTATACTAAAAATCTCAATTTTATTTTATTCGATATCTTTAATATTATATTTTTATAATATTTAATTTCCATCTTTTTAACTCGACTTCTTTTATAGTAAACCATATGATATTTTCCATGTATTTTTCACCTTTTAAATTATTATTTTCGAAATCAAACCATTTGATTTACTTTTTTCCAAAATAAATAGGTACTCCTCTTTAGTTTTCCAAAACCATTTCTATTTTCCAAAAACGTTATATTTTTGATTAAAATTCAAAAAAGGAGCGATATTCCTTATACACATTATTTCAAAATATAATAGGGATTACTTCTCATGAATTTACGATGGCTATTTAAAGTGGTCATTTAAAATCTGATGGATATGATTTTCACATAATTGTTATAATAATTCTTTTTATCACAACCAGGTTACCAACCAGTCACAACCAAGTTATCAACCAATCATACCAACCAATATTTATCCACATATTTATCCAAAATTTTAATTAATAGATTAATCATGCATATCATCAATAAAATCAATTTAAGACTTAAAGAAACTAAACTTAAGATATGTTCTCGCTATTAAGCCATCTGCTTCGAAACTTCTCGAAATAAATCCGGTAGCATTTCTCTTCACTCCGAGACCTCTTAACTTGCTCCTTGACCTTATTTATACTCGGCCATTTTCCTTGGGAGAGTTAAGCTCAGCCATGGTAGATGTAAGGTGGTTGGTGATGGGTATCATGAAGGAAGAGGAGTATATAGGCACACATTTGTTCTTAAAATGATATTGTTTGTGTGTGTGTGTGTGTGTGTCTATATTGTATTTCTTTTTGCTGTTTCTTTGAATAACTTTGGAAGATATTTTTCTTAAGAGGAGGAGGCCATTAAAACGCATGGAAGAAGAAGAGAAGCTTATGAAAGGGTAGTGAATGAATGTGAAAATTTATGAAGGAGGTAGGCTTGTATTTATATTCAAATTTTCACAAATATCTACAAACACCATCATGTACATCCCACCTCAAATATGTGCACCTCTCCCTACCTAGGTATGGCCAAAATCCCCTTGTCCCCTTGCCTTGGTTGTGAAGAGATGAGGTGGAAAGGATGAAGAGATATGCATTAATGGTAAGGTGAAGTTTGCATTTTTAAGCACAAACTATGTTCACACTTAGGTAGATGTATGTAATACGAATATATGTATATGTATGTGCATGTATGACATGTATATACACGTGTATGTTGTACGCAAAACAATAAACAACAATGCAATATTTTATTACAACTTTTATTCATTAAACCGTTAAAATCCGAAATTCGAATTCTATTCATATTTTTAGTTTTGATTAAACTATTTATTTATGTAAAAAAAAATTGAAACTAAATTTCTTATCATCTCTAAATAATTAAAAAAAATGATTTAAAATATAAAACCATATTACAAAATATGAAAATCCATTTATTAAAATATGACGTCGAACTACCAAAATGCAATGAAGTTTATATATCTTTATAAAATAAGTTTATATATTTGTAAAACCATAATAAATCACTTATTATCATTATACAATAATTATATGAAGTTTATTAAGGATATTATATTTATAAAATTTAATAAGTTTCCAGCAACTTATATTTTCGAACTACAAAAATGCGACGAAGCTAATTTCTTTCTACAATGAGTTAATATATTTATAAAACCATTCCAAATGAATTATTATTACTACGTAATTAATCAGATTAAATTACTTATCATTTAAAATAAATTTTGAATATTTTAAATTAATTATTCCAAATTTAAGTGATAAAATTCCAAGTCGTTGCATCTTCTTTAATCTCTTTAACCTTCTTTAGGTTTCCAAAATTCATTCATTACTCAAATTTCTTTCTTCCATAAATTCCATATCAAGTTTTATTAATCAGTCCCCATTTATTTCCTTTTTCCTTCATTGATTACAAATTTATCGCCCGTTAAATTTGTAATTAATATCCACAAGTCCTAATCCGTTAGTTACTAACTAATACGTATCTATGCTATCTATATATGTTCTAGTCATTAAGCATGGCTATACATATATATACTTCTAACTACTAATTTTTATAACTAATATCTCATTTCCATATTTTAATCTATCAAAACTATTCTTCTAAAAAGATCACGGTCATAATTTCTCATGAATTAACCATGGGTGCAAATTTTTCTTTGTTTGAAATTATAAGGAATTATTTCTTTTCTTTTTATTGAAATAGATAGTGTAAACTATGGACAATAATATCCATCTGTTATGTATCGATTTCTTTTTAGTTCAGTCCTTGCGACTTCGAACAACACATTTTTATACGTATTTTAAAATTGGATAATTTAAGGGAACTACATAGAAACTACACTAAAACTAAAATATAGAAATTCATATTCTACTATCAACCTAATTTACAACCCAATTATTGATCTGGAATATTATAACAACTTTACCAGCTTCTTCAAATCGAGATTTGGAACTAATTTCAAATTTCCAGATTAGGTTATACAGTCTATTCCTATTTTATTCATATAAAATCCTTAGTCTGTCCCACCTAGGTTGTGATCCCTATCTACTACGTAAAAACTATTCTTTAATTTTATTTTATTTTAGTAATCATACAAATGATTTTAAACAAACTATTTTCATTAAATTCAAAATTAGCATTTATAACCTTATTTATGGTAAAACCGAAAATTTCACAAACATGTAGCACCAAACTCAAAATTTCCTTCTTTGAAAATACAAACTTAGAAACCTTTACCAAGAATTCAAATTTTCTTAGTTCCAAATAGGAGAAAAATAAAAACTTTCTTCATCAAACATTTATCTCTTTAAAATTTGACTTTCAATTCACGTCATTCAAAGACTGCTTGGTTTCAAAAAGGAACCATGGAAAACTTCCCTTCTTAATGTCTTACAATAATAAAGATGTACTCCTTTTAAAAATATGATCTTTAACATGAAACATTGAAAACTCAATTATCATTCTAAAATAATAAATTGGACCATTATTATTCCAAAGAATTTTCTAGTTACACAAATTATCATTTCAAAAATAATAGTTATATCCAAAATATTGACAAAAATCCGTTGCCCCGTTACTCAAAATATACTATTATTTGACAAAATACTTTTTTTACTTTGTTCAAATTCTTAAAATCTCTTGCAATCTTTTCTTATCAATTTCAATAATATTCTTCCAAATACATTTGAATTTTGAGTTAGAAAAAAAGCATAAATTTCTTATCTTTACACAATTGCTTTTCCTAAAATACCCAACTCATTTATTTATCGTCATTCAGAGCCTTTCGATTGTCGAAGATACCTTTTCTAACTGTAAACGACAGAAAAATGGAGTAGAAAAAGACAACTCCTTTCTTATTCCTATTACTCCTCTTCTATATCCTTTATTGCTGGATTAAAATTCCTAGTTCTATCACTACCTATATTCAGCTATCATTATCCACATTTTCTTATATAGGAATGTTCCTCCTATCTAGCTTGTCGGGAAATTCTTAACCTTCTATTCTATCTATCCTACACTAAAAAAGTTCCTTTTCCATTTGTACACCTTTTCAAAACAAAATTAAAGGAATAGAACCTCTAATTTTATAACGTTGAAAGAATCATACGTTTTACATAAGAAAATGTTTGGTTCAAAAACTTTTGGCTCAATAAATTTAAACTAAGAACTTTAAGAACATAAAATCCCTTTAAGTTAGAACTTTCTGACTCAATTGTTTATAGATTATAAATATCCAAATTTTCTTACTCTTTTCAAAATAATAGCTTCCAAATTCATATGGTAGAAGAATTCATAAGAAAATAGAAGAATCGGAAAATGAAGAATCCAAAAGTTGAAAACTTTTAATTCAACAAATTTTAAATTGAGAAGTTAACAAATGAGAACTTTCTCTTTTTTCTCAATCTTTTCAAGTAATTAAAAATCATTCACCATTTTTTAAAATATTAAACCGCTTCTTTCTAAACTTTTTACAGTTGGTAGTATATTTCCAAAATCATCAAAAATCACTTCTAACAAAAAAAATTAACTTACAACACATAATATTTCACTAAATAATCTTTTGAAAAAGCTCATTCAAAACATTCGAAGAGTTTTCAAAAATCTCTTTACCACTTGCTTTTGCATGGGGTCGGATTTTAGAAATTGGCTTTAATTGTTCTTCCCTTTGAAATCCCTACTCAATCATCTTAAAAAAAATCTAATTATCTCCTTGTGGTGATTAATGTACACCTTCTTATGGAAGCTTGTTTCACTGCTATATTCCTTACTTCTATATGAATATTATGTCTTGTAACATTTAACTATTACCTAACATTTATATTTACTACTCTCGTAAATGTCACTTTGTATGTATTAAATGATTAATATCTTAATGGACATTTCTTAAAGACGTTTATTTACTTATTCACCTTTACCTGTTTAACTTCTTCCTTATTTTCCCGTAATTACCTTACTGGTCTCATTAATCTATTTGTGACTCCTCATTTATTGCTCATTTATTACCTATTAAATTTTTTGAGTTATTATCTTTCCTTCTACGATTCTAATCCTTATTATTTAATATAACTATAGGATCCACAATTATAAGAAGTTTAGGTCCAACAAAGAAGAATAAATTTAAATCTATTTATTTTTCAAACTCTTACGTATTCGAAATACGGTAGAAACTACTTTTATAGTCAGAATTTATAGAATAAGACGTAAATTTAAAATAAGTATATTTATAGTAGGGTTTTTGAAAAATATTTTAAAAATAAAAAATATGCCACTCATACATATACTTTTCTCCATTTATTGGGTAACCTAAGCTTTGACACCAAATGTAACAGTCCATTCTAGAATATGCCTATATTCCAACCCAGAAAAGACCTATCGAAACTTAGGCCCATTCTAAAGCTGGCTACTGTTGGTAAAAGTAATTAAGCAGAGCTATCTATCTATTCTTTCAGAACTTACAACGAAAAGAATAAAATATAATAACAATAATAGTACCTATTTATTTCAAATCATTTCAAATGTCATAAAACATTACATAATGTCAACCATTACAACATTTGTTCAAAAATATGGGTATACTAAAAAATAACATGAAAAGATAGATAATAACTACCACAGGCTTTAATCTCGCCATCTTCAAGCCTCACCAACTCCTTCTCTAGCCTGTGTTGTAATGAGAAGGGAGTTAGAACAATGAGCGTTTAGTGAATAGAAATCTCGAGCCTTACTACTTCAGTAGTTGGGCAGTATAATTTAAATAAGAACAAATCTTATGTAATTAAACAATCTAGTACTTCATATAAGGAAAGGAGGCGGATCCTCGATCAACCAATTATTTCCTTTCATCCCCGAAGCAGGTTTCTAAATCCCATCACTCATCCCACGCCATAAATGTCTAATATTGCATGAGATAGTACCCAAGACACTTAATAGAATTATTGGAAAATATGCTGACTCTGGCCATTTAAGACCTCAATTGAGATAGACCCATCATTTAATCCTTTTCCCAAGGCGGATTCCTATCAATTACTTAATATGAGGAAAGGAGGCAGACCCTCAATCAGTCACTACCTTATCCCGAAGCGGACCTTTATCGAGAAACCACCTAATGTGCCTAATAACTAGCTCCTTGGCCATTTAATACTTCAGTAAGAGAAAAGTGGCAGTTCCTCAAGCAATCACTTAATATCTCATGACCCCAAGCAGGTCCTTCATATTGTGATCGATACTCATAATGCCATCTCACGTTAGTCCAACTATTCATAAGAACTGGTAGCCAAATTAGCTGGGTAGATTTAGGTTACAAAATTTGTGACTACCTCGCTCATTATAAATATTTAACTTTGAGATGTATTACATCAGCCCTAAAGTCACACTACTTGTAGGCAGATTAGCTGGGTAGACTTTTATGTGCCTTTTGACCAACGTCGTATCCCTATGACTTAGCCCTAATTTTAATACTCTCTCTATATATAATACTCATCTCACTGTTCCATAATTAAGGCCTTATAAGGAGTCTTCCTTATTACACCTTAAAATATCAATTGATTTTCTGATGGGTGTTTAATCATAATTATTACCTAATTAATTATACAATTGTACATTATAATTATACATTCATCGGGCTAATTACTTTATATAAATAAATGCGCACGTATTGTTATATTCATGCGGAGATTATGCCCTAACTAATGTTGAATGTCAATTCCTTTTTAACCATAATAATACAAATCTTTTCTTTTTCTTTCATTTTACCAATAATGTCCAAATTCCAATATCCATAACAAGGATTCAATACTCATGTCCAAGATTGTAATAAATAGACTTGTATATAGAATCTAAATTCAATTTATGTTATATTAAAGCAATGGAATAAACTAAAAATGGAAACTTATAGTTTAATCAATTCTACTCTCTATTCAACTTCTTTTACATGAGTTTAGTTAAGAGAAATTTTACTAAATTTTATAGAAATAGACGATGTAAATTATGAATAAAGATTCGTTCTTTACACATCATTTCCCAATTGAATTTCTTAATCAAAACTAGAAAAATAATAAGAAGTGGAATAGAAGATAAAATAAATAAGTTGCAAAATTCACGAAACTCCATTATTTTGACAAAAAAATATTATGATTCAAATCCTAAGAATTGACATTTCGCTTTGGGGAAATTTTATGAATTTTTAATATGATGTTTTCGTAATCTAAAACTCCCCAAGGTATATATCACATCTGTACTATACTATTGGACTACTAAAATAGAAAAACTAAGATTTTCACTCACAGTTGGTCCTTTGCTTCTCTTTGGATTTGCAACGCCCATCTTAATCTCCTTTAGATCTCTTCATTTTGATATATACAATAAGGGATTTGTTTGTCTATATATATTAGATTCAAAAAGGTTGGAAGAGAAGATGTTTAGAAGTTAAATAATAAACAAAGATAGATTAGGATTTCTTACTTGAAACCCTAATGGATTTTCTGAATCTAAGAAGAAATAAACTGATAGAGCTTCGTTGGTGTTCCTAAAATATTTGTGAATGAAAGTGGAGAGGGCAAGGTTATATTTATAGAGGTTGAAACATACCAGAACCGTAGGATGAAACTAAGTTGAAAATAGATAAATGTGGAGTGTTTAACCATAAAAACCCTAACCTCCACCCTAAGGAGCGGTCGACCACCCTCTATATACCAGTTGACTGCTGGGGGTTGACCGATCGGGTCTAGAGATCGGCCGCTTATGTTGTTTTGGGAACGTTTTATTATTTTCTGTTGTGTATTATTTTATTCCTTAAATAACTTTCGATGTTAACTGTTTAATTTAACTTATACTTTACTACTAAGTCCAATCATAGTTAATTTTCATAATTCAAACTTTAAATTTAGTGACTCATTTGAATTTGAATTCAAATTAAACTATTTTAAATCTAAAAATTTCAATGCCCACAACTTCTTCTTTTGATCTCCATTTTAGCATATTATATATAGAAATGTATAAGAAGTTTTCCATGAATGCAATGGAATAACTTTCATGGTCAAATTCTAACTTTTATTAATTTCCATTTTTATACCTATCCTAATTAATTGAATTTCTCTTAATTTACTTATTTAATTAGGGTTGATTTTATGGGGTATTACACAGGGGTGTTACAATTGGTATCAGAGCAAGGTTCAAAACCATACATCATATATCAAAGACATGGGTCTTGACCTCAGATGAGACTTAAGTCCCCATCCCTTTAGGTGAGTTAAGTAGTTAACCTATAATTAGGGATAATAAGAATATGTATACGATGATAATTGAGGTAGTCATTTGGGGACGTATTTGTATTTTCTATAGATATGAGATATTTGGATTTTGACATTTATGGTATGAATATTATATAGTTGTCTTGTTTTGATTTGATTTTGATCAATGCGTGGGGATAAAAAAAATTATCCATTTTTTGCTGAGTGCCTTAGCCTTTGTTGTGTATACTTGGTTTGTTATTGATAATTGTTTATGTTGAATTAATTTTTGGTTGAATATCCATATGTATTATTAAAGTTGTAAAATAGGTTTTTCTTTCTTTTGTTATTAATAATGGTGTGAGGCGTAAGTTTGATATTATATAATGTTTACTAGAATGAGTTAATTTTTGATACAACATATTGGTTATTGAAATGGTATTTTTATTTAATAAAGATATTCGTAGTATGTTTGAAAAATGTTTGGATATTATTAAGTATTTATTATAAATAAGACTTTTGAAATATATATATATTGTGATTAATGTTTTGAAAACTAAGTAAATATTCTAGTTGGGAATTTCTTGAGAATATATATGTATGTGTGTATTAGGTATGATGATTCCTTATTGAGATGTAATGTTTAAAAATATTAAAAAAGTGAATTGTTATTTGATATTTATTTAATGAATGTATATAAACATTTTAAGGTGGTTGGGTGTTTGTTAAGAAAAGATTTTGGTTTATACACACACAATTTGAATTGTAAATATTATAATAAAGTATTGAATTTGATTAAATATGGTATAAGTTAATAATTATTTTATTAAGGAAACAATGTAGAAGGTTTGTGTAAATAATGTTATAGGAATTTTTGAAATGAATCATGCTAATCTATCCGGAGGGTGGTATAAGAAATCTGGTCGATGCGGGTGCATATATATTCGATACAAATTTCTAAATACTAGAACGAGGCATATGGAAACAAAATTTTGAATTTTTTTATAAAGCTTGGAAAAGTAATATTATAGTACAAAGTATGGAACATATCTTTCAAATGATATTTTAAAGATAATTATGTTTAGTGTTTTAAAGATAATCAAGATATATTTTCATATGTATATATAATGATTACAACCATTGACATTAGTGGAATGCTAAAGTCGTAGCAAAGCAGTGTTAATCACAGTCAACATTTTAGGCAATTGGCAAAGGGAACTACTAGAAATTCATGGTAAGGCATCTTGGTATATTATATATATATATATTAAAATTTGGAATTGTTTGGTATGTGAGGATTTGTTTGCTGCCTGCCATGCTTTAAATAATTGTTTAAACTCAGCAGCCGATAAATTCACAGCGTTACAACTACAGGTAACCAAAAAATATACAGGTAAAAATGTCATCCCTACCACATAGTACATATAGTTTACATGAATAGTCATAAAGTAAAACACAGGAGACATCATCTCCCAAATCATAGTTAATCGCATGAAGTATCATTAACCTTAGGCATTATTGCTACCCATCGATTCTCGCTCAGGCATGCTTGTTATGAAGAATTGTTGTGAGACTATCAGGGTCCTTATCAAAGTTGAATACAAGTAAATAATTCTATTAGCAACCGTTAACAAAGTGCAAGATTTAGAGCTAAAGCATCTGGCATTTCATTTGACCCAAATGATCCGGGCAAAAATAAGGACCAAAAGGTCATCAGGTGACACGTGATCACAACATTCCCATAGTTTTAACCAAGCAAACTGGAGCTATTAATAACATGTTACACCCCACCTCTATACTCATACTAGCCAAGGACACTACGCAGTAATGGCGTAAACTAGCATGAAGAATAAGGCTGTTGAGAAGCTACCATTTGTGTAATTGCTTTGTGCGAGCACCGATATGCCAGATAGTGTTACATGCATTTCGTTTCAAGAGGAAATCTGACATATCAATATAAATTCAAAGCTACTACACAGTGGCTATGAGGTCTTCAGAAACAAATATAAAATAAGCATAACACAAAATTAGTCACAGATATTCATATCATTAAAGTGGAAACATATATTAATACAACACATAAAAGTGTATGAAAGTAGTGGTCATATAAGATCCACTACATCACAAAAGAATAGGTACAAGTGCCAGACAAAAGAATATGTATACACCAAGGAGTCTCTATCTCGAATGTATAAAAGCAAAAACTACCAAGCTAAAGTAGTGAGCCAAAATTGAAAAGCTAGTCTCTGCTAAGAAGTCAAGTAGAAGCACCTGAAATACCTCGGTCTGACTCGAGTATTACTTAAGAAGAAAATAATAAATGGGTCAGTCTAGCTATAAATATCATATAAAAAGAGATAGGATAAGAGATATGACAAAAACGTATGATAACAATAATGCCATACTATGACAAGTATACACTAGATAGCAACAAAAATCATGCAATATCATAAATATTCTCAAACATAAAAAAGAGCGTCATGTTCTTTAACATATTCACCAAACCACAAATATTGATAAAACTTATTAATGTAAATCACAAAAATTGGTGAAACACAAATTCTAAAAATCTCAAGAAATCCAGAAATCACAAAGGGGGAGGCCTATCACAAACGGGAGCATGAAAACTCACCAACGCGTGCATCACAAATGGAACGTTATTCCATGGTTGCTAACCATCAATTTTGAGCCGAGGCTCCACAAACGGCCCAAAGATCATGGGTCGCTATCCCACCAATTTTCAGCCGAAACTCCACAAATAGAGTTTAGTCCCCCACATAAACAAAAAGACATCGCACATTGCTAGTCTAAATCACAAAATGATCATCATTGATCTATAAGTGTAAATTACACTATGCTAGTAAATAAATGAGTTTAGATTCATGTCCCATAACCACTGGCTTAACTTAAGTATTTATGAACAAATTGTAGATTTCCACTCAAAAATTGTCACAAGGTTTCAATCGAACAAGTCAAAGAATTAACTAATGAAGTAAACCAAAGCATTTCATACCACTTGTTTTGCTAAGTCGTTTAATTGGATTTCTCAAACGAATTAGGTAAAGGTTTGCATATACTAATAGATTGGAAACGGTATTAAAAAAGAGCTTTGTATTAAAAGTAACGTTGAAATCATTTTTTTATGAAAGAGTTTGGATATTTGCTACTAGTATAGAAACCTTTGTACTTTAAAGTGACAAATCGTAGATAACGATTGTGAAAACAGTCGATCACCAAAAAATAAAATTCGACGACGTGAATTTAAACCCCAAAAATCGATATCAAATCCAATCAAATGGATATTCCCAAAAATCCAGAAAAGAAGTTATCAAAGTCAATAATAAACGACAACAACCAATCGGATCAACAAAAATCGATAAAAATTGAAAATCCACTCAAAAACAGCCAAAATATGCAAAATTGGCGGTTCCAGACGTCTGGTAGGTATTTTTAGATGTCTGTCCTTAGGTTCTGGAAAAATATATGTTTTTTTCCTTTCGTTTTTAATTCCAGAACCATTTCAGACGTCTGGAATCAACCAGACGTTTGAATTTTGTTCCAAGCGTCTGGGATTTTGTTCCAAACATCTGGATTTTAGCTCTGCACTTTTTTTCTTTTCTAGGGACCTTTTCTAGATGTCATGATTTTTCAACCAGACTTTTGAATTTGGTTCCAAAAGTCTGGATTTTATTTTAGACGTCTGGATTTTCCTACTAGGCAAAAATCAGCCAAACACAAAGAGGACAAAAAATCCAAACCGGAAGCGATCGAACGAGCGACGGATGCTAGGAATTTATGGCAATCGACAACCCTGCCTTATAGGCTCTTCGATACACCACCAAAAACATGTCCAAACATCCAAGATAGGATCTGTAATAGTTTTGACCTCAAAATACCAAAATTGGAAAATTCACCAAATCAATTCAAATCAAAAGTAATTAAACATGAAATAGATGTTAGGAATTCATACCTAACAAAAATGAAATCTATAAACATAGATGTGAGTACAAGATCTCACCTTTAAACCCAAAAACAACAAATGAGAAGCTTTAAGACAAGGCAAGATCAACCACTCTTCAACTTTAACTCAATAAGCTCCAATCTAAGCTCATAAGAAAATATTTGCTAAGTTAGGGTTTAGGAATTTCTGAAAATTGAAGGGAGATTGAGATGGAGAAGATGAAGAGGATGCGTACCTAAGCTTCTCTTTGATTTCAGAGCTAGAATCTTGAATTTCCTAGTAATCTAGGGTTTAGGAATTTTAATTTTACTTTCTTTCCTCCATTTTCTTTTAGCTTGAGTATTAGGAAATAATAGAATGAATGAAGAAGGGTTGGAGAGGAGTTAGGGTATTGGATGAGTTCATGAGCTGAAACCCAGACCCAAAGCCCAATAGAAAATTACCAAAATTTTAGTCAACTCCAAACATATTGATGTTTATACTCAGAAAGGTCGCAAACACCGCTTTGGAGTCAATGGAAGTGGTCTCGAGTCCTAATTCGAATGTTTACAAAAAGTAGCATTTCGGACTTTAATCCAATTAACGACATTATATTTAAATAAAATATTCAAATATACAATCGTAAAATATATGGGTTGTTACAAACAATGTTTAAATTTGTGGCATGAAGCATCAAAATATGAAAGGAAAAGTCATAGGAATGAAAAATATATTTTCAAGAGTCTATGTATTCTAAACATAAGAAATGGTGTTGAGTGCTACCAATTTGCTTACAGGCCAGGTTTTCGGTTCTATTAAGCTTGTTTAGCATTACCAGCTACATGTGAACCTTAGATTTTGGAGGAGCCTTAAGCTTCCAAAGGTGAGTAAAATTGTAAAACAAAGAGGAGAGTCGTAGAAATAGCAATGAGGTTTCATAGTGTAGCTACCGGAGCTGGAGAGACTCCAGGAGAGAGTGTCATCCTATAAGGTTGGACAGATTGACCTTAGGATTGCTAATAGATTTAGGCCAGTGAGTATTTTTTTTTGAATTCAGTATTACAGCTGCCATGTTGAAGAGCTTCCTACACTGTGATGAATTTATAGGTTGCCAACTCGAATAAGTCGGGGAAGAGAGATTTCAGCACCACTCCGTCAAGCCAAGGATCTAGCCTGAAAGAAGTGTGCACACCATTACCCACATTAAGACTAGTGTTAACACCTAGCACTCTATAACATGAGATGATATCTCTCCCAAAAAACAGATGTCGGTTGGCAATTATAGTATCGATTGGTAATCCATTTAGCCTTGGGTTTTGAACATTTCTTAAGCATAGCCCAACCTCGTTTGGCAAGGAGAGCTTTAATAAATTGACCAAGATTAATACTCCTAGCTCGCTAAAAAATTTTTAGCCTATAAACCTTATCCCATGCTATTAAACAATTTGCAGGAGAAATGGTGTTTATGCCCTTCCAGAGGAAAGCTCGGCGAATAACGTAAATTTTATGAATTACCCAGGTGGTAGCTTTGTAAAATGATAGTTAGTTGGTTAGAATGCTGCTAAGCATAGAGTTGGCAAGAGTAATCCTACCAGCTCTAGAGAGCGAGGAACCTTTATAGCTTGACAGTCTTGAGGAGATCTTCTCTAGGATGGTCGACCAATCCTCATATTTTGGTCTAAATGGCTGTAAAGATTGACCAAGGTAAGAGGTTTGGAAAGCATGAATGGGCAATTTATAACCAAGTCAACTTTGGTTCCAACTGGGTGTGATGAATAGAACATGAAAACAACACTCTTGCTAAAGTTAACATTCAACCCAGAAGATAGTTCAAAGCTGCAGTACTGAAGTTTTAGAGAAGCTATGGAGTGCGACGTAAGCATTGAAAGTAGTATAGTGTCATCTATAAGTTGGAAAGGGCTTAATCCTAGAGGAAGGATATTGCTACCAGTGGATGTAATTAAGCTTGAGGATGTGGGTAAATCAATCGTACAAGAAAAAATGTCAATGGCGATATCAATGAGAAGAGAGGAAATTCGATCACCTTGTCTAAGGCCCGTAGAATGAGCAAACAAGTTTCCACTCATTCCGTTGATGCGGATGGAAGAGGAAGAGGTGGACAAGATAAATTAATCCAATTGATGAATTATAGCGAGAAACCAAGGTACCTCAGGAAATTCAAAATGAACTGCTAGGAGATGGGATAAAATGCCTTAGAGAAATCTAATTTGATGAAGGCATGGTTTATGTAGGTGGAATGACAGTAAGAGATCGCCTGTTGTACTATGGCTGCATTTTCAGTTAGTAATCTGCCTGAGATAAAGGCTGATTGACGACGATAGATCAGAGCGTCCAAGAAGGGCTTAAGACGGTTCCCAAGAACCTTGGTTATGAGTTTGAATACAGTGTTTTGGAGGCTAATAGGTCTGAAATCCTTGGTTTCATAGGCGCCCTCAAATTAGGAATCAAAATAATGTTAGAGTAGTTGATTCTCGAAACTAGATTTGGATTTGAGTTTTATTCATCAAAAACTCTTACAATGCTGAACTAGAGGAACCCCTATAACTTTTAAAGAAAGAATGCGGGTAGCCAACAAGACCTAGAGCCTTATCAGAGGCCATTTCATTTAGGGCCTGCCAAATCTTGCCAATGTCGAAGTCAAAAGCTATCAAATCTTGAATGCGTTAAGAATTGTAAATAATTTTGTTTTAAGGTGATTTGAAATTAAGAAATATATTGAAAAGTATTTATATTGAATTAGAATCGAAATTATAATAATAGATTTGATGATGAGGTTTTGGTTTTGTCAAATTTTTTGAAGTTTGTTTGATAATGATTTTATAATATAATTATGGAATCATTAGTTATATAGTAGATTTTTACTAAGAAAATTATGAAAATACAACCGTGTTAAGGGGGAGGCTGTAACCATGATGTGCACGTAAATGTGCATGTTTTTACCATCATATTCAATATATTTAAATTAAATAAATGATCATATCGGGTATTTTAACAAGTTTTAACCAAAATCCATATTAATTCCAAATTGTCACATATCCATCTTCATATATGAGCAAAACGGTCATTTGTGTGCATATATTTCTTTGAGAAAAATTGATTGGAAATTTATATATATTTTTATAGGAATTTAATCTCAAATATGAGTGGTTTCATGAAGACACATGCATGCACAACATGAATATAAAGGAATGAAGATGGAAATAATTCAAAGTGAAGATCATGGAGGACCCCACCTACCCACCACCTTAATGTACAAGTTAGATGCTAATGCACATGCTTATGGAATTAATGGCTTCATGTACACTTAAATGATGATTAGTAGAAGCTAATGATTACTTGGCCTCCACACTTTCTCAAGGGTATTTTGGGGATTCCCCAAAAATATGAATTAGGGTTTCATACATGTATAAATAACCTCATATGTTTCATGTAATCTCCTACCTCTTCTCTTAGTCACTCTTAGGCCTCCTTCTCTTTAGTTTAGTTTAGATCAAAAATAAAATGAAAGCTCCTCCTTTTCTTTTCATGGCTACTTAGCCATCTTTATTTTATGTAATCTTTTTTATTTTATGCAATTTAATACATTCTTTCCTTTTCATGTTCATTTACTTTCGTGTTGTAGTGTAGATCTCTTCTCTTTTATGCAAGTAGAATAATTTTTCCTTTCATTTTACTCTCTTTTCCCTCTTCTTTTTATTCAATGTTGCTTGCTACATTTGTTCATATGATGACAAATATGAGAGGCTAAACCCCTTCAATTTAGGGGTAATGAAGCTCTCTAATCATGTAGCTTCAACTTAATTTGATGTTTATGCTCTCTTTTTGTGCTTAATGACAATGCTTGAAGTGGTTTAATTTGTTGTCTTTGCTTTGAATTTGATAGTCTATATTGTTGACACCAAATAGGATATGCTTAAACAATCACTAACACAAATGCCTCTTCATGAATATATGATTATGGCATAAGAAAGTGATTTGAAATTAAAATTTGATGGTCTATGTTTATAATCAATAGTTAATAGGCCATACTTAAAATAGATTTCATTTTCTTTGTCAAGTTTCATGAAAGTTAGTAAGTGTTTTAAGGGGTGTGTTATAGTTTGATGGCTTATGTTGGCTAATTAATAGCTCAAATATGCCATACTTATGATAAACACATCAATTAAAACACTAATGACCATAAAAGAGAGATCATGATTTCATGTGTTGAACTACATGATCTAGAGAGTGGATTTATTTCGTAAATTGTCACTTAACTCTTATATTTGTTTCTCTTTTCTTTTAGTTAGTTCTCTAATTCTCTAGCTTAACTTTCACTTGACTTTGGTTTAATTTGATTGAATAGAATTTTAAAATCATAAATTCCCTGTGGATCGACCCGTATTCGCCACGTGCTACATTCGTACACCGTGCGCTTGCGGTTATTTTTATTTCTAAATTCTTTGACGGTTTTCTAATCCGATAGAATTTCTGTCGACGAACAAGTTTTTGGCGCCATTGCCGGGGAGTTGTTTTGACTTTAAATTTTTATTCTTCGGATTATTTTTCTTTGTTTGTTTTTTGTGTGCTTTTTATTTTGTGTGTGTGTTTGCATTTTCATTGTAAAAAAAATCGTGTGTTTGTGTATTTTTGTGTGTGTGTTGTTCTAGTTTTCTATTAGCATTGCATTTGCATATTAAAAAAAAAAGGTTTCATTTTCATTTCTAATTTCTGTTTTAATTACATTTGCATTCATTTACAGTTTTTACATTCATTGGTTTCTGCCTATACAACAGTCTATTTCTGTTCTGTTCCTCCCACAGCAAGCATCATTTCTCTGCCTCCATCAAACTACTGCCATCAACCCAACCTCTTACAACCATCCCACTGCATCACCCAACCTCTGCCATCAACCACCTTGACCACAAATCCCAGACCACAACACGAATCGAACTTCAACCACACGTCTCCTTCAAATCCCATTACTGCTTCCTTCTAGTGCATGATAGCAACAAACATTCCAAGCCATCACAAACAACTGTCCATTCCCACTTACAACACTGCCTGTTGCTACCACTATCACAACAAGAACTTTCCTTAAGAGCATATACTTCTCCTCTTCAAAACACAAACAAAACCACTGTGCTTTCAACCAAACCACTGTGCTTTATTCCCCTGACCATCTTCATTCCACAAACATTCTATATCTCAGAAACCATCTCTTTTTTTCAAACCGTTCTCTTCTTTGTTTCAAACCAAACTCTTCTCTGTCAAACCAAACTGCAGTTCCACCATCAACTTGCCTGCCTGTCTCTGTTGCACACTCCAGCCACATTGTCATCAGAAACTGCCAGCTAACCATCTCCATCCCACCACTCAACAACTCCTTCAAACCCAGTTCAACCAAGCCCTACTCCACTTCCATTCAAACTGTGACAATCTCCAATCACAACAACCTCTTCCACCTGACAGCGGCAAATTCACCACCTGCAGTTCACGAAAGCTACAGAGTTCAACTACATTTCACCGACTTCACCTCACTGTGAACAACTTCACCCTCCTAATATACTTTACCTCTGTCAAACATCCCCCATCTCAAACCACTGCCCATAACAGTTTCAAACCTCTCCAACATCATCACTGAAAACCACCATCATCCCATTTGCTTAACCACAACATCCAAGTCAGTGGCATCACCAAACCACACGCCAAACCGCAATACTATACAATCACTTCTAACTTCGTTGACAGTTCACCACAACATTCCTTGTCCACAATATCAACCCAAACACCTATCTTGCTGCTGTGCAACTACCATAGTTCAACATCGCCAGAACAATCACAACCATTTCATTTCAAAACTGTCTTCATTCCACTTGCCATCTACTTCCACAATCAATCTGAACATCCGCCATACATCTCCCCTCTGTTCATAAACCCACCCTGCTTCAAAATAGCCTCTGCTCACAGTCATCTCAATATAACCAACTGCGAATTCAACTGCATACTGCCTATTCTCCTCCACTACAAAGCAACCGCACCACCATAACGACTATCAAGCAACTACAATTCGCTCTACTTCAACAATACGCAGTTCATCAACCCATCATCTTGCGACTGCTGCATCATCATACCGCAACCACATAACAATTACTACCCTTCATAGCCACTATTACCTAACTACAAAACCATCGGTAACTCCTCTGAACAATTCCACCACCGCAATACCAATTGCGACACTCCAACTCGAAGCCACTCAAACGCGACTCCAAACAACCTAAACCCAATAGTGACTTCCCCAAAGTCAAACTGCAGCAGACGCGACCCACGCAATCGCCATACCTAATTCGAACATCAACAAAAATCCACTGTCATTTCAGACATCGAGACCACAGCAGCGCCCATTGACCTTCAACCAATAGCCATCGCAACACCTCGAACACCCATGTCTACAACTTTTCAGCGACTTCGCGTGCTTCCACTCAAACCAAATCGAACACCTCACAACAACCAAATCGATTTTGAGTTTAGAGCCGTTTTGATTTTGCAGATTTTGATTTTGAGTTCTGTTGGATAAAACGAGATTAAAAAAAGAGAGGAAGAAATAGTTCGGTGTTTAATTAGATTTGGGCCGGGTTTGAAACTCCTTTGGGAGTGTGATTGAATTAATTTCTTTTTCTTTTTTTTTCTTTTGTTTGGTTTTAAACTATTTTGTTTAGTTCTTTTCAGTTTCATCTTTGTTATAAAAAAAATTCCAATTTGTTTTGAATTTTGTTGTGTCTTATCTGGAAAAAATTTTATTTTAAATTGTTTTAACTTCCATCCTTTAATAATAAAAAAACAAACTGTATATTTTTTAATTTCTTTTCAGGTTGCCAAAGCAGAATATCAAACAGAAGGAGTGCTTGCCAAAACAAAAGGAAAAAAATAATTGCTTTTCTTTGCTAAAACAGCCGCTAAAAAAAAATCCTGCTTTCATTTTTAGTTTTATTTGAATTGCATTGATTGGTTGCTTGCATTTAAAAAAATCCATTCGTAGTTGCATTGTTAATACGTTTAATTTCTGCTTTGCATTTCATACTATATTTTGATTAATAATAACGATTAGACATCGATAACTTTTAATTGTATATTGACAAGTTGTCTTCTTTGAACAATTTAATTTCTCGGTGTCTAGGCTACGGTAGAGTAATAACCATTTATAAATATTACGGTGATTCGTAAATATTATAGTGGTTGTTCCTCTGAAGGTACTTTAACCTTCGACTGCATTGCTACGGTGATTCGTGGTGCACCGATAACCCCTGCCCGTTACCTGGCTGAGAACTATCTTGTTTATCTAAGACAATGTGTGAGTATAGAATTTTGGGTTAACTTAGGATAAATAATTTATAATTAGACCCTTGCATTCATTTAGTTGCATTAATTCATGCATATTTAAAAAAAATTCAAAATCCAAAACTAAAAAAATTGTAAATATTCCTTTTCCTTTGAAATTTTTAAATCCTTTTTTTTGGATATTTCAAAAAAAAAATTTAGAAAAACCAAAATCCAAAAAAAATCTTTTCAAAAACAAAGAAAAATTTTGAAAAACCAAAAAACAAAACAAAAATCAATTTCCCTTTTGAAAAATAAATTCCATTTGTAAATATTTTTCTTTTACAAAAAAAAAACACAAAAACATTCTTGAAAATGTCCGAGTTTCCCCACATACATGAATTTTACAACAGTTGTGAAAATCAATATAATCCATATAATTTCTCTTCAAATTCTTATGGATATTTCAATAACAACTATTGTTTAAACAATTCGAATTTTGAACCTCAAAATTTTCAAAATGATGACCAACATTCAAATCTTGAAAATAGCATTTCATCTTTACTTGAAATCGGTACACAACAAAATCAAATGATAAATAAGTTGTGTAATTCATATTTGTGCGATAACTCGAATCAAATTTTTCAAAATAATCAAAATTTGGATTCACTTCAAAATTCAAACGATTTCGAGTATAAGCCATGCCAATTCAATTTTGAACTCCAATATGAGTTTCAAAATCAAAATGAAAATGTGAACCAATTTGTAAATGATTTTGGCAATGGGAATAATCTCGACCATGATACAATAGAAAACTTTGGTTATCAAAAAATTCAAAGTGAAAATTTTCAAACTAATAATCATGAATTTGACTTTGTTGAGAAAATGGAAAAAGATAACGGTGATTTATTACTTGAAAAATACAAAAAATTTCGTGAAAATCACAATCAAAGCTCAATTTGCGAAGAATCAAATAACAATCTACCGTTTATCGAAATTGACAATTCTTGTTCTCAACAAGTCCAAATCGGAAATTTTCAAGTTAATAATTACAAATTTGACTTTGTTGAGCAAATGAATGAAATGTACAATGATCACATGGATTTGGTGTTCGAAACATATTTGAATTAACGTGATAAACATACTCAAATTCCAACGTGTGACAAGTCAAGTGATAATCCATCTTTTACCCAAATCGATTATTTTCAAATAACAACTTTCGAAACTGAAAACAAAAAGCTTAACGAAGTTGTTGAAAACATGGTAATTGAGTTGGATTTCAATTATTATGAGGGTGTGGAACCAAATTTAAAATTCGATCTTCCTTTTGTCGATTCTAAAAATTTGAATACAACAATTTTGGATTTTGAAATGGATACACGCGATGAAGTTGTTGATAATCCAACGAAGGAAGATGAATTTAATGAACGCGAGTTTTATAGACTTTCCAAAATGCATCATTAAATTCTGATGGGGAAGATTTCGATCACCATTTTGACTTTAAAATCAATAGTTTGAAGGAAGTTTTCAATGGTAAACTTGAATTTCAATTTGGTGAAAATAAATGTGAATTTCAATCAATCATTATATCTGCCCCAAAAATCATCGAAAATAAAACAACATTCGTTTTTCCAAATCCACATTCGACTTCAAAATCTTTTATGGTTTGGTTTTTTGAGCTTAAGCTGTGTCTCGTATACTTGACGAGATAAATGAATCGGTCTTTGGAAGACCGTTTCATTTACTTTTTGGCAATATACTTTCTGATGTCGTGTAAATACATTTCAATTTCATGTAAATAATAATAAACGTTCCTTTCACTTGGGTTGACTTTGGGGACACAGTCAAAATCAAGTGTGGGGGGAGACTCATATTCTTCTTGATTTTTCAGGATTAATTTTTCATTTTTCTTCCAAAAACTTTTAAAAAAAATCCAAAAACAAAAGAAGAATTTTTCTTTTTTTTAGCGTTTCTTATTTTTAAAGAAACACTATAGGATAAATATATGGTTTTGGTTTATTAAATTGAAATTATTGAAAATTTATTTGTCTTAACAAAAATAAAAATTAAGTTGTATTATAAATAACAATGGTTTAACTAGTATGCAGGAAGATTCATACGTGTTAATTATGAAATACATCCTAATTGAAAATCTTTGTTTTAAAAGTGGTGAATTTAAAGTAAAGGATATAACTTTTTTGTCTTCTAAGTTAAATGGTTCTAAGATGATTTTGCGAAACTCTCTCCCTCTTAAAAAAATAAAAAAAAATAAAAAAATAATAACATCCAAAGTATTCACTCTCATTTAAAAGTCCTCACGGTTATTCATGGGTGAATTACTTGGAATTTCTGATTTTGTGCTTTCATACTCATTTAAAAGTCCTCACGGTTATGCATGTATGGAACACATGTAAAAAAATTAGACTTAATAAAAACCACTTACGGTCGATAGGTGTATGCACGAAAGTGTGTGCACTCGCCATGCTCTGTACTCCCCTCACATAAGCCCGAAAGGCAGTGCATGGGTGGTATATCTGGCCTCAGTTTACCTAAGCTAGGTGTGTAATTTTTCTTGCAAATAATGAGAGAGCAAGCAATTGAAATCCTAGCACTATTTTTACTTATTTGATTTTATTTGTTATTGAAAAGAAATGAAAATACCACTTTGATAAACTATGATAATCAACTAAGGATCCATGTCATAGTTACACTGTGTTATTAACCAAAACGACGAGTTAAACTACAGTCTATTTGTTATAATAACTTGATTTTTGTTGGAAATTTTGACGAGTAAATGACATAAATTTTCAAGATAATAACCAAAACCTCTATTTAATTTATTAGTGTCAATTTAAAAATAAATCCTTCATTTGTAAAATTTGTAAAAAAATTTCTTTGCATTCATCTCTTTGTAAATAAATCTTGCATTTTGTAAATATTTTCATCCTGCATTTGGATTTTGTGGGTAGTATCCGCTGAAAATCCGCACGAGACAACACTCGTCCTACTGGGGACACCCAGAGGTTTAAGGGCTTGTTGCATACGCTCAATGCAATCGTGCTTCCTACGAAAACGGATTTATCTTAGTTTCCCTTTATTCGAGGACGAATAAAAAGATAAGTGTGGGGGTATTTGACGTGCACGTAAATGTGCATATTTTTACGACCATATTTAATTTATTTAAATTAAATAAATGATCATATCGGGTATTTTAACATGTTTTAACCAAAATCCATATTAATTCCAAATTGTCACATATCCATCTTCATATAGGAGCAAAACGGTCATCTGTGTGCATATGTTTCTTTGAGAAAAATTAATTGGAAATTTATATATATTTTTATAGGAATTTAATCTCAAATATGAGTGGTTTCATGAAGACGCATACATGCACAACATGAATATAAAGGAATGAAGATGGAAATAATTCAAAGTGAAGATCATGGAGGACCCTACCTACCCACCACCTTAATGTACAAGTTAGAGGCTAATGCACATGCTTATGGAATTAATGGCTTCATGTACACTTAAATGATGATTAGTAGAATCTAATGATTACTTGGCCTCCACACTTTCTCAAGGGTATTTTGGGGATTCCCCAAAAATATGAATTAGGGTTTCATACATGTATAAATAGCCTCATATGTTCCATGTAATCTCCTACCTCTTCTCTTAGGCCTCCTTCTCTTTAGTTTAGTTTAGATCAAAAACAAAATGAAAGCTCCTCTTTTTCTTTTCATGGCTACTTAGCCATCTTTATTTTTTGTAATCTTTTTTATTTTATGCAATTTAATAAATGCTCTTTCTTTTTCATGTTCATTTACTTTCATGTTGTAGTGTAGATCTCTTCTCTTTTATGCAAGTAGAATAATTTTTCCTTTCATTTTGCTCTCTTTTCCCTCTTCATTTTATTCAATGTTGCTTGCTACATTTGTTCATATGATGACAAATATGAGAGGCTAAACCCCTTCAATTTAGGGGTAATGAAGCTCTTTAATCATGTAGCTTCAACTTAATTTGATGTTTATGCTCTCTTTTTGTGCTTAATGACACATCTTGAAGTGGTTTAATTTGTTGTCTTTGCTTTGAATTTGATAGTCTATATTGTTGACACCAAATAGGCTATGCTTAAACAATCACTAACACAAATGCCTCTTCATGAATATATGATTATAGCATAAGAAAGTGATTTGAAATTAAAATTTGATGGTCTATGTTTCTAATCAATAGTTAATAGGCCATACTTAAAATAGATTTCATTTTCATTTTCTTTGTCAAGTTTCATGAAAGTTGGTAAGTGTTTTAAGGGTGTGTTATAGTTTGATGGATTATGTTGGCTAATCAATAGCTCAAATATGCCATACTTATGATAAATACATCAATTAAAACACTAATGACCATAAAAGAGAGATCATGATTTCATGTGTTGAACTACATGATCTAGAGAGTGGATTTATTTCGTAAATTGTAACTTAACTCTTATATTTGTTTCTCTTTTCTTTTAGTTAGTTCTCTAATTCTCTAGCTTAACTTTCACTCGACTTTGGTTTAATTTGATTTAATAGATTTTTAAAATCATCAATTCCGGTGAATCGACTCGTATTCGCCACGTGCTACATTCGTACACTGTGCGCTTGCGGTTATTTCTATTTCTAAATTCTTCGACGGTTTTCTAATCCGATAGAAGTTCCGTCGACGAACAAACAACCCTGTATTTAGAGGTAATTAATAATTAATTAGTTAAAATTGGATTTTTGAATTTAAAAATGAATAGTTTGAATTTCATTTAGAATATCAAAATTTTATAATAAGGTATTTGATGATGAAATTGAATAGTTTTTAGAATAAATATTTATCAAAAAGGAATGTGAAATAAAATAATTTAGTATTGTAAATATGGATTTTATTTGGACCGAAATTAAAATTAGTATTATATTTAAAAGATATGGAAAAGAAAGAAATATATATTTACTTATTTTATATTTTCAAAAGCCCATGCCTAAGTATTCTAAAGGCCCAAAACCATTTTCCTCTATCGTGAGATTCTACTTCTAGACATTTCCAATTCATGATTATTCCTTTCCTTCATCAAATAATAGTTTGCATACATCCTCTTGTTCACTTTCCAAAAACCTAATGCTCCTTCCCCAATAATCTTTCCCTTCTAAATTCCATATTAAATCAAATAAATTGTTTTGAATTCCACAAATTGAAGTGTGTTGTCTCTATACTTTATTACACTGCCATACATGAAAGAGTTTGCAAATTATTCATGTTTGGATTTGGTTTTGTGCATGCATAGAAAAGAGGAAGATGAAGTAGCATGCAGTTGAGTATATGCACTCACCAATCTATGTCTATATCATTTTAATCTTTGTATATGATGTGTTTGAGTAATTACTTGTTTGAATATGTTTGTGGTGCATCGAATTAGAAAAGGAATGATCAATGGTAGAGGAGATGATTGCTTGAATGGGGGATTATTCACATAGTTTTGCATACAGTTGGTCCACCATCTAGGGCTCTATGCTGACCGTTTGCGGTCGACTGGTGGTGGCGATCAGTCGTGCATAAATCGTGTGTATGTAAAAGTGTGTATTATTTTTTTGTTTTATTTTATTATATATATTTTAACTAATAACTTATATAAATAAAAATGTTTAAAAATAAAAGATGGTTTGTGTATATATCCTTTAATTAGGGAAAAGTTTTATATAATATTATTTGTTTTTATTTAATTTAGATATTGATTATTCAATAAAAAATTAATTTTTTATTTTAATAAATCTATAAAATAATTATAAAATTCTAGAAATATATGTAATAATTTCTGATTTTTTTTTTAAAGTATATTATATTTAATTTCGAATATAATTAAATATTTGAAATTTATATTTATATATATATATATATATATATATAGATTATGAATATATTAAATTGACTTGGATCTTATAAAATCGTTTAAAAATTGTGTTTAACTATAGAAATGTATGAAATGATTGTTATACATAATATCGATTTTGCAAACTATTTTTTTGGGATTTTTAAAAGAAAGAAATGTGTTTTCTAATATTATTAGTGAGAATTAAGTTAATATTTAATTTATAAAAGATTGAGAAATTAATATTTATTGTAAAGAATATATTATATTCGAGTTTGTTAATTATCTATTTAATTCTATAACAAATATTCATTACCCATTTCTACATAATACACACACACATATGCACATATATTGGTTAATCTATTTTATCTTACCTTTTGATTTTATTTCCTTTTATATTGAGTTGGATCTTACGAATGATTCACCATTGATGTTGGTTTGTTTAGTGATTTGGAATGATACGGTGAAGACATCCTTCTATATGGATTTGTGATATTTTCATATTGATTTTGTCATTTTAATTTTGAATGATGATGAATCTTAATAAATGGAGTTATAATACTATTTAGGATGGGCATTCGGTAATATTTCTCTAGTTATTCTTTAGACTCGTTATATAGAATAACGTGGAGACTGAGTGTAGTTTAAGCAGTGAATAAACAATTGAGTATTACGCGGTGGTATGAGAATCTGTTATGATATTCATTGTAAGTAGATAACACTTACGTCACATGATTTGTGAAGGCTAGCTGTGGTGGGTCACATTATTTCCATGTGTTGGCAATCGTAATAGCCATGTGTCAGCGATAGTTTCAAGCTGTATGGCTACGATATGTTGAGCCATATGCCAACATTTATGAACAGCTATGTATTAGCCATCGAGTGTAGATACTATGTGTCTGTCTATCTTGTCTAGCTTCCTTTATGTTTTGGAAGTAAACCAGATTGGTTAATATCCACCCTGATGGCCCGATCGCGGTGGTCGAGCTTCGGATCCTTATAACTTTATGTGTATTGAAGTGTGCCTTTGTTGTGTGCATTCGTCCCTATGTCACCTAGGCCAGAATTCAGTTACCTATAAAGGCAATATGTCATGTCACATCAATGCAAAGTGTAGTCTTGTAGCGTGTTTATGACATGTGGTGGGCATTATCAGTATTTGAACCCAAAAAGTGGTATAAACACCCAAGAGATTAAGTAGAGAATAAAAAGTAAATAAAGTAAATTAAAATGAGCAAGAAAAGAACACACAACGTTTTATAGTGGTTTGGCTAATCTTAGCCTACGTCCACGTAGTGATTTTATTGATTATATTTTGCAATTACAAGTTCTTACGGGTCGGTGTAAATTCGTGGATGATTATAGGAGTTAGAGTAAGAGAGTAAAAAAGCCAGAAGGATCCTTTAAAATGAACCCATGTCAACCACTTATCGCTGTAGATAGCTTAGAAATTCGCTTCCATGATCTCCACATAGTTTTCCATACTTAGACCAATTCTCCTTGAAAAAACCATGACCATGTCACCAATAATCGTGGGTCGGCACTGATCCATGGGCTTGGATCGGTACCGATCCATAAGATTGCCAAATGGTCGCTTCAAATGCTTTGTATATGCTCGTTTCATGATTTAGCTTCATGATTTCCATCTTTTTTGCACCATTATTATCTTGTTTCTGAGTCAAAATGACTGATCAATGGAAGCATGAAGTTGCCGACTTCGAGTGTTCATGGAGATCGATAGGGAATTGCATGGGATTGATGAAATGAAACTTGAAATAGGCTCTTGGGATCAAGAATTTCATGCAGTAGGAGATTAGTCTTGAATGAATGAAGAATTGTGGCTTGGTACCGATCCATGAGGTTGGATCGGTCTCGATCCAACACATTATTAGATTTGGCCCCTTGAATCCTTGGGGGTAATTTGGTCTTCTTCCCCTGGCTCTGTTTGTACTTAATTTCTGGACTCTTGAGCTATCACTCTCGGCTTCCTGCCCTGATAACTCCCAAGTTCGGTTTGTCTAATCTATTTAAATATTGCCTGGTATTGCCTGGTCAAAAGGCTAGATAAAACCTGCCTTTTAAAGTACATCTTGTTTAAAACATAACGTGCTTTGAATCAAGGCAAGTCAATATTGCTATAAAGGACTCCACTTTATGCTTTGAATGGTCATTGCCCTTTCTCGATTTGCTTTTGTGAAGAGTTGTGCCTCTAGTTATACGTCATGATGCTTTATTAGCAATTGATACTAGAAATCTAGAGTGCACTCTCATGATCTATCATTCCAAGAGCGATAATTCTGAAATGGTTCTTTTCATGGACTTACTAGGTTTGAATATAATTTCCTTTGATTCTAGTCATTAGGACCTGAATATGATTACATACACATATACACGTGCACTCTCTTGTAGAAGCTCTCGATTATATGCACATACTCATGTAGGCATATATAGGTCATCATCATTGTAGTGTTTTTTATATGTCAAGACTTAGTACCGATCCAAGTCCTTAGATTGCTATCGATCCATGACTTGGAAAAAGTCCTCATTTTAGTTTCCATAAGAATTGGGTCCTTAGGTTATATAATCCAATTCCTTCCATCTTTCTCCACACTTTAGCCTGTGCCAAAATAAATTAAATCCCGCCTCTGACAATAAAACACTTTGCCTCAAAATCAAGCTCCTCCTTATCATCAATCACTAGAGGCTATGATCTCTGATTTCTCGAACTCAAATTCACCAGCGCCACCACCCAAACATTTTCCAAATTTGCCTCCACCGACCCACACTTTTAGGCCCAAAATCGATTCAACTTCATACCTAAAACCCTATTCAAGTCTATCTAGGTAGGCAGAAGATCTAAGGATGGTGTGGATGTAACTTGCATGGATAGTCGTGCTTTGGAGTGAAGGATAATATGGAGGAAGAAGTCGAAATCAATCCAAGGGTTTGGATCGGTGCCGGTCTTACCCTTGGTGGATTTTTGTTTTTTTAGACTCCTAGTTGAACTTTACTTTGTCGTCAAACTTAAACTATGCCAACCATTCCCTCCTGAAATCCAAAGTATTTCCATTGCATGGTCATTGACATGAAATCCGTTGGGATGGTCAGCAATGACGGTCACTCCAAGTGATATCTAGATTCTAGAGCGAACTATTGTACCATATCGGAAATCTACATTGCACTACATGACATTGCATAACATTGTACAACATTGCACTAGATCTCACTTTAACATAGGGGCACAACTTATGATTAATCTGATGTTGATTATCTATTGAGTTTTTATAGAAATGGAGCATTGGTGTTCCAAGTGTCTTGCCGCTTTAGCTTTAGGTCCATAAACTTTCGGATATACTAAATCTGATGCGAAGTTGATTTTGACTGCAAAACCTTCTACACAACGTACTTCGGTATAGTTCATACTCCTAGTTGAAAATCCACAAGCAAATCAACCTCAACCAAAGGTTTCTCAAGTTCTATAGAAGGCCCTGAAGTCGAAGTTGCTTCCTACACTCTTGAAGATACAACTATCTTAGATGATTCTGTCGACTCCATTGCTTCAAATATTGAAGCGGGATCACTCCGTAGAATCTACGGTATTCCATTTGTGGATGTGTTGGTTCTAACATGCCATTAGAGGGGTCATCATCCTCTAGAAGGTTATATGGCCTGCAACTGATACATGTGCATGGCAGGATGTGTTCCACCCTTCAGTTCTTCCATTAATCGAATCTTAAACTTCATGAGATTGGCTCCAGCACAACTACATCCTAATAGTTACACTTTTATTCATGGCACCTATATTGTCTTTCCTCAACATTTGAATCGTGTCCCCAATGACGAAGAAATTCGATACATATTTTGCTTTAAAAGCCAAAAAGGAAGCCCTTCTTTGACTTATCTAGAACCAACCAAATAATGTAGATTGTTTACTGGTGCATGTAATAAATTAAGTTATTTTAAGGGTGAATGGTTATACATTCACTTTCCACCAAGGTTCACACAAAGATGGTTATCCGGACATAAGTCCTACATCATGTGTTTATATGAATTCACCCTACGAGTCTGCAAGCTTAACTCATATCCTTTTTTTATCATTCAGATGTTCTAGTGAGCCCCAATGGCGTGACACTTGTAGATGCCATCAGAACTCTCATTTCCCTTTCGAAAGAGGGTAGAGAATTTGGAGTTCTTCTTACCAATGAGAATCTATTAGATCATAACTTGCTGGATGTGGTCCGTAGCACCGGTCAAATCCAAGTGGTCGCTGACGATGATGAAGGTGATGACAGTAACTTGCGTAAAGATGGTGATGTGAATCCTAATGTGCCTCATGTTCCAAGTCCATGGTTGAAGCCTAAGAATAGTAGCACATTGAAGAAGGAGAAATTATGGGTGAAGGTGATGTAGTCATCCACGATGATGTTGATATGGGCCATGAGCCTTTAAGTGAGGAACTCAAAAATTACCAGCTGTTTGTTTTGAAGAAGAGGCTAGTCATAAAGATTTCCAAGGGACAGCCTTCTACAAATCCCTCTCTAGTCACAACTGTGGAGAAAAATCCTTCCCTCTCTTCTGAAAACATATTTACTAGTCTAGGGCCAATTCCCACTGAGATTAAATCCTTGGGTCTAGACAACATGAGCCTTAAGTGTCTTGATTCACCTATCCCCTTTCACAATGCCATTCCTTCTGTCTGCGTGGGATAGATCGCTCCTATTAGTAAAGCTCTAGCACACGGACCATCGAGGGCACATTAGGACACCCACACGCATGCACCGCACTACACCAATTTCTTCCTTCCTTGTTGAAGCTAACTTGTTGCTGTTTCATTTGCAGGATCCATAGAAAGGAAATACATGTTTCAGTCTTTGGAGAAAATGTGTTTCAACCGCAGAGATGTCGTCCAAGCACATATCTTCAAAGTGGTGGCCAAGACTTTGAGCCATCCATTGGTCCAACCATGATAAAGGCAGTTATGATAGAGAGTGTCCACCGCATGACTCGGCTTTAAGATATCTCTCTAGGTTTAGGTCACCTCCAGCAAAAGGCTTGGACAAGCATTCTAATCGCGACGATGACTTATCATTGGACGATGCTTCTCACATACCACCTTCAGCTTCCATTGTGCAACATTTGACATCAACCCAAATCAGTCGACCTTCTGACCATAGGCACGATCAAGGCAGTTCCAAGACCTCTCACTACAAGGCTGGTAAGAAATCAACTGAGTCTTTGGTCATCACTACGGAGCGACAACTTGCCGCTAACACATGAATGGCCGAACTAAAGGCATAGTTCCTTGAGGTCTGCTTCAATGGATTCATATTCTTGCCAATTCAGAAGGACAAACTGCTAGAGGTTGAAGGTTCAATAGTTGCTTATGTAGCTAATTCTTATGATCAATATAACAAATGGAGACAGATGGCCGAGAAGATCTCTAGGGTTATGAGGGAAAGGAAGCTCGAGATCGATAATCTGAAATTTATGGAGGCATAGGATAAAGGAATCATTGCTTATCTCAACGTCGTGGTCACTAGCTTGAAAACATCACAAGATGCTGAGAAATGGGTCGATGAAGTTGTTAAGGTACTTGAGAATGAACAGAACAAGCATCATGATGAGATAGAGACCACACACCACTGAAATTGTGGTTTGTTTGCGCCAAAATTGGCCACAAACCCCAAATACCGTGAAAGCACCAGTGTATGAATACAACTCAACAATATTCAAACACAAATAACCGATCTCAGCAAATAACCCAAAAATGTTTGCACAAGAAATGGGCAAACACCTCCAGGTCATATGAGTTAGTTGATCTTATGTTGTTTTTAGTGATTTGGGTGATTTATGCAAATATATAAAAAGCAGGGACTAAACTGTAAAAGACACACAGATTTATAGTGGTTCGGCCAGAACGTGCCTACGTCCACTTTATATGTTAGTCTCCTTTTCTCTTCAGATTACAAGTACAAAGCTTTGGTTACAAGTAACTGAAAGTTGTTTGAAAGTTCTATCCGTGCTTGAGCTCTCAAACTTGTCCCCCATTGTTGTACCCCTGCCCCTCTATTTATAGAGTGAGGCTAGGGGTAGGGGTTCTGGATGTATATAGACGCTGGTGGGCCTGGGCTGATGCAATCTGGCCTGGCAACGTTGGTTCGGCAACACCTTGGTTCGGCGATGAGTGGAGTGTTGATTGGACCGGTAGTGTGTGGAGCGTGGGTTGGTTCGGTGAGGCCTTGGACCGGTGGAGCTCGGTCCGGTGGAGGTGATTCGGTGGGACTCGTTCGGTAGTACATGGAAGTGTAGTTGGTTCGGCTAGGAAGGGAAGTGGAGATGGTTCGGTGGCACTCCGGTCCGGCTATGTTTGGTTCGGCAGGAGGATGGAAATTGAGATGGTTCGGCAGGGAGTTGGTAGGGGAGTAGCTTGGTTATATCTCCTTCATACGAACTCCGATTAACCTGAAATTTGAAGAATAGCCTTTCCTAGTCCTTATCATCATTTCCAATCAATTTCGTCCCGATCGGAGCTCAACCAAATTTTGGCGATATCGATCGTAGCCTTGATTCCAACTGATCTCCATCATTCCTTGTCAATTTGTTGATATTCCAGTTTTGACCCAAAAATGGGATAAGACTTTGCCCCTCAAAACATGCCTTGTGATAGGAAGGCGTGTTTTGTAATGCCATGAGCTGGATGTTCATATTCTGTTGATGTCCTGCAAAGGAATTTACAGTTTTATGTGACCTCAAATGACGATCGTTCGGGATCGAGATATTTGAGATGAAGTGCGACCGTTCATGGTCAAGCGCCTAACTTCAAATGACGATCGTTCGGGATCAAGCCATTTGAGGTGAAGTGCGACCGTGCGCGGTCAAGTGGCGGACCTTAAATGATGACCGTTCGTGATCGAGCCATTTGAGGTGAGGTGACTTGTGCCGTTCGGGGCGAGTTGTGCCGTTCGAGGCGAGTTGTGACCGTTCGAGGTCGGGTGCCGTTCGAGGCGAGTTGTGACCATTCGAGGTCGGGTGCCCTTCGAGGCGAGGTGTGACCGTTCGAGGTCGGGTGCCCTTCGAGGCGAGGTGTGACCGTTCGAGGTCGGGTGCCGTTCGAGGCGAATTGTGACCGTTCGAGGTCGGGTGCTGTTCGAGGCGAGTTGTGACCGTTCGAGGTCGGGTGCCGTTCGAGGCGAGTTGTGACCGTTCGAGGTCGGGTGCCGTTCGAGGCGAATTGTGACCGTTCGAGGTCGGGTACCGTTCGAGGCGAATGAGTGTGCCCGGGGGGGACTTAATATTATCAGTGCCGGAGTTATTGTTTGGGGGAGTTTCTGAATCAAAGACTTCGGCAGTTCGCTGCCATGCAAGAGGTGCTCGTGGACCGTTCGCGATCCAACGGGCATACAAGTAAATTTTTTCATAGAACTGTAAATGTTAAAGCAATAATCATATGAACCTTACGGCAGAAATGTCCAAACATGAAGAATTTAAATGTTCAAATCAAAATCAAAGCAAAAAGCAGAATGAAGATGTCAAAGCGTAAACTCTTACTATAACGCGGTTGGTGGCCATTCAGAGCATGCCTATGGATCGTGCGCGATCGCTCACATGTGTAAATGATTTAACCGTGTTAGCGAGAGGTTTACAACTTGTTCATCGTTATTTTAATCAAGCAATCAATGGATAATCAAACGGTGCCCCGATCCAGGGTCACCTCTAGCCGATGTAGACGGTGGTCGCTCTGGCTCCACTGTTGGAGTTCGCCTCCTCACATACTGAAGGAGCATACCGTTCCTGATATGCCCTTCCACCTCGTCCTTCAAATGCCTACAATCATTAGTGTTATGACCGTTTAATTCATGGAATACACAAAACTTATCTGATTTTCTTTCGTCAGAGGTTGGATCCTTTCGCTTTGGTCTACGATACGGAACCTGCTCCTTGGTATCCTGATAAATTCGTTCCAGACTCTCATTCAGCTCAGTGTGAGTGGTGAATCGCGGCTCCCTCCGTTGCCGCTTTGACCTGTCCCCGTCATTCTCAGTCTTTCTTTTACCTCTACTAGTTTCCGCGCCTTTCTTAGGGGGATTTCCTCCTTCGATCGCATAAATATCAATTCCTTCGTTTTCTTCTCTTTCGGCGTTCGCATCCTCCAATCGTAGAAACTTTTCCGCCTCATGATAGAATTCTCCTAGATCCATGGGTGGATCCTTAGTTAATGAATTTTTGAACTCTGTTCCGTCAGCTATCCCGGACACAGCCGCTATCATAACCATGGATGGATCTGGTCGATCCACCGAAGCTGCTGCCGCATTGAATCGCGTTAGGTAACTCCTCAAAGTCTCTCCGGTTTTCTGCTTTAGGGCTGCCAAAGTCATCACATTCTTGGGTCTTGTAATGTGGACCCTGAACTGCCTCATAAATCTCTCAATTAAATCATTCCACGTTCCGATGGATCCATTCTCCAATTGTCTAAACCACAATGCTGCAATATCCGCCAAGTATAATGGATAGCACCGGGCCATAACCTCCTCTGATGCCCCCAGCACTTCCATATGCCTCATATACTTCGTTAGATGAACCGTAGGGTCCGTTCTCCCGTCATACATGTCCAGCGATGGTAACTTGAAATCCGGTGGGTTCCTAGCTTGTCTGATTGCTGGAGTAAAAGGACTCCTATTAACATCCTCCAAATCTTTGTTTACCAAACCTCCTCTCATAGCTTTTCTAACCATCTCCGCCAACCTGTCATTGTCTCCGAGATGCAATCTTTGTTTATTACTTTCGGCTTGCCCCCCGAGTCCATGAGGGAATTCTGGGATCTGTCCCCTTGATTGAGCGTTCACTCCTCTGCTGCTCCCAGGTTGTGCAGATGCTCCTCTTTCTCTCTTCGAAATTGGATCTATGTTCTCCATGGGTGTGCCTCCTAATCCAGGTGCTATGCCGGATGGTCCTGCTCCGTTCCGAACTCCATCCGCTTCCCTATTCTGTGCTCCAAGTTGCCCAATCTGCTGAAACAAATTCTGAATCAACTCCTCTTGTCTTTTCATCATTGTCTCCATCTCATCCCTGGTGATGAAGACTGAAGTTTGGTTCTCTCCTGAGGAAGCCCCTTGACTCCCTTCGTGCGGACTTCTTTCTGGTCTCTGTCTTCTACTTGTTTTCCTTCCAAGAGCCATAATCTCGGATAGACTTCTAGTTCTTAAAGAGAGTTTCTCAACAAATCTTTGCGAGGCAATGATTAAAGCGCTCCTGAGTTCAGCTCTCAATGAAAGCACCAAAGTGGTTGCGCCAAAATTGGCCACAAACCCCAAATACCATGAAAGCACCAGTGTATGAATATAACTCAGCAATATTCAAACACAAATCACCGATCTCAGCAAATAACCCAAGAATGTTTGCACAAGAAATGGGCAAACACTTCCAGGTCGTATGAGTTAGTTGATCTTATGTTGTTTTTAGTGATTTGGGTGATTTATGCAAATATATAAAAAGCAGGGACTAAACTGTAAAAGACACACAGATTTATAGTGGTTCGGCCAGAACGTGCCTACGTCCACTTTATATGTTAGTCTCCTTTTCTCTTCAGATTACAAGTACAAAGCTTTGGTTACAAGTAACTGAAAGTTGTTTGAAAGTTCTATCCGTGCTTGAGCTCTCAAACTTGTCCCCCATTGTTGTACCCCTGCCCCTCTATTTACAGAGTGAGGCTGGGGGTAGGAGTTCTGGATGTATATAGCTGCTGGTGGGCCTGGGCTGATGCAATCTGGCCTGGCAATGTTGGTTCGGCAACACCTTGGTTCGGCGGTGAGTGGATTATTGATTGGACCGGTAGTGTGTGGAGCGTGGGTTGGTTCGGTAAGGCCTTGGACCGGTGGAGCTTGGTCCGGTGGAGGTGATTCGGTGGGACTCGTTCGGTAGTACATGGAAGTGTAGTTGGTTCGGCTAGGAAGGGAAGTGGAGATGGTTCGGTGGCACTCCGGTCCGGCTATGTTTGGTTCGGCAGGAGGATGGAAGTTGAGATGGTTCGGCAGGGAGTTGGTAGAGGAGTAGCTTGGTTATATCTCCTTCAAACGAACTCCGATTAACCTGAAATTTGAAGAATAGCCTTTCCTAGTCCTTATCATCATTTCCAATCAATTTCGTCCGGATCGGAGCTCAACCAAATTTTGACGATATCGATCGTAGCCTTGATTCCAACTGATCTCCATCATTCCTTGCAAATTTGTTGATATTCCAGTTTTGACCCAAAAATGGGATAACATGGTTTAATGATGGAGAGAGATGCCCTGACTAAGAAAGCAAATGAGCTGTCAACTAAACTTAAGAGTAGGACAAAAATAAAGGACGAAGCTCTCCAAGAAGCTCAAGGGTATTGTGAAGAGATTCTAATGCTCATAGGGAAAGGGATGAGGTAGTTTCATGTGTTGGAGACGTGGATGCGCTCATCATGAATGACGTTGAAGCCACTAAGAAGTGAATGGTAGAGTGATTCGGGTGGATGATTATTAAGTAAAATGCTAATTTACTTAAGCTCCATAACTTAGATTGGCTTGGTAACGAATATCTTAGGGCTCTAACCCTGGCTTAGAAACATGTTGTTAAGGAAGAGATGGAATTTTTGGAACACGGTGAAGTGGACCGGGCATAGTTGGAAAAGGAGGTATAGACAGGATATGAGCCCAGTGTGCTAAGGAAAGGCGAGCTTATCATCCATCTGGAGTTTTTTGCTGGCAAGCAGAAAGACATAGGCGATGGTTTCGGATCATCGCCTCAAGATGCGGTCGTTGGCCATACATCTGGACCTAAATCTGCTCCTGATTCTTCCTCGGTCCTGGAATATGATCTAGAGAAACCCCAAATGCACAAATCTATGTTCATTTCTCCATCTTAGATGGGAATTCCAATGGCACTCTGGCCGACGCTAAATCTTAGGCTGAAGTAAGTACCTCGTTGATTTTTCCAGTATTTGAGAAAGTCCTCATTTCTCTAGTGATGTGACTAATCTCTCATCTTTCTTAAATTTTAGGTCAGCCACAGGTCGTTCCACTTCTTTAGAAAGATCCTCAAGTAAGCCAACTAGCATCAATTGCAGAATGGATAATCGTGTCCACTACAACGATGATCCTAAATATTCTAGATAGCGAGACCCCTTGGCCTGGCGAGCAGATTATAAATGCTTTAGAGGATGAAAGGATTGGTGAGCTTCATAGAGCTTAGACCAAAGAAAATGTCGTTATCACCAGGTCCTCTAAGCCCATGTCGGGTCTCACCATGAGTGAAACACTTGAGAAGCAAATACTCCTTGCCAAAGTGATCAAGCAAGAGAAGATAGAGATCATCCCTTCTCCTTTGTTCATAGATTTGCCTGCCCGTACCTTCTTTGCCCCAGTCTCTCTTCCCTCATCTTGGAGCACTTAGAGCATACCAGTTGGATAATCGCAGAGCACTCCATCCAAGGTTCAAGGAAGAAGCAAGAAGAAGCTTGATCATGTCATACCTCCCTACGGAGAAGAGAAGAAGAAGTCCAAAAGGAAAAGGCATAAAAAGTCATTGTTGGCTTGTTTTGTGTCGGTCGACTCGCTTTTTCTTAACTATAATAATAGTCTATTTTCATTTTAGGCTGGGTTTATGCTAGTTTGGCTTCCGCTTTTGTTTTCAACTTAGGCGTAAATAAAACTTGTACTTTTCTTTCCAAGTTCTATTTCAAATGTGAATAAAAAAGATTTTTTTCCAATCTTTGTGTGAATTTGTCTAAGTATTCAAGAAATACACTTTCCTTTCAATGTACTTGCGATCCATTCCTTTTAATGATTGTTGTCAGACTAAGTCATTAATCCATCCTGTGATTTGCCAGCCTTTCATCATTCTAATGAGCATAAAGCAATAGTTGAAGTGCTAATATCTAGGCATTTATATGCAATCATATCCAATTCCATAATCTGATAAAGCTTCGATCTCCTAGATAGGTGACTCAAGCATTCCTTTAATAGGAACTTTAAATGCAATCGCGCTAAACTATGGGCATCGATCGAAGTTTACAAAGAGATACCGCCTTTCTTCGGACGTAGACACTTTGCCTTGCCTAGCGTGGGCAATGTTTGAATGTTTTTTGTTTGGACCTCGCCCAACTCCTGGCATTAGTCGAAGCTTAAGTAAGATCTTGCCTAACTTCAGGCAATGATCTTTGCCCTCACCATCTTTTAGGAAAGACATCGGTGCTCTGCCAAACTCAGGGCATGAGCTAATGACTGGACATTCATGTCATGTACCTTTTGGTTTATACTCCTAGCCACTCATTAAGGGTAAGAATTAGCCGATAGACGGTCAAGTCACGTCCTTTTTGTTTTATACTCCTTCCCATATATCAAGGATAAGTTAGTTGGTATCTATCTTCGGGCGTTAAGAGTGGTTGAACTCCAAGGGTCCAATCATGGACCGTAAAAGTTTGGTTCATACCTAATCCGAGTAATTGCATACCTGCATTATACACATGCAAATTCATTCGAGCCAGTCATATTTCACAACTGTTAAACTATGTAAAGCAGAGATGCATATTCAAAAAGCGATTACACTTTATGAAAGACAGGAAATGGCAGGTTCTGCCTTATTACATGGCTTTAATTTTGTACAAATTTATTCTTAAGTGAAATAGCATCGCAAGTGATCACTATTCCACGCCCTTGACAGTGAGATCCCATCAACTATTGTTAGCTAGAAAGTGCCATCTATAAGCTTTTTGTTCAATTACGTACAGACCTTCCAAACTTGAACCCAAGATCCAAAGGCCTAGAAATATTTATTTAAGAACCAGATCACATATTTCAAAGGTCTGATTCCTAACGTTGGCATTTTAGTATTGGGGAACCCAACACCGGTGTGCAGCTACTCTCAAGTCAACTTCATCGCGCTTCTGATCGATCATATCAAGAGAGGCCAGTAGGAGTTGTTCATTCATCTATGGATTGTAGTTATTAACTTGATAAGAAGGTAATTCTAGTTCAACCGGAATCATAGCCTCTAATCCATAGGTAGGGCATATGGAGAGTTGCCAATTGCTGACTTTTGGTTTGTTTGATAAGACCAGGGTGATAATGGAAGTTCATCGACTCACATGCCCTTAGCCATTTCCAATCGCTTCTTAAGAATGGACTTAATAATCGTATTCACAACTTTAACTTGTCCATTTGCCTATGGGTGCGCAACTGCAGCAAATCTCTTCTGTTATCCAACATTTTGACTAGGCAATGTTTGGATAGACTGGACAGATCAAACTCAGAGTTATCAAAGCAATAAGCCTACAGAGATAGCCTAGGAATCTAGAAACCAAGCATAGATAGGACCACACGGTAAAAGCCAAAACAACCCAAACTAAGACAAGCACAAATGCACCCAAGTTAGGGGTCGGTATCGGCCCCACCCGATGGGTCGGTATCGACCCCACCCGATGGGTCGGTATCTAGTCCCACTTCCACCTCAGTTAGACCCCATCTTCTGTATATGCCTTCTACAAGATGCCTTAAGCCTATTTCCAAAGTCGTTTTATTAAATCAATGCAATTCTTTATCGATCTCCATGAGCACTTGAAACTTTAACTTTACTCTTCCACAACTCCATCATTTGGACTCAGAAATAAGCTATTATTAGTGCAAACACTATGGAATCATGAAGCTAACCATACGATGATTCGAGATGAAGAGTGGAAGATGGCCATCTTTGCAAACTTAAGGATCGGTACCAACCGCTACTTATGGTTCAGTACCAACTCCTATCAACTAATGACGTGGCACCTATTTTCTTAGGAGAATTGGTCTAAATCGTGTATAACAGCTAATAGATATTTTGCATGAGATATTTGGCTCTTTACCTTTACAAATAGGAAGGTAGGGCTGATTTTTCAAGGTCTTTTGGTTCTCTTTCATCCTAATGCTATATTCTTGTAATTTTGAAAATCTAAATGTCGGAGTTGTACCAACCTCTAAGAGCTTCTGCCTCTAAGTCAGAAATAAGTAATAAAAGATTACAGTGGACATAGACCTAGCTTTGCCTAACCACTATAAAATGTTGTGTATTGTCTTTTCCTTGTTTTTAATTTACTTTCTTCATATTTTATTCTCTACCTTAATTCTTGGGTGTTTGTGCCATTTCTGGTTCAAATATTTTTGTGCATTCACTGAGAATTTGAACTCGGCTATTTAGATCCATCATCTACTATTATATTTCCCATATGCAAAAGATAGATCCAATTTATTAGTCTTTTTAATATGCAACTTAGATTTGCAAAGATCTATTATAAGCTTTCTACCATGGCCCTTTTAAGAAGAGACAATTCTACCAACTCCAAAGCTACTATTTAAGTTTAGAATTAGAATCCTCAGCAATGGAAATAATGATAAATACTCTAACTAACGTCGTGACTAGAATGGAAATGGATATAATGATGAAGCACATGGAAGATAGGTTCCAAACTAGCAGAATGAGATGAATTAGACGATGCAGCAGAGCTTAAGACTATTGAATGAGTTAACTCAAAATAACCGTAGAAGGAGTAGAAGGGACTCTAGTTCTTCATTTGCAAGTTCCTCATCATCTGAGCAGAGAGGAAGGGACATGAAGCTGAAGAGGACTCAGAAAGTAGCCAGAACATCGTACCAAGGAAGAGGACAATCCCAAGGCTTGAGCTTGGGGATCTGTACCAAGCCAAGGTTAGTGGTCGGTACCGAGCCCTTCAATGGTGGGCCCAGTGCCCATCCTCTAGAAGGTGGTGTGGACGAGGCTTTAGGACGTGCTGCTGGTGGTTAAAATCTAGAGAATCATGTTATTGCTAATGATATTGCTCATGAAAATCAAATAGGGAGGACTATTAGATGAATGGATCTCCTAAAGAGTGGATAACCAAGGTATCGATAGCCAAATCGAGAGGCTTTGCCAAGCCGAACACTCGATGCGGAACTCGATTACCGTTGTTCAGTCGAACCTATTGACCTAGACTACCTAGAGGATATGGTCAGGAGACTTGTTACAAAGAATCATTTCAAAAGTAACGGTGAATGGGGTACTTCTCCTAGCCAGAATCCATTTATAGAGAACATTCTATGCGGGAGATACTCCAAGAGATTCACAATGCTAACTATGTCGTTGTATGGAGGAACGACAGATCCTAGGAAACAGTTGATGATATATGAATGATATATGGATTCAGCTAGAGCTTTTGCAATTTCGTTAGAAGGAGTAGCTACGATCTGGTTCAATTGACTTCCTTCGAGGTCCATATAATCTTTTGTTGAATTATCGAAGAAGTTTATAGAATAATTCTATTTGCATACTGCAAGTCCAAAGCATGTAACGCCTTTCTCGAACCTCTTCCTACCCAAGGGAGAGTCGTCGAAAGATTTCTTGAACCAATTCCATGATAGAAGTTACGTATCCTAAGGATAATATAGTGCAGATGATATTGATTGGGGGATTCATCCTAATACGGAGTTTGAGGAATGGTTGGAAAGGAAGCCCCCATCAATAATGGATGATTTCTATAGAAGGCCTAATGAATACCCATGTTAGAGGAAGCGAAGAAACATCCACGAATGACTGGTGCTAGAAATTTGAATGAAGTGATACAAATCAATGTTGATGTAACACAATCTGGAGGAAGTTCTGAGAATGTGGGTATGAATGTCGATAATCAAAGCATTGATCAGAAATGAAACGATAATGGGGCTAAGAAGAAGAACCCGGATAACAACAATCGTATTAGGACTCCTAAATATGATAACTACGCTGAACTGAACAACTCGATAGAAAATTTCTACATGTCAACCGAAAACACTAAGCAATACAGAAAGCCAACTCCAAGAGATTTGATTGAGAAGGAAAGAAAGTCGGGTAAGTTTTGTAGATTCTATGAAACTCAATGTCGAACATGTGCAGACACTTACGGGATATGATTGTGAAGTTGGTTCGCAAGAAAAAGTTACAAAAGTATGTGAAGGAACCATAGGACGAAGGCCAAAGAAAATCTAATGCCTTAAGGCTGTCTTCCCAATGGAGGCAACTTGAGCCTGGTGCTGTTGCACTCAAGCGACTAGAAAAGTGATTGGTGATTAATACAATTGTTATGGGCTACATCTTATCGATAAAAGCTTTGAGGAAATGGATAGATACATTGGAGCTATGAAACATGCCGAGAATGAAAGTTGCTATGTTTTTTAGGATGGGGCAGTGGTGAAACAATTTTGAACCATGATAGATGATATTATTTTTTGAAATAGAGATAAAAATGGAGTGGAAACCTCGACAATAGACCCACTTGTGATTTCAGCCACGATTGGTCCTGCTGTTTTATGGAAGGTGCTAGTTGACTGCTGGAGTTCAATAAATATCATATTCAAGAAAGCTTACAATCAAATGAAGTTGGATGAGAAAGATTTGAGGCTTTGTAGGTCTCGAACACAAGGGTTCAACGGAATGACTACTGAAGCCATAACGTAACAACCTGATTCAATAATTACCTTGATACAAATTTCATGATAATTATTCTGGGAATAATTAAAGAAATTTAACATTTTATTTAATGTAAGTAAGGAAAATAATGAATTTTGTGTAATTAAAGGATCTATAGTTGCTTTGGAATGTCATATTTAAATAAATGGAAAATTAGAGAAATCTTGTTCTCTTTTTAAATGAGTACTTTAATTTTATTAAAATATAAAATATGGAATGGAATCGTTGTAAAATTAGAATATGTATTTTAAAGTGTAAATTACTCTTTTTAGATCATTATTTTCATCTTATCACAAATAAGGTAAATAAGAATTTTATTAGAGTTAAACTGGGTTATATATTAGAAAGGAGGTTAAAATAACTATTAAATTATATTTCTTTCTTTTTACGTAAAGGTTAAAAGATTGAAGTATATTGTAGTATTTTTATTTGAATGTTTATAAGTTAAAACAATGTTTGAAATGGTGTTTGAAGGTGAGAAAAAGAATGAAAAAGAGTTTAAATTCTTTTATTTTGATACTGGTTTTAAGCTTAAATCATTTTAGCCCATTTGGGTATAATTGGGAGAAAGCTCTCATTCCTGAACTTTGAAAATGTACATTCAAGTTAGTTTCTTATAGTAATTCAAAAACATAAATCTTTTTCCTCCTTCTCAAAACCAAAAACCTAGGGCAAAAATCAAGCTTTTACATTTAAATAAAATCAGAAAAAATCCAAGAAAATTTTGGTAAGATTTCTAAGCTTAACTACATCTATGTTGGAAACCGTTTACTTGATTGTTGAGTATAATTTAGTTTTGGTATATTTGCGTAATTTGAGTTCTAGTTTTTAATTTGGGGAAATGAATTATAGCACGAAGATGAAGGCTAAGTAGAGTCATAACAAGACTAAAATGTGAGTTTACCTCACCATAATATCTAAATGGAATGCATATTGTTGTTTATTGATTTTAATGAATCTATGGTCGATTAGATCTCAATCTCTTATAATATTCTCAATTCATGTTATTGAATTTCCGATTGCTGAAACCCTAAACCTATGACCTCTTGTAGTAGTAAATCATAGATGTTTATATGTATGCTTGTTAGTAAAATCAGTGCTCTAGAAGTGAGTAATCGACCTCGACGGATCATTCGAGGGGGGTTTCTTAGTGCTGCAATAGCTCCAGGATTCATCGATGGACTGGTGGGCACCACTGATGCATGGCGGCGAACACCTGAGGATGTTTAACTCCAAGTGAAGCCCTTTGACCCACCTAGTCTTAGCCCGATCGTTGCCTCATTTATCTTCATTTATTTCTGTGTTTGTGTAATCTTGTACATCTCTTTTGACATCCATTTCAATCCATCTTCTATTTAAAGAAAATATTTCAAAATGATATAGAACTTAATTCTATGGGTCAAACTGTCCACATGATTTGCCGGAATAAATCAATTTGGTTAGACATGATTTTAATGCCTATGTCTAATGGTTTTCAATTTCATTCTTGGTTTTGATTCTTGAATTTGTGAATTTATCTTGGATTTATTTTGTCATGGACTTATTCTATGGATCCGTGACATAAAAATCAGATTTATGGATAAATATGGAAAGCATTTAATTGTGTATTTACTGAAGATTTTAGGTGGTTTTAAAGCTGGAGTTAAATTGGTTGTAACTTCTTGTTTTGTTCAAAATAATTGCTTATGGAAACAAAGGAGTTTCTTAAAAATGAAAATATTATTTTATTTCTAATTCGACTTCAAGAATTTTACATAAAGGAATTTTAATTATCGGATTTTAGTAATAATATGTTATGATATATATGTGTGTGTGTGTATGTACATATATATATGTATGTATATATGTATGAAATCAAAAGTGGGGTTTTTAAGGTATTTGGAAAATCATTGTGTATTCTAATGAAATAATTTTAAAAGTTACTTCCATAAACATATGCTTATTTTTATTTGATTATTTTTCAATGATATGAGAAATATACTTAAACAATTTAGTAGTAACAAGTGATCATAGGACATCATTTATCGCTCCATTTTTCAATTGTACAACTTATTTGCATAATGTATTTGGTAGTGGAATTTCCTAACTAATAGCAAATACTTTAGCAACACCCAGTGGTTATAAGACACGGGTTTTACTTTGATGATTACTATTAGAAAGAGTATGTGTCACCATGAGATTATTAATATTTTAGGGATGCAAGTTATTGTATAACTCATTATATTCCTTATTAGCTTAACCCTGCAGTCTAGTTGTACGACCTAGTGGCTTGATGACGGAGGTCGCATCTTGAGTCATGGTATTCGTTTTAGTTTCTAGCTCTACACCACTGAGCCAACAGTCTGTGCCGTGAGCTATATTCAATATCATAACACTTGCGCCAACCATTAGTTGGCATGGCACCTTAACAGTGCAATTTTAGGTTGAATACATGTTCTGGATATCCGGTACCGACTGGATCTTTTCTTATATGTCTCCTTTTGGAAGAGAGCAATTCGCACTAAGAATATTTTGTCGGTCAAGATAATTAGAGCGGCGTTAGCTACCGACCAAACTGCTAGAGTAGTTTCAAAGATCGACCAAACCATTAATATATGGTTAGCAACCGACCAAACCGCTGGTGATTATATATTAATGTTTTTGGGTATCTATTTTTGCACATTATTCATAGCGTTTTATGTTGGGTACGAATTCCCTTTTTGAGCTTTGAATATTTTGATATGATAGCACCATATTAAAGAGGATAGCACATGACAGAGCTGATATGGTTTTATGACATGTGATTTTTTTTGGTTTTATTAATTTAAAATGGCTATTTATGAATCACCATAGTTGTGTATGATAGACTAGAAAAGGCCTAAGTATTGTTGAGACCATTTATATGTTAACTATCGTTGGATATACTTTCTTTTAATTGTTATCTTTTTTATTGAGATCTCACATTTTGATATGTAGAGATAGTATGATCCGGGTGTTATTTTATGCTAGGGTCAGATCGAGACATTTCAGGTATTGTGACTCAAAGACAATGGATGTTAGACTAGCTATGGGGATAGAGTTATATATGTATTCCATGTCATTAGAATATTAGAGATTCTTTTATGTAATAGACTTTCTAGAAGATGTTGACTTTTGAGACCATGAATATTTGAGATGTGTTATAGTCTATATCAATATTTGTATTATGTGAGTTTAGTCCTCTATCTTGTAGACTCGTTTATTTATGTACATTCATGTCTGTATCTTGTATATTCTGTTGTGTTATCTGATTCTATGTCCTATATGTATGTTATATTAATCTAAATTTATATTTGTATCCATCATGTGTATTGTTTTGCGCTTATACCGTTCGCATCAACAATTCAGTTCAGATCTTCAAATTTTGGTAAGAAAGATGTGACTACATTAGCCAAGGAAATATTCACATTAGTCGATCTTAACAAACCTCATTCTCTGTATTATCAGACGGTATTACTTAGTAATACTCTTTACTAATATAAGTATAAAGGCGGGGCATCACAACTTGGTATCAGAGTTGTGTTTCAAAAAAATATTAAATATAAGCGACACGAATCTTGACCTAGATAGACTTAGAGTCCCTTCCCTTGGAGTGTAAGGATTGAATATATATTTTGTTTCCTATTTAGGTTAGGAATATAGATGTTATTTAAGGAATGATCATCGGGATGTATTTGAAATTTTTTTATAATACTATACAAATTACTGCTATTAAAGTTTTTACCAAATATTGGAATTTACTTTTGTCAAAAGTAAGATTTAATGATAGTGTACATTAGACCTTAGATGGCTTAGGATTGAATTGTTTGTTTACTGATCTACTAATTGTCAGAATTATGCAGCGGGAATAGATGAATTGTTTTCCGCTACATTTATAAGTTATTCTTGTGTGTATGACTATTGGTAGATTAATGTTGGATGTTTTAAAATTTTAGGTAATTGTTTAAAATTAACATAGAGAAGGAATCATCGTTTAGAATTAAAAACCTACTCAATATTTATAATAAGGACTTGTAGGGCCTTTAGTGGTGTAACCATCGCAAGAAATATTGAAAAGTGGAATTTATGTAAAATGAAATTTTAATACATGTGCATTATTAACCAAAGGTTAAGATGATTTAAAAACTTGATGATTCTTGAATTAGTTGTCTTGAATTAGTTGTGAATGAATGGATACATTATAGAATTGGTATTAATAAAGAATTACTTATATGTAAAAAACTGAGATTTTCTGAAACAATCTTGATAAAAAGGAACCATCCATTTAAATTAAAAATCTTTCTAATAAGGAATATACATATGAGTGAAATTTGATATTGTTTATTAAGATAAGCAAATTTTTTGTAAGAGTATAAAATATTAAAAAATATATATGAATATCATAGGGAAATTAATTTTTGTGTTAAAATTTCCCATTGAGTGCTTTAAGAATTCTAGTCAATGTACTTGATCAACATTATTGATAGGAATTTCCTAAACACTAGGACGAGATAATCGAACACATTATTTTGAGTTAAAAATAGTTAAATTATTATAAATAATTATGAAAAATGTTATAAGTATAAAGAAGAATGTTTTGGAAATATATGTGTGTGTGTACAAGTGTTAATTTGACAGAAGTGCTTTAAAGATAGAAAATGTTTTCGAAAAATTGTCTTCTTTCCTAAAGAAAACTATAATTGGAATGAAAAAAAAATTATTTAATTTTAAGGATTATGTTAATTGACATTTGAAAAGTTTTTTATGCTCTTTTAAAATGCATGCTTAAATAAATTAAGTATGTTACTAGGGTTGATTAAATATAACCATTATGATTTAGGTAAATGCTGAAAGCAAGTATATGATATTTTTGAAAGGAAGATAGTATTTTGAAATAAGTCGAATATTGTGGAAAGATAAAGTGGAAAATTTGGAAAGGTGGTTTCAAAAGAAAAATGATATTTTATGGAAATACATAATTATATTTTGGGAGAAAGTATCATTATTCTTATAATTAAAACCAAATATAGAAAACCAAAGCATTGCTTAAAAAGATGTTTTAGTATTTTGTAAATATTTATGAAATGTATAGGTTCAACTATATCGATGTATATTAAACAATTTTGTGTGATAATTTTGATAATTACGCATATGAGATTATGTTGAATTGAATGTTAGATTTTATAACTAAATAGGTATCGAATGGTACAATACTTGTGTATAGAAATTTCTAATATAAGAGAAGTGTGAAATGAGACTATAATTCATTTATAAGTGTGATAAATTATTAGAAGTTGAATACTTTGAATTGTGAATAAAAAGTAATTTCTCTCAAATTATTGAAAGCTGAATATACTATGTGAAACGTTTGTGGAAAAGAATTCATAAAGTAAAATATTATTTATATATATAGATATATTGTTGCCAAAATAGAAATTTGAGTATTTAGTGTAAAAAGAAAATCCTTTGGGTTTAATAAATGTATGGCTTCTTAATAGAAGTTGATTTTTTCTCCAAGTGGTAAATTTCAAATATAGAAAATTAACTTGAAAGAAAGTGAATATTGAATTTCTAGAGATTTGCAATTTATGATAAACCATTCGTTAAGAAATGAAATTTGTTTAAAATAATCTAAATGGTAAAGTAGTAATACATATACCAAAGAAATCATTAGATTATTTTACATCCTCATTAGAGAATAATAAAGTAGTTAAGCATCTTAAACCCTTGTAAGAAATGTGAACTATTTGTCTACACCTTATTTTCATTTCAGAAAAAAGGAAGAGTAATTTTGTAAAAAAATATTACAAAGTTAAAATATACTATTTTATTAGTGGAACTTATTTACAAGTAGTAGATAAAGAAGAGAATTCAAGATTAAATTTTTGAGAGAAGAACACCTTGGAAAATAAGGGATTTCAGATCAAAAGAGTTTTCTTAAATAGGAAACTAAGAAATTTATAAATTAGACAATTAGAAGATTTAGGATTGTTAAAAAAGTGTAATCCATTTTAGAAGGGTAATTTTTAATTAATGAAAATTTTGGAAAGTGTAGCTATATTTTTTTGATTAAATTCATTTTGATAAATAAACGGTAAATTTTGGTTAGAAAATCTTTGTATAAAATGTAAAGAGAAACTAAAGTATAGAAATCACATTTGAAATAATATCGAGATTTTTTTTCAATATTATAAATACAAAAGATGAGTAGTATCTAAATAGGTTCCTAAATGAAAAGTGTGTAATTTGAAAGTGAGCTACGAAGAGATTATTCTTCTATTTTATTGTAAAGATTAAATGCAATAATAAAGATATTTATGTAAAATTGAAGTATTATAGCTTAATTTTAGAATTTATACCGAAGAGGGTAATAAGAGGAAGTGTTTTGAAACTTTGAAAAACAATTGGAAATCTTATTAATAAGAGTGTTGAATTGATTAGTTCTTAAATTTCAATTTAATTATTGAATTGGTCTCTTATTACTCATTGTTTAAATTTTCAAGATAAGATATTGATTTGAGGGGAAATCTTGAAATATTTCGAAAGAAATGAGATCATTGAAATCTTGATTCACTTATAAGTACAAAAGGTGATTCATAAGCTGGGTTTACAATTATTGGAGGTAACCATTTGGAATTTTCAATACAATAGTGTTGGTTGTGAATGAATGAATAGATTGTTGTGATAATTTTGGGTGTTGTAAATTCTCAGAAATATATATAAGTCATAACCTAGAGATTACTCCGATCTTTTCCAGAAAATTTAGACATTTGAAAAATAGTTTAATTGATTGTGTCATCGTTATATCTCCTAAATGAGTTGGTATAAAACTCATAATCCATGATAATAAATAACGGGCAAGGAAGATAGCTCTATGTTAGGAGTAGCCATCGATATAAAGGGTCTAATAGATGTCTTAGATTGTTCTTCTATGCTTGTTGGGTCGAAATAGATCCCAATTCTTGCTAAACCGATAGGGTAAATTTAGAGCTTTCTGAATTTTTGGTTGGAAATAATTTTCATATGGAATTATTTTACAGCCGAACGCTATGTTTATAATGGGTTACTTATATTAATTTATTTACTTTGAGATTTTTCTTTAAAATCGAATTGCAAGGACACAATTCTTAAAGGATGGGAGTTCTATAACAACCCGATTTAATAATTACTTTGATTTGAATTTCGTAATAATTATTTTAGGAATAATTAAGGAAATTTAAAATTTTATTTAATGTAAATAAGGAAAATAATGAATTTTGTGTTATTAAAGGAGCTAAAGTTGTTTTGGAATGTCTTATTTAAATGAATGGAAAATTAGAGAAATCTTGTTTTCTTTTAAAATGAGTATTTTAATTTTATTAAATATAAAATATAGAATGAAATCATTGTAAAAATAGAATAAGTATTTTAAAGTGTAAATTACTCTTTTTAGATCATTGTTTGAATCTTATCTCAAATAAGGTAAATAAGAAATTAATTAGAGTTAAATTGGGTTATATATTAGAAAGGAGGTTAAATAATTGTTTAAATTAAATTTCTTTCTTTTTAAATAAATGTTAAAAGATTGAAATATGTTGTAGTATTTTTGTGTGAATTTTGAAAAGTGAAAACAATGTTTAAAATGGTGTTTGAAAGTGATAAAAGGAATGAAAAGGAATAAAAAAGAGTTTAAATTCTTTTATTTTGAAATTGGGTTTGGGCTTAAATCATTTCAGCCCATTTGGGTATAATTGGGAGAAATCTCTCATTCGCGAACTTAGATAATGAACATTCACGTTAGCTTCTAATAATAAATCAAAACAAAAATCCTTTTCCTCCTTCTCAAAACTAATAACCTAGAGAAAAAATCAAGCTTTTAAATTCAAATAAAATCGGGAAAAATCCAAGAATGTTTGGACAATATCTTTAAGCTTAACAACATCTATATTAGAAACCATTTGTTTGCTTGATTATAATTTTAGTTTTGGTGTATTTGTGTAATTTGAGTTCTAGTTTTTAATTTGGGACAATGAATTCTTGGGCGAAGATGAAGGCTAAGCAGAATCATAGCCAGACTATAAGGTGAGTTTACCTCACCACTTTCTCCAAATGGAATATATGTTTTTTTTGTTGATTTGAATGAATCTATGATTGAATATATCTAAATCTCTTATGATATTCTCAATTCATTTTGTTTAACTTTTTTATTGCTGAAACTTTAGGCCTATGACCTCATGTAGTAGTAAAATCATAGATGTTTATATGCTTGCTTGTTAGAAAAATCAGTGCTCTAGAAGTCAAAATGACCAACGCCGGAGTAATCGACCTCGACGGACCATCCAGGGGGTTTCCTATAGTTGCAACAGCTCCAGGATTTGCCACCACCAGTGGATCGATGGGCACTTGTAACATCCAGCCTTTTCGCACACTTTAAACCGACATACGTGCCAATTCAAAGCATACGCAAGGGCGGATTGTTATGGGGTAAATAAGAAAAAAACAGAGAAGAAAAAAAAACAAAATAGAATCTCACAGCGGAAGGATAAAATATAATAATCAATATACAGTTCATGATAACTGTTTACAAAATATTTATTTTACTTATACAATGAATATCAGAGTTACACATACCAATACAATCAATGCAGCGGAAATTTAGAGTGTGGTGCAATACTATAAATAATATAATACGGATTCTTCGTCTTCGTCCTCCAAAGCTAAAATCTTCGATCCTGAAACGCTCGGACTGACCCGAGCGAATTTGAAAAGACAAAAACACTCGAGTCAGACTAAAAGATCTTATGTGAGTTAAATTAACAGAAATAAATATGAGTACGGTAACTCAAGAGATGTTCGGGATTTACATCTCCTAAGGATCCGTTAAACTATTTACTATGTAGTATATTGCGCTATTATAATAGTGTCTATTTATAAAATAAACTTACTTTTTAATAGCGTTAAGGGGTTACCCATATAGCCCTTAACACAAATAATGCCAATAGTCTATACAGTACCGTAATACCTCCTGATCGGGAAGCTACCAGAGGATACTCCATAGGTATGACACAAATAGAAACTCGTAGTAAAGGCTCGGTATGGTAGGTGACACGGCACAACTAGGCAATGCCAGGGTAGATATACCAATTGCTCTCCAGGCTGGTGGAAACGCGTAGCCGCAGTTACCGCCCACCTCGGACTAACTCCCCAAAATCAAAATATAGAAATGACCATTGAATCAATCCAAAATCAAAGTATAATATCGAAGAGGAGGGTCCGATCAGAGGAATGACCTCATTGGCCTGAGAATCGCTCCTGTTTTAGCCACCTTATGCCAACTCACGGGAGTCAGGTCCACGTATTTACCTTACAGGAAACGTCGCCACCACCTACTTCATTCTAGAATCTCCACCGCGTACACGGCTAGTCAAAGTGGTTTTCGGTATCGACAGAGAGTATGTCCATATCTGATCCCGGTCTCTTTGCCAACCCATCGTTATTATAACACCGCGGTCATTTAAAAATAGGTTATACTTTAAAAATCAGAATAAACATTCCATTTCATAACCATGAATACGATATCATTTCAAAACCCAAAACCATATTTTATCACTTATCCCAAATATAATTCTTTTCCAAAATCATAATGCTTTAACTTCATAACGTCTGAAAATCAAATATTTTCAAAGCATAATATTTTGAAAATCATAATTTAAAACCATAACTTCTAAAAAAAAAACTTGAATGGTTTGGACATTCAACGGTATATGAATTAAATGGTTTAACTTAAATGTTACTTTGTAAATAAAATAGTTCTCATGGCTTTACAAATACATTTCTTTATTAAAGTCTAAACCAAAATTTATATTATCTCTCTCAAGTTCCAAAACCACTTCAATTTATTTATATATACGTATATCCATTTTGAGTAACAATATTTCAAACTAAAATTGGATTTTATTCTTTCAACAGATCAATTGTTCTATTAATTAGTCTTGAATATTCATATAAAATCCATAAATAATAAGACTTCAATTTCTAGTAATAAAATATATATATATATTTTTCCCAATTCAAATTATACTAGAATATTCATTTCAATTTATTTTGGGAAAAATCCAATTATAAATCATATCTTAAAATTTCCAAACTTAACATTTAAACATATGATATAAATTATTAAACTCCATTTTCTTAATTTTCTTCCATTTTTAATAAAGATTTTTATACACCTTTTAATTTCAAAATTTTCAACTTCATATGTATATATATATATGGAAGAAAAAATATTTATACAATATAAAATTTAAGATTATTATAAACCGTATTCCATCCAAACCATAGAAATCACATTTAAATAGTTATATATATATACCGCGGTGCCTGTATATAATTTTCTATCCTATGGTCAAGTGATACGGATATTTATCATTTCAATCCGCAATAAAAAAAAATATAAAATTTTGCGGTTATATATCATTTCAAACCACAATCCCGAATGAAATGAAATATGCATGATAATTTGCAATTTAATGATATACAATAAACATCCATTCATCAACATCATCCATCATCCAAATCGCAATCATCAATCAATATCAATCAATAACAATATTATTTTTGGTACTACATAACAGGTAATACTGGCAATTTTATTCAAATTAAATTTAACAGCTATTAATCTACAGTCTATATTCAGTAATAAATTATATAACTGTTAACTAGCAGTTCATATCCAAACAAATAAATTTTAACTGTAAATTTATACGCAATAAATTAATTAAATTAACAGTTAAATTTAATAAATGCAATTCAACAGATATGAATAAAATAAACATGCCAAATACTCATAAATAAATTTCTATTCATTTCTAAAATTAATTTAACAAACATAAAAGCTTCTAGTAGTTGTGAGTGGGTTAAAACACTCACCTTTTGAATTTAAATCGAATTTAAATTCGATTTAAACCCAAAAATTCGCCCGTCTCGGAATTCGTCCAAACCAGCGTCATCAAGTCCGAAATTAAATTACGATCCTAACAAAAGAAATTTCGTGTGAATCCGACTTCGTATGAGAAAGATACGTCGAAAATTGCGATTGAAAACAAAATTAAATGAAAAACAAAACTTACCTAATATTATACCCTGCCACGTCATCAAAGGAGGACTCCCCACCTCCTTCCAGGAACGCACACACGCGTCCATAACAGGGAATGGAACCCTGAGATCGAACAGAAACGCAAACGCTACCCTTCGCCGCCGGTCCCCTCACGGCCTGCCGCCGCCGCCACCGTGTCCCCCTCCCATGAAATTGCTTCGCTACGCATGCCACTCGAGCCTCGTGCCCAGATTTTTCACCAGCCGCCGGTTTAATAAATTAAACCCAAATCGAAAATTCGCGAGCATCCAGCCGTTGTTTCGATGCAATAACCACATAGATCTAACCCCCTCAGTCCCCTCTCCAATACCCAGAAATCGTTTGACGATCTGACGAAGTTTGTCGCGGCGTTGATCAATGGCCACGAACTGTTTGAATTTATTCTGAGCAAACGATGACTCCATTCGAAAAACGAATTACACCATAAGATTACGTGTTTCGAGAACATTAACATATATTTTTGTGGAATTTTTCTTGAGAGTTTGAATTTTTATTGAAATTTGGATTGAAGTAGATCTAGGTTTTGCAGCCATTTGAGGAGGAGAAGGAGATGAAGAAATGAATATACAGCAAATGACAATAGGATGGAGCTAGGGTTTATAACTGTATATATATAGGTAGAGTTGGGTTAGAGTAGATAGACTAGATAGATGAACGTACGAAACAAACTAAGGCCCAAAAAGCCCGTTCTGACCCCAGAACGAAATTTGTCAAACCCATATATCCAGATAGGTATTTTAAAATATTCTGAACGCGATGGAAAAAGTTTCACATCCAAATTTGATCGTATGAAGAAGTTATGCTGAAAACAAGATTTCCAAATTGATTTCAAACTGATTTTAATAAAATTGATTTCAAGGTGTTTCACGTTCGTACGATCAAACGACAAGTCCGATCGTTACGAAACTTGAAACCCTACAATAATTCACCGATACGGATCCGATGAAACTGGTTTCGTCGAAATCCGAGTCCGTGGCCAAAATGGCTATTTTTATATTCATCAAATAAATTAAAATAAATTATAAAAATCCAATTTTATATTTAACTTCTAAAATTGACCAAATTTTCTCCCTTTAAATTTTCTTAATTATTTACTCAAATTCTAAACAATTTAAGTGTCAATACATAGTTGTTCTATTCATCAATTTAAATGTTAATCCTTAACTTAAAGGTTAAATTCCAATTTTAATAAATTCAACATTATAAATTCGATTAAATCTATTAAATTCACTCCCTTCCTATTATTCAAATTTATTGATGCCAATTAAATGGAATTAATACTGGCTCAATATCTATACAATAAAATCTCCGATTTAATCTTAGATCTCAATTTACACAAAAATTAATTAATTCCATCTAAATATATATCTTCCTAGTATCTAACTATTTAAAAATTTGCTTACCGCCTTTTAAACTAAACATTTACTAGTCGATTTGTGTCATTTCTAATCCCTTAGATATTTAAAAGCAACTAGCAGCACATTTACATATAAATTCATTGTCAATTATTTCAGTAAATAAATTTCCAAAGGTTACTGCAAATAAATCCAAATTAATTGCCATAAATTCTAATAAATTTGATTTTTATTGGATTTCAAACTTAACACTAAATCAATTATTACTCAGCTATAGTTAACGTTCCTTTTATATTTCATTACAGTAATAATTCCCAATTTCCATCTTTTATTTGCATAAATTACTGGATTTCAATTAAATTGAAATCTTGTTAACTTACATATAAATAAAACTTAAAACCTCAATTAATTCATTCCACTTTGGTTGCATTCTTAAGATTACACTAATTATTATATTATAAAAATGAAATTTTCCTTTGGTTACATCTTATTTATTCACTTACCAATATTCTACACTAACTGCAATAATTTAGTGCATAAATTGAAATTGATTAAAATAAAACTTAACAAACAAATAGAATAAATACGTACAATAATTATTGTCATAAATCTATTTTATAAGTCTACACTTAGTTATTACCTTACAATACGTTTTACGTTACCATAAATTTATATTCACTCTTCCGTTACTTTATTAATAATTACTAAAGTAACGTTTTTCTTAATTAAAACTTTCTCCACAATTGAATGAACTTTATATTCAATACATACTACCGAATTACAATCAGTTATGTTCTATCCAACATACATTAAAAATTCACTTCCATTTATTTATCAAATGTTTACATCCACAAATTAACAAATAAATTTCATTATACAATTTCAATTCATATCTTATAAATAAATTTCCCAATTTTGTTTCTTTCAGCATTAATTAAACAAACATATTTGATTAAGAAATTATAATGCTTTTAACTATTTCCAATTACACTACATAAAACCCAAACAGTCGTTTCAATCACACTTGAATTTGCATATAATTGATTGTCTATCAACTGCCATTTATTTTACTACCTTAATTCACATACGGTTACAGTTTTATCAATATATATTAATACATAAGTGATTTAAATTCCTGTCTTTAATTCCTTATTTATATTTTATTCAAGTGCAACAATTTACACAAATTCTTTATTTACTTCACTTAAATTTCAACAATTTGGTTAAATAACTGTTTCTAAAATTCATTATAAATTATAAATTTAAATCTCCTTTATTTATTCAACTTACACAAGGGTATAAATCTTACATATTCTCAATCATTAGATTTCTATAAATTTAACAATTAATTAAGATTTTTAATTACCGTTGCTATAAATTTTCATTTAGCGTTCATCTAATATTAATCTATCTCCTTTATATATATATATATATACATTTCCCTTTTCTACAAAATTTAAATTTCAAAATCCTTTTTAATTAATAATTTAATTGTCGAAATTTACGGGTCTTTACACTCTCCCCCACTCAAAACTTTCGTCCCCGAAAAGGAAAAAGAAGGAAGGAGGAAGAATTTAATAAACAATACATCTTATTTCAAATATTAACTTATAAACAACAATTTACTAGATTAATTTCCTTTAATGAAATATATCCGTTTATAATCATTACAACCTTTTATACTTAAATCATTAAAGTTTGGAAAATATTCAACAAAATTCTAAGTCCAAAATTTACGAAAATTTTTGGCAGAGTCTCCTTTGTACGGTGAGGCTCGGGAGAAAATATAATATCAAAATATACAAATATATTACATATATTATCAAAATATTATATCCCAACACGGGAAAAATAGCGCTTTAAACGTAATCCGAAAACGTACCTATTTGTCGGGCAATATACGCCTTTTATTTTGGAACCAAAAGTAGTAGCAGTTGCTTTCATCACCTGTATTCACTTATATAATCTAAAAGGTTAAATATTTATTTTAAAGTGAACCATTCAAGTGGATTCAATCATTAATCAACCAAACAATTCAACAACCATCAACCTTACAAACAACATACATACACAAACAAAGCAACCATTTAATCCATCAAACGAATAGTTGTTTGGGTTCAAACTTGAAATTTGTATGAAATGAAATTAACTATCAAGTGCATCCTTTACTCAACAGTCTTAGATGGAACAAAGATAGATACTTATTCATTTAACCACTTCAAATTTCTTACCCAACAACATAAATCAAACAACACAATTCAAACCAACACCCAAATTTATTTATTATACATTTATCTCATGCTTCATTGGTTTGATTTTCTTTCTTTCATTTATGGAGGGATTTCTTTATTTCTTAAAATTTTTCATTTTCCATTTATTACAAAATTCATTATATTTGTATTCAAATTTATAGACTAAAGTTTATATCATCTATTTATACTACTTACCCTTTCTTATATAGTAAAATTTCCAATTTAACTTAAGTTTATACAATTAATTTTCATTAATAACAGCAAATTTATTGAATACCTTAATTACCTCAAGCTTCACTTGTAAGATTTCCCTTTCATTTTCTTAATAACATTGCAACTTTTATTATATGGTAAGTTATGTATGTTTTAAGAATGTAAGTGAAAATTTACAAGTTTCTTCTCCATTCCTTTAACTAATATATATTTGTTTTATAAATTACAATTTCAACTTACCTTAAATCTCATTCATTTATTTAATGTTGAAATTTCCATTATATTTAATTACAGTAACCCTCTACTTACACTTAATTTATTCCTACTTTCCATTATATTAGAATAGGGGAAATTTAAAACATACTTAATTTAATAACCCTACAATCAATCCTTATTTCCTAAAGGATTTCATTTTATTTACTTAAGTTCATATCACCTATTAATAATTCTTGACTTATTTTCAGTAAAATTTCAATTATAACTTAAGTTTATACCACTAAATTCTTATTTATATAATAGCAATTCATAGAATAATCCAAAATTTCCAACATTTCAACTTGCATACTATTCTATTCAAATCTCTCAATTAACATTTCAACCTTTCATATTTGGTAAGTTATATATGTTTTAAAGAGAAATGAAATTGAACTTATACTAGTTTAATCTCAATTCTTTTAATTCATTGATTTTCAAATAAATCTTTACCATTATTTATAATTTAAAATTTTAACTTCCTTTATACTTAGCATTAATTCTCTTACTTATTAGAGGTTTTCAATCCATTTATTACTTACTTTTTTTATTCCACTAAAATTTAACAATTAATTAATGGAAAATTTTAGAATTAAATTCCGGGTCAAATTTCAATTTATTTTGAAATAATAGATAATTAGTTTCCTACAACTTTATATCTAAATTATATTTAAAACAAACAAATTCAGATATTTCCAACATAAATCTACAGTAGAATTTACTACAGTGGCCTTTCCCCTTCGAGACTCGAAAATAGAAGTCGATGATGCGGCCGCCATCACCGAAATTATTTTCTAGCGACATAGAGGAAAGTACAAAATTTATATTCTCCAAATCTTCTTTAAAATAATTTTTTCGAATTATACTAAATATTTATATAAGAAAATATTTATAAACCAAATCATTATATTTCATAAATCCTTCGAAAGAAGATTTCAAAAATCCCGGACTTAAGTTCTAAAATCTCCAATTTGATTTATTAAAATTCAACTTAGCTTTAATTCATTACAAATATTTTTATTACCTAACACCCAACTATAGCAACCAAAATATATCTTTATAAAAATATTTTTATATATAGAAAATATAATAGGCAAAATTATTTCATTCACCTATATTAAAAACAAATATTATGTCGGTCTGTCCTATTAAGTGTTTAGAAATCCCTATTGATGACATAGCGTCCCATGCATCAACCGGAATTTATAAATACAAAGCGGAACAGATCAACACAATATCAAAATCTTTTATTAACACTAACAAATACGCTCTCTCATATATATACACTCAGTGACTCCCAAAGGGTATTACTACCCTATTAACAAAGAGTCAAACCCCACAAAGCCAAGGTTTATCGCTAAACCAAAGCTCTGATACCAACTGTAACATCCAGCCTTTTCGCACACTTTAAACCGACATACGTGCCAATTCAAAGCATACGCAAGGGCGGATTGTTATGGGGTAAATAAGAAAAAAACAGAGAAGAAAAAAAACAAAATAGAATCTCACAGCGGAAGGATAAAATATAATAATCAATATACAGTTCATGATAACTGTTTACAAAATATTTATTTTACTTATACAATGAATATCAGAGTTACACATACCAATACAATCAATGCAGCGGAAATTTAGAGTGTGGTGCAATACTATAAATAATATAATACGGATTCTTCGTCTTCGTCCTCCAAAGCTAAAATCTTCGATCCTGAAACGCTCGGACTGACCCGAGCGAATTTGAAAAGACAAAAACACTCGAGTCAGACTAAAAGATCTTATGTGAGTTAAATTAACAGAAATAAATATGAGTACGGTAACTCAAGAGATGTTCGGGATTTACATCTCCTAAGGATCCGTTAAACTATTTACTATGTAGTATATTGCGCTATTATAATAGTGTCTATTTATAAAATAAACTTACTTTTTAATAGCGTTAAGGGGTTACCCATATAGCCCTTAACACAAATAATGCCAATAGTCTATACAGTTCCGTAATACCTCCTGATCGGGAAGCTACCAGAGGATACTCCATAGGTACGACACAAATAGAAACTCGTAGTAAAGGCTCGGTATGATAGGTGACACGGCACAACTAGGCAATGCCAGGGTAGATATACCAATTGCTATCCAGGCTGGTGGAAACGCGTAGCCGCAGTTACCGCCCACCTCGGACTAACTCCCCAAAATCAAAATATAGAAATGGCCACTGAATCAATCCAAAATCAAAGTATAATATCGAAGAGGAGGGTCCGATCAGAGGAATGACCTCATTGGCCTGAGAATCGCTCCTGTTTTAGCCACCTTATGCCAACTCACGGGAGTCGGGTCCACGTATTTACCTTACAGGAAACGTCGCCACCACCTACTTCATTCTGGAATCTCCACCGCGTACACGGTTAGTCAAAGTGGTTTTCGGTATCGACATAGAGTATGTCCATATCCGATCCCGGTCTCTTTGCCAACCCATCGTTATTATAACACCGCGGTCATTTAAAAATAGGTTATACTTTAAAAATCAGAATAAACATTCCATTTCATAACCATGAATACGATATCATTTCAAAACCCAAAACCATATTTTATCACTTATCCCAAATATAATTCTTTTCCAAAATCATAATGCTTTAACTTCATAACGTCTGAAAATCAAATATTTTCAAAGCATAATATTTTGAAAATCATAATTTAAAACCATAACTTCTAAAAAAAAACTTGAATGGTTTGGACATTCAACGGTATATGAATTAAATGGTTTAACTTAAATGTTACTTTGTAAAGAAAATAGTTCTCATGGCTTTACAAATACATTTCTTTATTAAAGTCTAAACCAAAATTTATATTATCTCTCTCAAGTTCCAAAACCACTTCAATTTATTTATATATACGTATATCCATTTTGAGTAACAATATTTCAAACTAAAATTGGATTTTATTCTTTCAACAGATCAATTGTTCTATTAATTAGTCTTGAATATTCATATAAAATCCATAAATAATAAGACTTCAATTTCTAGTAATAAAATATATATATATATTTTTCCCAATTCAAATTATACTAGAATATTCATTTCAATTTATTTTGGGAAAAATCCAATTATAAATCATATCTTAAAATTTCCAAACTTAACATTTAAACATATGATATAAATTATTAAACTCCATTTTCTTAATTTTCTTCCATTTTTAATAAAGATTTTTATACACCTTTTAATTTCAAAATTTTCAACTTCATATGTATATATATATATGGAAGAAAAAATATTTATACAATATAAAATTTAAGATTATTATAAACCGTATTCCATCCAAACCATAGAAATCACATTTAAATAGTTATATATATATACCGCGGTGCCTGTATATAATTTTCTATCCTATGGTCAAGTGATACGGATATTTATCATTTCAATCCGCAATAAAAAAAAATATAAAATTTTGCGGTTATATATCATTTCAAACCACAATCCCGAATGAAATGAAATATGCATGATAATTTGCAATTTAATGATATACAATAAACATCCATTCATCAACATCATCCATCATCCAAATCGCAATCATCAATCAATATCAATCAATAACAATATTATTTTTGGTACTACATAACAGGTAATACTGGCAATTTTATTCAAATTAAATTTAACAGCTATTAATCTACAGTCTATATTCAGTAATAAATTATATAACTGTTAACTAGCAGTTCATATCCAAACAAATAAATTTTAACTGTAAATTTATACGCAATAAATTAATTAAATTAACAGTTAAATTTAATAAATGCAATTCAACAGATATGAATAAAATAAACATGCCAAATACTCATAAATAAATTTCTATTCATTTCTAAAATTAATTTAACAAACATAAAAGCTTCTAGTAGTTGTGAGTGGGTTAAAACACTCACCTTTTGAATTTAAATCGAATTTAAATTCGATTTAAACCCAAAAATTCGCCCGTCTCGGAATTCGTCCAAACCAGCGTCATCAAGTCCGGAATTAAATTACGATCCTAATAAAAGAAATTTCGTGTGAATCCGACTTCGTATGAGAAAGATGCATCGAAAATTGCGATTGAAAACAAAATTAAATGAAAAACAAAACTTACCTAATATTATACCCTGCCACGTCATCAAAGGAGGACTCCCCACCTCCTTCCAGGAACGCACACACGCGTCCATAACAGGGAATGGAACCCTGAGATCGAACAGAAACGCAAACGCTACCCTTCGCCGCCGGTCCCCTCACGGCCTGCCGCCGCCGCCACCGTGTCCCCCTCCCATGAAATTGCTTCGCTACGCATGCCACTCGAGCCTCGTGCCCAGATTTTGCACCAGCCGCCGGTTTAATAAATTAAACCCAAATCGAAAATTCGCGAGCATCCAGCCGTTGTTTCGATGCAATAACCACATAGATCTAACCCCCTCAGTCCCCTCTCCAATACCCAGAAATCGTTTGACGATCTGACGAAGTTTGTCGCGGCGTTGATCAATGGACACGAACTGTTTGAATTTATTCTGAGCAAACGATGACTCCATTCGAAAAACGAATTACACCATGAGATTACGTCTTTCGAGAACATTAACATATATTTTTGTGGAATTTTTCTTGAGAGTTTGAATTTTTATTGAAATTTGGATTGAAGTAGATCTAGGTTTTGCAACCATTTGAGGAGGAGAAGGAGATGAAGAAATGAATATACAGCAAATGACAATAGGATGAAGCTAGGGTTTATAACTGTATATATATAGGTAGAGTTGGGTTAGAGTAGATAGACTAGATAGATGAACGTACGAAACAAACTAAGGCCCAAAAAGCCCGTTCTGACCCCGGAACGAAATTTGTCAAACCCATATATCCAGATAGGTATTTTAAAATATTCTGAACGCGATGGAAAAAGTTTCACGTCCAAATTTGATCGTATGAAGAAGTTATGCTGAAAACAAGATTTCCAAATTGATTTCAAACTGATTTTAATAAAATTGATTTCAAGGCGTTTCGCGTTCGTACGATCAAACGACAAGTCCGATCGTTACGAAACTTGAAACCCTACAATAATTCACCGATACGGATCCGATGAAACTGGTTTCGTCGAAATCCGAGTCCGTGGCCAAAATGGCTATTTTTATATTCATCAAATAAATTAAAATAAATTATAAAAATCCAATTTTATATTTAACTTCTAAAATTGACCAAATTTTCTCCCTTTAAATTTTCTTAATTATTTACTCAAATTCTAAACAATTTAAGTGTCAATACATAGTTGTTCTATTCATCAATTTAAATGTTAATCCTTAACTTAAAGGTTAAATTCCAATTTTAATAAATTCAACATTATAAATTCGATTAAATCTATTAAATTCACTCCCTTCCTATTATTCAAATTTATTGATGCCAATTAAATGGAATTAATACTGGCTCAATATCTATACAATAAAATCTCCGATTTAATCTTAGATCTCAATTTACACAAAAATTAATTAATTCCATCTAAATATATATCTTCCTAGTATCTAACTATTTAAAAATTTGCTTACCGCCTTTTAAACTAAACATTTACTAGTCGATTTGTGTCATTTCTAATCCCTTAGATATTTAAAAGCAACTAGCAGCACATTTACATATAAATTCATTGTCAATTATTTCAGTAAATAAATTTCCAAAGGTTACTGCAAATAAATCCAAATTAATTGCCATAAATTCTAATAAATTTGATTTTTATTGGATTTCAAACTTAACACTAAATCAATTATTACTCAGCTACAGTTAACGTTCCTTTTATATTTCATTACAGTAATAATTCCCAATTTCCATCTTTTATTTGCATAAATTACTGGATTTCAATTAAATTGAAATCTTGTTAACTTACATATAAATAAAACTTAAAACCTCAATTAATTCATTCCACTTTGGTTGCATTCTTAAGATTACACTAATTATTATATTATAAAAATGAAATTTTCCTTTGGTTACATCTTATTTATTCACTTACCAATATTCTACACTAACTGCAATAATTTAGTGCATAAATTGAAATTGATTAAAATAAAACTTAACAAACAAATAGAATAAATACGTACAATAATTATTGTCATAAATCTATTTTATAAGTCTACACTTAATTATTACCTTACAATACGTTTTACGTTACCATAAATTTATATTCACTCTTCCGTTACTTTATTAATAATTACTAAAGTAACGTTTTTCTTAATTAAAACTTTCCCCACAATTGAATGAACTTTATATTCAATACATACTACCGAATTACAATCACTTATGTTCTATCCAACATACATTAAAAATTCACTTCCATTTATTTATCAAATGTTTACATCCACAAATTAACAAATAAATTTCATTATACAATTTCAATTCATATCTTATAAATAAATTTCCCAATTTTGTTTCTTTCAGCATTAATTAAACAAACATATTTGATTAAGAAATTATAATGCTTTTAACTATTTTAAATTACACTACATAAAACCCAAACAGTCGTTTCAATCACACTTGAATTTGCATATAATTGATTGTCTATCAACTGCCATTTATTTTACTACCTTAATTCACATACGGTTACAGTTTTATCAATATATATTAATACATAAGTGATTTAAATTCCTGTCTTTAATTCCTTATTTATATTTTATTCAAGTGCAACAATTTACACAAATTCTTTATTTACTTCACTTAAATTTCAACAATTTGGTTAAATAACTGTTTCTAAAATTCATTATAAATTATAAATTTAAATCTCCTTTATTTATTCAACTTACACAAGGGTATAAATCTTACATATTCTCAATCATTAGATTTCTATAAATTTAACAATTAATTAAGATTTTTAATTACCGTTGCTATAAATTTTCATTTAGCGTTCATCTAATATTAATCTATCTCCTTTATATATATATACATTTCCCTTTTCTACAAAATTTAAATTTCAAAATCCTTTTTAATTAATAATTTAATTGTCGAAATTTACGGGTCTTTACAGCACCATCAGTGCACTGATGAGCATCAGTGGTGCACCAATGGCGAACACTTGGGGCTATTTCAGCTCCAGGTGAAGCCCTCCAATCCACCTAGTCTTCACTCGATCATTGCCTTATTTATTTTCGTTTGTTTCTATGTTTTGTGTGATCATTTGTAGCTCTTTTGATATCCATTTCAATCCATCTTCTATTTTTTAAAAAGGTATTTGGAAATGATATAGAGCTTAATTCTATGAATCTACCTATCCATATGATTTGCCAAATTGAATCTCTTTGTTTAGGTATGATTTTGATGTCTATTTCTAATGGTTTTCAATGTTTCATTTTAGGCCTTCATTCTTGAATTTGTGAATTTATGTTCGATTTATTTTTCCATAGAATTATTCTATGGATCCATGACATAAAAATTGGATTTACGGATAAACATGGAGAGTGTTTAATCATGTGTTTATGGAATATATTAGGCGGTTTTAGAGTCGAAATTAACTTGATTTTTAACTCCTTATTTGGTTCAAAATAATTGCTTATGGAAACAAAGAAGTTTCTTAAAAATGAAAATATTATTTTATTTATGAATTCGACTTCTAGAATTTACATAAAGGAATTTTAATTATCAGATTTTAGTAATAATATTTTATGATATATATGTATACACACACGAAATCAAAAATAAGGTTTTTAAGGCATTTGGAAAATCATTGTGTATTCTATGGAAAAGGTTTTGAAAGTTTACTTCCATAAACATATGCTTATTTTTATTTGATTATTTTTCAATGGAATGAGAAATATACTAAAACAATTTAGTAGTAATAAGTGATTATGGGACATCAGTTATCGCTCCATTTTTCAATTCTATGACTTATTTGCATAATGTATTTGGTAGTGGAATTTACCAACTAATAGTAAATACTTTAGCAACACCCATGATTATAGGACATGGGTTTTACTTTGATAATGACTATTAAAAGAGTATGTGATGCTATGGGATTATTAATATTTTGGGGATGTGAATTATTGTGTAACTCATTACATTCATTAGTGCATTCGTTAGCTTGACCTTGTGGGCTAGTTGTTCGACCTAACAGCTTGACGGCAGAGGTCGCACCCTTAATTGTGGTATTCGTTTTAGTTTCTAGCTCTAGACCACTAGGCCATTAGTCTCTACTATGGGCTATATTCGATATCATAACTCTTGCACCATACGTTATTAGGCATGGCACCTTAGCAGTGCTATTTAGGTTGAACAAATGTTATGGATATCTGGTATCGATGGACTGCGAGTGTTTAGCAGGCTGGGGCTTTTCTTATTTGTCTCCCTTTGGAAGACAACAATTCACATTAAGAATGTTTTATTGGTCAAGATAATTAGAGTGGTGTAAACGACTGACCAAATCGCTAGAGTGGTGTTAGCAACCGACCAAACCGCTAAAGTGGTGTCAACGACCAACCACATCGCTAGAGTTGTGTCAACGACTGACCGAACCACTAGTATGGTATTAGCAACCGACCAAACCTCTAGTGTGGTGTCAATGTTTTATGTTAGGTATGAATTTCCTTTTTGTTCTTCGAAGTTTGTGATATGATAGCACCATATTTAAGAGCATAGTCCATGGTAGATTTGATACGTTTTTATGACATGGTGTAATTTGTTCTGTTTTTATTGATTTAAAATGGCTATGTATGAATCGCCATAGTTGTGCATGATAGTCTAGAAAAAACTTGAGTAATGCTGAGATCACTTATATGTTAAGTATTGTTGGATATATTTTCCTGTAATTATTATCTTTTTTATTAAGATCTCACATTTTGATACTTAGAGATGGTCTGATTGGGATGTTATTTTATGCTCGGTTTAGACTGAGACATTTCAGTTATTGGTACTTAGAATCATGGATGTTGGACTAGCTACGATGATAGAATTATATACGTATTCTATGTCATTAGAACATTAGTAATGTATTTAATAGACTTTGTATGAGATGTCGACTTTTGAGATCATATATATTTGAGATGTGTTATAGTTTATATCTATATTTGTATTATGTGAGTTTAGTATTCTTTTTGTAGAATCATTTATTTATGCACACTCGTGCTTATATATTATATATTTCACTATGTTATCTGATTCTGTGTTCTATATTATATACTATATTAATCAGAAATTTTTTTGTATCTGTTATGTGTATTTCTTTGCGTCAATGCCGTTTACATCAATAATTCAGTTTAGATCTTCAAATTTTGGTAAGAAGGGAGTAACGATGTTAGCCTAAAGGAATATTCATGTTTGGCCGCTCTTAACAAACCTCATTCTCTATACTGTTAAATGATATTACTTAGTAATACTCTTTAGTAATATAGGTATAGAGGCGGGGCATCACATATAGGATTTATATACTGGTGGTACTTGGTGAGGGCCGACCGTTGGCGAGTGCAAGTTAAGACTTTTTCGATGTTGGGTATATATTATGTTTATAAAGCATTTTTGGGCCAACTGGCTCTAGTTGAATTTAAAGTGGCCATCACCCGGTGTTTAACTATGATGTTCCCTATTGACAACAGAGTGGGAATTATTCTTGGAGATCAAGTGGTTGGTGGTGAATACTACGTCGATGAGCTAAAGGAGGCAAAGTGAAAGGAGAAAGGAAAGAATGTAGAAGGGGCCCTCTACATAAAGGCTTTGGACACATAGCAACTACGGCTTGAGCCCCAGCTCGGGCAGACTAGTCGGCTCTATGATGATATAGACGGAAGAAAAGAGCTAGAAGGTGGACGATCGACTCCCATTGAGTTGGCAATCACTGTTGCGGTCAGCAGGGATGATTCAAGAAAATCCCTGAAGTTTGGATCTCAGCTTGGCACTAATGTGATAAAGGAGTTAATTGGATTGCTCTAGGCAAACCTAGATGTGTTTGCATGGGCACACTCTGATATGTGTGAGATCTCGCCAGGGATAGCGAGCTATGCATTAAACAACAATCCTAAATGTATTCTTGTAAAATAGAAACGCCACAGCCTGGGTCCAGAGAGATCCGCTGCACTAAAAGAAGAAGTGGATAAGCTAAAGGACAATGGCTTCATCGGTGATGCCTTGTATCTGATTGGGCATCGAATCTTGTCTTGGTGAAAAAGCAAACGAAAAGTGAAGGACACACATTGACTATTCGAACTTAAATAAGGCATGCTCAAAGGACAACATCCCTCTTTGGAGGATAGATCAGCTAGTGGAATCGACTGCTGGATGCGAGCTACTTTCATTTATGGACGCATACTCTGGATACAATCAAATCTCGATGCATATCGTGGATCAAGAACACACCAGCTTCATTACGAACCTTAGATTCTATAGTTACCTGGTCATGCCATTTGCATTAAATAATGTAGGAGAAACTTACCAGAGACTCGTGAACCAAATGTTCAAAGACTAGATTGGACGATCAATGGAAGTTAACGTGGATGACTTGCTTGTAAAGTCATGGCGTTTGAGAGACCATGTTAATGATCTGGCAAAGATGTTTGTTGTCCTCTGGCAATATGGGATGAAAGATAATCCTTTGAAATGATCTTTCAACATCGCATCGGGAAAGTTCTTGGGGTTCACTGTCACTCTCATGGGTTTTAAGCCAATCCAGAAAAGATCAACGCTTTGAGAGAGATTGAAGCCCCAAAGACGATCAAGGAGATCCAAAGCTTAAATAGGAAGGTTGCAGCCCTGAGCCATTTCTTCTCCAAAGTCACTAATTAGTGCATCCCCTTCTTCGAAGTGATCAGAAAGGGAAAAGAAATTTTGAGTGGAATCAAGACTGCAAGGACGCATTCCAAGCTCTGGTGAATCACTTGGAGAGACCTCCCATTCTCTTGAAAAAGGTGGATGATGAGGATTTTTTTTCTTATACCTAGCAGTGTTGGTGCATGCCCTAAGTGCCGCACTTGTACGTAAGGAATATCGCATACAACGGTTGATTTACTATATCAGCAAGCAGTTGATAGGAGCAGAAAGAAATTATACGAGACTAGAAAAGCTTGCTTAGTGCCTGTTGATTACTTCTAGAAAACTCTGCCCCTATTTCCATGCTCATCAGATCAATGTCCTAACTGAAAATCCTTTACGACAAGTCTTGCAACGTCTTTAGACTTCTTAAAGGCCGTTGTAATGGAACATTGAACTAAGTCAATACGATATCACCTATCACCATCAGAGAGCAATCCAGGGTTAGACTCTAGCAATTTCATAGCTAATTTCACTACACGAGATGATCCTCCGGAGAGCAGTGTAGAAAAAGAAGGTTGGTGGAAGATGTACATAGAAAATGCATCTAATGATCGGTGTTCCAGTGTTGGAGTCATATTTGTTACTCCCGAAGAACACCCGATAAATTATGCCCTGAAACTTAACTTTCCGGCAATGAATAACAAAGCCGAATACGAGGCCCTGATCGCATGACTCAAAATCGCTAAGGAACTGGGAATCAAGACTTTTCACATTTTTTACGACTCCCATCTAGTGGTATGCTAGGTTAGAAAAGAGTATCAGGCAAAGGGAGTAAGGTTAGCTTCTTATCCAAACTAGGTTCATGAGATGCTTGTTGACTTTGAATATTATACGATAGCATATATTCCCAAAGACCAGAATGAAAAGGCCAATTCATAGGCTAAGTTGGCTAGTTCCAGGGAAACGCAGGAGCTTGGTTTTAGTGGAATTACTTTTAGCTATGAGCATTGATGAGATGGACATTGATTGGATCTTGGAGACTGAACTTGAAAGGAATTCATGGATGACTCTGATTAAGAATTATTTTCAAAGAGTGATCCTTCCGGAGAAAAGGAATGAACGATGAAAAGTCCTTAGTCAAGCTTCAGAGATACGTTATGCAAGAAGTACTGCTGTATAGGAAAGGTTTCTTTGTGCGCATGCTTCGGTGTGTCGCTCTAAACTCTCAACAAGGACAAATAAGTAGGGGCTTGTGGCGACCACACTATGGGGCAAACTATAGCGAAGAAGATTCTTCAAAATAGATATTTCTGACAAACTGTCAATTAAGACACAACTGACTATACTCGAAGGTGTGATAAGTGACAACGATTTCCAAAAATTCTAAGGGCCCAGCCGATGGAATTTAATCAGATGGTCAGTCCTTGGCCATTTGCAATCTGGGACATTGATATCATCGATGTTTTGTCGATATCTGAAGGTGGTGCGAAGTATGCCATCATAGTGGTTGGTTACTTTACCAAATGGGCCGAGGCAGAACCATTAGCTACTATTAAAATGAAGAAAGTAATCAACTTCGTAGTTCGGAATATTATCTGTCACTTTGAAGTTCCATAGGTAATTGTTATCGATAATACGACCCAATTCGATAGCATGGAATTCAAGGATATCTGCCGTCAACATCGCACAGAAAAGAGATTTGCAGTGGTAGCACACCCTTAAGCGAATGGACAGGTTGAAGCTATAAGCAAAATTATCAAGTCCATTCTTAAGAAGCGATTGGAGAAGGCCGAGGGAAAATAGGTCGATGATCATCCATTAACACTTTAGGCTTACTGAACTACCACAAGTCAGCAACTGGTCACTCTCCATTTTCCTTGGCATATGGATCGGAGGCTATGTTTATGATTGAATTGAAAGTACCTTCTCATCGAGTGATGCATTACAATCTGCAAATGAACGAGTAGCTCCTTCTGGAGTCCCTTGATATGATGGATGAGAAGAAACTGAAGCTGAGTTGAGAGCAATTGCACATAGATACCAAGTCGCTCGATATTACAATACCTAAGTTAGGAGTCGAACCTTTGAAATCGACGAGTTGATCCTCAAACAAATCTTCCCTGGCCCTAAGAACTAAGGCCTGAGTGGGACGTAGCAATAGAGGAAAATCTTGGAGAAGGCAATTTCAAGCTGGAAACTGATCCTATGATCTCAATCCTGAGGGCATGGAATAGCAAGCACCGACAACGCTATTTCACTTAGAAACAAGCTTGTTTTTAATTGGCTAGATAGTGTAATAAGATAGGTTCGGTAAGTTTCCATCTTTTATGAAATAAAACAGCTTCTCCTGCCAAAAATCTATCTCTCCATTACTTAAGAGTTGTGACTTGGCTAACTCAAATGATTCTGCATATGATTAATGCAGGTGTGCAGGTACTCGAAGATAGGTCTCTAGAGATCGATGCCAACCAACTCTTATCTTCGGACTGGAGGGAGGAGTACAAACTCAAGTCGGATATGACATGACTGTTCGCACATTAACTCTCGTCCCTAGACCGAGGGCCATAATATAAAAGGAAATTTATGTGACTCAACCGTCCATCAATTAACTCTTGTCCTAGGATTCGGGGCAGGAGTATAAACTCTAACCGAATGTGACATGATCATCTGTGCATAAACTCTTGCCTTTGATGTGAGGGCAGAAGTATAAATCAAAGCGGACGTGATAAGACCGTCCAACTCTTACACTTTGCCTAGAGCAGGTGAAGCCAAAGGTCCACGTCCGGTATAAGGCAGGATCTTGCCTTTGGACTTCAAATCAATGCCCAGAGTTAGGCAGGATTGGAACTTTACATCCTGGATTAGGATGTGCGAACTAAAATAAGTCAATTTAGATTGATGCCTAGAATTCGATGCAAACGGATGTCGTTATCCTAGAAAAAGATGCCTGAGCCGATGTTCTAATTGGCTAACTCCAATTAATGCGCATGGTTTGGTGCTTCAACAATTACTTTGTGTTCGCAAGAATGATGAAAAGTAGGTAAGTCACAAAACGGGCTAAAGGATTCTATTTGATAATAATAAATAAAAGGAATAGATCGCAAGTGCATTGTATGGAAATCGTATTTCTTAAGTACTTAGACAAATCCATACAAGGAGTAATAAAACAAAAACCTTTGTTATTCACATGAAATCAAGAAAGCTAAGTACAAGTATTATTAACATTAGAAACAAAAAGAAAAAGCGGGGGCTGAACCCGCATAAAGCCCGTCAAAAAGCCCAAATAAAATGCAACTACTACTAAAAAGCAAGCCTATCTACAATAAACAAGTCGGTGCTCAGTTCTTCATGTTCATTCTCCTTGTTTCATTTGGGATCCGAGAGAAACATCGCTCGAGCCTTCAACTTGACTTTTTCCTCCTTTTCCTCTACTTCCTTTTTCTTTGGGTGGAGTGCTCTATGATGATCTAGCAGGCACGCTTTGAGCGCTACTAGGCAGAGGAATATAGACCAAAGCAAAAATAGTTTGTTCAGGAAAGGTGATGGATAGAGGAGAAGGAATAACTTCAAGTTTCTCTTGCTTTACCTCTATGGCAAGAAGGATGTCTTTCTTATGTTCCTGCTCAAGCTCATGCATGGTAGGACCCAACAGGGGCTTGGAGACCCCAGTAATAATAGCATCTTCATCAATCTGGGTTTCTTGAGTCCTAGTAGCTCCACCATCCAACAAAGCATCGATCGTCTGCTCGTCAAGGCCGGGACAGTCCTGGCTGAGAGTCCTAGTCGGGAAGCGAACCAACATAAGGCCGATCTGAGGCTTAAGATACATTGAGATAAAGATTAGCTATGTTAACCGGTGACATGTCAACTTTTTGGAATATAGGAGAAGTCAATGAGATACCTTTTTCTTTGGAGTTTTGCACGGTCGGAGTGCCGCCGGAGTTCCCCTCAAGAATCGAAGAGAGCATGGTAGGCTGTAGATGTCAGGCCTCTTAGGATCATACCTAGGTGTTGGAGAAGCTTAGGACCCAAGCATTTGGCGGGCAGTATCATCATCTGCTATTGATCCCGAGCCTTTTCCCAAGTCTTTATGCGCTGTTATGGCAAGCACCAGATGAAGGATCAACTAGCCATCTTTTAGAATCTTGGGCTCATCTCCTACTAAGACTTCTCTCTCCAGATTCTCCAAATCCACCTTACCACCTTCAAGAAAAGCATTTTCTTCTTCAACGATTCACTCCCATGTGAGGGCGAGGATTCTGGGATAATCAACTACGAACTATTCTTGATTTCAAAATTTGATTACGTTGGCATTATATGGGTTCAGTAGCAGTTTAAACCTCTCCATCGCATGCTCTTCGGCCTACTATACTGTAGCCTTAAATTCTCTTTTAACGAGTTAATCAACATCTTCAACATGCTGAGAACTTTGTCTCTTTCCTCCCTAGCATAAAGCAGCTCTTCACTATAAGTTTGAGCTTGTTGGAGTGCTTCATCTTTCTCTTTTGTTTCATGCTCTAATTTGGTTTTTAACAAAGTCGCATTTCTGTTTATGGTATCCCTCTCCATTACCATATCATGATTTCGATGGAAAGCCTTCTCTATTTCATCTTGATGCTTAATCCACTCCTCTTCGAGTGCCTTAGTGGACTCTTCGGCCTTCTTCTCGGCTTCGGCTTGGGTTGTTCTCAGTTTGTTGACCTCAGCATCGAGATTTGCAATGATTTTCTTGTTGTCAGCTTCAATGAGTCTCTAATTGTCGATCTCTAGCTCCCTATCCCTAGAGACTTTGGAAAATTTTTTTAGCTAACTTCGACCATCATTATACTCATTGTGAACATCGATCACACAATCGACGGTCATCATCTGTATGTCAACCGGGAATCTTTTTAGATTAGGCATTAACATAAGGCCATCAAAGCGAATGTTTGGAAATTCTTCTTTCGTTTGCTTATTCGGTCTTTAGCTGCAAGCTGTTCCTCTGAAGAGATAAGTGGGACTGTTGCGGTTTCTTTGCCTTACCTGTGCTAGGATGTTTCAAAGCCACTCTTGGGATGCCTAGGTCAAAGGACTGATTGGAGTGAGATGGCACTGGAGGTTGCATAGGAATGAGAGCCGAAAGAGGGGCACTAGAAGCGTCAGAAGCTAGGATGTCATCGTGACGTTCGGGTTGCCTGTTTGGACCTCTAGGAGGAGGTGATCTAGACCTAGGGTAATGTTTAGGAGCAAAGTCATGTGATGAGCGATCTCTGTCGTAACTGCTTCTATCTCGGCTATAATGATAGCCTGACTCATAATCATGACCGCTTCCTTGGCGGTACGAACTCGACCAAAGCCTTTGTGCTTGTGATACTTTCTGCTTCAAAGACCAATAAATGTGTTTCCTTTTTTCCCATGGATCTTGAAAGAGTAAAAAGAAAAATTTAGATCCAACGAGGGAGGATACAGGTCAAGTGTGAGTATTGTGAAGTGCACGTGCGCGTAAGTGTCCTAGTTCCTCCCGACAGACCGTGAGCTAGAGCTTTACTCATTAAAGTAACCTCTCCTATACTAATAGGATTGAGATCCTTATTGATGTGGAATTAGGAGTCTGTGCCCACAATACTAACACTACCAACAACAAAAGAACCATACCAGAAGGAATTGGCCATAAACCAGCGAATGTGCTTGTCGATGGAAAAGCCGAAGTTTTCTCCACATCTGTTAGTAATGAGGGCTAGGTAAAAGTCTATGCCTTGGAGATTTTTATGATTAACCTCTTCTTCAGAGCAGGCGGTTGGCAATCCCTAGTCTAGTTAGGTTGGGACTCTTGACCCACATTGATGTTACCTTGGCCAGCCTTGCTAATTTCACCAATAATTTCGCCTTCCTCGGCATCTTCCGGTGTTTGTTCAATGTTTTCTTTGACTCCAGCCCAGGATATGGAACTGAGGAAAATCTGGATCAACCCCATTGTAACATCCCATATCTGGAGGCCAAAAGCTAAGCGCTACAGATGTTGCAATCGTCCATAGTATTAACTTCTGGTGACAAAATACGGTAAAGCTAATGGTATCCATAATATCAGAAGCACATGAATAAGAACAAAATCACAGATTTTCAAAATAATATTTTGCTGATAACATTTCAAAATAGTAGTTCATATCCATGTTACATAATCCCTTAACAGTTTCCCAAGTAATGATTAAATACATAATTTACAAAATACGCCAAGAGCGACATATGACGTTGCCCCCTTGGTTGATCAAAATGATATAGTCATACTTTACTTATATACACAACGAAAAATAAGCAGAACAATCTACAAATCCTATTTTCCAATCCGTCAACTACCTGCTCGTCTTTGAAAGCTTTATTTGCTAAAAGAACAAAACTTGAAAACCTCAACCCTCGGCATACTCAAATCAATTTTGAGTACCCAAGAGTTTAAGGGGAACAATAACTTTGAGTCATGCATAAAGCCTGGTGTGAATAATTCTGTTACATCTCGATTTTCTAATATTAAATGAGACCACGCCGCTTAGCGGTACGGGTTTTCCCTCACTAATATCTTTTTGAAAACATATATTTGGAAATCTTTTCCTACAACTAAACTGATTAATCATACTGATTATAACAATAATAGCAATATCCATTATGCTAAAAGAATGTAATAAGTGGACTATCTATTTGAAATCTGGGCTGACTGCCCACAAACTGGACTAATGTCTGCAATCTGGACTAATTGTTCTCAAACTGGGCTAACTGCCCTTTTGGCTGACTCGGGCCAACTGGATAAAATATCAAATGGTGTAAACAAATGTTAGACAAAAATTCTAGACGGTCTTTGCATAACTTCCATGGGTCAACTGATCCTGCTGGTTTTATGGCTTACCAATAACCTACCTCTGTACATTAATATTCCGTTATGTGTGTAACCAACATTTTAGTCTTACCTGTGATTAAGCCCTATACACTGGAATTCTAGAATAAATTAGCTAGGGGCTAGTAGCTAACGAGCATAGGGCACAACCCTACAAATGTCCTATCTGGTCGTCTAATCTAAGTCACTCTCTTAGGGTTAACTACCCTTCTAAATTTTCCTTGAAAAAACCTTTTCAAAATGATTTAACCCTGTAAATCATACATATACAAGGAAAATACATATTTAGCTTTACTCTAAGCTATTTAGCCATGTTATATATGCTTTACTCAAAATAATGTTGATGATATATAATGAGGATTAACTACCTCTCAAACAAGTTAAAGTCCTCTCTAACTTAAAAACTCTTCGGCTATTCTGCCTATTGTTACATTCGAAACCTTTTTTTAAAACATTTAAACAACCCATTCGAAACCTTTGAAGGTAACCCCTTCGAAACCAAGTAAAACCCTTTAATTATCTAAGCGGAAAGGCCAAAACCTTCTTTTCGAAGCCATTCTCAATACCCTTTCGAAACCTTTGGAAATCCTTCCTATCGAAAGCTTTAAAAACCTTAGACATCCTTCTTTTAAAACCATTAAACATTGCTTTTCGAAAATTTTGGAAAACCTTTTCCTTTAACCTTTTTGAAACGATCTGAAAAGCCATACCATTTGACTTCTTCGAAACCTTGGGAAACCGCCCCTTTCAAAACCATTTATTAAAAACCTTTCGAAAGTATCAAACCTTGATAAGCTTAAACCTTTCGAAAGCAATTGGGTTCAATTTCAAACATATGGAAAAACACCTTTCAAAACCATTTAAATTTGATTTTATCGAAACCAATTTTGGGTTATTCTTCTATTTAAGAAAAAAGTCTTTAAATCATTTAAGTCGAAAGCATCTGTTTCGAAACCATTTTCTAAGTAATAAAGTGGTGGCGTCGAAACCATCCCTTCGAAAGCATTGAAGACGTGGCCAAATTTTAGAAAACAAGTAACCCCTTGGGTCGAAAGGTAAAAAGCGGCAAATAGCTGTTTCGATTGAGTCGAAAGCATTCATTTAAAAACAAAGATGCAACCCAATCGAAACCCTTTCCTTTTAAACCATTTGACCTGGTCGAAACCCAACCAAAGTGAAAGCATCTTAGTCAAAAGCAAGCAAGCGTATTCACTTTAAAATCAAAGCAAAGCTTCAACCCATTCAGATCCCCATGGTTTCGACCCTATACCTTTTGCCCGCATCCAATTCATTACATGCCAGTTTCCTGATACCATATGCATTAGTTTTGATTATGTCGGAGGTGATAGCATGGAGGCGGAATCTGGTGCTGACAGAGACGAGATAGCAAAAAACCTATTTATTTGTACTTTTAAACTATTTCTTTTGTACCTAACTTGCCTTGTTTGTCTAAATATGATTGGTTGCCATAATATTTTTTCTAAAGTGCTGCCATTTTCTAGAATTAAAAAATTCAAATTTATTTCCAGAAAGCCCCTTCTCCATTTAAAAATATATAAAACATTTAAGTCGCATACCTTACATAATTTTATATACCCATCAAAACACTTAGGAAAAAACTGTAAAAATTCCAGAAAATCTCTTTTGATATGTTTCCTAGCATATGAAAATTTCAGACCCAAACCATTTATTATTTACCCGTAAATAATTTATAAGCCAAAATATCATTTTCTTTACTAGAAAATTCATATAAAATCCACATTAATTCCAAAAATTCATAAAATTGAAACCCATCTCCAAAATATTATTTTCGATATATATTAAAATTTGCAAGGCATTTGGATGTCATTTATAGGGTTTTTACCTTAAAACATATCATAAAATCAATATGAACATGTATAAAACATCAACAAGTATATATAAACATTCATCATTCAAAAACATGACAAATAATTGCAAAATATTCGGAATTCATCTTAAAGCTGAAAACATGATAAAAAATGAGATGCAAACATTATTCACCTTAGCTTTAGAGATTAAGGAGCTTGAGATTTGGATGAATTTGATTTAAATTAGCTTTTCCTTTTGCTTTTCTTACTCTTCTTCCCATTTTCCTTGTTAATGGTGGTCGGCCTCTTGTTTTAAAAATTTGAAATGATATGAACGTGTAATATTTCACATGGCCAAGGTTTGGAGGATAAAGGAATGGCATCTTTCCTATTTTACCCCTCCTCTTTTTCATTTTAAACCCCTTTTTAATTCATTGTTAAATGGCATGGCTACCCTTTTTATAAAATCAAATCTCAATCCCCTAATTAACCATTATTTTATTTTATTTAGCTAATTAAATATTCAAATAATGTTACCAAAAATTTAGGGTGTTACAGACTACCCTCCTTAAAGAATTTCGTCTCGAAATTACAATAAGGTACACAACAAATCAAATAAAAAGGTAAAAAATACGATCAAACAAGTCAAGATAAGTATCTCTAATACTACTCTCAATCTCCCAAGTACAGTCCCTATCATCGTCGCTCCACTGGACTTTGACTAATCTGACCGTCTTAGTTCTAAGCCTCTTCTTATCTCTCGCAACAATGCGAACTGGCTTTCTCACTATAGTCAAATCCGGTTCTACTACTAAATCATCTAGCGCAGTCGGTACAATAGCAGTCTTTGGGTTTCTAACACACTTTCTGAGATGAGAAACATGAAAAACATCATGGAATCCTGCCAAACTGCTCTGTAACTCAACTCTGTATGCGAGTTTTCTGATCCACTCAACAATAGGAAAAGGTCCAATGAATCTCGGTGCTAACTTTCTTGATTTTCCAAATCTAATCACACCCTTCATCGGTGATACTTTGATGAAAACCTGGTCTCCAACTGAGAACTCTAAATCTTTCCGTCTCTTATCTGCATAACTTTTCTGCCTAGACCGAGTCTCCTTCATTCCAGCTCGAATGACCTTTATCTTTTCTGGAGCTTCTCTAACCAAATCTGGACCAAGAACCAACCTATCTGCAGTCTCCAACCAACAAACGGGAGATTTGCATGGACTTTCATACAAAGATTCAAACGGTACCATCCCAATACTAGTCTGATAACTGTTGTTATACGAAAACTCGACTAAACGCAGATGGTCTTCCCATGATCCCTCGAAGAACACAAGCTCTCAACAAATCTTCCAAGATTATGTTAACTCTTTTCGTTTGCACATCTGTCAACGGATGGTAAGCGGTACTCACTTTGAGCTTGGTTCCCAAAACTACCTGCGGACTCTTTCAGAATTCGCTAGTGAACAAAGGATCTCTATTACTAACTATGCTACTAGGAATTCTATGCAGTCTAACCACATTCTTCATAACCAACTTCGCTAAAACAGGCGTCGTTTTGGTTGACTTAACTGGAATGAAATGTGCACTCTTGGTCAATCTGTTTACTATGACTCATATACTATCATTTCCTCCATTTGACCCTGGCAACCCATCAATGAAATCCATAGAAACATAATTCACTCCCATACTGGAATATCAAATGGCTGAAGCAACCCACTTAGCTTTTGGTGTTCGGCCTTTGCCTGTTGGCAAATCAAACATTACTTCACACATAGACCAATATCTGCTTCATACTTTCACAGAAGAAATTCCTCTTCACATCCTGATACATCTCAGTACTTCCCGGATGAATTGAGAACTTCGATCGATGGCATTCTTCCAAGACTTCTTTGCTTATGTTTCCTACACTCGAAACACATAATCTTCCTTTCTTTCTCAACCTCCCATTCTGGTCAAGAATGAAATCTTTCAAGTCATCGCTCTTAGTTCCATCTCTTAACTTCCTGATCCGTTTAGCTAACACTGGATCCTCTATCTATTTAGATGCAATCCGTTCGATCAACACTGGTCGAACTTGCAAACAAGATAATATAATTGTATCTGCACTAGACCCTGCCTTAGATCTCTACTACACTCTACAATCTGCTAATGCTTCTAAATCTTTCCACTCATCAATCAGTGCTAACACTGCATTTTGATGTTTCTGCTAAGTTCATCTGCACCTTGTTGCCTTTCCACGGTGTATACTTAATCCTAAAATCATAAGCAGCAATAAACTCTAACCACCTCTGTTGTCTCATATTCAACTCCTTCTAAGAAGATAAATACTTCAACGACTTATGAGCGGTTTATAACTCAAACCTCTCTCCGAAAAGTTAATTTCCCCACACCTTCAAAGCAAAAATAACAGCAACCAGTTCTAAATCATGCGTCAGATACCTGACCTCATGCGGTCTAAGCTTTCTAGAAGCATGGGCAGTCGCTTTACCTCTCAGCATCAGCAAAGTTTATAATCCTGTTCCACACGCATCTGTATAGATAACTAAATCCTGATTCCCCTCCAGAACAACCAATACTGGTGCATGCGTCAATAAGTGTTTCAAACTCTAGTATGCTTCCTTACGTTTATCGGTCCACACAAACTTCACATCCTTTCTCGTTAGCTTGATCATTAATGCCGCTATCCATGAAAATTCCTTAATGAATCTCCGATAATAACCAGCCAACCCAAGGAAACTCTTTATCTTCATCACTGTCTCATGTCTCTTCCAACTATTCACTTCTTTAATCTTAGTTGGATCTACCGACAACCTTCCTCTAAGACTACATGACCAAGAAACTTCACTTCCTTTTTCCAGAAATGACACTTCGAAAACTTCGCTTTCAGTTGATGCTACCTCTAGGTCTCAGGCACCACTCTAAAATAAACTTCATGATCTCTTTCATCCTTAGAGTAAATCAAGATATCATGTATAAAAACCAACATGAACCTATCCAAGTGCTCTCGAAAAACCTGTTTCATTAATTCCACAAAGAAAGCTGGCACATTAGTCAGTTCGAACGACATAACTAACCATTCGTATGACCCATATCTAGTCCTAAATGCCGTCAAAGGTATACTATCCTCTGCTACCCTAAGTTGATGGAAACATGTCGCCAAATCCAACTGCGAAATACCTTAGCTCCACTCAACTGACTGAACAAATACTGGGTAATGGATATTGATTTTTTATCATCCTCTCATTCAACTTACGATATTGATACATAACCTTAATGATCCATCCGGCTTCTTAGCAAACACTACTGCTGCAACCCAAGGCGAACTACTCGACCTGATAAAACTCTTGCCTTTTAAATCCACCAACCGCACCTTCAACTCCCTCATCTCTATAGGAGTCATCCTGCTCGGTGGCCTATTCACAGGCTCTGCTCCCGGAACCAAATCTATATGAAACTCAATGGCTCATTTCGGTGGCAATCCAATTGCAGGCTCAAAAACATCTGCGAATTCTCTAACCACGAAAACACGGCTCAACTCATTATCTGATTCCATAACACCCAACAAAGCATACATCTCACCGCTAGAACCTTTCTACGATGTAAACAAACCTGATACCGTAATCAGGGCATCTAAGAGATATTTTCCTATCCTGGAAAAATATCCTAGCATCGTACTCACTTAATCAATCCATACCAAGAATAATATCGAACTCCACAAAATTAAGCACATGCAAACTACAAACAAAAGTATGACCTAACAGGTCAAACTCTAACTGGTCACATCTCAACCCTAGAGTTGCATACCCTCCTATTGGATTCTCAACCCGTAAGGAAGTAACTAATGTATGGGTTTTAGGTTAAGCTTATCTATCAAACATCTAGATATAAAAGAATGTGATGCATTAGTATCAAATAGAACGTTGACAGACATACCATGAATCTGAAGCATACCTCCCAAAACTGCAGTTCCCTTCTCCTGGCTGTTGGCTTAGAAGTAGCAGGCTCCAATGCGTACACCTTTCCCCTTCCATCCTTAGCGGACTCCTTCACTGGTTCTTATAATGGCCTATCTGGTCACAATTGAAGCACCTGAAATTCCTCCTCCTAGTTGTTTCCATTACCTTCTAGTACGACACTCATTAGCAAAGTGCCCCTTCTTCTTGCACTTAAAGCAAACAATCTCAAACTTCCCTTTCTTAGCTACTCCACCCTTTCGAGCACCTTTCTTAGGAAAGAACATCCTCTTCTGGCCCTGCCCAACCTGGACCTCCTTATCCTTACTCTTCTTTAAAGGATCAAAAATCTACTCATGCCACAAGGCCATCTCCACAACAACATCAGAAGGATCTCTAATATGAGGTAATGTAACCCTAGCCAACTCAGACTTCGACCTTATGATGAACTTCTCATTTCTCTTCGTCACTCTATCAACTATGGTATAATCATATCTCGCCAACTCTTCAAACCTGCTGGCATACTCTAGAACAGTCATCTCTCCCTGTTCTAGATCAACAAACTTTCAGACCAGCACAGACTGAGCCATCATCGACGTGAACCTCTCATGGAACCTCCTTTTGAACTCGGCCCATGACATAGTTTCATCATCCATTGCCATAGTCACACTATTCCACCAAAACAATGAAGCTCCCTGAAGCTGTCTGATGCCAACCTCCTCTTTTTCTCATCATTGAGCCCAAGTCTGCAAAGATCCTCTCATAATGCAGCAACCAATTCTCCAACTCAATGGCATCCTCCATTCAGATAAACGGCTTTCCTCCAAGCCTAATATAATCTCTACTTAGAATAGCATAATCGTTGACAACTAGATCCTCCTGAACTCCTCCTCACATTACTCCAATAGCAACTTTCGTTTGCACCATATTCATGAAAAACTGATACATAGCTTCCATTCCATCTTGCAGGACTCCAACACCCACGTTCTCTTTGTGTGCCTGACTTTGACACTGCTCACATTAGTCTGGCATTCCCTTCGGTACCCTCCCTTCCTTCGTTAAATCTTCCTCTTCTACCATCCATATCTATATTCAAATCTCATGAGATACAAAAAAATATATCCTAAAAAAGATATGAGACTAGAGATAAAGTGTATACTTATATATAGCAAATACAAGTACATTACTATAGCGTTATCATGTACCCCAATCTTACTCTAATTCCTTAGGATTATGTTTTAAAAACCACTTTTTGTTAAAAAAATTACAAACCAATGCTCTAATACCATGTTGTAACATACCGTATCCAGAGGCCAAAAGCTAAGTGCTACAGATGCCATAATCATTCGTAGTATTAATTTGGGTGACAAAATATCATAATGCTAATGGTATCCATAATATCATAAGCACATGAATATGAACAAAATCATATATTTTCAAAACAATATTTTGCTTATTACATTTCAAAATAATAATTCATATCAACGTTACATAATCCATTAACCGTTTCGCAGGTAATGACTAAATACAACATTTACAAAATATGCTAAAAGCGACATATGACGATGCCCCATTGGTTGATCAAAGAAATATAATATATTTGACTTATATACACAACGAATATATAAACAGAACAATATGTAAATCCTATTTGGCTATCTGTCAGTCCCCTGCTTGTTTTTGGAAGCCTTATTCGCCAAAATAAATAAAAAATCTGAAAACCTTAACCCTCGGCCTACTCAAATCAATTTTGAATACCCAAGAGTTTAAGTGAAACAAGGACTTCGAGCAAGGTATAAAGCATGGTGTGAATAATTCTATTACATCTCAGTTTTCTTATATTAAACGAGACCTGGCCTCTTAGCGGAATGAGTTTCCCCTCACTACTATCCTTTTCAAAACATATATTTTGCAAATCCTTTCCCGCAACCAAACTGGTTAATCAAACTGATTATAATAATAATAAGAGAAATATCCATTATGCTAAAAACATGTAATAAATGGATTATCTGTTCGAAATCTGGGCTGAATGCTTGCAAACTAGGCTAACTGTCTATAATATGAACTAACTATCCTCAAACTGGGCTAACTGCCCTTTTGGCTTGACTTGGGTCTACCTGATACAGTATCAAATAGTCTAAATAACTGTTCGACAAAACTTTTGGATGGTCTGTGCCTAACATACATTTCCATGGGTCAATTGATCTTGATGGTTTCGTAGCTTACCAATAGCCTACCTCTATGCATTAATATTTCATTCTATGTGTAACCAACATTTTAGTAGTACCTGTGACTAATTCTTACATACTGGAATTCTAGGGCTAATAGCTGATGAGCATAGGGTGGACCCTACATAGGTCCTATCTGTTCTTCTAATTTGAGTCATTCTCTTAGGGTTAACTACCCTTTTAAATTTTCCTTGAAAAACCTTTTCAAAATGATTTAATCTTTTCAATTTAAAAACTCTTAGGAAATTCTATCCATTATTACATTCGAAACTTTTGTTTAAAACCTTTAAACAACCGACTCAAAACCTTTGAAGGTAACCTTTTCGAAACCAAGTAAAGACCTTTAGTTATCAAGGCTGAAAGGCCAAAACCTTCCTTTCGAAACCATTCTAAAAACCCTTTCGAAACTTTGGAAAATCCTTCCTTTCGAAAGCTTTAAAAACCATAGAAATCCTTCTTTTAAAACATTTAAACATTGCCTTTCGAAACCCTTGGAAAAACCTTTTCCTTTAACCCTTTCGAAACGATCCGAAAAGCCATACATTTCGACTCCTTCGAAACCTTGGGCAACCACCCCTTTCGAAACATTAATTAAAAACCTTTCGAAAGTATCAAACCTTAAAAAACTTAAACCTTTCGAAAGCACTTGGGTTCAATTTAAAATATTTGGAAAAATATCTTTCGAAACCATTTAAATCTGATTCTTTCGGAACTAATTTTGGGTTATTCTTCAATCTGAGAAAAAGGTCTTTAAATCATTTAAGTCGAAAGCATCTATTTTGAAACCTTTTTCTATATAATGAAGTGATGGCGTTAAAACCATCCCTTCGAAAGCATTGGAGACGTGGAAATTTTAGAAAACAAGTAACCCCTTAGAAACCCCCCGGGTAGAAAGGTAAAAAGGCGGCAATTATGTATTTCGACTTAGTCAAAAGCATTCACTAAAAAACAAAAATACAACCCAATCGATACGCTTTCCTTTTAAACCATATGACCTAGTCGAAACCTAACCAAGTCGAAAGCGTCTTAGTCGAAAGCAAGCAGACGTATTTCTTTTTAAAATCAAAGGAAAGCTTCAACCCATTCGAAAACCCATGGTTTCGACCTTATACCTTTCACCCACATCCAATTCATTATGTACTAGTTGATGGATACCATATGCATTAGTTTCGACTGTGTCGAAGGTGATAGTATGGTGGCAGAACCTGGTGCCGACAGAGACGAAACGGTGAAAAACCTATTTATTTATACCTTTAAACTATTTCTTTTTTACTTAATCTACCTTGTTTCACTAATCAGATTGGTTGCCATAATATATTTTCTAAAGTGCTGCCATTTTCCAAAACTAATAAATTCAATTTTTTTTGCAGAAAGCCTCTTCTCCGTTGAAAAATATATAAAACATTTAAGTCACATACTTTAAATAATTTTATAGACCCATCAAAACACTTAGGATAAATCTGGAAAAATTCCAAATAATCTCTTTTAATATGTTTTCTAACATATAAAAATTTCAAACCCTAACCATTTATTATTTACCCGTAAATAAATGATAACCTAAAATATCATTTTCTTTACAAGAAAATTCATATAAAATCCATATTAACTCCAAAAATTCAGAAAATGAAACCCATCTCCAAATATTATTTCTGATCTATATTAAAATTGGCAAGGCATTTGAATGTCATTTTATAGGGTATTTACCTTAAAACATTTCATAAAATCAATGAACATGTATAAATCATTAACAAGCATATATAAATAGTCCATCATTCAAAATCATGGAAAACCATTGCAAAATATTCAAAATTCATCTTAAAACTGAAAACACAATTAAAAATGAGATGTAAACATTATTCACCTTAGCTTTAGAGATTAAGAAGCTTAGATTTCGATGAATTTGATTTAAATTAGCTTTTCTTACTCTTCTTCCCCTTTTCCTTATCAATGGTGGCCGGCCTCTTGTTTTAAAATTTTGAAATGAAATGAATGTGTATTATTTCACATGGACAAGGTTAGGAGGATATAGGAATGACCTATTTCCTATTTTACCCCTCCTCTATTTCATTTTAAACTCCTTTTTATTTCATTGTTAAATGGCAATGCTACCTCTTTTATAAAATCAAATCTCAATCCTTTAATCAACTGATTAATTTATTTAATTTAGCTAATTAAATAATTTAAATAATGTTACCAAAAATCTAAGGTGTTACACCTACCTCCTTCGAGTGTTGTTATCATCGTCGGCATCGTCATCGTCATTGGATGCTATTTGGACGATGATAGTACTACCGCCCTCTTCTAACAAGACATAGGCGAGAAGATTTTCATCTAATGGGAGAGTTCTAATATCTCTGTCTCCAGTCGAAATTGCCATAAGTGTGTTGACGACATCTAAGAGTGCTAAATTACTGTGTCTCGCTGGAACATCTAGATAGTAACGCAAGGATTTGAGTCAAAACTGCGTATGATTAAACAAATTTATATAATGCACATGGAGAGGAACTTACATCTGGACAACCATCTGCATGCGAACCCGAGTGGACATAGTACCACTCGGTTATAAAGTAGCTCAACTTGTTCCATGCCCCATTAACGAATATGCAACCCCCAATCGATTCCAAATAAATCAAAGATGGTCTTTCCTTTTGGCTCTAGAAATTGTATACATATCGTATCTCCTCGTCACTGAGCGCTTGATATAAATGTTCAGTGAAGACTATATGTGCCAAGGAGAAAGGCATAGCTATTGAGGTGCAACTGTGTTGGAGAAAGCTTTATAAAATTAAGAATTCAATGGACGAATTGATTGAATGATAGGACATAGCCCACCAATCATATATATTTATTGCAGGCAATATAACCCACCGAGGGATTTTGAGCTCTTTGATTGTGAGACAGAACAAAGACGTCATCGAATAAAATTCTGTGGTTGTTGCATATTATTTAAAGAAACCCTTTTTCAATGTTAGTAGCGATCGAATTAATGGGATCATTTAATATTACTGCATCCTCTAGAGTGTCCAGTGTGAGGTCTACATCCGGACTACCTACTGGCTCAACCAAATTAGGAGCTTGTTGCTCGACTTCAGAATTCTCTAGATTATTTTGTTCGGCTGGTGGGATCTCTTTTAGTTGTTCTTGCTAAATTAGAGTGTGTTGTGTATGTGGAGTTGTAGTTGAGCTTGGCTCTGCATCAGATTTGATATATCAAGAAGGTGATGTACCCTGGATTGTGCAACAAGACGTTTGGAACGTCTCTGGTTCATTTATATAAGAAAACTCAATAGATAATCGAAGTTAGAGTGATTACAAGCTATAACCCTACCGTGCTCAAGAGAATTTTAGTGCAATGAAATGTAGTGTCATGTAGTTCAAGTTTCTGATATTTTTTAACAGTTTTAACTCCTAGAAATAACTCAACGTAATCGTCATCGCTGACTGACTCGACAAGTTTCATATCATTGATCATGCTATGGAAAAGGTTCAAGAAGAAGAAAAAGAAGCTCGACGTCAATCCACTAATGCAAGGGACTCATATGGATTTGGAGTCGATGAAATTCTGCAAGTGTTGGAGTCAGACTGATCCAACTCCAAGGAGAGTTCCATCCTCCTCCTCTTGTCTTCAAACCAAACCATGGCCATTAACATCAACCACGTCCATGGCCAAGTCCATATCCAAGTTCATTGTCTCTGTTCGTTTAGTCTACCTCTTACCTATGCAGTCATGGATAAGGGTTAGGATCAAGCAAGATTAAAGCTAGTGCTTGGATGTCTTTAGATCATGGAAAGACGGTGATTCAGTGAGGTTTGGATGACGTCGATGAGGGTCCTAAAGGTGGAGGTGACGACCACTGGTGAATGAGGATGTGGAAAGGTTCAGGTCGCTGTCAGGTTTCTATAATGGGGAGCTCAAAGTTTTGAATCGACGAAATAAAAGTGAAGAGGAAAACGAAATAAAATGGGTTTATAACCCAAATATGACCCAAAATTTGGACAATAAATCTTGGGAAATCTCCCAACTCTGGAGTTGGTACCAACTCCAGAACTATAGGTCAGTAGCATGTCCTAAATTCTATAAAAAAAGAGGGGAAGGACGTATATATACACCTATATAAATAGTGCATGGATATATGTCTATGTACATGAACGTAATAGATAGTGTATGGAACTCCTTCCAACTCCAGTACATGCACGTCAGTGCATACGTGTGTGTACGTATCTAAAACCCAGAACGACCAAAATCAATCAGAATAAAACTCAAACCTGAACAATCCATGGATGGGATCAGTTTAAAATCGTCATGCTCAAAATGACAGATTATGAGATTACGTTCCAAATCTATAATGTAGATGCTGGCAGAGCATATTGGTAGATGATTATAGGCATACCTTTTCACTGAATTGATTTACATGAAGGGTAGGGACAATACGGAGCATAAAATGGAGTCCTTTACGGAAATTTGTACTTGTCTCAATTTAAAGAAAATCATGTTGGAAATGAGATCTACTTTGGGGGGAAAGTGTTATCTAGCCTTTTGAACAGGCAATGTTTGGACAAACTTGATGGATCAAACTCACGGTTACCGAGGAAAGGAAGCAGAGAGATAGCTAAGAGTCTAGAACCAAGCAAAGACAGGATCAGAAGGTCAAATCCAAAACAACCCAAACCAAGACAAGCCAAATGCACCCAAGTTAGGGGTCAGTATCGAACCTACCTTATAGGTCGGTACGGAGTCCCACTTCACCTTAGTGGAACCCATCTTCTACCTCTTCTTTCTACAAGATGCCTTGAGGCGATTTCCAAAGTCGCGTTTTTGAGTTAATGTAGTTCTCTATCGATCTCTATGAATACTTGAAACTTCAACTTTGCTCTTCCACAAATCCATCATTTGGACTTAAAAATAAGCTAATATTAGTGTAAAAAACTATGGAATCATAAAGCTAACCACATGACAATCCGACATGAAGAGTCAAAGATGGCCATTTTGGCAAACTTGGGGATCAGTACCGAACCCTACCCATGATTTTGTACCGACTCCTACCAACTGATGATGTGGCACCTATTTTCTTAAGAGAAGTGGTCTAAATTATGTACAATGGTTAGGAGATATTTTGGGTAAGATATTAGGCTCCCAACCTCTATGAATAGGTAGGTAGGGCTTATTTTTAGGATCATTTGGTTCTAGTTTGTCCAAAAGCTATATTCTTGTTATTTTGAAAATCTGAGTATCAGAGTTGTACTGACTGCTAAAAAGTTCTGCTTCCAAGTCAGAAATAAGCAATAAAAGATTAGAATGGACGTAAGCCTAGCTTTACCAAACCACTATAAATTGTTATGTGTTCTTTTTTCCTTGTTTTTAATTTACTTTTTTCATATTTTATTTCCACCTTAATTCCTGGGTATTTGTGCCATTTTTTGTTCAAACATCTTCCCTATTCAATGTTGGCGGCAGAAGTCTTTAAACTCGGTGCTGTCAAATTCGATTCGATTATCGACAATGACTGCTTGTGAAACTCCAAAATGAAAGATGATATTCCGTACCACGAAGTAGATTACTTTCTTTTGTGGTAATTGTGGCTAACGGCTCCGCCTTAGCCCATTTGGTGAAGTAATCAACGGCAAAGATAGCGTACTTCGCACCACCCTTAGATATCGGTAATAAACTGATAACATCAATTCCCTAAACTGCAAATGGCCAAAAACTGACTATTTGAGTAATCTCTGTAAATGGGCTCTCGGAATCTTACCAAATCTCTAGCACTTGTCGCATAGTATAATCAGCTGTGTCTCGGTCAATAGTTGGCCATAAGTACCCGTAACGGAGAATCTTCTTTTCTAGTGTTTACCCCTTAGTGTGGTAGCCATATGCCCCTTCACAGACTTCTCTCAAGACTTGTTTGGCCTCTTTATTGGTGAAACACAATAGTATTAGGACTAAGAATCCTTTCCCACAAATTTGTTACAACCAGTACCTTAGTAGGCCTAAATTTCTTAAAAAAATCAAAACCCAAGTCCATCAAAGAACAGATCGTTGGATTTGGTACATGCAAATAAGCATGAGCATCATCAGAGATTAATAGAAATCTAAAATCACGACGAAAACCATAGTAGGATAGGAATACTGACTATGACTACTACCTTGGAATTAGTGGTATTCCTTGGATAGCAGATTGTCACATCAACTTTGAGCATTAGAGAAAAGAAGGCTTCTCTAATAACTAAACACATCCATCTCAAGTGACCGGTTCCTCTAAATCTATCATGATGGTTGTAATGAAGAAGGGGTCAGAACAATGTTCTGATGATTGGAAAATCTATAAACTATCCATAATATAAATTTATACCGGTTGGTTTCCAATTAATTGTTATGTCTATTAAGGTTTGCAATTCTAATCTAACCTTGCATTGCACACATGATTACTTACCTAACCATTCCCAAGGTACGAAATACTGACGAAGCCTTATCGACCACCCAATACTTCAAAGTCCATTAACCACTTGATATTTCTAAATACGAAGCAGGTTTCTACAATCGCTACACAATACTTTTAAAAGAGGAGTAGGCAGACTTTATCATTTAAGACCTTAATCGAGTTAGACCCCATCATTTAAGACCCATTCCCAAGGTGGACTTTTAGCATCATCATTATTGGTCTATTGATCCTAACTATAGAGACCTTTGGCCGCTATATATGGACTTAAAATTTATACTAAACAAACTTACCACTAGCACATATATCTTTATTAAAGTATTAGCAATGCAAGAGACTTTACCCAAGCCACGTAATACCTCATTAATAAGGACTAGGAAGGCCCTGCCTATTTAACACCTATTTATGGGAAGGCCTTTGCCTTCTAATACCTAACCCTAAGGCGACTCCTCACTGGTACTATGTACCTGACATTGCTTGGAAATCTCATTGGGCTACTTAATGCTTCTTTTATTGGAAATAGGAGGACCTTACATCCGCACAGTACCTCAAACCTGAAGTTAACCACTCCTGAGATATCCAATATCACTCTTATGAATATAGAATCTCATTAGTTACTTCTTTCGTTTAGGAGATGAGCTCGAAGATAGCCACTTAATACCTCACCGCTAAAGACCTTTTTAAAAATATCCCTTGCCACTCCTAATTCCAAATGTGGACCATTTGGTACTTTCCAATTAAGAAAGAAAGTCCAATCTCTCACACCATCACAGGTCCTAGGATTAGTGATATCTCCATCAGTAGCAAGTGCACCTAACTGCTGGTAGCCTCAAAATGAAGGGCAGTCTACTGTTGAGTGACTCTACTAACCTCGCATCACTAATCTACTAAACTAACGACGCATCACTAATCTACTAAGTCTAATTGACCATCCTAAGTCTTTACTTATACTATCTTAGGTTGACATTGGACATAGCTTACTAATTCCTTTTTATTTAAGTAAATAAGATTTACCTTAAATACTTATCTACCATAAATCATCTTTTAATGCTCATAAATGTCAATTTGTCCATAAGATCCTAATGACCATTTCCTAAGATATATATGTATGATTACTAATTTCAAATTAGTAACTTTTTTACATATGTTCCATTTTTATTAGTCTCATTAATCCATTTGTCTTTATTAATTGTAACCCTTAATTTAATAGTATCCATTATTTCTCACCAATTGCCCATTAATTTAGGTTACATTCTTTCATTTCCTATTAATTAATTAATAGGAATTCATAATTTATTTTCGATCAATATGAATTACTACCTTTTCTAATTTTGACTATTCGATTCCCTAAATATAATAATAACTAACGAATGTTATGCATAAATAACACATGAATAAACGTTGTTTTTCTTTATTAACGTAACAAATACATATAAACTGCGTAATAAAACTGCATATTCATAACAAAATATATTTTAGTCATAAATATGTAACTAGAATATGCTTTCCATATTTAATGCTGGAATTAAATTCGTAAGAAAGATTTTCCACTATGATTCCTATAAATTGGTTTAACACAAAAGGAAAGATTGACTCCCTTTGAAATTATGTGGAAGGAATAATTTATTATTTCTTATTAAATAAAACGTCGCACATTTGAATGAAAAATGGAAAAAGTAAACAAATTTATAAAACATTCAAATTATAAAATCTTTAGGACTGATTCCAAATCTAGGTGTAAATATATTTCAAATTAGATTTAAAAAGGAATATGTAGGCAATATTGTTCTACACTAATTAAATCCTACAATTCACAAGTAAAATTGATTTAGGCAGAAAAATCATACGTATGCCAATGGAATAGATTTGAAAACATAAACAATATATAAAATTTCCTACTCACCTTTAAAAGCACTCCAAATCTCTAAATCTGAATTAGAACCTTAAATTCATCTCCAAATTCTTTTTAATTCAAGAAATATGTATAAAAAGGGTATATACATACCTTAAATCTGAGAAGGGATTTTGGATCGGGAGAGAAAATAGATATAAATATAAAAATACATAATTTACTTCGAATACGTGAATAATTGATTCTCTTCTCCCTTTTATTAGATTTCTATTCTTCTCCAATTTATATGAATATAGATATAAATGTCTTATTTTTATAATTAGAAGGATAGTGGAGAAGAAGAAATGGTAGAGCTTCATTGCTCAGTTCAGAAAAATATAAGAATAGAAGGAAGGGTTAGGCCTGTATTTATAAATGCTAGAATCAACCAGAATTGTTAGATCGAAATATAATAGATTCGGGCCATAGATGGCCTAGGGTTACTACAACCTCCATATAAAGGGGGTCGACTACCCCCTGTTGACTGCTTATATACGACGCTCGACCTATGGGTCCAGGCAATTTTAGTTAATTTTCCTTTTTTAATATTTGCATTCTGAATTTCATCCATAACTTCTTTGTTCGGACTTCGATCACAAAACTCCAATACGAAAGTTCCACAGAATTTCACCATAAATGCAATGATATAAGTTTCGCGGTCAAATTCCATTGTCTGCACGAATTTCATTTTTGGAGCCTGATTTTTTAACTAACTAATTAATTAAATAACTAGCGTCAAATTACAAGGTGTTTCATTCTTCGTCCTTTTAAAATAATTTCGTTCTTGCAATTTCATCAATAACTAAGTCATAGTTTTGGCTCGTAATTTTCGTAAACTACACAACCAATGAGTGTACAGCCAATTTTGCAACCAAACATGCACAAGTGCATAGTGTATTACTGTATCACCACACAGAAATATGTATGCATAATAATTCTAAATCAGATCGTCCTATATGAATCCACTTCTATGAAAACATTTTCAAAATATATTAAGCAACCAACCTATATGAATACTAGCATTTTATTTGTATGCAGCTTTTGACAAATCTTTTCAACCAAAACCCTCTTACTTCTACGAATAGAAGAATGAAGCAACTGATTTTGCATCCAATTTCTACCATCTAAAAATTTAACATGTCAAAAAATCGCTTCCTAAATTTTACTTTTATGCCAGAGAAAGAAATCTAGGTAGAGAATTTGACATTCTTACCACTCTTTAATATTCTATTCCGTTGTACAATGGAAATTTCCACATTGTCCCGGATTTGCTCCAAATTTTCCATGTGCAAAACGCTTAAAGGGATTATTTTCAAGCTCTTAAATCCAATTGAGTCTAAAAATAGACTCATGCGCGTCGTCGACAAGATATGAAAATAGAAATTCCAAGGCTGAAGTAGCTTTTTCGTTTTTACCGCTTGCATTTATCTCATCGTCGATCCTAGTGCATTGCTAAATCCACAATTTCTAACTCTATTTTCCTTCCCTACGCTTAACATATGGCCTTCAAAATCAAATATTTCATAAAAATCTTTCTCACTTTTCAAATTTGTACGACATTAGAAACATAAAATCCCAAAATATTTAGATGCACATTATCCCTTGTAATCAAATTTTTGGACAATAATTCTAAAAATAATTTAACAGCCAAAAATAATTAAAACCTAATATATTTTTTCAAATGAGAAGCTTTTTAAAATATTTCCTTTTAAGTAATTTTGATAAATTATCGGAAGTCAGTTATGCGCTAAACGAATAAAAAAATTTCTAAAATTCAATAACTAACCATTACCCATAAACTTGACATTTTAATTAAAAATGTTATCATGCCCAATTACCCAAAAAAAATTAGCTTTTAAGGAACATGAGAATTGACCCGTGATACCAAAACAACTTTATTATATCCTTCGCTAAAATTTTCCAACTATTCTAAACTTCCAGTCTTATGTTATGTTTATTATTAGTTAAGCATCTTTTATGAGATCTCCATATTTATACTACTTCTCACTATACATATATATAAGCGGTTTGCATGTCTAGAAACAATAGCACAATAAGTAAATTGCGACAACCCACCTTTCTGACCCTTAAGAATGTCACTTAACACATTCTCAGTGTTTGTGTGTCATTGCCCAAGGATCGAAAAGATGAATCATCACGTGGTGTAATAAATAATAGAATCGAAAACCTCACAACGAAATTGCAAAATAAAACATAATAGTGGATAGGATATCAGGTTAATTCTTAACGAGGTGTTATCGGATCAGTTACACAAAAGTACTACAAATTAGCTTAGGCAGTTATAACATCCTTCCTTTACAAATGTTGAAATAAAATACACATACACAAACTAGATAAACAGTGGAATAGATAGCTAAGTAGACAAAAGCCTCCCGCTCCAATGCCATCTTCAAATGAGCCCAACAAAGACCTGCTACTCTCGAACTACTCAGATAAAATGAGTACATAAGAGTTTAGGGAAAATAAATAACTCGGGTTAGACGATAGTCTGGTATGAGTAAAACTTTTAAAACAATGGATGTGAAATTTAACACAAACATGTGAGACCATGCCGCTGAACACGGAACGGGTTTACTCTTACATAATTGAACATCCAAACATAAAAAATGGATAAATAATTAAGCATTAGGAAGAGTGGTTGACTCTTCCTAATGTAAATAAGGGAATAATTTCGAATCAAATAAGAAAAGGAAAATCTCCAACTAATTACTAGGATGGTGCACTATCCTTGAAGTATACTTATAATACCATACTTCTGAGAAGCTCATATACTTCATGACACTTCTTGGACAATACCAAGCCGAAACATGCCAAACCATGCCGAGTATCCGAATATTTCACATCTAATATCACTGCCGAATCCAATCTAGATAAGATGTAAAAGTACCCTAATGGGAGAAACCCCACATAACTTGGCTTCTTCTCGCGCTTTAGATTTAGTCGTTTCCGACAAAAGATATCATGCTCAATGGAGGAACATATCGTCCTAGAATGACGATAATAAAGAAGCTGAAGAAACCGATAGTTGAAAAACCAACTATCGAGGATATAATATGATCAATATATGAAAATAAGTCTTGTATACTTATCACCACTCATCGAATTCAAACTTATACTATTTCTTGGTTAGCAATAATACTGGACAAGTCAAGTTAGCGTTACCTCAAAGTCATGTCCTACGATTATTCTTATCTTTCGAAATAGCGATAAATCTACTACTTCGACGTTTAGTGCTAATTATACAAATAAATCGTTACAAGTGAACCACTTTAAGAAAATTAATTCATTGTCATAAACAATTCAAACTTTTCTTTTAAAAACCCAAATTCTTACTTGGCTTCACATTACAAGTATTAGCTTTAAAACACTTTTTTAAAAGAGTTTACTAACTTTTAAATATGTTTATAAAAAGGGTTTAACAACTTAAACATCCTTATCACATTGATTAATTAACTTTAAAAGTTTGTTAACAAATTAATTAATTAACTACAGTAACCTTTAATTAAAAAAGGTAAATATCCTTTAAAATGTCATTAATTCAATTAGTTAATAATATAATTGTTGGGTGCGTTTCCACCACCACCGAACCATGCACTATCGAACCAAAGCCCAAATGTTGGGTGCGTTTCCACCACCACCGAACCATGCACTACCGAACCAAAGCCACACCAACCACTACCGGACCAACCTATGCTGGACCAACCACTACCGGACCAACCTATGTCGGACCAACCACCACCGAGCCAAAGTAAATCCAACCACTACCGGACCAACCTATGCAGGACCAACCACTACCGAGCCAAAGTAAATCCAACCACTACCAACCGAAACCACTCCAACCATCTCCGGACCAAGGCGTTGCCGAACCAACCTTGCCAGGCCAGATTGCATCAGCCCAGGCCCACCAGCAGCTATATACATCCAAGACCCCTACCCCCAGCCTCACTCTACAAATAGAGGGGTAGGGGTACAACAATGGCGAACAAGTTTTGAGAGCTCAAGCACGGATAGAACTTTCAAACAACTTTCATATACTTGTAATCAAAGCTTTGTACTTGTAATCTGAACAGTAAAGGAGAATAACATATAAAGTGGACGTAAGCACATTCTGGCCGAACCATTATAAATCTGTGTGTCTTTTACAGTTTAGTCCCTGCTTTTTACATATTTGCATAAATCACCCAAATCCCTAAGAACAACATAAATCGACTAAATTATACGACTTGGAGGTGTTTGCCCATTTTTTGTGCAAACATTTTTGGTGCTTTCACTGAGGACTCGAGCTAGAAGCTTCAGCTTCTCCCACTTAACCTTCTTCCCAACAGCATCGCTCATTGCTTGGAAGACATGCCTCTCAGGCAGAAGAAAGATGTTAGCAAAGGAAAGTACATCGCAACTAGCAGCGTTCCAGATCCAGTGATCACAGATCAAGAGAACTGTCCCGTTTCAACAGCAGTACAAAATGGAAATCAGGAAAATCCGACAGCCCCTGCCACGGAACAACCAACATCAATTACTAGGGCAGATCTAGATATGGTTGTGGCTGGAGTGACTAACCGCTTCACATCCCAATAAGAAGCCCTTGGTGGACCGACTCATGTCACGCTTAAGGGATGCTGAAGAATCCAACCGCAACACTGAATCATGGGATGAGTCCCAGTCTGGAGGATCTGGGAAGCGACAAGATCTTTCTTCTTCGAAGAAGCTAACAACAGAAACAGCGATGATAGGAGCCGAGCCCGAACTCAGCCCGAACTCCGACCCGAGGAAACACTTGGAACCAAACCTAATGTGACAGCCAACAAATCCGTACCCCTTGAATCAACACTATTCTACCTCTATTAACTCAAGTGGTACAGAATTACGAACCATTAGGGTTAAAGAAGAAGAGATAGAAGAAGAAGAAACTAAACAATATCAGAATCTCACAGTCGCAGCGGAATAAAATATAATAGTAAATATAAAACTTTACACAAAATGAAAACTATCATGTTTTATAAATCATATCATCAGAGTATCTCATACATCAATCAATACCGAACAGGCATACCATACAATCATAGCAGCGGATATATATAAGTACATATAATACGTCCCGGACTTCAGCTCCTCTCCTGCTACAAAGCATCCTGACCTGAACATATAATACGCGGTCTGACCCGAGCATTATAATGAAATAACACCCGAGTCAGTCTGGAATACCAGCTGATACTAAATATGCATCCAAATTGATTATTAAAGTTTCAAAATCCTTTGAAAGACAAAAGCATCTCGTAAGACCACGCCACAAATAAACATGTCGGGTTTTTACCTTACGATAGCTAAAACACTTTTTATAGAAATCCTCTGATATTATAATAGGGTCTATTTACAAATACTTATAAAATAGCCGGAAACTGTTACATCTATTAAATTCCAGCTACTAGCCACAAAAGTGGGTAATACAAACAAAACTCGTACAAGGCTCGTAGGGAAAATGGATTTCCAACAATGACTAGGCACTGGGGTACCACCTGTCACAGTACGGGGCCTAGATCACCGTACCGAGGATTACTCCCTTCATCCCCTGCAACACAAGGCCGGAACCATTCCTTACTGAACAGTCCCGAACAAGATAAACCCCGTGGTTGGCGCGACCAACCACCCACTAAGCCGAAATATATAAGGGACATCTAGACAGGGGAAATATCTTGTCCTGCTTGGGCATGACCCACCTAACCTTGCTGCATATCCCCTGATTTTCAGTCATTCCCGGTTGATGAGGCTTGAGGCTAAGCGTTACCTTTAGAACGTTTTCACTTAGAATGCCCATCGCCCACCTGACGATGTTTCGCAAGCATTCGTCCATACAAGTCTATCTCGGGTTCGAACGAAACCGAAGGCACTACTCCTACTACATCCATTTTGGAAATATCCTCAAGATTAGTAGCGACTAGCCCTTGCACTTCACTGCCCCATCTTCGACTCCGAACACGTTTTCCGCACGAAACGTACAAATCGGATCGAAGTGGTTTCAGAGAAATAATTCTCGATCCCGGTCTCTTCGAAACGATCAACGCAGTTGTCCAATATTGATAGTCGGTGATTTAACTATCAATTTATATTCATAAACATCCATAAGCATCCATCACACAATAAATAATTCCCATATTATTTATTTGCCTCAAATATCTTTAAAAGATATATTTTCCAAATTTCCAAAATTCATTTGAAAACAATTTCCCAAAATTCTTCCTTTACAAGGTAGATCCTTTGCCATATATTTCCATTGGAATAACCAAGTTCAAAACATTTAGATTTAAAACAGTAAAAACACTTTATTCTGAAATATACTTTAAAATAGGTAAATTTACTACTAGTTATTTACTAAGAATATAGTTTCAAAATATTTAAAGTTAAACCATTTATTAGGATATAAATCTTGATTTTAAATAAGGGTTTTAGTTTAAACTAAACTTATAAGTAGAGTTTTTAAAAGGCTAATACTAATTTCAATAACTTAGTTCAAAACTAGTCTTTTGAACAAATCCATTTGTAAAAATAATTATTAAGATATTTATAAAATTTACTATTGCTAATTTATAATAGTTACTTTTGAAAATAAAAATTTTCAAACACTCTTTTAAACAAGCTTAAATTTTTAAAGCTTCCTTTTTATAAAATCAGTTTAAACTCGAACTTGGTTTTCCTAGGGAACTCATTTCCACTTAAACATCACAGAAATCCTTCTCACGATTTCTGTCAATTTATTTCAATTCAGGTTTATATTTTAGTACATAATCTTATTTTCCCATTTATCAACTAATAACTTTTCTCTTTGTTTATCATTCCAGATCTACCAATTTTCAATTTTCATTCCAAATGGATTTTAAATTATAATTCTTTAAAATTCATTATTTAACAATATCTTTTATTTCTCTAAGATTCAATTTATCCATTTATAATTAAATTTTGAATTTATAGTTTATCCAACCATATTCTTTATTTCTTAAAACCCAAATTTTATTCCTTTAAATTCTTTATATAACAATTTCTTTTATTTTCTTGAATCCCAATTAATCCCGTTTACAATTAAAAATTCAGGATTTATATTTATTTCACCCATATCGCAGTACAATTTAAACTCAGATTTATCGATCATAATATGAAAACAGATCACAACATCAATTACAAAGATAATTATTATAATGTGAGGAATCTAGTTGGATCCCTCCAACCTGTTTTCCCTGCATCCACAAATATTAGCACAACGCATATATATAAATATCAATCCAGACTGATAAGAACAATAATATACAACCAATCACACAGATATTTAAATATTTATTTTTAAAATCAGCCAATATCCAGATGTGAGTGAGAATAACTCACCTTGAGTTTCGGCGAGCGTTCGAAATTTAAATTAAACCGAACGACATTCGATTTAACTCAAATTTCTACTTGCCCGGAATGACTCCGGATCTGCACCACTGCGTAATACGCGCTTCTGCGATTCCGACATTTCCAGTTTCGTTAAATTCTGATACAGTATGTATGAGATATTAATTTTCAAAGTTCATTTTCCAATTTTAAAACAATATCTTTTTTGTTAAAACTTTATTATACCTAAACCAATTCCTGGCCGCAAGATCTGGGACTCCACATCAAAGACGCTCTCTCTATCTCCCTCTCATACGCGAGCATCAGGCAATTGCCGAACCCAAAAATACGGCCTAGGGCTAGAAATCGCACCTCCATCCCTCGATTATTCAACGATCGGCCACCCCTGCATCGAAGACCAATGCTCCCTCTACCCTCGGCCAAGATGCGGCCAAGCTCGGCCTCCATCTGAGGTGGAAAAACGCGAACGAAACCAAGATGAACGGCAGCGATTTCCCTCCATCCACCTCACTAAATCACATCTCGACCGTTCACTTCATAGATCTTGAAGCCCTCTTCGATTCTCCAGTTGGAAATTTTGTGAATTAATGCGTGGATAAAGAGAAATTCGCGAAGCAAAACTGGACGATTTCGGCCATAGAACGATATAAACGGCGGCTCCAATATGAAGCTCGGGTTTTGAAGATGTAAATATATATATAAAGTAGTTTAATATTATTTAATTAATATAATTTCTCAAATCAACCGTTTATGCAAACGACCTCCAAACTACGCGTTCCGACAGGCGTTCCTAGGGTTTTTCCGCGTTCCGGACACAATGGAATAAGTTTCGTAAGCTAATTTGATCGTATGCGCGAGTTACAGAATTAAACGAGCAATTTAAAATTAAATCGATTAAAACGATTTCGATGCGTTTCGAGCTGCCGGTGTCAAACGACAACTCCGATTGCTACGAAAATTGAAATCCGATAATAACTAACTGTTACGGATCCAATGGAACTGGTTTCGTCGAATTCCGAGACCGTGCCCCGGAAGGCTATTTTAACTCGTCTATTAAATCGAGCGATTTTCAAAACTGACGAAAACGCTTAAAATTTCGCTTTTAAAATTTTATTAGCTTAACAATAATTCATATAAAATTTATATACACATTAAAAATCATTCTGGCTCATTTCAGACCAAAATCTGATTAAATTGCATTTTAATAATTTTAAATTCATTTTTAATTTAATATAAAATCCCAAATATTAATTTATCAACTTTAAAATTCTTCTAAAATTCTCACCACGCTATTTACACTCAAATAACTCAAAATAAATTTTTAAAACCATCTTTATCACTATTTACATTCAGATTTACTTTTATTTCAATTCGGAATATTTAAATTATATTTTCCCATTATTCAAATTCAACCGGAATTACTATAATTTAAAATTATAGCTTATTTCACTGATTGAACCCGAATCCATTTATTGCAAAATCAATTAAGAATCCACATTAAACATTTAAAACGAACTAAATGTTCAAATTCCGTGGTTTAAAAATACGGGATGTTACATTCCTCCCCCCTTATAAAAATTTCGTCCCCGAAATTTGTTAGGGTAGAAAATGTTCCTACACTCATTAACTTAACCCAACTTCTTTAGTTAAAACTTATATACACTTCCAAGACCCCTTTAGCTCAATCCCAAACACATGCACTTCATTTAATAATCAAAGCTTATGTAGTAACATCATTTCAAAACAACATTATTAGTTACTAAACTTTTTCCAAAACTCCAAAAAAATTCCTAACTCCCAAAATTTCCGGAAAATTTTGGCAGAGTCTCCCCTGCACGGAGGAGCTTTCGCGATATCGCGATACAAATAAATATATATACATCGACCCACACGGTCGGAAATCAAAATATATCACAATATATATATATATATATATATATATATATATATATATATATATCATTTCCCAATTATATTTGCGTAAGCGTACCTTTTAGCAAATTTTTAAAAGCAAGCGGCTAATATTACGCATATACGCGCTCCAACTCTCTCGAACGCCTCCCGTACCTGTACTTACTCAACAAATTCATTGGTTTCAAAGATATGAACATTTCATTAGCATTACCAATATAAATGTAAGCCATACACAACCATTTCATAAATCTTAACCAACATACCATTTTCATAGCCTAACCAAGCAAACTTCATCACCATTTAATAATGTTAACCATGTTTTGTCAACAATTTAAAATTTTCAAACACCTTTTAATTTCTCGACAAATCCAAACTTCACTCTTATTTCACTTGAATGATTTAAGTTCAAGTTTACTATATACCATGCATATTTATTACAACCCATTCATTTCTATTTCAATATAATTAACATATGCTTTACTTACATTTCTTTATTTTAACTTACATTCCCAATTTGATTTACAATCAAATTTTATTTTAAACTTGAAACATTTGCAATTCTTTATGATTCATTTCCATTCATATGGAAAATCACTTAATAACATTTCAGTCCATCCCAATTAATTCAAAAACCAATTATTTGCTTACTTTAAACTATTTATCTTCATTTACCACAAATCGACAAATTTATAATGCAAATTTACATGTTATTCATGTAATAACCCATTACTTAAGCTTATAATAGTTTTAAAATTAATTTCCACTTAGATTCATATTAATTTATCAAATTCTGCATGGTTCACGATCCAAGCATTCTTATTCCATTTCAATTATTAAATCAATCCTTATTCTCACTTTTCAAATTTATTAATCATCTTAAGTTTATTTTTATTATATTATTATTATTATTTTATTATTATATTATTATTTTTAAAACCAAGTCTTGATTTTCATATTTCAAATCCATTATTCAACTTAAGTTTACTTTTATCATTCCATCTTATTTACAACTCATATATTCTTTCTTTCTCACAATTACAATCTTAAAAGTCATTTGCTTGCATCCAAATTTTATCTTGCCAACTAATTTCATTTAAAGCTATTTTCATAAGCTTAAAATAACTATCTCATCATTCTCCTAAATGATTACAATTCCATAATATCCCAATTTATTTCCATTTAATTGATTCTTACCAAATCAAACCCTTTACAAATTTCAATCCAACTAGCTTATACAATCAGCTTAACCACAATTATCTAATTTGCTTAAGCTTTCTTTACAATATTTCCATTATCTTCTTATAAATCTATTTTTATTTTCATTTGATTCTCATCCAAATCAAATTCCAATTCATTTGTAAACTTTAATGCACTTTGCCTATTTATTAAATCCATTTTAGACTTATTTTATTAGCAAAGAAACCACTTTAAATTATTTCACTCATTTGAATCTATTTACAATTCCAACCATCATTATTATAATTTAATTCCATTTTTCATTCACACTTCATTATTTGTTACCACCAATTTAAATCCCATGCTACCGTTGGATTTCTATTTACTTTCCAAATTTTGATCAATTATCAAAATTCTATCCATTACAATACAAATCTCATTCAATTGTAATTCAATTTAGTCTTTGGCCTAATCCATATTAGGTTTTAATACTCTTTCCCAATTCATACTGAACTTATTTACAATACGACCATTTTCAATGTTCTAAACAAGAACTAGGTTCCATTTACCCTTCAATTATTAACAAGCTTCCAAAACTATACCCGTTCCCGTACTATTTTCATTTAATTTAGCTTATACTAAATTCACCTTCAAGTTTCTCTTTATTTAATTCAGCTTATGCTAGATTCATTTTCAAATAATCCCTTTTGAATTTGGTTGAGTCAAACTTTTATTCATACAATATCCCTTCAGCAAATTAGATTTCTTTCCATTCAAGTCTTTCCAAATTTAGATTCAAGTTTTAACTAAATTTATTTAGCCATCTTGAATTCATTTCATTTTCCCTTACTATCTTAAATAAGGATTTAATTCCAATCGTATTTATTCACAACACAATTGAATCTTGGTTTTAATTAAATCCAATTACATCTTAATTCCATTCGATTGAAGTTAAATCCAATTCAATCTAATTTTAATTCATTTAGATTTAATTCAATTTCAAATTCGCAACTTTAATTCTCCATATACAGGTTCAAAACTTATTTTCTAATTTAAGTTCATTCATTTCTTTTATATCTCACTTTACCTTCTTTCAATTTACATTTCATTTGAGATTAAGTTTGAACTCACCACACCATTCAACTATTTCCAAATTGTGATTATAATTTCATTTCTTTATTTATAAGCCCACCAAACTTATTTAATTTTAAAGCTCTATTGCTCACTTGAATCCATTTACAGCATATAATCACAATTTCAAATTATATATATGTGTATCACTGAATTCTTAAGGATACAAATGCCTTTCATTTACCTTCTTACACAATATTAAATCCTCAATCTCAAATTATAAGTATACAACTTAATAACTTATGGGTACAATCCATTTCACAATGACCCACAATTTCAAAGTCACTTACATTTTAATTCAACCCAAATCAATTTAATTCTAAGTCCAATTTATTTAACTTATCCAAGTTAAATTCAAATTTCCAATTCACTTTAATATATTTTATTCATTTCCAATTACTCAAGTTAAATTCTTAATTCCAAGATTAAAATTTTCTTTTCTTCCTTCTTATTAACATCTACTTCACTTAATAAGTTCAATAGTTAATTCATTTCAACTTTACACATTATTTAATTAGAGTTTTCCCAGAATTCATTTTACCCGGTTTTTATTTCCAAAATCATTTTAAAATATATCAAATATATACCTATTTGATATATCAATCAAATCACCAGATTTTCCAAAACAATTTGTTTATACCAAAACAAATTTCCCATTTTTGGAATGTCCAAAACAACTGTTATACCCAACTAGTCCAAACAATACCATAACCAAATACTAGGGAAGCAATCCATCACTTTAGAAACTCGAAAATGAATTCTAATGATGTGGCCAGCATCATAAGGATTATTTTCCAGCGACTGAAGTGAGTTCAATGCTTCTTACTTTTCTAAATTTATTTCAAAACAGTTTCCATTTTAAAAAAATATTTCCCAAAACAATATTCCAACATTGCCTTCAAACACCTTCAAATCTCAACAAACATTTCAAACTTTCCCAGGATTTTAAATTTCCAAACTTTTATTTTTATTTAAAATCCTTTCCTAAACTTCCGGGATTTAAATTCTGGTTTAATTTAAATTTGGTTATTCTCTTTTGTATAATTTATGCTGACAGAAATTTATTTCGTTATAACCATTTCGAATTTTAGATTCTTAAACCAATCATCCAAATATATATATAATTTCAGAAAATTATTTCTTTTATATCAAAATATAATTTTGGGTAAAATTATTTCATTTACCCACTTTTAAAACGTTACTATGTCGGTTTATCTTATTTAAGAGTTTAGAAACCCCTATCGATACGGTTGTACTTCCTGTACCGACCAGAATTCATAAACACTCAACCGATAAGTCAACACAGTATAAAAACAATTTTATATTCACTAACAAGTACGCTCTCATATCTATTAATACGCTCAACTCATTATAGAGTACTATTGACTCTGTTTAATGAGTAATTACCCCACCAAAGCCTAGGTTGTCGCCAACCTACGCTCCGATACCAAGTGTGACAGCCCACAAATCCGTACCCCTTGAATCAACACTATTCTAGCTCTATTAACTCAAGTGGTACAGAATTACGAACCATTAGGGTTAAAGAAGAAGAGATAGAAGAAGAAGAAACTAAACAATATCAGAATCTCACAGTCGCAGCGGAATAAAATATAATAGTAAATATAGAACTTTACACAAAATGAAAACTATCACTGTTTTATACATCATATCATCAGAATACCTCATACATCAATCAATACCGAACAGACATACCATAAAATCATAGCAGCGGATATATGTAAGTACATATAATACGTCCCGGACTTAAGCTCCTCTCCTGCTACAAAGCATCCTGACCTGAACATATAATACTCGGTCTGACCCGAGCATTATAATGAAATAACACCCGAGTCAGTCTGGAATACCAGCTGATACTAAATATGCATCCAAATTGATTATTAAAGTTTCAAAATCCTTTGAAAGACAAAAGCATCTCGTAAGACCACGCCACAAATAAACATGTCGGGTTTTTACCTTACGATAGCTAAAACACTTTTTATAGAAATCCTCCGATATTATAATAGGGTCTATTTACAAATACTTATAAAATAGCCGAAATTGTTACATCTATTAAATTCCAGCTACTAGCTACAAAAGTGGATAATACAAACAAAACTCGTACAAGGCTCGTAGCGAAAATGGATTTCCAACAATGACTAGGCACTGGGGTACCACATGTCACAGTACGGGGCCTGGATCACCGTACTGAGTATTACTCCCTTCATCCCCTGCAACACAAGGCCGGAACCATTCCTTACTGAACAGTCCCGAACAAGATAAACCCCGTGGTTGGTGCGACCAACCACCCACTAAGCCGAAATATATAAGGGACATCTAGACAGGGGAAATATCTTGTCCTGCTTGGGCATGACCCACCTAATCTTGCTGCATATCCCCTAATTTTCAGTCATTCCCGGTTGATGAGGCTTGAGGCTAAGCGTTACCTTTAGAACGTTTTCACTTAGAATGCCCATCGCCCACCTGACGATGTTTCGCAAGCATTCGTCCATACAAGTCCGTCCCGGGTTCGAACGGAACCGAAGGCACTACTCCTACTACATCCATTTTGGAAATATCCTCAGGATTAGTTGCGACTAGCTCTTGCACTTCACTGCTCCATCTTCGACTCCGAACACGTTTTCCACACGAAACGTACAAATCGGGTCGAAGTGGTTTCCGAGAAATAATTCTCGATCCCGGTCTCTTCGAAACGATCAACGCAGTTGTCCAATATTGATAGTCGGTGATTTAACTATCAATTTATATTCATAAACATCCATAAGCATCCATCACACAATAAATAATTCCCATATTATTTATTTGCCTCAAATATCTTTAAAAGATATATTTTCCAAATTTCCAAAACCCATTTGAAAACAATTTCCCAAAATTCTTCCTTTACAAGGTAGATCCTTTGCCATATATTTCCATTGGAATAACCATGTTCAAAACATTTAGATTTAAAACAGTAAAAACACTTTATTCTGAAATATACTTTAAAATAGGTAAATTTACTACTAGTTATTTACTAAGAATATAGTTTCAAAATATTTAAAGTTAAACCATTTATTAGGATATAAATCTTGATTTTAAATAAGGGTTTTAGTTTAAACTAAACTTATAAGTAGAGTTTTTAAAAGGCTAATACTAATTTCAATAACTTAGTTCAAAACTAGTCTTTTGAACAAATCCATTTGTAAAAGTAATTATTAAGATATTTATAAAATTTACTATTGCTAATTTATAATAGTTACTTTTGAAAATAAAAATTTTCAAACACTCTTTTAAACAAGCTTAAATTTTTAAAGCTTCCTTTTTATAAAATCAGTTTAAACTCGAACTTGGTTTTCCTAGGGAACTCATTTCCACTTAAACATCACAGAAATCCTTCTCACAATTTCTGTTAATTTATTTCAATTCTGGTTTATATTTTAGTACATAATCTTATTTTCCCATTTATCAACTAATAACTTTTCTCTTTGTTTATCATTCCAGATTTACCAATTTTCAATTCATTCCAAATGGATTTTAAATTTTAATTCTTTTAAATTCATTATTTAACAATATCTTTTATTTCTCTAAGATTCAATTTATCCATTTATAATTAAATTCTGAATTTATAGTTTATCCAACCATATTCTTTATTTCTTAAAACCCAAATTTTATTCCTTTAAATTCTTTATATAACAATTTCTTTTATTTTCTTGAATCCCAATTAATCCCGTTTACAATTAAAAATTCAGGATTTATATTTATTTCACCCATATCGCAGTACAATTTAAACTCAGATTTATCAATCATAACATGAAAACAGATCACAACATCAATTATAAAGATAATTATTATAATGTGAGGAATCCAGTTGGATCCCTCCAACCTGTTTTCCCTGCATCCACAAATATTAGCACAACGCTTATATATAAATATCAATCCAGACTGATAAAAACAATAATATACAACCAATCACACAGATATTTAAATATTTATTTTTAAAATCATCCAATATCCAGATGTGAGTGAGAATAACTCACCTTGAGTTTCGGCGAGCGTTCGAAATTTAAATTAAACCGAACGACATTCGATTTAACTCAAATTTCTACTTGCCCGGAATGACTCCGGATCTGCACCACTGCATAATACGCGCTTCTGCGATTCCGACGTTTCCAGTTTCGTTAAATTCTGATACAGTATGTATGAGATATTAATTTTCAAAGTTCATTTTCCAATTTTAAAACAATATCTTTTTACTTAAAACTTTATTATACCTAAACCAATTCCTGGCCGCAAGATCTGGGACTCCACATCAAAGACGCTCTCTCTATCTCCCTCTCATACGCGAGCATCAGGCAAATGCCGAACCCAAATATACGGCCTAGGGCTAGAAATCGCACCTTCATCCCTCGATTATTCAACGATCGGCCACCCCTGCATCGAAGACCAATGCTCCTTCTACCCTCGGCCAAGATGCGGCCAAGCTCGGCCTCCATCTGAGGTGGGAAAACGCGAACGAAACCAAGATGAACGGTAGTGAATTTCCCTCCATCCACCTCGCCAAATCACATCTCGACCGTTCACTTCATAGATCTTGAAGCCCTCTTCGATTCTCCGGTTGGAAATTTTGTGAATTAATGCGTGGATAAAGAGAAATTCGCGAAGCAAAACTGGACGATTTCGGCCATAGAACGATATAAACGGCGGCTCCAATATGAAGCTAGGGTTTTGAAGATGTAAACATATATATAAAATAGTTTAATATTATTTAATTAATATAATTTCTCAAATCAACCGTTTATGCAAACTACCTCCAAACTACGCGTTCCGACAGGCGTTCCTAGGGTTTTTCCGCGTTCCGGACACAATGGAACAAGTTTCGTAAGCTAATTTGATCGTATGCGCGAGTTACAGAATTAAACGAGCAATTTAAAATTAAATCGATTAAAACGATTTCGATGCGTTTCGAGCTGCCGGTGTCAAACGACAACTCCGATTGCTACGAAAATTGAAATCCGATAATAACTAACTATTACGGATCCAATGGAGCTGATTTCGTCGAATTCCGAGACTGTGCCCCGGAAGGCTATTTTAACTCGTCTATTAAATCGAGCGATTTTCAAAACTAACGAAAACGCTTAAAATTTCGCTTTTAAAATTTTATTAACTTAACAATAATTCATATAAAACTTATATACACATTAAAATTCATTCTGGCTCATTTCAGACCAAAATCTGATTAAATTGCATTTTAATAATTTTAAATTCATTTTTAATTTAATATAAAATCCCAAATATTAATTTATCAACTTTAAAATTCTTCTAAAATTCTCACCACGCTATTTACACTCAAATAACTTAAAATAAATTTTTAAAACCATGTTTATCACTATTTACATCCAGATTTATTTTTAACATAATTCGGAATATTTAAATTATATTTTCCCATTATTCAAATTCAACCGGAATTACTATAATTTAAAATTATAGCTTATTTCACTGATTGAAACAGAATCCATTCATTGCAGAATCAATTAAGAATCCACATTAAACATTTAAAACGAACTAAATGTTCAAATTCCATGGTTTAAAAATACAGGATGTTACACCCAACGGGGGAGGTACCAGGCGAGGGTCGACGGTGGCTGAGCCGGTCATGCTACCTAGCCATGGAAACACCAATGAATGGGGCCGAGCTAGAGTCCATCCCGAAGTTGGACCCAAGGAAGTGCTCAGAACAGAACCCAGCAGGGGAAGATCAAGGCAAGGGCAAACTGTAGCTGACCCTAGCGTGCTCCCAGAAGACCAAAGGCAGCCACTGGAAAATATTAGGAGTGATAGACGATACCACCCCTACAGATCATCTGGACGGAATCAATCCTGCAGAGAAGAACCAAACTCATTTCTATTTGCTCCTAATTCGGATGAAAGGATGGCGCGATTGTT